>CAWUFW010009845.1:0-748790 GCA_963921515.1 Calotriton arnoldi
CGTTATAGTTAGTCCAGGTAACTATAACTCGCGCCCCCGCAATGCACTGCTGATGACGTCACTTATTACATCACTCATGACATGGTCAGTGACATCACTGATGACATCACTGATGACATCTCAAATGACATCACTGATGACATCATCCACGTGATAATCTGATGCACCTCCTCACACCCTAATATAACCTTTGATACACCCACTCTAAATTACAGACTGCCATTCGCAAAACCATAGACACTCCAACACCAATAACTACATACCCACTCACTGATTCTTAGGTCTACACACACACATCCACTCACTCACCCGTACAGTCACTCATACTTATGGTCACTCAGTACAGGACTATCATATGCACTCTTACTCCTATATAAACACTCAAACACCGCCACTCATCCATAGAGGTACTCACACACCTAGTCAGTCATGCAAATAATTAAACACACTGCCATTTACTCACCTATACAGTTATACACACACCAGCTCACTTAATCATACAAATACTAGCACATTCTTACGCTCTTATACAATAACTGATACAAGCACACACGCATCCATACAGCCACTCTCACTATCACACACTCTCACTTATAGCCATTTAAATACTCTAACACACATATATACTGCCTTTCACATATGTAGTTACTCACACATGTACCACTGGGACATACATTCACTCACTAACACACTCTTACACACACTTACCCACCCATACAGTCTATCACAGATGCACTCTTGAAACCATCCACCCAGTGAATCGCCCACTCACACATCTATGCACAGAGTCGCACACACCCCTCCCACACAAACACTCAGGCACCCATACAGATACTCACACAAGCATTCAATAACTCAAATAGACACTCATGTAGCTATTCACAAACACATGCAGCCACTTACACAGCAACAGACAGACGGATACAGACATTCACCCAGTTTAGTCACTAACCCATGCATTCAGTAAGATACGTTAAATCACTCACTTATACAGTCAGTCACACACCTACTAAATCATCCTTACAGACACTTACACACCCACTCATTCTTCAATACGTCTTTTCCTATATATATTAAAAATATTTAAACTTTACAGAAACACACAGTCACTGGATGATGTCATCAGTGATGTCATTTGAGATGTCATCAGTGATGTCATCAGTGATGTCACTGACCATGTCATGAGTGATGTAATAAGTGACGTCATCAGCAGTGCATTGCGGGGCGCGAGTTATAGTTACCTGGACTAACTATAACGGGGAATTTCACGGGTTTTGTACGAGTGCAATGTCCAACTAACTATAACTGTCCCTAAAACCTATGGTTTTTTCAGTGAATATATATATATATATATATATATATATATATATATATAGTATTCAAACTTGAAACTTTTATTGAAATAATATTACACAATTATGCAAGACGACCTTGGTTTCCATTTTCATCACATTACAAAGGCACATCTGTAAATGAAGTTATGTTACCATTATCTCGCCATTGTTACATCAAGTAACGTTACATCACAGGTAAGTCAATCGGGACTAATTACTTGAAAGGCACAGATTCAGGGGCAGATTTACAAGCCCCTTGCGCCACTTTTGCGTCACTTTTAACATGGGAACAGTGACGCAAAAGTGGCGCAAGGGGCTTGTAAATCTGCCCCTCAGTACTTTATCTTGCAATACTTGACATCGTAGGAAAATTCGTTTTAAAACTACTTAAGTAAGTGACTTAATCTTAATTGAACAAATAGTATCTATCCATCCATCCATCCATCCATATATCTATGTATCTATCTATCTATCTATCTATCTATCTATCTATCTATCTATCTATCTATCTATCTATCTATCTATCTATCTAACTATCTATCTATCTATCTATCTATCCGTCTTCACTAGTATACAATTATATTTGTAAGATTGTCACTTAGAATATTAATAGTAATTAAAATGAAATGTTAATAAAATGCAGTTCGTTTTGAAAAAATAATAATTGAATTTAAATGTTTACATTTTAGGTAATTAATAAATAATAAGTAATTGATTACATGTGTAAGTATATGTTTTAAATAGTTTATGTAGAACATGATTAGCGTTCAAGGAGGAGTAGGGCATGGGGATAGTAAGGAGTTTTCAGGGTTCAGGGATATGGAGTGCATATGGCTAGTAGGTGTTTTTTGGGCTTTAGGATGGGTAGTGCATAAATGTAGTAAGGAGTCTTTAGGGCTGAGGCATGGGTAGTGCACAGGGGTAAGTATAGGTTTTTGTGGATACGGGATTAGTAGTGCATAGAGGTAATAAGGAGTTTTTGTGGCTTATGGCTAATAGTGCATAGGGGTTGTACATAATTATGAGGACTCAAACATGGGTAATGTAGATGGGTTTACTAATAATGTTTAGGGGTTTCTGGTGCTTGGGATGGGTAGTGTATTTTTTGTTGAAAACTTTTATTTAAGTTTTCATACATTTTGTATACAGCATGTTTTGCAAAAGAAAGTTAGATTAAGGCCTCATGCATAACTCAGCTAAAGCATGTATGCGACTTCACAACATTTAGAAATACAGATTGGAACAAGTATTGAGGTTAAATCAGTGAGATGTTCATTACATCTGCACGCCACATTTGTTGCAAGTGGATCCATAGACTATTACCCATTTAAGGTATCAAGCGATCTGCATGTGTACCAAAATGGCTATTAGTTCATGCCTTCATTGTGGAATAGAAAAGATTAAATTATATGGAAAAACAGAACAACAATAACATTTGAACCTCCTTAACCTTAAGTCCATGCACCCTCCTCCTATTTGCCCCCAGCTCATTCTACTCGGTGACATATCTCGTGCGTCAGTAAGTGTGTAGAAGATTTTTGTTTTTAAGATTGGAACTATTTGACCGTGGGCAGGGAAGACTGAGAAAGTCATGTGGTATGGTGCCAGTCCATAATCACAACAGCCATCCATCACGTCACACCCAGTTCACTATGCGTCAGGTCCATTCACACCACTGCCCTGCAAGTGGACACCCATAAAAAATGCGCTCCTGCTCTAGGCTGCAGGGATTTGCAAAATTCCAACCTTTCCTCCCTGCAAAATGCCATGCTCTCTGCCTGCTCCCATACAAAAATGATAGTTTTCATGCTTCGAGAGGTGGGGCCTTCAGGGTTTTCCACTGCCGGGTGATCAGTTGCTTGGCTGTTAGGAAGCCCATGTCAAGGAAACTAGGGGTTATCTTATTCTTCTTTGTTCTGGGAAATATGCCTAGTATGCAGGTTTCTCATGTGTGTAGCATGGGGCGTTCCTTGCATGTCAGCAATTGGGCAGTGACACCGCACCAGTAAGTATGAAGGAAGGGTCATGACCACAGCATGTGGAGGAGATCTGCATTCACTAGGGCACAAAGAGGACAGGTGGCGTCCACTCGGTTGAAGTACCGATTGATTTTGGCGGGGGTTAAATAGGCCCTGTGTACTATGTAAAACTGTATGAGGTGGAACCTCATATTACCTGATATATGTGTGGGGCTCTCCAGAATTTCCGCCCATTCCTTGTTTGTACAGGGACAGGTGAGATCTTCTTTCCAGTGTGCACGCAGTGATGCATGGTTGGGTGCTGACTGGGCCTGTAGTGAGGCAGCCAGCCAGTGTACTAAGTGCCTACCTGGCCCTATAACATGTAAGTATTGTACTACTAAATGAGTTGGCGGTTCACTAGCCAGGTCGCCCCATAGTTGGGCCAGTGTTGCCATCAGGAAATTGTACAAAAGGAACTGTTCCGGCAGGAACTCTAATTTGCCTATTAATGTCTCATGGGGGTTAGGACATCATCATTGTAATGATCACTCATTGTATGTAGTCCTGCAGCGTGCCAGGTCTCAAGTTACGCTGTGGAGGTGATGGAGGCTTTTCTAGGGGTGCCCAGTAGAGCTAAAGATAGCGCATAGGGAATTGTTGAGTGCATGAGTGTTAGAAAGGGAAATTTTGGTAGGCTAGGGCATGTGCCAAAGCCAGGCAGAAACCACCACTCTAGTCAGGGTAAGGGAGTTACACTCCTAAAATAACCCCTGCTCACCCCCTTGGTAGCTTGGCACGAGCAGTCAGGCTTATCTTAGAGGCAGTGTGTAAAGCATTTGCACATAACCAACAGTAATACAGTGTAAGCACTACAAAAGGACACCACACCAGTTTAGAAAAATATCCAATATTTTTATATACTTAAGACAAGACCAAAAACGATAAAAATCCACAGTACATACAGTACTTAGAAATCTTCAGTTATCAAAATAACCTTGAAAAACAGTTCCTTGAAGTCAATAGCTCCGTCCGGGGCTATCAAGGCGTTGTGAACAAACAAATCCAAACAGTTCTGGCTGACCGCGGCGTAGCGGGCCAGCTATGGTGTCGGGAAGACCCGCAAACAGTACCTTTTAGAAATGCAGGGCATTGGCGACCTCTCGTTGAGTTTCCAAAAGCACGGCGTCCGCAGGCGTCAGTTCCGGAGGTCGGTGCAGGAGTCGTTGGGGCCAACGCAAGTCCTATCCTCACCGCTGACAACCAATGTTAGAAATTGGATTTTTGGTTGGCTAGGGCATGTGCCAAACCAAAAGCACGGCGTCCGCAGGCGTCAGTTCCGGAGGTCGGTGCAGGAGTCGTTGGGGCCAACGCAAGTCCTATCCTCACTGCTGACAACCAATGTTAGAAATGGGATTTTTGGTTGGCTAGGGCATGTGCCAAAGCCAGGCAGAAACCACCACCTAGTCAGGGTAAGGGAGTTACACTCCTAAAATAACCCCTGCTCACCCCCTTGGTAGCTTGGCACGAGCAGTCAGGCTTAACTTAGAGGCAGTGTGTAAAGCATTTGCACATAACCAACAGTAATACAGTGTAAGCACTACAAAAGGACACCACACCAGTTTAGAAAAAAAATCCAATATTTTTATATACTTAAGACAAGACCAAAAACGATAAAAATCCACAATACAGTACTTAGAAATCTTCAGTTATCAAAATAACCTTGAAAAACAGTTCCTTGAAGTCGATAGCTCCGTCCGGGGCTATCACGGCGTTGTGAACAAACAAATCCAAACAGTTCTGGCTGACCGCGGCGTCGCAGGCCAGCTACGGTGTCGGGAAGACCCGCAAACAGTACCTTTTAGAAATGCAGGGCGTCGACGACCTCTCGTTGAGCTTCCGAAAGCACGGCGTCCGCAGGCGTCGGTTCCGGAGGTCAGTGCAGGAGTCGTCGGGGCCCTCGAAGTCACACGCGTTGCAGATCGAACTCCTCTCTGTTGAAGTCAGGAGCGCTGGCGTCGGCAGGCGTCGGGTGCTGCGGTGCGAAGTGCAGCGGTGCGGCGTGCGGTGCCCTTATGTCGCGGTGCGAGCAGCGGCTCGGTGGCAGTGTCAGATGGCGTTGTCGGTGAGACCAGGGTCGCGGTGCGAAGTGAATGCGGTGCTCGTCGCGGTGCTGGCAGGTCGCGGTGCAAGCAGCGGCGTCGTTGTTGCTGAAGTGCTGTCGTCGGCTGACGAACTGGAGTCGGTGGCGCTGGCAGGCCAAGGGTGCGGGATGAGGGTGGGGCGTCGTGTAACTTTACGAGCGGTGCCCTCGACCCACGGTGCAAGCAGCGGCGTAGATTTCGGCGTGGAGCGGCGTCATCGGGGATACCAAGGCGTCGTCGTGAAGCGAGGCGGTGTGGAGTGCAGTGCCCACAGGTCACGGTGCGAGCAGCGGCTCGGTGGCGGCATCAACAGGCGTCGTCGGTGAGACCAGGGTCGCGGTGTGGCATTGCGGCGGTGCCCTCTGCGGTGCCTTCAGGACACGGAGTCGGCAGCGGCGTCGTAGATGGCGTCGGGTTGCTTTTTCTTCTGTTGCAGCACAAAACACACAGTCCCCAGTGCTGAGGGCAGAAGAACTTGAAGTCTTTGCTGTTCCTGAGACTTCTTGAACCGGGGGCAAGCTCTACCTCAAGCCCTTGGAGAACTCACAAAAGTAGATTGCAGGAAGTCCAGTCCAGTCCTTTCACTGCCCAAGACAGAAGCAGACACTGCAGGCCAACACAGCAAAGCACACAGCAAAGTGGTAGTTCCTCCTCACAGCTTCTCCAGCTCTTCTTCTTGGCAGTCTTCTTGGTCCAAAAGAGTTCTAAAGTTCAGGGGTCTGGGCCCCAGTATTTATATCCCAAAAACCTTTGATCTCCTAGGCAGAGAGTGTCTGTGCCCAGCCAGAACCAGTTCTGCCTTCTCTGGTGTGACTTCCTGGCAGGAGGTGGAGACGGCATTGTCAGAGGCAGACCAGGCCCTTTGAGGTGCAAGGAAATCTCCCCCCCTTCCCCAATTGCAGCCCAGGTCTATTCAGCCCTTTCCTGACCCACCTAGACTATCTGCAACCACTCCTGCTCCCCAGCCTTCTGTCATCCAAAACCCAGACAGGGAATCCACATTCCAGCAGAGGCACACGGGATGACTGAGCAAGAAAATACCTACTTTCTAAAAGTGGTATTTTCAAACACAGAATGTAAAAATCACCTTCACTAAAAGATGCATCTTTAGATTCTGAGTTCAGGCATACTAAACTTTATTTTCCTACCTAATTCCTCGGGCCAGTTATGTTTATAAGATGTTATAAACAAACTCCCCATTCTGTTCTATGGGGAACAGGTAGCCTTGCAATAGCGAAAAACGAAATTGGCCGTAATTCGCTATCAGGACATGCCACACACACCAGGGCATGTCCTACCTTTCACATACACTACACCCGGCCCACAGGGGTACCTTGGGCCTACCTTAGGGGTGGCTGACATGTAAGAAAAGGAAAGGTGAGGGACTGGCAAGTGTGTGCACTGGCCAAGTCGACATGGCAGTTACAAACTGCACGCAGACTCCGCAATGGCGCATCTGAGTTACCTTTTCAGGGCTACTCACGTGGGTGGCAAAATCAGTGCTGCAGGCCCACTAGTAGCATTTGATTCACAGGCCCTGGCACACTCAGTGCACTTTACTAGGGACTAACAAGTAAATCAACTATCCAATCATGGAAACACCAATCCATAACACAATTTACCACAGGAGCACTTGCACTTTACCACTTGTCAGCAGGGAGAAAAGTGCGCAGACACACTACGCCAGCAAAAACAGAGTCAAAACCGGGAGGTCAGAAAGCAAAAACTCAGGGGAAACACGCCAAAAGATGCCAAGTCTAACAGTGAAGTAAAGGCTCCGACATTAGTAGTGGTGTACAACACTTAACAGTAAGGGGTCTGGTTTCTTGGCTCGAGTAGCGGAGTGAAACAAGTGAAGGACCCGGGTCAGTGTCCAGGGTGGCAACGATGTGGCGAGTCAGTCAACTGTAGGCCAGAAAGCCACTTAACTATCCATTGCAACTAAGAGGCGAGAAAATAGTGCTCTAGGTTTGGCACTGCAAAGCTTCCTTGTTCCAGGGGTGAGTACAGTTTCGCCAGTGCTACCCTTCCGCGCCCTTTTTCCGAAGTCTCGAAAGAATTTGGTTGGGACATATAGAGGTGGATTGGAGAAGTAACATAAAAATCGGGGAAGGACCACCATCTTCAGTCATTGACAGTGGTAATGTCTGCCAAAGAGCCATCTGAGCCCTAACAGATGTAGCTATGCATGTAACATTGCTATCGAACAAATCCTCTAGAGAGTGGTACACATGTAGGCCCAAGAACCAAAATGTTGTGGGCGGCCAGGGTACACCCCACCCCCCCCTGAAAAAGCTAGAGCCGGGTCTGGCACACCTGGTGTAAAGGGGAATAAGCATGAATTTGCCCAATTGATGTGGAGGCCAGACAGTGCCGCAAAGCGGCTCAGTGCTTCATCTATCTCCACAGGAACATTATGGATGTCTCTAAGGTATATAAGGAGGCATCCGCATAAAAGGATACCGCATGCACCCTATCACCCAGCTGTATGCCCCAATCCTCCCACTGTCTCCGAAGCACCGCATCCAGTGGTTCCATTGCCAGTGAGAAGAGCAGGGGGGAGAGAGGACAGCCTTGCCGGGTACCCTTACCAATTGGTATTGACTCAGAAATAGAGGAGCCAGTCTTGACTCTAATCAAAGGATGTGTGTATAATAGCTGTGTTAGCCTAAAAAAACAGGACCTAATGCCAAAGCGTCACAGTACCTCGAACAGGAATGGCCACTCCAATGAATTGAAGGCCATTTCCAGGTTCAGCATGAGGCACCACGTCCGAGGCTAACTGTGTGTGGAGTCTGCAATTACGCAAAAGAAGTGGTGTAGGTTAAGGGAGGTGTTGTGAACCGGCACTAACCCATTTTGATCCGGGTGGTCCAATGTTGAAATCAGAGGTGCCAATCTGGTCGCAAGTGTTTTGGCCAAGATCTTAGAATCTGTATTCAACAGTGCCAATGGCCTGTATGAGCCTAGTTCTGTGGGGTCTTTCTCTGGTTTGAGAAGAGAAACAAGCAGGGCTTCTCATTGGGAGTCAGTTAGGATAGCACCAGTAAAAGCTTCCTCATAGAAGAGTTTCAGTTGAGGAGCAACTAGTGGGTCATACACTTTATAAAACTCAGCAGGCAAGCCACCTGGGATCTTGCCTGTAGCAAGTGTGAAAATATTCTCCTGAAGCTGAAACTGAGTAAATGGGTCGTCTACTTCTATTCCCTGATCTGGCATAATATGAGGTAGCATGATTGAGGAGAAAAACCTGTTTAGTGCATCGGGGTAAACCGCTGTGGCTACATGATATAGGGATGTATAGTGGCACATGAGCTCGGTGTGTATCTTTCTGGGTATAGAGCAAGATGCCTGTGAGGGAGCGCAGTGTCAGTATATCAGAGCGAGTTTGGTCCTGGTGGATGAGCCATGCCAGCAAGCGTACCGGTCTGTCTGCCCTAGCATCTGTGCGGGATAAGTGGGCCAAATAATTAAGACAGCTCAGTCTCTCCAGCAGTGACCCGTGTTCCCTTCACTTATTTACCAGGCGGTAAATCTCAGCTTGGTCGTGTACTACTTGTGTCTCGTGCAGGAGGAGAATGCGCTTAATGAGTGTAAGATCTTTTTCAAGATGTTTACGCATATTCCACTGTGTACCCATTCAGTGCCCACGTATTGTGATCTTGAACGCATCCCATTCAATTAGCCTCATCAATGCTGTACCATCATTATGATCAAAGTAGTCAGTTATAGTGGTTCCCAATAATGCCCTGAAGGGAGGATCCCCCAAGGCTTCAGGCTGCAACTGCCATGTTGGGATGGCTGGTGCATCCGCGTCCCACACCAGCTGCAAATACTGCGGGTTGTGGTCGGAGTGTGTATGACCCAAATAGTCAGTCTGTAGTACTGAGGGGAACAGATTAGAGGTACAAAACAGCCTGTCAAGTCAGACATGTAAATGATGTGGGGTGAACAGAATGAGTACATCCTGGCCGTAGCATTGTGTTGACGCTAGATGCCAAGTAACTGGCAGTACAGAAGCCAGTTGCGGAGTGCCCGTGTAGTGGAGACTGTGGGTGCTGTGGGCAATGGGGGAAGGAATGGTCGAGCCATGGATCAAGAACGCTTTGAAAGTTGCCTCCTTTGAGCTATGTGAGACCGCTCCATTGAGAGAGCGTACCAGATAATTTGTCAAGAAAGGTTTTGTTCCAAGTTGGGGGCATAGAATGAGCCTATTAATAGCTGGCGACCATCTTAGCGGTCCGCACAAAAACATATCTGCCCTCCGCATGGATGTCGACTTCATCAGCCATAAAGAGAGTTTGTGACCTAACCCATATTAACGCCCCTCTTTCATAGGCTGAAAAGTTAGTGGTGAAAGCTGGCTGTGCCATCACTTTTGGGGTCTGGTAGATTCTGGGAGTGTCAAGTGTATCTCCTGCAGAAGAGCAATATGAATGGAGCACCTTTTAATGCAGGAGTAGATGGAGTATCTACGTGCAGGCGTGTGAATGCCTCTTACGTTCCATGTAAGAATGTTATTGGGAGCCATCAGCATAGTGAGAGGGAGTCAGGGGGCGTGGCTAACCGCCGAACATGGCGGACGCAGCTTAGCGGAGCTCCGGAGCCCGGGAAACACGATCCTGAAATATTACCATAAGCCGCGACTCATCGGGGCCACACCGCTGAGCTACTACTGCGGTGCAATTGGGACATGCCCGCTGGTCGATTGTGCAACTGGAGCCACCATCTAGGGGTGTAAAATTCAACGTGAGGCCTATGCGGTGGACGGCCCCTGCGGGCCGAGTGCGGCCTGCAACTGCAAAATGCTGCCATGGGCCGCCTGGTGAGGAGCTGCGGGCCTGCTGTGAGCTGTGGGGTGAGTGACCGCCTCCCTGACACCCCCGCCGCCCACCTAATGCCCGAGTTATTGGACTGGCAAGCACGCCGGAGGCTGTGCCCCGGCGCGTACATCCGTGCGCCGCGAGTGCCAGGTGCATCTAAACTGAAGGCCTCCCCTACCTGGCACTTGTGGAAACTGTCTGTCACCCCCCTGCACATGGAGTTAGCCCCGGGCTGGCTGCTGTTGATAGAGTGGTGTGCACGAGACGGGCCGCACTGGTGAGCAGCCAGGCCTGCATCGCTGACGCGGGAAGGACTACGGAGAGTCAGGCTGGCCTGCGCCCTCGTCCCACACGACGAGGCTGATCGGACACCAACTGAGCACTGCAGTGTAGCAGGTGAGAGCGGCCGTGGGGGGCACTGACCACTTCTCCCTCACCCCCCCTGCTCGCCCACTGTCGGGGGGTTGGAGTGAAGAGCGTGTCTGTGTTCGGGAGTCGGGCGAGGGCCTGGAAACTACCACCTTCCAAGAACAAGGCAAGCGCGGCCTCTAAACAGGCCTTCCCACCCGGTTCACCTCCCACCCACCCTCACACTACAACGAAGAGACTCCCATATATTGGAGACTGCATGGGCGAGCTCCAGAGCATGACACGCAGTGGGCGGTGACCCCCGGAGCGGCCTACCCTCGGCTTAACACGACAGTGACCCGCGTGGAGACGACTGCCACCCGATTTGGCACATACAACAGTACTGGGCCGAGCAGTGAGGTGAGAGTGGAGCAAGACGCCATTGCCTGAGGCTTGCGGAGCAGCATCGTAAAGGGAGCCTGACTTAACTGCCTGACAGGCCACCTCCAATGCAGCGCCTAAAGGGTCAGGAATGTCGAGTAAAGATCTAGAGTATACATGCATATCTGGACACAGCGGAGAGTGGCAGGGACCTGTATACTCGCCGTGCGACGCGGCCTAAAGCCCCCTACGAGACACCGGGACACACAGAGGGTACCTGATCAATAGAGACCTGAAGCAATCCAGCCCATCGCGCTACTATAGTCAGCTCGGGTGAGCGCAATCCCCACAGAAACACAACCAACAGTCGAACCAGCAGTTGTTGCCAAGGAGGATACCGCCACAAACTATGGGGTGAACCAAAGGGAAAATACCGGAGGCAACCTCCACCAATACGCAGCCCGCAGAAGACCTGGAACATGCCCGCTCTCGCCCAACTTTATACCGCCCATGAATGCAGAGGCGCCCCCGGACAAGTTGGATTTAATACTTCAGGAGGTCAGGGAGTCCCAAAAGGCCATAGAGCAGCAGATTGGTTCGCTCAAGACAGGTTTCACGTTACTCAAGGCTGACCACACCAAGCTCGCAACTACAGTGAAGTCTCACAGTCTGACGTTGGAGGAGATCTTACCTCAACACAAGGAGCATGCGTCACAAATTCAACAACTACAACGGCAAGTTAATGGCCTATAGGAGAGAGTTGAGGATGCAGAAGGCAGAACTCGCCGGAATAACGTGCGCGTCATTGGGCTCCTGGAACACAGTGAGGGTTCCAACGCTGCCAGCTTTATGGAGCAGTAGTTCCACGAATACATAGCCCCTGACAGACTATTGGACTTCTTCTGCATAGAAAGAGCCCACAGAATCCCCACTGGTAGACCTAAGGTGGGCGCTCCACCGCGGCCATTGATAGCCAGGATCCTAAACTATAGGGATTGAGATGTACTGCTCCAGAAGATGTGAGAGCGGTCCCAGATACAGTTTGAAAACCACCGGATATCACTGTACCCCGATTACACCCGCATGGTTCAACGCCAAAGGTCCTCCTTTCAAGCAGTCAAAAAGAAACTGCGAGCCATGGATCTCAAATATGCACTCTTGTTCCCCGCCTGCTTAAAAATCATCCATGAACAAAAAACATATTTTTTCGACAGCCCAGAGGAGGTAGAAGAATGGATAGAGGTTATGGATCCAGCCTCTATCTCTGGCACCAGATCCCAAAGCCTGCCGAGTAGCCCCAAAGGAACACAGGGACGACGACCGCGCTGCAATGTGAAAACTGCCCATCGATCGCAAGTACTCAGCCCTACCCACGAGCAGGCCCAACGCAGCAAAGAAGAGGCGCTGGCTACAGCAAACACCTTCAGAGAATGTGGCCTCCGCACAGCATCTGAATCCTCAGAGGGACGTACTGTGCACTCTGACTCTGAGAACAGTCTTGCCTTGTTCCCTACAGTGACGCCTCAGACTGCAGACGATTTATTGGGCTGAGGTGGCCTTGCCAACCACACGGACATACTGCACAGCGGGGCTGGCACATGCTCCCACGGACATGCATATCTTTTTTTATGCGGCTAAATCGGTAACTGGTAATGTGATAATACTAGTGTGAGTCCCGGGCTCTGTAGAGTCTGGAGAGCTCATATATGTGGGTAAGACACCATGGATGGCGTAAGCGACAACCCCCTAATTGCGTATGCACTATATAAATGTAGCAATGTTTGCACAGTTGTGTTCTTCGTTTGGACCAGCATAGTTCAACGGCTGGACCTTGTATTCATAGTTCAGAGGGAATTCTGGGGTTCTGGCTCACAGCAGTTGACATGCCCTAAATCGAGGTGCTCGACAACCATTTCGAAACTACACATACCTACTACCACCACCCACACATGCTCGGCTCCTATAACTTAATCACCTGGAACGTACAGGGACTAGGTTCGGTGCAAAAGCGACATAGGGTGTATGCACAACAGATTAGGCGAAAGGCGCAGATAGTGTTCCTGCAGGAATCACACCTCACAGAGTCGGAAGCGGGGAAAATCTGCAAGAAATGGAAGGGACAGGTATTCTCCACCAACTACTCAGCCTTTGCTAGAGGCGTGACCATCTGGATCAGGCATGGGGTCCCGTTTGTAGAACTAGAAAGGCGCGTCGATGTGCAGGGTAGATACATATTTCTACGTGGGACCCTTGATGGCTCGTACGTGGTGCTAGGTAACTTATACGCCCCAAATTTTGATCAGGATAAGTTCTTTAAGGGACTGAACATGATACTTGCGGACTGGGAGGCATACCCGTGGACATTAGGGGGTGACTGTAATGCGGTCATGGATACATTATTGGACAGATCGCACCCCCCTCTCCACGGTGCGGGAACTGTTAAACAAGCGGAGGCTCTCTGTAGATGGGTTGATGGGTGGGCACTGGGAGATGTATGGAGAATGAAGAATTTGGTAAGCAAGGAATATTCCTTTTATTCCCCAGTCCATCAATTGCATATGCGCATTGATAGAATATTATGCTCCCTCCCTATTGCCACGCAAGTGACCCATGCCACATACTCAGCAAAAACCTTTTCAGGTCACAACCCCTTAGAGATCTCCATCGCTTTGGGCAGAATCCCCACACCTGTTCCCACGTGGAAGTTATGGCCCCAAATGTTGGAAGACGCTGCCTTCCGCAACACCCTGTACAAGACTGTCACAAACTACTTCACAGAGAACGGGAATACTGCATCCTCGATCCTAGTCGAATGGGATGCGCTCAAAGCAGTCATAAGAGGCACAGCGATTAGCGCCACAGTGGGCGCAAGGCAGGAAGTCCACAAAAGCTTAAAACCAGTAGAGAATAAAATGAATGTGCTAGAGCAGGAAGCGGCGAGCGACCCCACGAAAAAGGCTCCCCTGCAGGAGGCGCGCCTACAGCATGCTGAGCTATTAGAGACCCTCAGGGTTATCGACCACAGGGCATACACCCAGATGAAGCACACAGACGCAGATAAATCGGGGACACTCCTAGCAAAAATACTGAGGGATGACCCACCGGTCACTGTAATCTACAACATCACCACGCCGGGGGGAGACACTGTACATTCCCAACAGGACATAAACGAAGCCTTTTGCACATACTATGGCACATTATACAGTAAGCCACCCTCAATAGACACCTCACTCATAGACGCATTTCTAGAGGACCTGCCCTACCCCCAGCTCACCAAAGTCGCACAAAAAAGCCTGGCAGGCCCTATCGCGAGAGCCGAAATAAAAGCTGCTATCAAGGGGCTTCCACCCAACAAAGCGCATTGGCTGGAAGGCCTGCCAGCTGAGTTGTTTGATACATACTCTGAGGCCTTAATCCCCAACTGGAGGAACTGTACAACAGGTCACTAGAGCTGGGAGACCTTCCCCATACCACCATGCAAGCATTAGTGGTCTCGCTTCCCAAGCCAGGGAGGGATGCGGCAGACTCGACGGGGTATCGCCCACTGTCACTTCTGGCAACAGAATATAAAATTCTAAGTAAAATACTGGCAAGCAGACTTCTTCCCTATTTAACCACACTAATACACAGGGATCAATGAGGATTTATACCAGCACGCAGCACGTCGTTAAATATTAGACGACTGCACCACATAATGGCAACCACTCCAGAGAACTATGTAAATGCTGGTTGCATCGCACTAGATCTGCGACAGGCATTTGATACCCTCACATGGGAATACATGTTTAAGGCCATAGAGAAGTTTGGCTTGCCTCCTGAGTACTTCCAGTGGATACGGCTACTGTATGAGGTCCCTACTGCGAGAGTCCATACTGGAGGGCACATATCGCGAGAGCATCCAGTTCACAGGGATACAAGGCAGGGATGCCCCTTGTCCCCACTATTGTTCGTGCTCGCGCTAGAGCCGCTGGCACTTAGGCTGCGTCAGGAGGCGGGCCAACTTGGGATTCAACTGGGCATTGCAACACATCTGATATCAGCCTATGCAGATGACATCATCGTATATGAGCATGATCTCACGGGTGGGTTGGAACCAATCCCTAGTATTTTCTCCAGGTTCGAGCACATATCGGGCCTAGCCATTAATGAGGTAAAGTTGAATGCCTTCTTTTTCCAAGATAGTGCCCGCCTAGATGCGATCAGCTTTGGGCCGTACACCTTACCGGTGGCGTGCCATACTTTTAAGTACCTGGGCATATATATATACAGGTCTCATGCAGATATGCTCGAAGGTAATCTTACAAGAGCAATAAGGGCAATACGATACAAGGTGGCCTTCTGGACATCGCTGCCTCTGTGAGCAATGGGCCGCGTGGCAGTGTCTAAAATGGTGGTTCTCCCCCGCCTTTTATATTACTTTGCCAATCTGCCAAGAGTAGTCCAGCCATCTATCTTCTGAACTCTGGACACCATACTCCTGGACCTGATATGGGGGGCCAGACGGCGGAGGGTGAGCCTTAAAAAATTGCAGCTAGAGACACACAAAGGGGGGCTAGGGGCACCGGACTTCAGAGCGTACAATTATGCGAGCCAGCTACAATGGCTATCCTAATGGACTGCGGGTCGTAACTTGCAAGAGCTAGGGTACACCGTGCAAGACATAAGCCAGGGGACCCTGCACACATTACTACTACCAATGAGCAAAATTACCCCAAATGCACCGCCCTTACTGCGAGCAGCGCTACAGTGCTGGAAAAAAGTGCTGCAGTACACGTCCCGCAGCCTTCCGTACGCAGATAACATCACGCTGTTCAGGATTCCAATACCCAGTGGAAGGCTCACGAGGCGCAGGGTACGGGCTTGGTCTGATGAAGGGGTCGACACGGTAGGAGCATTATTTAGCAATGAAATCCTCCTAGACCATGAAAATTTTGTACGGGAAACTGGGGAGCCAAACCACTTATATATGGTACATGCTGCGATATCGCAATATGTAAGGAAACACTGGGCCCCTCAGCGAGACGAACCCCTGTCACATGAACTAGTTTGTTCATTATACCACATGGGAGAAGGACGCCATCTCATCAAATGGCTATATGTCAGTACCCAAGTGCATGCAGCGGTGCCCCTCACCGACCTAAGAGCCAAATGGTCTGGGGACATGGGGCGGGAACTGTCTGTCAAGGAATGGGCCGATATCCTAGAACATCTCAAAAAAGTGACCTGCAATGCAAAATTTTAATTTATACAATACATGGTTTTCCACAGGGCCTACCTAACACCACACCGCCTACAGCGGATGTTCCCAAATACACAGCATTACTGTCCTCGATGCAAGTCGGAAGAGGCAGACTTAATCCACATGTTATGGTCATGCCGGCGCCTCAGGGAGTTTTGGGAAGAGGTCCGGCGCACCACAGAGGCAGCCACACACCTGCACAATGGGGACTCCACCGCGGAGTGCCTGTTAGGCCTCCGCAAATGCACAGCCCCCCAGAAAGTCCAACTCCGATTCCTAGACCTCGCTCTCATAATAGCAAAATGGTCCATAACCATGAGGTGGAAATCAGTAAGACCCCCTGTGATCTACACCTGGCACAGCGAGGTAGTGCAATGGGACGGGGCCGAAAGCGAAGCTATAAGATGGGAGGAGGCCAGGGGGCTGCGTAAAAACCAGATATCCATGGAGTGGGATGTTATGCTAGAGGCCTTCAAAGCCATAGACCCCGACCCTCTACCTAGCACCCCGAATGCACAGTAAAACACATTGACTATTCGCAGCTTCCTGGGATGCAGTCTACAGTAGGACTAGTTCCAATGCACGACCACCAGCATTAAGTGCATCATTCAAGTTAGCCTAAGACGCAACACCACATCTGAATGTGGACATGTTGGGCCAGAACGGGGGGAGGGGGGCGGGGGGAGAGGTAGTTGTTACTAATTAGTAAACCCAATTTAAATGTTGACGTTTTTGCAATTAAAGTGATGTACTGCATGTATGCATGACAATACGACAATGGTGTTAATTCAAATACTGGAAATGTAGCACATGCAATAACTGCTGTAAAATACAAAGATTGAAAGAAATGTAATGTGTAAATGTTCTCAATGGATGCACCGGATATAACAAAAACCAATAAAGTATGTTTTTAAAAAAAGTGAGAGGGAGTCATATTGTCACTGATCTCACAACTGTCAGGAGTGTGTTGTAGAGGCAATGGTTGAATTATATAGGTGTGTGTATAGTATTGGAATCCATCTGACAACATAAAGGGAGGCATTTGAACATTTGCAACCGAATAGGAAAGAACAAAAGCTGTCAATTCCATCAGAGCAGAGGGACAACGTGCATCCACCCAAACTTCCAAGCTAACTAGTTTGGTGTAGTTAGCAAATAGGAAGAAGGTACCTGGAAGGGAGGTGGGCCCTGAAGAGCTCAGTGGGAGGCACCCCTATTGTGTTGTGTGTATAGGCATTAGTAGGATATTGAGCCTAATGATATTTTGCAGCATAGCAAGTAAACATGCATTAAGCATTACAATATATATCATCCCGCAAGGCATGCAGGAAGGTTGTGTGATGCCAGCAGCAGGATAGTAACGTTAGGCAATGCATTTCAGTGAGGGATTCTGGTTGCGACACCCGGGCTTAGATTGTATTATCAGCCATCTCCGGTGTTACTTCAGGAGGTACCATTGAGACGGCCCCAGGGGGCCCGATTCTCGAAGAGCCGTCTTCACTGCCAGTTTTTGTGAGTTCATCTTCAAGGTTCGATATTGGCACTGGTTCACCAATGGCCGCCACTGTTTGCAGAGCTCTACCCTGGTCTCGAATTATCTGCTCCAGATCAGTAGTGTGATCAGGTTGGGGAGGTTGGTTCCTGCACCTCCCTCTCCTCCATAGGTAAACTGAAGACACCCTCTATGACCCATTAAGAGTTTGTGGGGACAAGGGCTGGCAAGCCAGGTCCACTGACCCTAGCCACTCCCAGGAAGCCACAGGGGTGTCAAAGAATTTAATTTTTCCGTTAAAGGCAACATGTAGCTGTGCCGGAAAAAGGAATGAATACTTCAGGTTCAGTGTCCACAACCGATGTTTGACTGCTAAGAAGGAGTTCCTCTGTTTCTGCCCTCAATAGTGTAATCTGGGAATAGCATTAGGTGAGCGTTTTCAACTGTGATGTTTGAGAGTGCCTGTGCTTCCCTCAGTATAAAATCTCTGTCGACATAGTTAAGCAATCAAAGCAGCAGGTGCCTTGGATTAAATCCAAGTGGGGAGGCTGTGCCAGGACCCTGTGGGCACAATCTATGGAAAAGAACTGTAAAAGTGATTCCTAAGTGATCAGTTCATGTATCCAATGCTCCATGTATGTGACACCATCCCTTCCTTCCACTTCCTCCAGCAATCCAACCACATGGATATTATTTTGGCAGGAGCGACCCTTGGCATCATCCGCTCTTCGTTCCAATTTTTGGACACAGTCAGTCAGTTCCTGCATGGAGGTCTCCAGTTTGTGGTTCTGGGGGCAAACTCATTGATAGTCTGCTCCATAGAGCGGGTTTTGTCAGCTAATTTGCGATGGTCAGCATGCAACAGGGTGAGAAAAAACTCAAAGCCCGAGCACAAATATGCAAGTAAACATTAGTGTTATACAGTATAGATGCTCATCACAATATTAGTTTTCTTGTGCTTTTATTTTTCTTCTTTGCTGGTCCAGCCAACACGTGTTTCGTCGGTCGGGTGATGTACATCCACGACTTCCTCAGGGATGTCTTGAAGTAATGAGTTCCTTTGTAACCTCTGCGCCGGTTGTACTTCCATCCCGGTCACTAGGTGGTGGTAGTTAATTTCTAAACTGGTGACTTTTTGTGGGTAGTCATGTGGAAAATAATGTACCAGACTTCAAATCTGACATGCACGTCGATCCGCGTCACGTCGTCAGAAAATGAAATAAGGAACAACGATCAAGGCCCGAATATGGCCTGTAAAGGACGTCTATCCACGTCCTGTGAGGTCAGTCACCACAATATCAATCTTGCTTTCAAGAGAGGTTCTTGTTTGATCCAGGGAGGTTCTGAGTCGCTCCACTGCCTCCAGAACCGCATCTGGTATGCACCCCATGGAAGTAGGAGTTTGAATTGTCTGGTACATCTGGTCAGTGTTTCAGGGTGGGTTAATTTAGGGCTCCACCACTTGTTCATTCCAGCTCTTAGATGGCCCATGGCTCTAGGCATGGGGGGTGCTTCTCCTGTGCGATACAGCAGGTAGGGGTCACTACCCATTTGTAGAATCAGGTGAGTTCCCAGCAATTAAAAATGTGTTTGTATTGACAAATATTGCTGTTGTTTTAGATGCCGATGTTAGTTTTAGAAGAAAAAATTCTGGTCATGAAATGTGCTTTGGCTGTCTGGACTACATGATTGAAAAATACATTAACTTTGGTATAAAACATTAATAGGTTGTGACAAAATATAGTTTTAGCAAGATTCTAAGAAGGAGGTACTAACAGACTTTATTTTTATTCAGTACTGATAATTAATTGTATTCAAATATAAAAACTTGGCAACAGATTAGACCCTATATGAATCTCAGAAAATAGAAACTATGTTTTTGGATGAAAAAATTACAATTAACAGTTGTTAAGTGTCCATTTCCCTACAACTGCCCATGAACGGATGGAAAATGCATGCTCATCGGGTGGCTATCGGGAATAATTGAGACGCTCGGATTAGGACATCATTTTTTGCATCTAATAGTGGTAGGTTCCTTCGTGTTCTCCTCAACTAGGCCAAATGAATGACCACATGTAAGGGCAACTGAAGCAGCTTAAGGGTGAAGAGTAGGGGGGTAAGGAGGCTCAATGAGCAACAGTCTCCCATTCTGTGGTGCTGCCAGCTAGACATGTTTTCAGGGACAGATCTGGCAGCAGATCATGTTTGATCAACAAAAGAGGCAGCTAAATCGCACATTGTTGCAGTCTGTGTTTTGAAGCTGTCCTGCACCACCCCAGATTTTAGAGTTTGCACACTTAGGTGGCACACAAGGATATTATTCTCAGCCTTTATAAGTTCAATAACCTGGCTCAGCTAATCCTCCTCCCACGTAGTTGCACCCATCAGGTCTCTACTGATGGTCGTGACAATGGTGACCACAACCTGAGCCCTCCCTCCCTCCCTGCAGCAGGTCCTGCGCCAGTCCTTTCCAAACTGCCTTGCAACCTTAACTGAGTGGGCACAAGTGTGGTATGTCCAGGAAGATGTTAACGCTGTGGTTGTAAAAGGAGCCAGGATGGGGTTAGTCCCAGATGATGCGAGGTCGAAACAGCAGGGGGTTTGTGGGGGTACTGATGTTGTAATGCTGGATGTTCTTGGTCTTGTATTTACAGGGAGAGGGAGAAGTCTAGGGTGCTGGACACCTAAAATGTATGGACCAGGTTGGTCATCAAGCTCTTTCTCATCACCATCAGCGCTGTTCCTACTAAATGCTTGTGATCTCGTATCCTCAGGACCCGGTTGGCGCTTATCTTCAGACTTCGTTTCATGGAAAAAGTTGCCTGAGAAGGTAAAGTTTAGTGGGGCAATGAAGCAGGTTGTCTCCGAGAAGGAGGTATTGTTGTGGGAAGCCGCTGGACGAAGCTGTGTTGAAGATTTCTAAGCTTGGACTTTGTCTCTTTTTTGGAAGTTGTAAATCTCCAGCAAGACAAAGATACTAGCTAGAGCCAATGAGGGCTCCATGAGGCTGGATAATCCTTTTGCAAAGGACTGCAGAACACGATTTACTGCTGCACCCTCTGCAAATCGATGAGTATGTAGGTGCCTGTTAGAAATGGGGTCTCTAGTTGGCAGAGGTATGCACCCTGTGCAAATAAGGACCATCACTCTAGTCAAAGTAAGTCAGATACATACCCTAAATTAACCTGTGCTCTGGCAGCTTAGCACATAGCAGACAGGCTTATCTTAAGAGGCAATGTGTAAAGTATTTGGCCAACACTTATTACAGTAAAACAGTGAAAACACCACAGCAAACCAAGAACAAAACAACAAAAATCCAATAAGTAGTTCTGGAGTTATGAATTTTTAAAGATTAAATTGAAATATAGTGCTTAAAAGCATAAAGCACCAACCGGGGACATCTGGTCACGCTGGAGCACCTCAAATCTGAAAAGTCAAGCTGACAGCGATGGAGCACGGGTCAGATACAGGAGCCACGTAGGACCCGCTGAAAACAGTACCTTTCCAGAGGATTAGTCAACATCGAGTTGCAACTGTGTCAGTTCCAAGTAGTGCAGTCGGGTCCCACGTCGTCTTCGAACCCCTTTACGATGAGGGCACTGCATCATCTGCGAGCCTCGCAGCCAGGTCCCACATCATCATCAAACCACTTACGATGAAGGTGCTGCATCGCCGTCGTGCCGCGCTGTAGATGCTGTGGAGTCTCCAAAGTGGCACTGCACCTACGTCGAAGGCAAATGCGCCAGTTCCGACCAGCGCAAAGCAGTTGATGCATGGATTTTGGCAGGAAACAGCTGCAGAACCCCTCTTGAAGGCCCATGACTGGATTGGAACCTCTTGTCAGGGCAGGACTCACAGTTGGCAGAGACCATCAGCTGGAGCAGAGTTTGAATGAAGTCTTTGATGTCCCTGAGACTTCAGAACAGGAGGCAAGACAGCAAGCTCTTAGAGTCACTTGGTTCTGGGCCTGGTCCTCCTCACCACCAGACAAGGGGGAAAAGGCAGCAGGGCAGGCACAGCAGAGCAGGATTCCAGCAAATCCAGCAGAGTCCGGCAGAGGGACAGTCCTTTCACCAGCACAGCAACCCTTCTTCCTGGCAGAGTGTCCTCAGGTCCAGAGAGTTGGTGGTGTTAGGGGTCCAGTACATATACCTAGTTTTGCCTTTTAAGTGGGGTGGACTTCAAAGAGGCCTTTGAAGTACACTGTCCTTTATGCCCTGGCTCCAGACTCACTACAATGGGGAATGCAACTCTTTCTGTGGGGACAGGTACAGCCCTTTTTAGTGGCAAGTGTCAACTTCTCCCTCCCACCTCGCCCAGGAAGACCCATCAGCCTGGTGATGGGCCATCGGGATGATAATGTCACACCTCAGCTCCCTTTGTGTGTGACTGTTTAGAGGGAATACACAAAGCCCAGCTGTCACCCATCCCACATGTGTGTTCAGAGATAGGCAGAGGCACAGAATGGTTAAAGTAAGAAAATGCCAACTTTCTAAAATTGCCAGTTTTAGGCTTACAATGTAAAATTCAACTTTGCCATAGGTTGTGATTTTAAATTGTTCGTCCAGAGACACCAAACTCAAAATTTCTATCTTGTCCCAATTGAAAACTACACTCATAAAATGGAATTAGGTAATCCCAATGTTAACCTATGGACAAGATAGGCCTTGCAGTAGTGAAAAAACGAATTTAAGAGTTTTTCACTACCTGGACATGTAAAACTTAAAAGTATATGTCCAACTTTTTAAATACACTGCACCCTACCCTTGGGGATGACTAGGGCCTACCTTAGGGGTGAATTATATGTATTAAAAAGGCAGGTTTTGGCCTGGCAAGTGGATTATCTTGCCAGGTTGACATAGCAGTTTAAAACTGCACACACATGCTCTGCAATGGAAGGCCTGAGACATATTTAAAGTAGGAGGGGTGGCAAACTCCGCTCTGCCAGCGGAGTTTGCAGAGTTTTGCATCTCCGCTCTGTGCTTGGAGCGTGGAGTTCGGCAAAAACTCTGCTACTGCCATGCAGCGGAGTTTACCCGCACCCACGGTGCTCACGAGGACAAATGGAGTGTGTGGATAAAGATAACATAATTGAGATTTTTAAATAACCGCTAAATATACCTGTGTGTTTTATGAACTACAGAGATTTAGCTCATTGACATGACAGTGATGCATGTGCTGCCATGGCAGACTGTAGCAATTTCAGTACTGTAAACTCTGAGGCCTACAGAGAATCGGAGCATAGCTGCCCTACTTGTTTGCTTAAAGAGAAGGGGCGGTGGGTGAGGGGGTGAAACTGTAGATGTCTGACTTTGAAAGAAAAATAAATAATGCCACTGAAGCATCTCCTGAGAAAAGAGCCTATGCCACAGTCAGCAGCAAAAACAGATGAGATACATTTTCGGAAGTGGCCCTATTCTTCTTTGAGGGCCTCGTAATTACTCCGCTTGCAGATGACATCTGTCTGTGGCCTGCAGCTAATCACAAACACGAATCCTGGAAAGGCTGACTCGTCCTTTCATCCTTTCTAACTTGAGTACCATTATTTTTGGTAAAGATAATACTTGTCATCTGTAGCAGGTAGAAGCAACACAACTGCAGAATAAAGCGCTATGCAAAAGAAGTTTTAGTTATTACAGAAGGTTAAATATATATGAACTTGGCTCTAGGTACTTCTATCTTTTACTTTTCTACTTGCGGCCATAGCTACCTGTAATACGGTAACTTCATTGTCGTAACTGAATGAATGAAAACCAGAAAATCGAAGGAAACAATTTCACCAAATCTAGGCATTGACTTGCTACAGAAGATCAATTAGTTTAAATGGGCACTAACTCTCTTTAATCTTCACATTTGCATTCAGGCTTAGCATGCTTTCATTTTGGAGACTTCTGTATAATAGTTTGGAAGCAAATTAAGGAAAATATTAATTATTAAAAAAATAAAATTATTATGCGAAAGTGAAACTGTATAACAACCTTCAAGTGTTTTCCTCCATAGTTTTCCATGCAGCCATTTAGTCAATTAGGTCGACCTTTTTCATTGCCAACCCCTGCTATCATCTGCAATCTCAGTAGATCTCTGGCTGGTTGTGGAATGCCTGACTGTTCTCATTTGGAACATTTTTAGATGCCTATGTAAAGCTTTTGCTAAATTCAAATATACAGGAAGAGCAGAGATAATTTCAAGCCGCACAGAGACATTTAATTAGTTATTGGAGGCAAGGCTTCACTGTTCAGAGGAAGAAAAATAAGAAAAATAGCTGACAAGAGAGAGAGCACATTCCAAATGTAATTATAGCAGAAGAACATGGTTAGCTAAATTAAAAATCAAGTATAATTTTTTTTTAAAGGAATAACACATTCACATGGTAACTTTATCGGTCACTGATGTGACAGTGTGCTATCTCGTGTCAGATACCACAGACAGTGCCATTCTCTTGTACAATGCCTATCTCTGACACCACAATGACCTTTTCCTGTGTTTTCTCTTACTTTACAGTGCCCTTCCCTGGTGCTATCAGTGTATTCATGGTGCCTTCATCAGTGTGTCTCTGGTTCTGTATGCACGACCTGCATTTCAGTTGACTTTCTAGTTCTTTATTAGAAGAACCCATTGTCTTTTCTTTCTTTCTTTGTACCTGCATACTGAACTGGGTGAACTACAGTCCCCAGCATGCTTGACGTATGACGCGTTTAGGTGTAGAAACTTAAATTGGCAGTGCCGTTTGTGCTGATGAAAGCAGGTCAACTCTAGTGATGTCCCTGGTCTGCTGCTAATGTAATTGGTGCCAGTTTGGAATGATGGAGCTATGAGGCTAGGGCATTGTATGGCCTCTAAGGAGGAAGCTGATGGAGAGAGCCATGGGGCAGGTGAACTGTCTGACACATTCCCTGCGCAGAGCCCACACCATGGAGCTGCCAGAAGGTACAGTGCAGATCATAGGGGCAACTACACAGTGCAGAGAGTAGGGCACAGATAACAAATAAAATGGGAGTGATTAGGCGCAATTTGTGACCAGCATCTGGGCACTTGAGTAGTCAGAGTTATTGTCGAGGTGGGTGAAGTGGGGGACTGGGGTAGAAAAAGGCTTGTTCCCACGTCTCTCAGCACAGGTTGACGATGGAGAGCACCATGTGTGGTGTGTTACGAAATGGAGTTCTCTAGTTGGCAGTGGCTTGCACCCTGTCCAAGTAGGGACCCTTCCTTCTAGTCAGGATAAGGGAGTTACACACCCAGATAACTCCTGCTCAGCCCCATGGTAGTTTGACATGAGAAGTCAGGCTTATCTCAGAGGCAATGTATAAAGCATCTGTACATAACACAGAAACACAGTGAAAACACTACAAATGGACACCACACAAGTCTAGAAAAATAAAGCATCTTTATCTAAACCAAACAAGACCAAAATGTCAAAAATCCAACATACACAACTCAAAATATGACTTTTAAAATGTTTCCAGCAATTCTGTCCAATTCTGAACTCTATGGATGTCGTGATTTTACACAAAGTACCTCAAATGCGTAAAAATCCACAAGGCAACACAGCCGCAGAGGAGGGAAGCATAAGAAAACACAGTGATGCGTTGATTTCTGAGTCCACAGGGAGGCGATGCATCTGTTCTGCTGCACGCAGGAGAAGTATTGTGTAGAATTTGGACTGTAGCGGGAAGCGCTGCGTAGAAATCCAAGATGGTTCTGGTCTGCGGGTGATGCATCAGAAAAACTCACACAGGTGAGATGTGTGGAAATCCAAATGTGCTGGAGGTCGATGCGGCGGTGGCAAACAGGAGCTGCATCGCTTTCTTCAGCCAGGGTCCCATGATGCCTCGATTCTTTCAGCTGTACAGCAGGGTCTGCGTTGGAGTCAGTGCAGGGATCTCGGACTTCGGAGACACAGTGCGCTGAAGTCAGGCTTCAGCGGTTTCTCCGTCCGCTGACAGGTGCTGCGTCGATTTCTTCGGCCACACAGCGGCGGTGCTTGGAAATTTTGCCCGCACGCCAGTGCTGCATCAGAAAAACAGGCACTGGAAGGGTGATGCATTGATTTTGATGGTTTCAAGCAGACCTCTAAGTGCCCAGAACTGGATATGGCACCACAAGGCAGGTCAAAGAACTCCCGGCAGTGGAGTTAAGGGATGCTGCAGATAAAGTCTTCAATGGCCCTGAGACTTCCAACAGGAGGCAACACACACATAAGCCCTTTTCCTCTTCAAAGCAGAAGCAGCAACTGCAGGCCAACCCAGCAGAGCAACATACAGCAAAGGGGCAGTACTCGTCCTCACAGCTCTTCTCCTTGGCAGAGGTTTCTCTTGATCCAGAAGTGTTCTAAAAGTCTGGGGTTTACTTATATCCTTTTTGGCCTTTGAAGTAGGCATTCTTCATAGGATTGTCTTTGTAATGCGCAAGTTCTTGTCCTGCCTGGTCTTGGCTCCAGATACACCCCAGGGGGGCAGTGACAGCAGTGTGAAAGGCCAGGCACAGCCCACTCAGGTGCAGGGGTCAGCTCCTCTCACCACTCTAGCTCAGGAATGTCCATCATCCTGGTGATGGGCCATCAGGATATGCAGGGCACACCTCAACTCCTTTTGTGTAACTGTATAGAGTGAATGCACAAACAAGCCCCTGTCAGTTTAAACCAGACGTTGATTCCACAAGCAGGCAGAGGCACAAGATGATTAAACAAGAAAATGCCCACTTTCAAAAAGTGGCATTTACAAACACACAATTTAAAAAGCCTCTTTACTAAAAGAGGTGTTTTTAAATTCTGAGCTCAGATAGCCCAAACTCTAAATCTCTAGCTGTTTCCAACTGGAAGCTACACTTGTAAGATGTTACAAGGCAGCTCAAATGATAGCTTGTAGGAGAGCTAGTCCTTGCAATAGCAAAAAACAAAATTGGAAGTATTTCACTATCAGGACATGTAAAACACACCAGTACATGTTCTACCTTTCACATACACTGCACCCTGCCCATGGGGGTACCTAGGACTTACCTTAGGGGTGCCTTACATGCAGTAAAAGGGAAGGTTAAGGCCTGACAAATGGGTGCACTTGCCAGGTTGCCATGGCAGTTGAAAACTGCACTCACAGACACTGCAGTGGCAGGCCTGAGACATGTTTACAGGGCTACTCATGTGGGTGGGACAACCAGTGCTGAAGCCCCACTGCATTTGATTTACAGGCCCTGGGGACACATAGTGCACTTTACTAGGGACTCATCAGTAAATGAAATATGCCACTCATGGATAACCAATCATAGTCACAATTTACACAGAGAACACTTGCGCTTTAACACTGATCAGAAGTGGTAAAGTGCCCAGAGCACAGCAAAAACAAAGTGCAGCACAACAATCAAATATACAGGAGGTAGAGGCAAAAAAGATAGGGGAAACCACACCAAAGATGCGAGGTCTAACACGACCCTTGGTGGATTCCCTTGTCTGCTGAGACGCTGCAAGAATATGCAATGGATGGAACAGTGCAGTGTCTAGTTACCCACTTTTTGTTTTTATTTCGGGACAGTTACCTTGTGAGAAATAAGAACATTTTCAAAGTGACCTCTACATTTAAAATTTGTATTTGAAATAATATTTAGAGGTGCATGTTGGCTGGAATTATGTCGACCTAAGAATACTATGGTTATCTGTGGTTCAGATATTTACTGCAACAACTTGCAGGCAAGCTTTCCCTGCCTTGAAACCTGTGTCTGCCCAGTAGCGGATTATTTTGATCAATCCCCAGTTCTTTTGCAGCTTTCCTCCTGGTCTTTCCATTCACCAGCAGCTGTGTGGCACAGAAGCGCCATTCTGCACCGAGCAGGTGGGCGGAACTCCATGGAATTTCTCAGAGTTTTATTGTAACGTCGCAGAATTCTGTGGAGTAGATCTCCGTAAGATCTGCCCACCCGTAGTTTAGAGGGCTACTGAAGTGGGTAGTGCAATCAGTGGGCAGGCCCACAAGAAGCATTTAATTTACAGGCCCTGGGCATCTGTAGTGCACTTTGTTAGGGACTTATAAGCAAATTAAATATGCCAATTATGGATAAGCCAATGCTACCATGTTTAAGGGACAGAGCACCTGCAGTTTAGCACTGGTCAGCAGTGATAAGTGCCCAGAATCAAAAAGTTAGCAAAAATGAAATCATCAAAGCAGGAGGTCAGAAAGCAAAAGAAAAGTTAGGAGAAACCATGCTAAGGGTGTCAGATATGACAGTGCCTGTCTCCTCTTGGTTCTCAGAGCACTTTTTAGCCAAAGTTTAAGTCCCAAGTTTAGAATTTTGTCTATCTGGGCACCTTTAGCGCCACTCCCAAGTGTCCAGGACTGGAAAGGCATGACTTGGAGAGTCGGGAATCACACAGACTGGGTCCAGGTGTGGGTTCAATATGGTTTGCCATATTTCAGTCCCTGAGGCTTTGAACTTGAGGCCATCCAGCTAGTCCATGAAGGCACACTGGTGGTCCCACATTTAAGCAGTGGGACAGGGCTAAAGAAACAGGGCAGGCCTCTGAGGGTTCAAGACAGAATTTAGGCAACAGAGCAGTCCTTCCAGGTGCAGCAAAGTCTTCTGAAGTACACAGCAGGCCAAAGCAGAGACAGTCCTCTGAGAGTCCAGAAAGTGAACTGGAGTGGGTCTGAGGGTCCCCTTTCTCTACCTGGTGCCCACTTTGAAGTGGGAGAAGCTTCTAGATTTTCCCCCTACAGAGGTATATTTACTTATTTGCCTCCCTGCCCTGGTCCTAGTATGTCTGGGGGCTCAGTAGGCTAGTGTGAAGTCCTTTCTCTGTGAGCTGAATCAGTGCCTTTAAAGTGCAAGTGTAGTAGGTGACAGTTCCACCCACCGATCAAGTCAGAGATGCCCATCCTGCCAATACCCACACCCTCTATTGTGATGCGGTCTGGGAGGAATACACAAAAGCCAACTGACAACTACTTCTAGTCATATGACCCAGGAAACAGGCTGCAGGGACCAAATGGATAGGACAAAAAAATGCTAATTTTCTAAAAGTGGCATTTTCAAAATTGTGACTTAACATCTGACTTTACCATTAAAGATGATTTTAAATACCAATCATCAGACAGCAAACTTGACTTTCCCACCTGCTCCCAATCAAAAGTTAGCACTTGTTAAATGGAATAAGGTAACTCAATGTTAGTTTATGGGAGAGGTAGGCCTCACAGTACTGAGTTTTCCACTACCAAGACATGTAAAACTTGAAAGTACATGCCCAACATCTTAATTACAATGCATCCTGCCGTATGGGCTGTTCAGGGCCTAGATTAGGGGTGACATATATGTAATAAAAAAAGTGAGTTGTAGACTTGGCAAGGGGATTATATTGCAAAGTCAAATTGACACTTTAAAACTACTGGTCGGCTGCATTGGCAGGTCTGAGACATGTTTAACGGTCTCCTTAATTGGGTAGCACGATAAGTAGCATTTAATTACATGCCCTGGGTATGTGGTATAGCACTTTGCTAGGACCTATACGCAGGCCCACTAGAATTATGCAGCAGAGGAAGACCAACTTATGCAGTAGGTTTGACTAAATTGTGCGGCAAGAAAAAGCAAATTATGTGATATAATGTGGCACATTTTGTGGCAGTATTACTTTTTATTTTGTTCACCTATGCTATTTAATAACCAAATACTTCAATTAGCAACTGAAAGATGACCAGTCAACCTTTTTGAAAAGCCTTACGGTGTGCATGAACCCGTGTCACCATATTTTTTGCAACTTTTGTTCTGTTTCAGCTAGAAACAATGTTTTTTGTTAAAATCTGCAGATTATGCAGTAGATGATGGATTATGTGACACATAAGGCAGATCCATAATTATGTGGAAATCGCTGCAGGCACAGAATTGTTTAATTCCAGTGGGAATGATTGTAAGTAAATTAAATATGGCAATCAGGTGTAAGCCAATTTTACCATGTTATAGGGGGGGAGCACAAGCACCTTAGCACTAGCTAGCTGTGGTAAAGTGCACAGAGTCCCAGGGGCAACAAAAACAAATTCAGAAAAATAGGAGGGTGAAGGCAAAAGGTTTGTGGGTGAACCTGCAGAGAAGGTGAAGTCTAACAATTTGTCACCTTGACAAATATGAAATACATAATATGACTTTTTGGGAATGAAGGTTATCATATAAGTTTCACTGGTATGCTGTTCAACATTGGCCATGTATCACTCCTTTTTCTTCACACTACTGATGGAATGGAGGGGCCTGATTTCAATTTTGAGAATAGACCTGAGACATATTGAGTGGCCTTTTGATACAAAGTCATGTGACTGAATGTCCTCTGTTTCAATATGGCTGTATGTTTTTTTATGAGGACATAGTCAGTGTGATATGGGGTTTGGAGATATTAAGTTGTCTAGAGTTACATGTTCATTCAAAGTCTAAGGGGCCCATTACGATACCCGGCGTAAAAAAATCCGCCAGGCATGGAAGCGGCAAAAATCCGCCCGCACACACCGCCTGAACACCGACCACGCCATTATGAGTACACAAACCGAAAACCGCCATCGGCGGAAAAATCACACAAAATACCGCCCGCCATCGTCCGAGTCGGAGTCAAACCGCCCGCCACGGACGGAAACACGCACGACAACACAAAACCGCCCGCCCACACGGCCGACACACCGCACGTGAAATTACGATCGCACCGCCATGAGCGCGGAAAAACAACAAATATACCGCCCGCCAGCGCAAACAACGCCGATGAGAATCGACACGGCAGAAGCCATGGCGCCCACGTACCTGCACAGAAACCATCCGCACACAAAACCAATAGCACACAACATGGCCAACAAGTCCACACAGCAAGGCACACACAAATACACAAGCACAGTACACATCCCGAAAACACCCCCCGGACAAACAAAAAATACAAAGGCCAGAACCCCAGACACAACACACCTGAAAACAACAGACCATGAGGACACACCCACATAGGTGAGTACAAAAGCAGCACTCCCACAGACCACAACCCCTTGCTACATTGCAAACCAGAGAGGAGAGGAGAGGACACAGTGACACAGCAAGGACAGCAGCACACCACAGAAACGCACACATCACAACCACCACCACCACCACCACCACCACCAAACACCTGCACCACAAACCCCTGCACATTACACAACACACACCGCACCAGCACCACAAACACCATGGCACCACAAAGAATGCCCAAGTTCACGCCCATGGAGCTGACGGTCATGGTCGACGAGATCATCAAGGTGCACCCACAAATCTATGGGAACATGGTCCAGCACACACCACTAGCCACCAGAAACAGAATGTGGAACCGGATCGTAGACCAGGTCAATGCAGTCGGGACCCTGCCCAGGAACAGAGTCGAGATAAACAAACGTTGGAATGACGTAAAGAGCCTGGTCAAGAAGAAGGAGGGCAAAAACAGAGAGCTGGCTGCCGTCACTGGCGGAGGGAATCCCGCGCTCTTTAAGACCTTCAAAGCGTGGGAGGAGAAGGTGCGAGTCGTAATACATCCGGAGATCCTCGCCGGATTAGCAGGGGAGTGGAGGCTGGTAAGTACAAACTAATGTATACCAGCACACCGCTATGTACTCACATGCACTACCACCATGCCACAGCTCCCAGGGACAAACACCCCCATGTCCAGCACACAATACACAACACATCACACACACATGCAACAGACACCACCACACACAGCCCAAACCGAACAACTGTAACATACGTGGGGACATGTGTACACTCAGCCAGCCACGTAACCACCAACAGGTCCCCAAATATGCCAGAAGCGCCACAACGAGCACCCACCACACCCATGTGTCCGCCACAGCTGCACTAACCGACAAGTAACAGGTAATTGGCAGGAACACAAAGTGCAGTGGGTGGGACGGTGGACAGCCCAAGTACAACACACACCAGGCCCCAGTCCCACAGCACAGCAAGGAGGAGCATCCCCCACACCCCACAGCCACGTGTCAGCCACCGCAGTGCACAACGACAGCCGAAAGGCAGACATCACGGTCCACAGCAATCGGTGTCAGTGGGTGTACAGCCACCCCACGACCCACTACACCCCCCACCCCCACAGACCTGCAACATGGAGCACCCCCGCTTAGAGCCATGTGGCATCCAGTACAGTGCACGCACGAACAACTTGCAGGTGGGAAACTGGACAGGGCTGGATTACTGGAGGCATGAGGACCATAACACCACCAACACATGGGACATGTCACGTAGCACACGAACACGCAGCACCGCCCACCGTCACGAACAAGTGAACAATGTGCACACGGACATGAACAACAGACTCACACCCCACATGACCCATCACAGACATAGCAACACCCAAGGAGCCACGTCTGCATGCACAAGCCACACTGAATATAGTCCCACACGGCAGCCACTGTGCAACTCATCACACACAACCGAAACACCATTGAAGTCCTGTCCATGTAGCCCCCACTGCCTGTCAACCCCACACCCCACAACTACGCCTATGTAAGACAAACAACACTAGACGCAACAGAGCGGAACAACAGAAATGCACACGAACACCACTGAACCCATCAAACTCACAGACACACCATGCACATACAACATACCATCCATCCCATCCGTCAGCCCCAGTCACATGAAAGGCATGTCATCCGCACAGCTGCCACACATACAGCAGTCACGCTAAGACACATGCCCATGACCAACCATGTGCCAGAAGTCAATTAAGCGCACGACACACTGTGAGCAACAACACACAACATGGGCCACACCCCCCGAGCACTGCAGTGATGCACATGGCACAGGGCAGCACGCACACCAAGGAGATGGGACAACTGCAATACGTTGGCTGGCACACAACTATCACTCACTCATAACGATGCGTCCAATGCCATGTCCAGTAACCACAACAGACAGCAAATATGCAGGGCATGTCAGGCATGCACACACCTCAGACCATGCACTGTCATGCTGCCACAACACATGTCACGTTCGGCACCCATGGCTCACAGCATGTACCCCAAAAGCATATCCCCTCCCAAATGCGAATCTGGGGCATGGCCCCCATGTTGCCATATGCGTTCCTAAGCGTTCCATATGAACTCCAAAAGCAAAGTACAAACCAGACCCAGGATGGGCCAGGAGCCCGCATACACCAGAGTCACAATGAGTAGGGGCAAAGCAACACACCCATCGGCATGGCCAATCCGTCCCATGCCACATGTGCACAGCACACAGTCCCATTGCCTAGCACACACAACTACAGATGCCACAGCCACACACTCGCCTCCGGGAAACCCATGTACGAGATTGCACGAACTGCCAATGTCAGACGACTAATACATACTTCGCCAGGTGCAACACAATAACAAATCTCATTTTCTCCACAGGTGACGAACTGCTGGACGCTGGGGATGGAGACAGCAGCCAGCACAGCCAGCCTACAAGCCCCCAACGAGGACACACGGATCTGGAGGATCTGTCCACCTCTTCGGACACGGACCACCAAGCTGGCCCATCTGGCGTGGCAGGGCCCAGCCGCTCCCCAGGACCCCTCCTACCCACCAACCCATCATCCAGGGATGCTGAACAGTCCCAGTCCCCTGCTGCCACTGTCGTTGCGGCCACACCCACGGTCATTGCGGCCACACCCACGGTCATTGCGGCCACTACCACTGCCGCAACCGCCACCATCGCCGCACCGACCACCACCGCCTCCACCACCACCACGTCTTCGCTGGCACCAGCCCCAGCGCAGGTGGTGGCCCGGCCGACTGGATCCACCCTGGGAGCCACAGCGAGGACCGTGGTGTGCAATGTGGCTAGTGGGCAGGCCGGTGGCAGCAGGACTGGTAGGAGGAGCAGGGTCAGGGAAACGCCAGCCTCCCCTGGGAGCCATGCCCTGCCTCAAATGGCCAGAGTCCTTGGGGCCTATGAAGAGGCCCAAGGACAATGGGCCAGGTCTGCTACTGACACGCGGGAGGTGCTGGGGGTGCTGAGGTCCATGGACGCCCATATGGGCCAATTCGTGTCCCGTATGGACCAACTCGTGGACCTCATGGGCCAGCTGGTGGTGGCGGTGGGGTCACAGGCAAGGCCAGCAACACCACCTCCGCCACCACCTGCTAGGGCGCAGGGTCGGCCAGCAGTGTCCACTTCCCCTGCGTCCACAGCCAGTGAGCACACCTCACCCACCACCAGCAGGTCGCCACCACACCCCCCCCCTCCCAAACGTGGAAGGGGCCGTCCGAAGAGTAAACAGATCTCCCGGGAGGACTTCGCACGCTCCAGTCGCAAGTGAGGCAGCCAGCCAGCCTTCCGCCAGCCTTCCTTGACCAGCCACTGCATTGACTTGCTCTACGATCCCACTCCACACAGCCAGCTGGATGGCATGTGTGTGTTGGACTATGGACATAGAACCAGTGGGTACACCCTGATCATCACGCAGCCATGACCGACAGCTCATTGTCACTGCACGCACCACTTTTGTCATCACCTTACACACAATCACATGTCACAGTTTGTAATAAATGCACCTTTTTCACTAACTGCTGTTTGTGCCCTGTGTTTTATTTGTACGGAATACAACGGCCACCTTGGGCGGAAGGGCACCTGATGCGTGGCATGGCAATGGAATCCGGAGGACCTGTAGGGACCTAGGGGTGGGAGACAGAACAGGAGCACATTCAATGAGTGTGTCACACACCCATCACACAGTACATGTCAACAACTACAAGCAATGTACACACATCGCACGGAGCAATAGGGCACAATGCCACAGTCACCAACAGTGGCATACTACCCTGGCCATGGAGCGTTGACACACTGCACGCAGTGAACATATGGCCACCCTGACACAGCACACACACACCTGCACAGATACAGACACATCATCCGTCGTACATGGACACTCACCGTCAAGTGAAGTAGCGGGCGATGAGCTGCTGCCGCACATTCCCAGCTTCCTCCTCTCCGCTGTCCACCTCACTCGAGCTGTCCTGGTCTGCGGGCTGGGGCCCTGGTTGATCTCCGTCATCCACAATGAGGGGGATCTGCTTCCGAATGGCCAGATTGTGCAGCATGCAGCACGCCACCACTATCTGGCACACCTTCTGTGGGGAGTACGCCAGTGCACCCTCGGTGCGGTCCAGGCACCTGAACCTGGACTTGAGGAGGCCAAAGGTACGCTCGACCACACGTCTGGTCCTCCCATGTGCCTCATTGTATCGATCGTCTGCTGGGGTGCGAGGATTCCTCAATGGACTGAGCAGCCATGCCCCATTCGGATACGCAGAGTCACCTGGGTGTGAGGGACACAGAGAACCGTTGCTATTCCAACTGGACAGGGGACAGCATCGCACAACCAGCACGCTACACCACTCCACATACTCACCGACGATACAGGCACGATCCTGTTGCAGATTGGCCATCAGTCGTGGCAAGATGCTGTTGCACATTATGTGTGCGTCATGGGCCGAGCCTGGAAACTTGGCACACACGTGGGTGATCACCATGTCCGCAAGGCACGCCACTTGCACATTCAGGGAGTGCGTGTGCTTCCTGTTGCGGTACAGGTGCTCAGTGGCCTGTGGTGGAACAAGGCCAACATGAGTGCAGTCAATGGCTCCCACGACGTGTGGGATTCTGCCAAGGGCATAGAATGCACCCTTCACTGCCGCCAATTCACGAGCCCTGGGGAAGCGGATGTACCTGTTCCGGTACAGCATCATGGCTGCCAGTACATCCCTCAGCACCTTGCTGAACATGGGCTGGGACATCCCTCCTCCACTGCCCACTGTGTGCTGGAATGACCCAGTGGCGAAGAAATGCATGGCGGCCATCACCTTAGCCGTGGGGGTGACAGCAGTCGGATACACCCTGCGGGGACGGAGATGGGGCTCTAACATGGCACACAGTCGATGCATAGTTGGCCTGTCCAGCCGAAACTTCCTGATTACCTCTGTATCGTCCATGTCCGCCAGCAATTGGTATGGGCGGTCAATGTTCGGTCTCCGCCTGGGTTAAATGGCAGAGGACACATGTCAAAGCAACACGGCACATAGCAATTTCGCATACACATCACTGACATGACTGAGCAAGCACATGAGCCACAGCCCAGCTGTCAAGCTGGGACGGCACAGACACAATACACTTACACAGGTCTCCCAACAATGGCAATGGCAAGTGAGACATACCACTGCCATGTGCATGCACATGGGGATCTAGGCCCCAATGACTTGCGGGCGTGCTGATGGGGACTGACTGCATATTCGTCAAGCGGCAACGCCACGGCAACATGAGTGTCTGCTGAGCATGGAACTGCTTCCGAGGCTGGATGAGTATGGCACACGACGACGACGACGATGTGGGCACGGGCTGAGCGGCCAATACAAGTGGGACCTGTGGCACGAGGGGATATGAGACAGTAGTAGGTGTCAGCACTGCACCCTGTGTACAGCACTGTACAGATCACAGCGCCCGAAACATTGACTGGTGTCCACATTGACAGCCCCATGCCAAGACGGCTGTGTGCTTGCAGTCACACGTCACAGGTGAGAGGTTACATTGCACGTGCCAGGTGGCAGACGTACATAGTGGGAGCTGGCATGTGTGTGCATGTGTCTCCTGTTCAGGATCCACCAGATGGGCGCTGACTCTGTACTGACCATTGGACACTGCATGTTCCGTGGAAGGCTTGTGTGTGTGGGATGGTGGCACTGGATGTGCCTCCGTTGGGTGGGGGCCATGCACAGGGCGGGTACGTCGATGATTGCGCATTGTTGGTCACGGTGGGTGCACCAACTAAGATGTGTTGCCCTGTGTTCAATTCCTATGTCCGCATGATGATGGACTGTGGATGTGGGCAGACTACACATTGGTCGATATGCTGTCTATATGCATGTGCCTTCACACCAGGCACAGCTGCCCCTGCACATGTGACCCCTGCTGGACTCGCTGCTGGGTCTGTGGAGCTGATGCACCTTCTGCGCGTGGGGCGGGCCGCTCTCCTCACTTCCCTCATTGCGCATGTCATGTCTTTGCCGCAGGTGACATGGATCATGGAGGGCCCACATGTACGCGTGGGTAGGCTACACATGATTGTTCACTGGTCGCCACCCCCAGTCAGTGTTTCGAATGGGAAGGTTGTCGTGCTGGTGGTATGTTCGATGTGGCGGATGGGCGGGCCTAGGTGCGGGCTTACATTCCGGACATGGGGGGTAGTTGGATTGGCGACTAGTTGCAGTACACAGGGGACACGTCTCTTCCTTTCCACATCTGGGTCATCCCTTGTACTAACTGACAGTGATACAGTCATCTTCGCCCCAGCCCTCATGTCCTCCCCTCGCCCCCCAATATGCATGCTCACCTGCGAGGCTAGCGCTTGCACAGGCAGCCCCAAGCTCGCACCAGAGAGGGCAAGGAGTGTATGTGTGGGTCCAGTTGCACGAGTGGGCTGTCTCAGGGTATGATGTGTGGCGGGACGCCCGTCCACCTGCGTGGTGCCCCAAATGGAGACCCGGCCTGCATGGACTATGCATCACAGTCTTCGCCTTCCGGATCCGCCACCTGCGACACCCAGTGGCTGTGGCTGCCCTTGCGGCCATGCCGCGTCCGTCTGTGACTGATGGCCCACACATTCACTCTTTGGCCTCTCTGGGGAGGGCTCGGGGTGGTGGCGCACGCGCTTGCACTTAGTCGCAATGGCATGTGGCGTGGTTGGTATAATGGGCAATGGATGGGATGGTGCGAGCCACCTCCCGTGATGTCAGTGCTGCTCGTGCTGTGGTGCGTCCCCCTACACTTCCATTTGACTTGTGCCATGCTAGACGTTGAGGTTCTATTGCCTGCGTGATATGACCAGGAGGAGCGCGAGGAGACCTCTCACACACCATGCTCCACTGCCATCCCGTGCCCTGTATCGCCTGTGCGGATTGACTATGTTGGGGTTACACCTGGTCGACTGGGGCTGTGTGTGCCTTGTCAAGGGGCATGGCGGGCGCACAACAGGATCCAGCTTGTCCACAGAGGGTGGGCTGAGGTGCGCCTGGTACCGCTTTGTACGTGTGCCCGGCTGCTGTGCACACACGTGTTCACTCCCCCGACAGGTGTCCTCTCACAATGCCCAGGGAAGCGGTGGTGTACTGTACATGACCCCTCCCAACACGGCGTGCTCCAACTTGGCATGTGCGCATCTACCCGTCGCACCCACCCACCTGAGCACTGCGTCCATACGACTTCACACGACACATGTGTGTCTTCCACAGTAGTGCTACTCATTTGCGTTGACATCCAATACCAGTGGACTACATGGTCATGTCACGACTGCCGTGTACTTCACATACTCTCATCCTCTCTCATTCGTACTTGTGAAATGAGTCAGCGGAGACAGTTTTGGTTTCAAACATTATATTGAGTCTTCTGTCCTCTGTGATGCAGTATAGTGGACACTACTGGCAGCGGAATACATGTTGAGGATATACTGAGCATGATAACAAATGGGATAGGGTGTGGGGTTACATCTGCTTGGCCAAGGCTGTGCTAATGTACATTTACGTATAGCTGCGGAGCTGCGGACTTTGACACAGACGGTATACATGTAGCCTACCAGACCGCTCGGCATCATGGGCACAGTCCATCTCAGTTCCATGTGACAGGTTTGCTGCGGTTGTTCCTCATGCACGCGTGCATGTGAGATGACATCAGGGCATGTGCTTGCGTGCATGCAGCGGCGTGCCACTTGTTGTTGCACTGTGGTGGTTACTGGACATGTCACAGTCACTGGGGTCGTGTTGTTGTTGTATGCACTTGTCGTCCATGCAAAGGTCCTGGTATGGGATTCCCGGGCGGGGGTGGGAGGGGTGCAGCACCCACAGACTCCAGGCGACCTATTCATGTCCACTGAGCGGTGTGTGTGTCCATGTGCGCTGGATCCATGTCGTGTCCTGGTTGTTCGTGCAGTTCCGTCCATGTGGGTGCGATGCACAGAGCCCATGCCACTGCCTCCCACGATGCATGCGGTGTTCCTGGATGTGATGGGGAACAGTGTGCATGTCCCGGTCATATCCGATGTCATGGCGATGTCGTTGATGGTGTGGTTACAGTTGCCGGTCGTTTGGTATGGCTGTTGTGGTGGTGACTGGCCAGATCCGTGCGGAAGCTGAGCATGGGTGCGGGGTTGGACTTCATAGGTCACTCGGGGAACCTGCGTTGTGGTCCGACGTATTTACAGGTTGTCAGGTATGCGATGCCGTCCAGCAGGGCTTCCATGTCATTGGTGGTGTACATGTTTGCCAGCCAATGAAGCGGATGGTGGCTGTCAAGGTGTTGTTCGTAGGTTGTCCCTTGGAGGACCATGATGGGGCATGCTGGGTGACATTCGATGTAGCTGTTCTCGATGATCCGTCGTGTGGAGGCACAGTGGTTCCATTTCAGTGCGCGTGCGATGTTGGCCACATACGCCATGCCCCCATAGGCAGAGCAGGCCCTGTCGTGTGCGTCCAGAGGGAGGAGTAGTGGTAGCAGGTCCGCCTTCAGACATGCCGGGTTGGAGAGGCATATCTCGACGGGATGCTGGTAGGGACACCTCCGACAGTAGAAGACGGGCATGATGCAGCTGAACAATGTGATGCGGTAAGTCAGTCGGTAACTTACGTTCAGCAGGGACAGGAGATCGCATCCCAATGTATGTATCGTGTTGGTTTGGTACAGCTTGAGCTGTTCGGCGTAGTTGGGTAGGTGTGTTGCGGTTGCCATTTCGCAGCGGTTCGTAGAGGTGGCGTGCTCCGGCTGTGTGTGCAGTCTGCAATGTGCACGCTCCGGGGTTGCTGTGAGCTCTGTGTAGTCGTGGGGAGACAGGACTTGTGTTCTGTTGGCTTGTTTGGAGGACACGGGCCCTCTTCCCACATGCTTCTCAGACAGTTCAAGGTCGGTGCTGTGTGACTCCTTCCAATTAACTTGCATGTGGCCGACATGGGGGAGTGTTTTCTTCTTTCTTCCCCGTCCGTTGTGTGCTTCTGTGATATGCGCTATCTGCCCTGTGGTCGGTCTCCTCGGCATGCCTGTGTTGGTCTATTCTTGGACAATGGCTGTATTCACCGGCTTCTGTCGTAGGGCTGTGGTTTCGGTGTTGGAATGGAAGGTCATTCAGTGCTGTCTGCTCTCCCTTGTGTGGGCGGCAGGCTGCCTTTCCGCTCTGCGTTGGGCCTTGTGTGTGGATGTAATTCTTGGGCCACCTGTTGTCGGTCCCCGGGCTCTTTGGTGTTCCGTTTCATGTGTCTTGTTCATATGTGCAGGGTGGTATGGGTTTTTCAGTGTGGTACTGGCGTTCCTCTTCCCGAAGGGGCCCTGCTTCTCCTAGTTGGTGTTGCCGCCGCTGTGTGCTACGCCATGTTTGTTACACTGGGGTGTGTCCTGCAGTTGCGTGTCTTCACTGACATGTGTGCGTCGTTTGTGTGGCGTTGGGTGTTGTCCGTGAATTGGGCGTTGGGGACATGTCTGTGGCCGGCCTGTCACGTGTCATGTGCGTTCGGGGTGGGGCTGATGTGTGTGCTGCTTGGTTGTGTCCCTGTGTCTGTGTGCGACGCATGCATGGCGCTGCGGTTGGCCTCTGCGTTGTGCGCATGTGTGGCAGCGTCATCAGCGCTTTGGGGCCGTGACGGGGTGGTTGGTTCCTAGTCCCAGGTGGTGTGTACACATGTGTTCTGCGATGTTAGGATTTGGCCTGTGTGTCATATGTGGATGCGATGGTGGATGTGTAGTGTGCACGCGCTGGTGGGGGTTGTCCGCTTTTTCCGCCCTTGCACTGTGTGCGCTGTTTGCGTGCACTTGTTGTGTGTGTGCCTACCTGCGTCTCCGCGGTACGTTGCGTCCTTGGTGGTGCATCAGCAGAAGCATGGGAAGGGCCTGCAGTGCTGGATTCATGCCCGGGGTGCCGCTTCTTCGTTGTCCGTGCTCTGCGTCCGTGTTTCCGCCTCTCTTTCACGTGCGGTGTCTCTTTGCCGTGGGAGCCGTTTGTTTGCGGCATCGTAATTTATGCGCCGGGCGGGACGTGTTTCGTCGGACGGTGTGTGTCAGTTGTGCTGCGCCGCTACGTGTGCGGGCGCACTTTGATGGCGGACGGTGTTGCTGGCTTGCCGGCGGTGTTTGGCCTGCTTTTCGCATCATAATTGGGCGGGCGTGTGGACTGCTGCGTGCCGGCGGTAACTGGTGGTTTTTGCATCCGCCAGCACGGCGGTTGTGCTTCCGCCCGCCATCGTAATGGGCCCCTAAGTGATAACCTTGATATCTTGCTAAATTCCCACCAACTTTCGATTGGAAATGTGAGAGTAGCTCAAGCAGACTTTACAATGAGTAGTTATATATAAACTCATAGACAGGTAACAGTGAATTACAGGGATGCTTTTCATTGAGACATTCTGAGTGACATCAAATACAAAACGAGAGTGAAGCTCAAGTCATGTATGATGTCACTCAGAATTCAGAGGTGAAAATTATTCGAGTAATTCACTTTTTACCCATCTAATATTTTATTTGATGTATGGCCCCTAAACTTATTTGTCCCTGCTGTCAACTATTGTGCAAGGGCAAAGCTGTAATGGGTGAGCCATTCAAAACATGACCTCACTTCTGTGTCCAAAATGTAAAAAATAAAATACCTGGCTTCCGGCCACCACTCTTGGTGTATTCTCCTCCAGAAGCTGTGGTTCCTGGTTTCCAGCGCTGTTCTTAGAGAGCTCAGCCAAAGCACTCTTGAATTCCTTTATGGCATAGCAACATTATGTAACAGCTTTTGCTAACAACTGTTGCTACGCCATAGCAGTGAGTTACTGGATGTAAATCCAGTTATTCACACTAATTGCTCTCTCTCTCAGAGCCATAGATAATAACGGGATTTGTCCTGACATTTGTTTGATAAATTTATCATATGTGTAATGTTATGATTTTTTTTAGCATATTACTCTGACATGTACGTTTATTACTAGAAGAGAGATTTAGTTGCAAGTGCCAGTAGCCTATTGAGCGCCTTACCTTTGCTGACCTAGGTGTGCATGTTGTGTTGCTTTGTGCCAACAATTCCTCAGGAACCTTCGATGTGTCAGTTTATGGAGCCAATTTCATAGACACTGAAATGGTAACAAAATTATACTTTTCTCTAATTAAATACATATACTATTTTTTTTTAAATGTATGAAATTCATCTGTTGATTGTTACATTGCATATACTTCACAGCTTATTATGTTACCTATTGTGAAATGGCATTTGGGGGTCCACAAGGCAGGCCTAATCTGCAGGTCCTCAGCCATGAAGCTTAGGGTTGTTTGACTTTCCTGTCCTGGGGTCTATTCTCCTATGTATTACAAAAATGTGCCAAATGCAACCCATTAACATTTGACTGTCAACATTAGAGATTATGATCAGTCAGAGGCTTCAAATGCAGGTTAGTGTGGAAATATAGCGCACTCGGTTCCCAACATACAGTCAAGAGTGCATTAAAAATAGAACATCCCAAATCTTTGTTTCAGTAAAACATACTTTGACAATAAAAAGCAATATTACACACAAAATAGAAACACTATCAGATGAAACGATATCGGAATAACAATATGCAGTTGTGAGGCAAAGACATCTAGGGTTGCTGATTGTCTGTGACTCAGCCCACCCCCTTTTGTAATGTTGAGTCTACTAGGCAAGATACACATTTCAGATGTACCACTACCCTTCAGTTTCCACATAATATCTGTGACTGTATTTTTTGATACAGACTCACACAAAACCTGCTGGGTATCAGCAGGCATTGGTGTCCCTTCCATTGCATTGCAATCTACTGTTAGTAGAGGTATGGTGTGCCACAGATGAGTGATAACAACTGTACCACTCTGGTCATCAGGCACAGGCCCCTTTGCAGTGTGTACGCTTCCTCGTCCGAGTTGATTGGGAGATGTATATGGGTTGTTTTTAAAAAAAGAGCTGAGGAGTCCTTCCAATTTTCAAACCCCAACTTTCTTACTTTTAATGATGAGTGCACGCAAGTGTATTACTTTGTTGATAAGGTGGATCCACATCTCCGTGACACCACTTTTTTTATAACCCTGGCTTTGCTTTTACGTATCATTAGAATCATGTGCGTTAGTTCTATTGGGGAACTAAATTGAACACACAAACTTAGAACGAAGTGATATAGCATTCAAAACCCCAGAACTGCAATAGTTAAGTCCCAGCGACATGGATTCATCTGGTCAATCTTCTCATATTGAATGTTTTCGATATGTCATTGTAATGACTCCTGAGAGTTAGTATGTTATATGAGTGGGTGCACCTTACAGTCGTATGAGTAATTTGACAAATGTTGCCCTTACATAGGGGAGACTGTAAGTTGTGGTCAGAATATCATGTCACACCAGGTTGAATCCTTTCCTAATAAGGGCTGTGTTAAGCAGAATGCTGCAACCAAGTAAGGAAATGGTATATTGTGATCACATTGGGAATGTAATGAATTGAGAAAGATATTTGGTAGCATACTTGCACAAATAGGTCGGCATTATTGTAGAGATTTGTGTTAGGGTATAAGGGTGCCAGAGTGCTGAGAGCATGAATTTGTTAGTGAGAGACATCTAGTGCTTACCAGTGTCCACTCTGCCTGGCATTCTCATGATGCTTTCAACATGGAGTATAGTCAACACCTTCGTCTCTCAGAGCATGATGTTGACGGGCCTGAGAGACCCCTCACCAGCTGCCAGGGCCTCTTGGTTTCCCCTTGACACAAAAGAATGGACTCACCTCCACAGGTTCCTCAGCTGCTTGCAGATGTCCTCATCTGAGCATCTGGTGTTGGAGATAGCATTCACATTTCCACTATTTTGGCCCATATTTCCCAATTCTGGTTCATGGTTGTTGTATGGACCTAGACTCCAAACATCTGGGGCTCAGACCTATTATCTCACCCACTGTCACAGTTAGCTCATTTTTTGAGAATCTGGGTAGTCAGCAATATTTATGATTTTTAACCAAGGAGCTCCGCTACTGCCTGCTGTGAATGGTAAATGTTTTTCGCGTTTTGAAGAGTGTCTTTTGTAGGTGTTGTTGATGAATTGATTTTGAGCAGTTGAAAGATAAGTCCGTCAACATTGATGGACATGCCTGCTATCGGAAACCTCATAGGCCATTGCTGTCCTCTGTTTTGAGGGTCCCTCGTTCTACTTTCGCAGCAGGTAACTCTAAATATAGTGGACAGATGTCTGACATACTAATGTTAATGGGTGGCTGACTGACGGTGGAGCATGGGGGAATGGTCAATAGAGGACTAAAGGACAGCTGACAGTCCGGATCCATGATGATGGATGCAATACATCAGCCCAAACCCTAAATACAGTGAATGGTTAACCACTGGCCTGATGGACAGATTAGGTTCATTGTCTAGAATAATGCATGGTATAGCAAGGGTACCCTGGATCCACGTTCAAGGAAGGAAAATTGGCCCCTCTCTGTTGTTTGAGTGGTAAAGTACATCAATAATCATGGTTAATGAGTCTTCAGGCCTCTGGGCCTCAGAGCCACTGAACTTGCTGCATCATTGCTAGTTACATCCCTGGGAATGTTGTGAAATGGAGCTCTTTTTTGCAGAAAAATAGAATTTACTGTTTCTCATAGAGTGTTAACATTTAGAGAGATCCTCCAGTGTAGAGTAAAAACAGTACTCTTTGCAAACTCCTGCCTCTCTAATAACCCCCAACAACAGGCATTCATTGTTTTGTTTTGTTTGATATTTGTGTTGCTTTGTTTGATATTTCAGCTGTGGTTATGAGATATATTGTGACATCATTCACCGGATGGTCTTCTTAAAGACAGTAGACACTTTTCTTGCAGTAAGTGCAATGAGATATGTGCCAGGAATTTCAAAGGAATAGAACTATTTGATAGCAGATTTCCAGGCATGTTTCTGCTCACCATTTAAGTGTAGGCTGGAAAATATCAGAACTCTAAAGCTGAAGTTCTGGCTTCTGGAGAATAATTTCATTCAGCACGTTGGTCCTCATGACAAGGTGGGGGTATTTCACACAGAGCAGTAACTCTGGGTGAAATACTGCAACTTGCAATTCCAATTGTTTGAGTACCTGGAAATATTGGGCCCTCAAACTCCAGAACTGATAATTGCTGGTCTGGAGACACCGGACCTTACTGTGCTGCTGCAGGGGCAGGGGTTGATGGCAGCAGCACAGGCTGGCCCCCATCTGATCTCTGCAGCAGCATGGGGGAGTAGTCAGTACTAACCCCAGTCAGAAACAAGACTATTCAAACTCGCCAAAGCCCCCACATCATCTTCACCCCTCACAGCCCTCCTATTCAGATCAGAAAGAAGTTGTCAGAAGTGTATTCGACAGATTAAGGGAACATTGCCAGGTGAAGAACCCAACATCTTTGAGGCAGAGCACTTATTTCCCATTACGGGGAAAAAAACTTAGAATAGTTGGAAATTGGTGTGGGGACAGCTGCCAAAATTATAGATTCTAACTACCTTATATCCCTGCATCGAATTGCGTCCAACTGCTGATGAGAGACTTTGAGTCAGAGTCACATATAATCAAATTTTACCAACAATGGCCATACTAAGAACAGGCAGGAGAAAAGTGAATGTGAGGCAGGATTTTTAAAATAAGCAAGTCCTGTACAGAGGCCAAAGTTGGAACAGTCAAACTGTGTCCGGTTTTTGCCTGTTTATTCAAGCACAGCTGTCTCTTCTTCTGGAACACACGTTGTTGTATCTCTGGCTACAGTACTTCAGGACACAGCTTCAAGCACCAGACACTCTTCCCATTCTTCTCTAGTGGTCATCATGCATACTTTTTCCACAATCTAGAGACACATGCACTGCAGGTCCATCACTCACTTCCACAGTGGTCACCATACACACTCTTTCCCTGATCAAGAGACACATTGGAGACTTTAGTTGTCATTGTCATTAAACCATATTGCACAGTGTCAATAGTTCAGCTGCTGTAAAAGTAGCTCACCTTCAGAGCGAAGGCACTCAGGATAGACCTACAATAGCACACATGGCTGATGGTCACAGCTATTGCTTGCCAAAATGTTGATCTTATTAAGGGCCTTGTTACAAGTTTGGTGGTCAGACCGCCGTAGGACTGCAACCACCCCCGCTAGCAGCCCACGGCGCTGGTGATCCAATGACCGCCCTATTACGAGTTGACCACGGGGTCACCGGTGTAGAGGCGGGGATCTTGCATCGGGGGTGAGTACTTTTTGCAAATATATTGATACCTGTGTGTGCATTTCACTGCAGATGTGTCAGATGCACACAGATGCATAATATATGTGGAAAAATACCATCCATATATCCATTACCAGGGTTCAGACCATATGTGGGCAGTCCTGGCAATGGGTATATGGTTCAAAAAGGACTCACCTGTAGATCGCAGTAAATAGGTCCATAATCCTTGGTATGAAGATCCTGCTGTGAAGGGCGACCTGGAGAAAGGGATCCATGTCGGAATCTACATGGAAGAAGAAGAAAGGGGTGAATCTGCAGCCCAAATCCTTGATCACTGCCACCTTGAAGCAGACGGTTGGACAGATTAAGGAAAAATTGCCAGGAGAAGTACCCAACATCTTTGGGGCAGTGCACTTATTTCCCATTATGGGAATTTTTTTTTAGAATAGTTGGAAATTGGTGTGGGGATAGCTGCCAAAATTATAGATTCTAACTCCCTTATATCCCTGCATCAAATTGCGTCCAACTCCTGATGAGAGACTTTGAGTCAGAGTCATATATAATCTAATTTTAACAACAATGGCCATAATAAGAACAGGCAGGAGAAAGGTGAACGTGAGGCAGGGTTTTTAAAATAAGCAGGTCCTGTACAGAGGCCAAAGTTGGAACAGTCAAACTGTGTCCTGTTTTTGCCTGTTTATTCAAGCACAGCTGTCTCTTCTTCTGGAACACACGTTGTTGTATCTCTGGCTACAGTACTTCAGTACACAGCTTCAAGCACCAGACACTCTTCCCATTCTTCCCTGGTGGTCATCATGCATACTTTTTCCACAATCTAGAGACACATGCACTGCAGGTCCATCACTCACTTCCACAGTGGTCACCATACACACTCTTTCCCTGATCTAGAGACACATTGGAGACTTTAGTTGTCATTGTCATTAAACCATATTGCACAGTGTCAATAGTTCAGCTGCTGTAAAAATAGCTCACCTTCAGAGCGAAGGCACTCAGGATAGACCTACAATAGCACACATGGCTGATGGTCACAGCTATTGCTTGCCAAAATGTTGATCTTATTAAGGGCCTTGTTACAAGTTTGGGGGTCATACCACCGTAGGACTGCGACTGCCCCGCTAGCAGCCCACGGCGCTGGTGATTCAATGACCGCCCTATTAAGAGTTGACCACGGGGTCACCGGTGTAGAGGCGGGGATCTTGCATCGGGGGTGAGTACTTTTCGCAAATATATTGATGCTTGTGTGTGCATTTCACTGCAGATGTGTTGGGTGCACACATATGCATAATATATGTGGAAAAATACCATCCATATATCCATTACCAGGGTTCAGACCATATGTGGGCAGTCCTGGCAATGGGTATATGGTTCAAAAAGGACTCACCTGTAGATCGCAGTAAACAGGGCCATAATCCTTGGCATGAAGATCCTGCTGTGAAGTGCGACCTGGAGAAAGGATCCATGTCCGAATCTACCTGGAAGAAGAAGAAAGGGGTGAGTCTGCAGCCCAAATCCTTCATCACTGCCACCTTGAAGCAGATGGTTGGACCACCGTGTTCCGCTTGTGGAACATGCAATTCATAATACAGATGGCGGTACAGTCCCCCTGTACCACCATATGGCGGATGCCTTGGCCCGCCGCAAACCTGGAAGTCTGCTGGTGGTCTCGGCGGTCCAGGGTCGGTCTTCCCAAAGCTGATCTGCTAACTTGTAATATGGTGGTCAGACCGCCAAGCTCACCGTGCTCGGACCGCCACCGTTGATACAGCAGTCCATGGGACTGCCAAACTTGTAATAAGGCCCTAAGTATTTGCTCAAGTAACTGGGCTGGTTCAAAATTACGCGAGCCTTAAAAAACAAGGCATTTATTAGAAGATATAGTGACATAGGGCCTTATTACGAGTTTGGCAGTCCTCCTGTTGTCCCGCCACCGCCGTGCCGACAGGAGGACCTCCAAGCCCATAGTGCACCTGCCTGCCAGAAGTGGAATCCAGTCTCACGGCAGTGGGCTGTTAGGATGTTAGGCTCATAGGAGAGCCTAACATGCAGCTCACTGCCATGACAGCACCTGCAGCACATTCCTGCATGGTGTGGCATGCACATCGTGCAGGAACAGGGTGCAATTACAGAGGGGCACAATATGTGTCGCCCGCATGCACCCCCAGGCCCAGTTCCAGTTCCAGTTGCCTCTCCACCACCCCTTTAATGGCTGGCCCACCGCCCTAACAATGGTGGTGAATAGGCAACTCGTAATATGCTCTGCGGCACCGGCACTGCCAGCATATTCAGGCCGGATTCAGACTGCCAGCCCAGCGGGATCCTTAATACCACTGGAGTCTGCGCTCTTGTGGCAGACCTGAAGTGTGCAGCTGTAGTCGAACTGCCACCAAGAGTACGGTGGTCCTGAGGGCTACCGTATTCGTAGTAAGGCCCTAAGTTTTATAAAGGTGTATCCTGCATATGACGAGCAAAAAGAAATTATGAGAATCATGGCCTCTAGTTAACAAAATGTAAATGCAAGCTTTGATGTTCTAGATAACATAGGGGCTTATTCACAAATGGCATTTGGTATTACATTTAGCAGTACTACAATAGTCTACTAAACATAACACAAACTGCAATTTACTAACCTACATTAGGGGGTCCACGCCTCCACCTCTCCTATTTTTTATGTTTGGAGATCTTTGCCCCAAGTACAAAGATATCTGCACAGGTTTTTGTAGTAAATGTGAAAGGGGCGGGGAAGCATTTGTAAAATGGGAAATATATATAATAAAAGGGGAGGGGTTTTGGTAGGTCCCAGTTCTCCAACAAGGGCTACAGATGGGGCGATGGCTCCAGCCCCCAGACTACTTTTCGGCCACCTGCTGCCTGCTACATCACTACCGCGCTCGGAGAGCATAAATTACCGCAGGGGGTCCCGCATCGCGGGTCCTGGTTCTGGGACAAGGGCTACTGGTGGGGCGAGACTCCAGCCCCCAGACTGCTTTTCGGCCACCTGCCACATCACTTCCATGCCCGGAGGTGCATAAATTACCGCAGGGGGGTCCCGCAGCACAGGACGTGTGCGGGTTGAGCCTGGGTGAAGCCGGGGAGAAGGGCAAGCCCATCCTGAGTCCATCAGTGCCTGGAAGAGGCAGGACTGGGCAGCCCCTCTAACATCGGTACGCCAAGAAGGCCTAAGGCTCAAGGCACTTTTGACTCTCAGCTTCCTTGTACTGGTTTTTTAGACTCTATACGCCCCCCCAGGGTCTTGGATTATTGCTTTTCTCTCTATACCTGGGTTTTGGTCACTTACTTGGCAGCTGTCCTGCATGGTTAAATGTAAGATCACAGGGGGGGGGGGGGTTAAACCCAAGAACACCAAGAAAACCTAGAAGACTCCCAGGGCCAATCACGTCATTGACAGGATCGACAACCTACTGACTGAGTGTGAACAGATACTTACTCCAGATTGTCCAGTGTTTCTGAGTCATCTTCCCCGCAAGTAATAGGCCCCTCTCATAAGATACCTAGGATGTTCCCAAACATGAGGAGGCATCTTTCTGCACCACTCACAGAGTCCCATACTGCCACGAGTCAACCCCCCACAAACCCCCCCACAACAGCCTCTTTAGTTACCGTGCCCTTGGAGCTCCCTCTTGAGGCCTTTCCCTGTAGCAATCACTTTAATATTCTGGCAGATGTATATGTTGCCCAAACACCTGTGAACTCACTAGGGCTAGGTCACTCCAACTGCAATGAGTCCTTCTATGCTCTACTGGTACAATCTTTGAAAGAGGAAGTCAGTGCATTAAAAACCCTAGTTTTCTCATTGACCGCCACAGTTAATCACCTTATTGAAGTTACAAAGGAGTCAGTTAAACCTTCTCCCATGTTGTACATGGCTCCCCAGCTCGAAAACAAAACCTTCCTATCCGGAGAACCATTTACATAGATCATTACCTAAGAGAGTACCCCCTTCAGTCACTTTGCCTGGTAAAATGCCTGAATTTCAGTCTCAAATTCGTACCTCAAGAAGAAATTTATCCAAAAAGGCAAGCACTGACGTCCATCTAGGCTCATTCCAGTCTGAGCATGTTCCCCATCAAGCTAAAACTGGGCCCTCAATTCGTGTACTCACTCAAAAATAAGGTTACACACTGGATCTGTAATGTTAGGGGTCTCATTCGCGTTGACATAGTCAGTGCTGTAAGAACAGGAAGTTACTCTCCCAGTTAAGATGGTGTGCAGACAAAATATCGAGTTGGAAATGTCGAACTACAGAAATATCGAGTCCTAAATATCGTGAGTCAGAAATATCGACAGCAAGAATATCGTGGTCAAGAATATCGATTTTAAGGTAAGAAATATAGTTTAAAAAATATAGAAGTCATTAATAATTATATTTTAGTAGTTATCAATTTTATTTTAATAAAATTTTGCATTGTTTAGTTCCGTAGCGGGTTGTGGGTTTACAGGGGAATAGGGTGGGAAGTAATTTAATTATAATAAATTAATGATTATTTTTAATTTTTTAATATTTATTTAATTGAGATTTTATTGTGTTAATTGTGGGAAGAAATTCATTATTAATTAATTGTTAATTAATATTAATTAATTAATTGAAAATTAAATATGGAAATTGTGTAATTCATTCTAGGTGTGGGTTGTGGGGTTTAGAGGGGTAATGGGTGGAAAGTAATTTATTTTTGATTAATTAATAAGTAATTGTTAATTGATATTAATTAATTGATTGAAAATTAATTATGGAAATTGTGTAATTAATTTTAGGTGCAGGTTGTGGGGTTTATAGGGGTAAAGGGTGGGAAGTAATTTATGTTTAAATAATTAATTGATCATTAATATTAATTAAATAATTAATTGATATTTAATTAGGGTAATTGTTTTTTGTGTGTGTGGGTTTTACTTTTCTAGGGGTAAAGGATGGGAGTAAATTAATTTTACTTAATTTATAATTAGTTGTTAAATACTATTAGTTTTAGTTTTAATTGTGTAATTAATTGTTTTACAGTTTAATTTTAGCTGTGGGTAGTGGAAATTATAGGGATAAAGTGTGGGATGTTAATTAATTTTTATGAGGTTTAATTTGTTTTTTAATTGATAATATTTCTTTAATTGGTAATTAATTATGGTAATTATGGAAGTACATTTAAAGAAAATTCAATGTGGGTTGTGAATTGTGTGGTATTATAGGGTAGGAAATAAAAAAACTAAATTTATGTAATAATTAATGCTTTTATTTCTAAATATTTTCTAATTAAAAATATTTATTTGCTTGAAAATTATTTTTTATTTTATTTAATATAATATTTGTAGGTATTTGTCATATGTATGTAACATTATAATATGTTTTTATTTTTCTGATTTTTAATATTAAATATATTTGTATTTTAATTTTTAACATATTTATATATTTATTATTTAGTTTGTTATATAATTTTTTGTTGTTAATATTTTGTTTGTTTTTAATTTTGAACTGACTGGAGTGGGAATCTTAATTGTTACCCCTCTACAATCCAACACTTTCCCTACTGTTGCACTGATTGGAGTGGGAATAGTAAATTTGATCCCTCCACTATCCAACACTTTCCCTACAGTTGCACTCACTGGAGTGGGAAAAGTAATTTTTACTCCTCCACTATCCAACACTTTCCCTACTGTTGCACTCACTGGAGTGGGAATAGTAATTTTTACCCCTCCGCTATCCAACACTTTCCCTACTGTTGCACTCATTGGAGTAGGAATAGTCATTTTTACCCCTCCGCTATCCAACACTTTCCCTACTGTTGCACTCATTTGAGTGGAAATAGTAATTTTACCCCTCCACCATCCAACACTTTCCCTACTGTTGCACTGACTGGAGTGGGAATAGTACATTTTAACCGTCTGCTATCCAACACTTTCCCTACTGTTGCACTGACTGGAGAGGGAAATTTAAGTTTAAAGATTTTTAAATAGTTTAATGTTTTAATTTATAATAGAATGTTTTTTATTAGATTTTATGTTATTGGTATATATATATATATATATATATATATATATATATATATATATATTTGTACATTTTTATAGAATTTTAAAATTATAAAATAAATTAAAATGAATAGTTTATTAATTGTTTTAAAGTAAATATATATATATTAATTATTATGTATGTGTTTAACTTTTTTAAATTAAGTTTACTTGTTTTTAATTTTTATAAATAGAATCTAATTTTTTTAAATTAATTTAATTATTTTATATATATATATATATATATCCTCCACAAAGTTGCTTCATCTGGTATCCTGGCCCGTTGGCAAGTGGTGCGTGACGTCAGTGAAGCCAACCGGCAATAGTATCCACAGGAACTCAAAGCAAGTATAACGCACACTCAGGAGTATGCCAATGATAAACTATCATTGGCATACTCCTGAGAGTGCGTTATACTTGCTTTGAGTTCGTGTGGATATATATATATATATATATAATATCTACCCGTGATCAAGGTTCGAGCTGCGAACCGAAACGCGTTGGGCCTAGCTATGATTGCTAAATTGAAATAAAAGCAACTTGAAATTGCAGATTCCGAGTGAGTGCATATCTAAACGATCTCTGGGCTCAGAGGTCACTTGTATTCATATACATATATATATATATATCAATATTTTGTACAACTATATTTGTGCCTTCGATATTTTTTTCCGATATTTTTGTACTTACCTGTTTAAATATAGGAAGTCGATATTTTTGCATTCTATATTTTTACCTCAATATTTTTTACATCTATATTTTTGAAGGTCAATATTCTGTCAGTGAACCGTTAAGACATCATAGAGTTAACCCTGCTGACTTATGGCCTGGCACATAACTTAGTTGATTTGGACCATAGGACTTCCCCTCCAGGGACATCCATTATTCAGTTCAAATACACCAGGCCTCAAGCTCACCCTCACTCTGGTTTATACATATCCACGTTGAACCACATTGATTGACTTAATCAGGCTTCGCACATGTTTGCCTATCACCTGTTGACACGCACAGGCAGTAACCATCGTGACCATCGAGATGAACTTTCCAGTAGATCACCTTCCCTTCTTTTTAACTCCGGTCCCATATTTTTGCCATCGGAGTCAATCACTCAATAAGGTCCTAGCCACATAAATGATCTTAATTCTCTTCCTTGTACTCTTCCTTGTACTACCACGCATGTGGGTGGGATTGTCCACACTGTCTTAATCGATACCATACCTATTGAACATACTTTGATCTCACATGCTCTTTTGCTGGGCAAATCTCAATCTTTCGATTATCCCCTACTTGTTACAAACAGATCAACTAAACCCATATATGCTGTTAATCGACCCAAGAACACCCTTGTTGCCACAACTCTTGATGACATGGCAACTAAGGATAGTATTTATAACTCATCTTTGATTTCTTGGAATTTAGATCTAAAATTGTATTATCTGAATGGTTTTCTTTTGTGGATGACCACAACATATGTCTCTTTAAGGAAGCATGGTGTATAGAGCCAATCCACAAATCTGGTATTCTCAACTTCTTCATTCCAGCTATTCCAAGTCAACGGGGTGGACCATCTGGAGGCCTCGCTCTTTGGGTTAGAGCCTCTCTCAACTGTGGCATAAAACAGTTAATTTCTGGATCACCTGATATATTTGCCATAGAAATTAACTTTAAGAGCAAGTGGAAACTCAATCTTTACAACGTATGTATTAGAGGCACCAAAGGTGGGGCCCAGTCACCGACTGTCAACATACTTGAAGGCCTTTTTTATTTATCTCCCTCCAATACCAATCTTTTAATCGCACGTGACTTTAATACCTCCTTTGACTCCCTAGACTCAGTTGACAACTTTTCGCATATTGAAGAAGATAAAATATGGTCCATCCCTCCACTGGAAATCCCTCCTATCCGCAGATGGACCCAAATCGCCCTTCAGCTTCAGGTGCTAACCATGGAATATGTCTTAAGAGCTTTGAATGGGCGCACTAAATCAGGCCAGTTGGGTGCCCATATCTTTACTAAATTGTTACATAAGTGTATCATTGATTACATCTTGGTAGACATCAGGCTATGGCCTCGCGTTATTGATATGTGAATTTCTGAGAGGTGTGAGAGTGACCGCAATCCTCTCTCACTGTTCCTGAAAGGCCCGATCTTTTTTATCAAGGGACATCAGAATTACTTCTGATAAAGGTGGAAACAGGCAGCTAACCACCCTGAAATTATCTCCACCGTCATAGCTGAACTCGAGGGGAGTATGTTTCAGATAGTTAGCTGGCATTTAGATTCACACAGTCAACTAGTCACAAATTATGTGGCTTTCTTTAATTGCATAGCTGACCATTTCTTAGTGCCAACAAACCTAAAGCCAAACAAGCCAAAAACAAACTCCTGGTTCGATATAAATTGCCGTAAACACCAAAAACATTTAACTAGGGCTATCAAAAACAAAGACCTGGCCAGCATAACCCCGATCCATAAAGCATACAAACACGCTATTAGTAAAGCCAAAAAGACTTGAGAAAACCTGGGCCAAAGAAGCTCAAAATGTGCCTGTTTTTAACACAATTTTGGTGGGGAACAAATCCCCTCAAGTAATAGGGGGGAAACGTAAGAGAATTGAGGGGGGAGGTTTAGCAGAGAAACAAAAGGACGCCTCAACCGTGACTAAAAGAACAGGGCAGGATCCTGTAATAGGTAACAAGACTAAAAGAGGCATGGGTAAGGGCAGAGGGTCCACAAAAGAGGGGGTATATGTCCACCTTTGTAAAGTCATTGAATTATTATCAGAGGCATTGGCCCCCATTTGGGAGCGTCTAGATTGTATTGAAGAACAGCTTTTCCTTATGGTATAGGAGCTAACGAAGTTACCAGCTCATGTTACCCAAAGGGATAAGGTTAATGAAACAAATAGCACAGTTGCTCCAACCAATGCTGAGAAGGTCCATAGAGCTATTACTTCCCTTACCTCCATGGAAGAAGCCCCTAGGGAGGATCGACCCGCAGATTACTCTACAAAATCCCCAGATCGCCCTCCTTGGGAAATAGTACCACCTAGGAACAGTCAAAAGGGAGGGCAAGGGGCCACGAACTCCTTTAGACAAAATCTTCCAACTGGGGTCAGCCGCCATCACTTGAATCCAAATTTCCAAAATGTAGTAAACACATCACTTGGCGGGGGAGATCAAAGGACATACTTAATTTGCCACCAGATTGCACCCCCTATAACCTGGTACTTACTGGAGTTGCCCATCTTCTCATTGGCTGCCAAGAAAATTGCCAAAGCCTTATTAACAAATCAGCCCACTGGTGTAGTAGTAAAATATCCCCACAGGCAAATTTGTTAGACAATATTATCATGGCTAGGCGGGTGAGTTGGCTGGGCCACACGGCTAAATCTGTTGAGGGTACGTGTGTTTCCTCCTGATGCGCCTCAAGGATATACTTGGGGAGAATGATTGCATAAGGGCCTATCCGTTGGGTTTTTTCTATCCACCTCATAGGGATAGTTTCTTGAGCACAGGGTTCCCCGCCGCAGCTGTAAGAACTCTTCCCTCTTCACAGACAATGTTGTTTACTCACCCGAATCGCTTTGAAACTCTCTCAGGCCTCAATAAAAATGACTGACGGCAGGTTTACTTTGGAGATGAAACAGAGGTGGGAGTTGAGGAACAGGCATGTAACAGCAGAGGGAAGGCCCTGGATGATGTTGACTCCATAGTAGAAGGGCCTGCATTTTTAGCACTTTTAGCGCCCACTATATTCTATGTACCCACTACACTAATACACTCGGGGGACCATCAAGTCAGGGAAACGTTACCCCTTAATCATCTCCTGGAATATTGCAGACATTTGCTCCAAAATAATGAAGAAGGACTGGCTAGGATTCATTAGAGGCTTTGACATCATTTGCCTTCAAGAAACCTGGTCCAGAGCTGATATTACTATAGATGGGTGTCATTCTTTCTGTATTCCTGCTTTGCCCTTGGCTGCAGGAAGGGCAAAGGGAGGGATTGCGGTACTCATAGCTATAAAATATGGGTCCATAAAGGTCAATTGTTTAAGTTCGTCATCTTGGTACCAATTGATCATGATCTCCAATTTAATTAAGGTAAAATTCCTATTGGTAAACTGCTACCATAATATTTTTGACCAAAATAACCGCCAGGTGATTGCCTCCTTACAAAATTAGATTACACAAGTCACTGGGAAGTGGCAACCATTATGCATCCTTTGGGTGGGGGATTTTAATTGTACAATTTGCAAACATAGCTCCCATTGCTTGTGTGGGCTGATAGAAACTGAGGGTCAACCCCAACCCTATTTTGTTCATTTGCATCAGGGTGAAGCCTTAAATTCTATTCTTCTAGGGAACAACTTGGATTTTATGAATAGCATGGTCACTGATTCTTCACTGCAGTGTCCCACTTATACTGGCTGTGGCAGGGCCAGTTTTATTGATTTTGTGCTGATATCTAGGAATTTTATTTCATTTGTTCATGATTGTAGGGTGGAGCTCAATTGTGCGAGTGACCACAATCCCCTCATCGCCTCCCTTAATGTACAGATCCAGGCGAGAGAGAGCAATGCACGCCCAATTTACTATCATGCAAACAAGGGCATCAGAATAAATTGGGATAAAATTAACCCACAAACGTTTGAGGAAGATGCCATCAGAGGAAACTACCACTCAATAATGGGGTGTCTGCGGTTAGGCTCTTCCTCAGGGGATGTTGTCCGAGAGTTTGGCACAATGTGCAATGATGTAGCTAAACAACTGACTGGGAGAGCACAGCATAGGGAACCTCAGGAGGCCCAATGGTTCAACTCTGAATGCACCAGAGCCCATAAAGAATTAAAAAGGGCACTCCGTGCTACTCCAAGCAATAGTGATTTGATTAAAGCTGCAAGGCGCAAATACAAACTCGTGATTGAGGAAAGGAAAGCTGAGTTGAGAAAATCTGCATGGGAAGATCTAGAGAGCAGGAGCCTTAAAAGACACAAAAAATCTTTGGGAAGTCATTAACCACCTATTTTTTATTGAAGAAGTGAGCCAGATAGACTCACTTATCTTGCCAGATGCTTGGGTAGCTCATTCTTCTGGTATCTTTAACCCACTAGGCAAGAAGGTAGAAACTTTTTTAAGCGATCGGCCCAAAGATTTATCTGCAGCCACCCAACTTAGGGGTCGATTCCGATTCAGGCCGGAAATCACTCCGACCGAGCCGGACCCGGAGAGATCTCCGACCGAATCGGACCCTGGCAGTCCGACCGAATGAGTACGATGCGCACGCATGCAATCGGACTCGAGTTGGTCGGACTCCCATTGAAGTCAATGGGAGCCGGACATACAACGCGTACGCGGGCTCCCATTGACTCAATGGGTGCGAGGCGAACAAGGGCGGTTCGGACCCGCGTACGAGTCGGTCGGCGATTTCGCGTGCGCTCGCATCGTACTCGCTCGGCCGGACGCACGTACGAATCGGTCGGAAAAGAGGGCTCCGAATCGGATCCGGTTAAGCCGAATCCGATTCGGTGCCCTACCGGCCGAAATCGGTATCGGCCCCTTAGTCTATCCATCATAGTATTCGAGGTGGAGGAGGCGATAGCACAGGGCATCTGTTTGAAAGCGCCAGGCCCAGATGGGGTGCCCCTTGATCTTTTCAAAAGCAATCCTAAATTGTGGGCACCACTGTTGACGAATGTTTTTAAATCTGCTATCATTGATCCCATGCCCACATCCTGGACAGAGACTCTAGTGGTCCCTGTTTTTAAAAAGGTCAATAGAAGTGACCCGGCATGCTACAGGCCAATTTCACTTATTGACGCCACGGTTAAGGTGTTGGGCAGAGTCCTCCATGCCCGTTTGGAGACTTCGGCATCCAATGTAGGGTCATGTCTAAAACACAATATGGCTTTAGGAGGGGATTAGGCATGACCGAGCAATGCCTTAATCTCTCCCTAATTATTAACAAATACGTGAAGGCCAGGAAGGGTTCAATCCACTTGGCCTTCATGGATTTGTCCAGTGCCTTTGATACAGTTAATCAAGACGAATTGTGGGCCATGATGAAAGGTATGGGCGTAGAAGATGCACTGGTATCCCTTCTGCAGAGGTTACACCTTAACACCGCAGTCGTCATAAGATACGGCACCCAAGGGGAAAAAACTGAGTCGATTGCATCAACAGAGGGTGCTCGTCAAGGGTTTATCCTAGCCCCCTTCTTTTTTTTAATATATACTAATGGCTTGGAGGCCATTTTATTAAGCAGGGAGCTTGATTTCCCTAAAATTGGCAGCAAATATGTTCCTTTATTAGCTTACGCAGATGACACGGTGTTAATGGCAACGACATCTAATAGCCTTCAGAAATCCCTCAATATTTTTACAGATTTTATGTCTTCACTCAACTTAAAAGTTAACTTCACTAAATCATATATAATGGTATGTGGTCCCAAGTCTACAAGAACCAAGAACTTTGTCGTACGGAACTAGGAAAAATAGACAATTTCATGTATTTGGGGAACTTATATAACAATCAGTTGAATTGGGATCCACTTGTTACAGCAAGAGCCCATCTTACAAACAGGGGCGTGGAAGGGCTATTTCGTTTTGCACGCAGATTAGGCCACAAGCCAGTGAGGGAATTAATTACTCTATATAAAGCAGAATGTCTTTCGATTGCAACATATGGGGCAGGGGTGTGGGGATACTACTCAAGCCGCCAGCTACAAACACTGGAAAACAAATATACCAAAAGGTTATTGATGACCCCCGAATAGTGCTTCCAACCACCTATGTCATCAGGAACTGGGTCTAGAGTTTGTAGAGGATCGTATATCCAGTGCTCCATTGTTTCTATAGGCAAAAATTTGGCTCTCAGAAGAGTTAACGTTCTCTCGTGAAGATTTTCCAAAATTTGGCTTATTTCCAAAACATTCCATGGATTTGCTTTGTCAAGGACACTTATCATGAGATAGGATTGGAGCATTATTATGATAACCTGGGAAACAAATATTCCACTAAATGCTAAAGCCAATATTAAAGAGGCGCTCTTTTCCAGGGCCAATTCGCGCCATTTTGTACAAAATAGCTTGGGTCTACTACAGTTGCCCCTTGCCCCGCTGCAACTCTACTTAACTTTTACTACCGATTTGCAAACTAGATTTTATTTAACCAGATTTCGTTTACGCACTGTGCACTTTTTGCTGGCATTTCCACGCCAAAGTGGGTGGGCTGATAAGCTCGTACCTTCTCCGTGTGACAATTTAACAAGCCAAAGCACTATTCACTTTATCTTACTCTGCACTTTATATGAAACGGCGAGGAGAACATTTTTATTCCCATTATAAGGAAAATTCGCCCCTGCACATATGTGGAGGTTTTAATCTTTTGCACTCACTGGCTGCCCCTGACATTTGTATTATGGTAGCCAATTACATAAAAGATTCTTTGGCTATCAGAAAACGCTACAAAGGAAGTGCCTCTGCATAATGAATGGTTTTTATAGTATGCTGTTCTAAATTGTATATATTAGATGAAGAACTTTTATGAATTTGTATGATCCATATACTATTACCCTGTTTTACTATAATTCTTGTATGTAAAGAATTTGAATTTTCTCTGGTATTTTATGAATTATTCTTCTTTTAATTTATCGTTTGCAATTGTTGGATAGATTATGATGATCTTGTTTTGAACGTTTATGGTTCAGATGACCCGAGTAAAGTTGTTCTTGACTTGACTTGACTTGGGATGATTCGAGGTGGTCTACCCTTCTCTCTCTTCCAGAAGTTGGTGGCTTGTAGGGGGACTTCAGTCGAGCAAGAGATAGACAACAATGTAGCCCCATCTATTTGGGCTAAGCACTTTGGAAACTTGTATGCTAACTCAAGTGGTCACATGTCTGGAAACTCTCCCCTACAACCTAAACACCTGCTTCCTTTTTCCTTCCCTCAGGAAGATCTTTTTAATTTGGCTGATCTAGACCAATCTTTAACAGCTACTAAAAGAGGTAGAGCAGCTGGACCTGATGGAGGTCCAGCAGATTTCTTTTTATCTGAGGAGGAGCTATGGTCCTGATATATTCTGCTTCTAATGAATGCTATTGCGGCTGGTGGCCCTGTTCCGGAGTCTTGGAAAGGTGCCACAGTGACTCCTTTGTAGAAGAAAGGCGATCAGTAATCACCTTCTAATTATAGGACAATAAGCCTCATCGACTGCATTCAAAAAATCTTTTGTTGATGCGTCTTAACCAAAATCCAAACCTGGATGTCAGAGATGTCCTTTCTCGGTCTCCTCCAGGCAGGATTTTAATCTAAAATTCCAACCATAGACCAGGCCCTACAGTTTCTGATGATCTATTGGTGTTCAGTCCTTGTAGGCAAAGGCAACTTATACGTTGCCTTTGTCGACTTACGCTCAGCCTTCGATTTGGTTCCACGTTCCAAGTTGTAGCAGTCGTTCAGTGACATAGGGGCCGATTCCGATCTCGGTCGGAGGCGCACCCAACACCATTCGGTCGGGAAAAAAGCCATGCGAATGCCTGTTTCCCGACCGATCCGTACATCATACCGAACGAGTAAGTACGATGCGCACAACAGCACAGAATCCGGCCGAGTCGTACTCACCCAATCCAGGTCCTGTTCTCCGACCGAGGCGAATCCGGAAACGCAGAATCGAGTCGCACGGAAGGGAAAATGCAGCCCCGTCCGGCCGGACAAGTACGATGCGCTTCCCGTACGCGCCGAACCCGTCGCTACGTCCGGCACGTCAAAGCTTCCGGGAGAGGCGCACATAAGCTCCGATTCGCGCCACAACACGATCCCCGGCTACGAGGCGAACACGCCAGCGACGAGGACGACGCGAAGCAACGAGAAAGACGAACGACACGAACCAACCATGAATCCCTTCTTCCCAATCCTACCAATATTCTACATTTACCACCGGAACAGGCATGGACGCGTACGGCGCAGAAGGTAAGTCAGACACCAACCACAAAAACATACAACACGTACACGACACATCACACACACACAGAGGGATACAGAACTTACTTACACCAGCAACAGCAGCACCATAGGGGCGGGATGCCCATCACCAATGCCACATATGCACACAGGGGCCTGGATGCGCACCACCACTACCACCCCTACCCAGGGGGGGCTGGATGCCTACCACTACTACCACCCTTAGCCAGGGGGGTGCCAGATGCCCACCACTACTACCACCCTTACCCAGGGGGGGCTGGATGCCTACCACTACTATCACCCTTAGCCAGGGGGCTGGATGCCTACCACTACTATCACCCTAAGCCAGGGGGCTGGATGCCTACCACTACTACCACCCTTAGCCAGGGGGTGCCAGATGCCCACCACTACTACCACCCTTACCCAGGGGGCTGGATAACTACCACTACTACCACCCTTACCCAGGGGGGGCTGGATGCCTACCACTACTATCACCCTAAGCCAGGGGGGTGCCAGATGCCTACCACTACTACCACCCTTAGCCAGGGGGGCTGGATGCCCACCACTACTACCACCCTTACCCAGGGGGGGCTTGATAACTACCACTACTACCACCCTTAGCCAGGGGGGTGCCAGATGCCCACCAATACTACCACCCTTACCCAGGGGGGGCTGGATGCCTACCACTACTATCACCCTAAGCCAGGGGGGCTGGATGCCTACCACTACTACCACCCTTAGCCAGGGGGGTGCCAGATGCCCACCACTACTACCACCCTTACCCAGGGGGGGGCTGGATGCCTACCACTACTACCACCCTTAGCCAGGGGGGCTGGATGTCTACCACTACTACCACCCTTAGCCAGGGGGGTGCCAGATGCCCACCACCACTACCACCCTTACCCAGGGGGGGCTGGATGCCTACCACTACTATCACCCTAAGCCAGGGGGGTGCCAGATGCCTACCACTACTACCACCCTTAGCCAGGGGGGCTGGATGCCCACCACTACTACCACCCTTACCCAGGGGGGGCTTGATAACTACCACTACTACCACCCTTAGCCAGGGGGGTGCCAGATGCCCACCACTACTACCACCCTTACCCGGGGGGGCTGGATGCCTACCACTACTATCACCCTAAGCCAGGGGGGCTGGATGCCTACCACTACTACCACCCTTAGCCAGGGGGGTGCCAGATGCCCACCACTACTACCACCCTTACCCAGGGCGAGCTTGATAACTACCACTACTACCACCCTTAGCCAGGGGGTGCCAGATGCCCACCACTACTACCACCCTTACCCAGGGGGGCTGGATGCCTACCACTACTATCACCCTAAGCCAGGGGGCTGGATGCCTACCACTACTACCACCCTTAGCCAGGGGGTGCCAGATGCCCACCACTACTACCACCCTTACCCAGGGGGGCTGGATAACTACCACTACTACCACCCTTACCCAGGGGGGGCTGGATGCCTACCACTACTATCACCCTAAGCCAGGGGGGTGCCAGATGCCTACCACTACTACCACCCTTAGCCAGGGGGCTGGATGCCCACCACTACTACCACCCTTACCCAGGGGGCTTGATAACTACCACTACTACCACCCTTAGCCAGGGGGTGCCAGATGCCCACCACTACTACCACCCTTACCCAGGGGGGCTGGATGCCTACCACTACTATCACCCTAAGCCAGGGGGCTGGATGCCTACCACTACTACCACCATTAGCCAGGGGGTGCCAGATGCCCACCACTACTAACACCCTTACCCAGGGGGGGGGCTGGATGCCTACCACTACTACCACCCTTAGCCAGGGGGGCTGGATGCCTACCACTACTACCACCCTTAGTCAGGGGGATGCCAGATGCCCACCACCACTACCACCCTTACCCAGGGGGCTGGATGCCTACCACTACTATCACCCTAAGCCAGGGGGCTGGATGCCTACCACTACTACCACCCTTAGCCATGGGGGTGCCAGATGCCTACCACTACTACCACCCTTAGCCAGGGGGTGCCAGATGCCCACCACTACTACCACCCTTACCCAGGGGGGCTGGATGCCTACCACTACTACCACCCTTAGCCAGGGGGTGCCACATGCCCACCACTACTACCACCCTTAGCCAGGGGGGTACCAGATGCCCACCACCACTACCACCCTTACCCAGGGGGGGCTGGATGCCTACCACCAACACCACCCCCACTCATAGGATGGACAATGCATGACACAACCAGCACACCACAACCTAGGGAATGCAAGAAAAAGACATCCCCCCAACACCATGACAAGCGTGTGTAGACTGTGTCAAATGCCTACAACACTGAACATGACTTTGAACATACAATGTGACCCCCTATCACATGTGCCACACATATATGTGTGTGGCCCCCACAATGCAAGCAGGCCATGACCAATGTGGCAATGGGGTCCAAACCCCCATCATCACAGTGACCAAAAGGTAAGTGTGGGGTCCATAGCTGAAGCACATTTTGAACATTGTGGCAATGGGGTCCAAACCCCCATCATCACAGTGACCAAAATGTAAGTGTGGGGTCATTAGCTGAAGCACATTTTGAACATTGTGGCAATGGGGTCCAAACCCCCATCATCACAGTGACCAAAATGTAAGTGTGGGGTCCATAGCTGAATCACATTTCGAACATTGTGGCAATGGGGTCCAAACCCCCATCATCACAGTGACCTAAAGGTAAGTGTGGGGTCCATATCTGAAGCACATTTTGAACATTGTGGCAATGGGGTCCAAACCCCCATCATCACAGTGACCAAAAGGTAAGTGTGGGGTCCATAGCTGAAGCACATTTTGAACATTGTGGCAATGGGGTCCAAACCCCCATCATCACAGTGACCAAAATGTAAGTGTGGGGTCCATAGCTGAATCACATTTCGAACATTGTGGCAATGGGGTCCAAACCCCCATCATCACAGTGACCAAAAGGTAAGTGTGGGGTCCATATCTGAAGCACATTTTGAACATTGTGGCAATGGGGTCCAAACCCCCATCATCACAGTGACCAAAAGGTAAGTGTGGGGTCCATAGCTGAAGCACATTTTGAACATTGTGGCAATGGGGTCCAAACCCCCATCATCACAGTGACCAAAATGTAAGTGTTGACAAAGAAAAACTGCAACTGCCAAACTGCATGGATGATTCCTGGTCACAGAACATAAAACACATCAGTGGCAAAGTAGTGCATGTGTCCCATTGCAACATAGATTGGGGGAGGCAAATACTGCAGTGCAAATAAGACATACCTTTGGCCATGTGCAGACAAACAACACCCATGGGGGCTGACACAGTCAACATTCATCAATGACACAATGACAGAAGTGACCATCAGAATGCAGACCCACATATTTGCACCAATGGGCACACAAATGCAGATACCCTGTGGAGACTGTAGATGTGAGGTGAACAGATACCATACCATGGCAGCAATGGGACACACAAACCATGATCATTGTGCTGACTGATGACCTAGGAGTCCCAGGGACAGCAGGGGAAACCCACCAAACTACATACAGCCAATGGCACACCTAAGATATGCCAATGCCGTGGTGCAGATGCACAAACACAAACAGGCAGACCCACACTGCACATCAAACACAACAGGTGAGGGGGAGGGTGGGTGCCAGTGTCCCCAGGCAACCACACAACACATGAGGAGGCCTGAATACCAATCATACAGATGTGCATACAGTGCCACACAAAGGTAACTCATGGATCCAAATCCCCTATGTGGGCAATCAGGCATTGTCAGATGAGAGGGAGCACAAATCACACATGTCACACAGGCACGTAGGAACAGCAACTGACACAGCAAGACACAGACACACCACAGCACTACCCCCAGGGCCCCCACAATGTGGTGACCCTGGGCTGCATTACAATCCCACTGTGATGACAAAGCTAAATGTCGTTCACACTGTGAACCACAGTCATGTGTCCTGAGCAACAAACTACCATCACACCTACACAAGCACAAATCAATCAGCACGGCCAGTAAGCCAAGGCCAACATGGAGGCAGGGGTCTAGCCGGGCAACAACTCTCATCTGCACACACTCAACACCACACACCTCGACCTCCAACAATGTGCAGCAGTGAAGCACACATGCACTGGTGACATTGCACATGCACTCATGACAATTCCAGGGTGGTGGGTGGGAACCAAGGTGCAGAAACACATCACACATGGCCACTCAACAAGACTCCTGAATGTCTGACACACTGCACACTACGCTGTACATGGTCATGACGGCAATACCACACCAACCAATGGGATCCCAGCCACAGTCACACACCAATGAAGAAGCCAAGGTCACCCACAAAGAACACACATAGACAACAACCAACATTGCAGCCCGGACCCTGAGGAGTGCCAGCAGTCACACACACAACGTGTCACAATCACTGAAAGATAACACAAACTGGAAATCACATGACAGGTGCAAACAACAAGTGCCAAGGGGAAACCTGACTGTGACCCATCTGCGTCTGCACACAAACTCAGCCCTGACAGCAAACACACCTATTGGTGACACCCTGATGACCAGTAATGTGCCATGCACCCACATCACAGAGAACCCAGGGAGAAGACTTTGGGGGAACATAGGTCAACCCAGCAAGCATCACAAACAGGTACAACACTAGGGATCACAGCATGCACAGCAAAACGGAAGTGAACACACAGACATGCTCATACAACACACACCTTGGGTGCAGGCAATGTCACAGGAGTACACACTGCCATGAGGGGACTCCACTCCTGTGTGAGGAAAGCTGTGCCATATGTTGCCTCAGTAGGGCCCCATCATGTCAGCTGAGCACTTGGTCACACAATCAACAATTAGCACCAAATCAAGGCTCCTGTCACATCAGCCTGGTCATTGAAGTGCCAACGAAATCATCAGCACAGATCCAACACACTTGTATAGCAATGTTGCACTGACAACACAGATGAGTCCTTCCCCATTGATGCCCAAACCTGCATGTCCAGTGGAGATGGCCACACGGTCAGGGAAGTAGACGAATTGAACAATGGCAGGCACAACAGATGTGCAGGGGTGGAAGCCACAGATGTGAAATTGCTAATGTAAGTTGGAAATCCCATTGCCAAATACTGAACACATGACACCCTCAGATGCTGCTATGGATGACATGGATACACCACAGGATAGGACACATTCCCCCTGGACCACATGTGTTCCTGCACAGTAACACTTCATTATCATGAGACCAAATATCACCATCACTGCAGCAATGGCATGCTTAGCATCATCAACAACATGTACATCAGAAGCATAAGCACTAGAGAACAGAAAGTTGCTTTATTCAGCATATGTGTGTTTAAAAGTGAAAGTCCAGAAAAAACACAAAGGCCAATGGCCAGTCCATTGTGAAAGTCCAAACAGGGTGACAGTGGCAGATGTCACCCTACGCATGCCTGCACTCCACAAAACCAGGGACAATCCACTAGGAGGGGCCTACGGGGGGCAGGCCAGGCACCGCAGGGACAGGATCAGGGCTCACCAGGAGGAAGCAGGGAAGGGGTGGTGGGTGCTGGAGAGCCACTGACAACTGCAGTGGAGGTGTCTGACATGGTGTGTGCCGGCACAACTGGGGGGCATGACTCAGATGTTGTGGGTGCCGGCACGACTGCAGTGGACCCTGCAGATGGAGTGGACAGGTCCGCCACTGCAGTGCCCAAGTCAGACAGGGTGGTAGTGGACTCCACTGCAGTGCCTACCACCAGGGGAGGAGAATGGGGAACAGGCAAGGTGGGCTGGACAGAGGGGGAGGACACCCTCACCACATCAGTGGCACAGACAAGCCCAGCGGGGGGTGTGGTGCCGGGAGAGCAAGTGGCAGGGGGAGAAGGCCGGATCCTCTTGGGGATGGTATATCTGTGGGTGGGGGAACCTGGGGCAGGGTGTGGTGGGGGTACCTGTGGAGTGGGGGCCTGAGAGATGGAGGAAGGAGACCTGGTGCCTGAGCTGCAGGGCGGCAGTGGGGTCTTGCTCTTACGACTCCGGGGGGACTTGCGGGTGGGGACCTCAGTCTGTCTGCGCCTGGGGGAGGGTGTCCGGGGACAAGGGGCACTCTGCTCTGTGTGGGTGGGCTTCCTCTTCCCCCTGAATGCTGTATCAGCTGGATCTGAGGGGAAGAGGCCGAGTTCACTGAGGAAGAGCCGCTGGGTCTTTGAGGTTGCAGGTGAGGCAAGGGAGGGTGCTTTGGAGGGAGAGGCAACTGAGGACTGCGCAGTGCTCGTGGATGCGTGTGTGTGTTCCAGGGCCCCATCCCCTGTAAGTCTGGTTTCAGTCCCCTGACTGTGCGTGCGTGTGCATTTTGTTTGTGGCGTGTGTGTCTGTGTGCTGGACGTGTGTGTGCTGGTGTGTGCCTGTGCCGGTGTGTGTGTGCTTGGGACGGGTAAGGTGCTGGGGAGTGTGGATGGAGCAGAGGCAGGAGGGGTGAGGGACTGTCTGAGGAGGAACACTGCTGCCGTCAGGGAGGAGTCCATGGACCTATTGCCCCTCTGTAGGTCAGACATGCCCGATGAGATGCCCTCCATTAACGACACCAGCTGAGTCAACAGAGCGGTGTGCGCATGGAGGACACTCAGCATGGCTGTCTGCCCTACATGGAGCTGGCGAAGGAGGTACACAGACTCCTCATTCAGGGCAGCAGGGGACACAGGGGCAGGGGGTGCGGTGCCTGGCCCAAAGGAGACACGCTCCCGAACATGGGAGCCTCCACGGACCTGGGGAATGGGAGCCGATGGGAGGGCAGTGGTGGTGCTGGTGGTGGCGGGGACAGCAACACTAGCTGGGGTGTGGTGGCTGCTGACACCCGCCTCCATAAGGGAGTCATCCTCCGAGCCGCTGTGGTCCTCAGCTGAGGTGGATGCTGCTGAGGACTCCTCGGTGTGGCTCCCCTCGCCCTCCGTGCCACTGGGTCCCTCCGACCACTCCTCGGCTGTTGACCCAGTCTGGCTCTCCGGCTCCTCCTGGTCCGTGGAGCTGTCCCCTTCCGTGGCCGTGGATGTATCTGCAAACAATGGGGAAACAGACAGACATCAGTCACCTGCACCAAACGCACACACCACTGTGAGCACAGCACATTACAGAGCAAGCCCTGGCATCATTAGTTGAACATTGCTAAAAGTGCCCTAACTGAACAGGAGAAGCCAATTGTCAGTCTGATGCCAACCATGGCACTCACATCCCACATGGCCTTGCACCCATCTGTCTGGTGTCTGTTGGATAGCAACACCCCAGTGTGGACACATGCACCAACTACACAGTAGTTGGACAGTGCAGAGGACACGGTGTAGCATGTGGACATGCACACATCACAACTCTTGCCACTGAGTCAGTACAGGTTTCCGGATGAAAGGGATGCCCAGAGTCAAATAGGAAATGCATGTGATGCATACCAGCGACAGACACCATGATGCACCCATGTCCTGATAGCCATCGCCACAATGGTGTGCATGTAGCACATGTCACTCCCCTGCAGGATCACTAATAAGTAGACACATGCCATGGCGGAGGCATGACTGCTAAGTCATACATCACTGTCTCAGTGATGTATGACTTGGCAGCCAGACAACAACACTCTGCACTGTGTCACAATAGTAGGTCATGGGGAATGCAAGTCCTGGAGCTGCACAAGTGCACATGTACATCCCCCACACAACACATCATCTTAACCCTCATCTGTCCAGGTCATACCGATTGGACATATGGGAGACCTGTGACACTACCCTCTGAACCTGAGCCCCTCACAATCTGCTGTGAATGGGAAATAGCTGCCTGAACTTCACATTCGCATACCCCAGTCTGCACGGGCAGCTGATCAAACACCTATGTGACACACAAGTATCGTCTCCTATGGTCACATCTCCAGTGGCATGCTGAGCCCCTACCGAGAAACACCCCAGCAGTCCTGGCAACAAATCCACAGCACACTGACACAGAGGCAGACACCTGAGGGGTCAAATCACTGCGCACAACGTGTCAGATGATACCCAGGAGTGGGAGTACAGGTGTATTGGATGGGCTGGAGTAGGCATGACTGTCCTGCCCCACATGAATGAGGGATGAGCCCTGGACAGTGGATAGCTGGCTATGTATCTGTGACACACGTAATCTGCACACTCCTGGGGCCCAAACATTGTTCCCACCCGCTGCATGGGTGTGTGCCAGATACCCCAGGCACATGTGGTGGCTCAGCTCAGCAAGTGGACCGCATATGAAAGCAACACGCAGATTACATGTCCAAACACAGGCATTGTGTGAACAATGGACCCACCCATGATGCCCACAACAGAGTTAGGGAAACAGATGCTGTCCCCCACCTTGAGTGAAGCAAACTGCAAGGACACAGTCCCAAGTGACACAATTCCCTGAATGTAAGGGCCACACCTGGGTATCAGATGAGGAGTGGGCAGTGCACAATAGAGGGACATGGCTCCTGGACAACATGACTGCTGTACTGTGGCAGTTTAACCAGGCCAGAGGAGGGCACATAGCATGTAATACAGAGTTCACAGTGCAGTCTTTGACTCACCCCCTCCTTGCTGCTGTCTGGCCTTCAGCTGCCCATCCAGGTCTGGAAACACCACCGCCAGGATCTGGAGCATGTGGGGGTCAGGGTCCGTGTTCCGCCCCTCCTGCGAGGAGGCGACAGCTTCAGCTGGACCCGTGCAATCCTCCGGGTCCAGCCCCGAAGGTCCTGCCACCTCTTCTGGCAGTTGCGGATCCGGCGCTTGTAGACCCCCACGGACCGGACAGCCCGGACGATGTCCTTCCAGATCTCCTGCTTCCGATGGGCATTAACCTGTGAGGCATGACAAAGTGAAAAGGCCATTACTACACATGCAACATATCCGTGCATGACACAGTTGTATATACATGTCTCAATCACAGGGGCACATGATGTACACAGGCAGTGCAACGCTGCCCATGGACAGTTTGCCAGAAGTCACTACATGGTATCATTGCATGGGAAGTAAAACCTTGTTCAAATGCACTGTCACTGCACCATACCTGTCCAGTGCATGTCACTACACACTATGGGGGGTGACAACTACTCAGTGAGCCTGCTAGCCAGTGGCGTGCAGACTTTCAGCCTTGCTAGTCAGACAAAATGCACATTCAGAAAGGCAGTGCACAGAACACTCACCTGCTCCCCTGGTGTCCCATACAGCTTGCTGTACTGTGGAAGTAGGCTGTCCAGCAGGGCCTGGTTCTCCTCAAGGCTGAAGGCTGGGGCTCTCTCCACAGTACGTGCCATTGCAGGGTCCAGAGGGGGCAGAGACAGCAGCAGTGCAGTGGCAGATGTCGTCCTGGAGCATGTAGTGCAGGCAAGTGAGCTCTCAGGGGAACAGCCAGCAATATATATGTGCTGCAGAGGCAGATACTGTCCCATGTGTCCAAAGTGATAGGTCCAAGTCGTTTGCATCTTCTGAATCTGGCCAATCCATGGAATAGCAGCACCAATACACGCCCACAGCATCCTTCAAATCTTCAACTTCATGACATACATGATTTTGCAACATTGTTGTGGGTGACCAACTGAATTTCCAGCAACCGACTCGTTCGAATTTCGAAAACGCGTCCGTTGCCAGGCTAGGCCATTGACAATGGGTGCGCACCGATCGGTCCATTGCTGTTCAACGCGTACAGAGGTACAACGCGTACCCGCACACATTGAAAGCAATGGGCCGGCCGGGTGCACCGATCGGTCCATTGCTGTTCAACGCGTACAGGGGTACAACGCGTACCCGCACACATTGAATGCAATGGGCCGGCCGGGCGCACCGATCGGTCCATTGCTGTTCAACGCGTACAGGGCTACAACGCGTACCCGCACACATTGAATGCAATGGGCCGGCCGGGCGCACCGATCGGTCCATTGCTGTTCAACGCGTACAGGGGTACAACGCGTACCCGCACACATTGAAAGCAATGGGCCGGCCGGGCGCACCGATCGGTCCATTGCTGTTCAACGCGTACAGGGGTACAACGCGTACCCGCACACATTGAATGCAATGGGCCGGCCGGCCGCACCGATCGGTCCATTGCTGTTCAACCCGTACAGGGGTACAACGCGTACCCGCACACATTGAATGCAATGGGCCGGCCGGGCGCACCGATCGGTCCATTGCTGTTCAACGCGTACAGGGGTACAACGCGTACCCGCACACATTGAATGCAATGGGCCGGCCGGGCGCACCGATCGGTCCATTGCTGTTCAACGCGTACAGGGGTACAACGCGTACCCGCACACATTGAATGCAATGGGCCGGCCGGGCACACCGATCGGTCCATTGCTGTTCAACGCGTACAGGGGTACAACGCGTACCCGCACACATTGAATGCAATGGGCCGGCCGGGTGCACCGATCGGTCCATTGCTGTTCAACGCATCCCTGTACAAGTGACTGGCATATGTCACCATGCCTGTCTCAGATGAACATATGCCAGCCACAGATAGCTCCCAGGGAGTGAGGGGCACACCTACAACACCACAGCCTGTCCAAACTGTATCATAAGGCATGTAAGGCTGCATTTCCTATTGTGTGTATGTTGGTGTACATGTTGTCCTGTGGGTGTCACCTGGGGGCAGCCACCCCCAGGCTGTGCACGTGTTCATGGGGACAGGATCCTGGGTGTTACGTGTACATGACCACTGTGATGTGCAACTGTTCATATCTGTGCATGTGCCATGGTCACATTTCACAGTGGTGTATGTGTATGTCATGTCACATACCCCGTGAGTCCCATGTGGGACGGTATGTTTGAGCCAGGGTGTCCCAGTGGCACAATAGTGATGGTCCTCCACAGTCTGTGTGCATGTAGTGTTTACAATGTCTCTGATTTCATGTGCACAAAGGGAGACAGTCTCCACATCCACGTTGTGTGTGCATGGACTTTGATGTTGTGCGTGTGTGTGTCACAGACTTCCATGTCTGTCCTGCAGTGGCAAGTGGAACCACTACCTGTGGGGGTCATGGTTGTTTTGCTGTGGTGTATACATGATACTCCATGTAATGCCAGTGTCCATGTGGCAATACAGGGTCCCTGGGAATGTACCTGTCGTTGAGCTGTGATGCCTGGGGCACATCTGTCCTCACATGTCACTGTGGGGGGTGATTGTGACATGGCAGCAGGAGATGGGAACTGTGACACGGCCTCATGATATCCAATGGGCCAACCTGGGACTTATTGATGCCACTTGTTGAACCGTGATGACAGATGTTGGCCATGTATGTACCATACATGTCCTTACGGAACTGCACACTTCATGTAGTTGTGCCTCATAATGATGTATGATGTGATATTGAGTGTGTTCAATGCCGCATATGTGGGGTGACCTACAATCTTGCTTTCTTCTCCTCTGCACTGCAGGGCTCCTGCTGTCCATAGACCATTCCCAGACCTGGCAACGATGGTGGAACGGGACAGCATCCGACGGTACCGCTTCACCAGGCAGCTGATTGAGGATTTGGCAGTGCAGTTGGCCCTACATTTGCAGCCTGGCCGGCCGTATCCTACAGCGCTGACCCCCAAGGTGAAGGTGATGGCAGCCCTACACTTCTTTGCGACCGGTACCTTCCAACATACTGTGGCGACTGCTGGTGGGATGTCACAGACCATGTTGAGCCGTGTGCTCCGCGATGTTTTGGAAGCAATGTTGCTATACCTGAACCGGTACATCTATTTCCCTAGACTGCAACGACTCACTGACGTGAAGAGTGACTTCTATGTCCTGGGGAGGATGCCGCATGTCATTGGCTCCATTGATGGGACACATGTGGCTTTGGTACCACCACAGGCCCAGGAGCAGGCCTACCGTAACCGCAAGCACTACCACTCGGTCAATGCACTGGTGGTGTGTCTTGCAGATATGACCATCTCACACATGTGTGCCCGTTTCCCTGGTTCAGCACACGATGCCTTTGTGATGAGGAGTAGTCGCATCCCCAGGATGATGGCACAGATGCAGAACCAGCGTGCCTGGCTTGTTGGTGTGTACTGACTTTGTGCCATTGTGTGTGATCTGATCTGTAGTATTCCGCCCACTTTTCCAAGTCAGCTAATGTGCACTTGTCTGTCCGTAGGTGACTCGGGATACCCCAACATGCCGTGGTTGCTGACACCCCTCAGGAACCCTGTGACACCAGCCCAGATGCGCTACAATGAGGCACATGGTCGGACCAGGAGAGTGATTGAGCGGACATTTGGTCTCCTGAAGAGCCGCTTCCGCTGCCTCGACAAGACAGGAGGGTCCCTCCCATATGCCCCAGCGAAGGTGTGCAAGATTATCATCGTCTGCTGCATGCTCCACAACCTGGCAGTGCGGAAGGAGTTGCCTCTCATCCAGGATGACAATGACCAACATCCGCCACCTGTGGAGGATCCTGGCCTGGACCACGATGCCAGTGATGATGATGATGATGAGGGTGATGTCCGCACACAGCTCATCACCAACTTCTTTAGCTGAATGTGAGTATCCTGAGGTGTCATGTCAATGATGTGAGTTGGCATGATATGTGTAGGTTGTGCTCTGGTGCTGTTGGAGTGTGTCCATGGGCTACTTGACTGGATGTGTGTAGCGATGTGTGCTTACAGGTGGTCTGTACTCCCCAACAGTGTTGACATGCTGGTGGGTATCTTGTAACATGTATTGTGCATGGGTTTTGCTGTTCTGTCCTGTTCTCCATTGATTTTGACTGTGTGTCATTTCTGTCCTTCACAGGGTACTTTCAGATTCGTTTGGTCAACTGTGTCCACCGACGACGTGATTGTACTTCCAGGGTGGTAGCTGTTGTGTCCCTACAGGTGATGTGCGCCACACCCATGGACTTCCTTCCTTCTACAGTTGTTGACTGTGTGCCCGCTGCCAGGTGGGATTACCTTGCATCTGTAGTGGTTACGACATGTTGCAACTGTGTAATAAACCTGTGCTTCACTTTGTGATGTGCGTTGTCTGTGGTCACACATTTGACTGCCATTTGCTTACTGCACCTGTGGGCTACTTGACTACAACTGGGAATAGGTGTGGTGTCTGTGCATTGCACCGTCTTTCCTGGCAACATCAGTGTAGGCAATGAGTCAGATGGCCTAGGTGTGTATGTGTTGTGTAGCCCTGGTGGTGTGTCTCCCTCATATGTGTCACGTTGCCTTTACTCACATGCCTGTGTTGTACTTGCTGTTGCAGTCCGCATACACAGTGTAATTTTGCAGTTCATCATCCCCATGACAGCACCCACGTTGGAATCACAACAGAGGCAAGTATGGTGTATTAGTGTGTTTATTGTGATACATTTGTGTGAATAGTGCATAGGATTGTTAGTGCTGTACATTTATATTGCAATCAGAAGTTCCTAGGTGAATTGAAAGTCCTGGTAGACAAAATCCCCAGTATCGGGGCCACAGTTGTCTGAGACATTGGTCCAACTTGTACTCCCCATGTCATGTGTGGGAGTTGTGTTGCCGTCAACAGGGTGAACAGTCTGTGCACAAAGGTGAACATCCAGAACAGGTTCAGGCTTCCTGGGGGTTGCACTTGGCCATCGGCCTCTCACTTGCCCCTCCTCGGACGACCCCTCTTCTTGGGGGGGGCCCCTCAAGTACAGGCTGCTGCGGTGCAGGGGACTCTCTGCCAGAGTCATCCTCCCTCCCTGTGGCAGTTGCAGTTTGTTCAGCACCAGATGTTGTTGGCACACAGGGAGGTGTAGACTGTTTACTGTTCATCTGGCGGAGGCATTGTAATATGTCCCTGTGCACCGCCGTCATCTCTTGCAGTGCGTCCCACTTGGACTCCACGCATGACATGTGAGAGTCCAAGCGGGCATGATGGGCAGCCTGCTGCTGTTTCATGTCTCTGAGGAGCCCCACTACCTGGCTGAGATCTCCGGTGCTGGACTGGTACGCATCGGCTATGCGTACCAGTTATGGGTCGTCATGCACACCAGACACCTCTGCAAGCAGCGACCTCTGTCTCCCACCCTCCCACCACCCCTGCCGACATGTGCAGTGCGTGCAGTGGCACGCACAGATGACCCTGGTCCCCCTTGGGGGTTGGTGGTGGTGGTGGTGTCCATGGCCCCACGTTGGTCCAGGGTCCCTGTGCTGGTGGTGCTCCTTGTTCTGTCCATGTCGGCAGGGATGGTATTTGTGGTGACAGTCATTGGAGGGGTGGGTGCAGGGGGTGCAGCTGGTGGTCCTGCTGGTGCTGCAGCTGGTGGTCCTGCTGGTGCTGCATGTTGACTTGCACCGGAGGTGCCAGGTTGGTCTTCTTCGTCCGAGGAGGGCAGAGGCTGTACGACACCAGTGAGCTCTGTATCCTCTTGAGCCTGGGACTGGGACTCCTCAGCGTCTGCTGCTGTGTCGCCATCATCACCTGTTTTTGGGAGACACACACAATGTATGTTATGTTTCTGCAGGCATCAATGGTTGACACACCTGACAGTTGTGACTGTGCCTCTGGGTGCGGGCCTGTACATTGCATTGTCCTAAGTTGTCACAGTCAGGGGTTGATATTGGTGTAGCACATTGTCCTGCATTATTTGGGCATTTCTATGTATTTGTTGGGGTGTGAACATGGTCTGCATTGGTTGTATTTGGTTGACAGCCGGCCCTACTTCCCACCCAGCCAGTCAGTTATCCCACCATGGACTGTGCTTGCATTGCAGGGAGTGAAAGTTGTCTTTCAGGATGTCAGTCAGTGGTGTCCTGCTGTTGGTTGTTGCACAGTTGCCAGCAGGGCCTTGTGCTCCCCACAGCAGTAGCCAGTGTCAGCCATCTTGTCAGTTGTTTTCCACTCCCTGTGATGTGAGCATGGTTCAGGGTGGTGTTGATGGGACAGTTGTGGGGGTGAGCTATGTCTGTGACTATGACTCCCATCATGCTATTGCCTCCACCCCACTTCCCAGCATTCCCATACTTACTTGCTTTTGTGGGGAGTTCAGTGTGTGTGGGTGTGAGAGCAATGGCAAGATGGCTGACAGTGGTGTCCTGCTGTTGGTTGGTGTGCAGTTCCCAGCATGCCCTTGTGCTCCCCACGACACAGCAACAGTGTCAGACATCTTTGATGGGCCTTTCCACTCTCTGTGGGATGTGCATGTGTGAGTGTGAGCTTGCTGGGCCATGTGGTGGGGGATGTAGAGCTGTGACTACGACTCCCATCATGCTATTGCCTCCACCCCCTTCCCAGCATGCCCATCCTTCCTTCCTTTTGACTCTGCTTCCCTGTGGGGTGGGCTGCCTGTGCTGACAGGATGGCTGGGAGTGTTGTCCTGGCAGTTGTTTGGCTAAAAGTCCAAAGAGTGTCCCTGTGCTTCACACAACATAACCCAGGGTGGAGGTTCTTTGTGGGATCTTGAGTTAGGATGTGTGGCATTGCATTCTCCCAGGTGGGTTATGTGGAGTATGTGTTGAGGGGGTGTGTGAGGGGAGGTGCTTGTGACTATGGTCACTGCTGCTAGTCCTCCTTCCCACCCAGCCAGATATCCCACCATGGAACGTGCTTGCATTGCAGGGAATGGAAGTTGTCTTTCAGGATGTCAGTCAGTGGTGTCCTGCTGTTTGTTGGTGCACTGTTGCCAGCAGGGCCTTGTGCTCCCCACAGCAGTAGCCATTGTCAGCCATCTTGTCAGTTGGTTTCCACTCCCTGTGATGTGAGCATGGTTCAGGGTGGTGTTGATGGGACAGTTGTGGGGGTGAGCTATGTCTGTGACTATGACTCCCATCATGCTATTGCCTCCACCCCACTTCCCAGCATTCCCATACTTACTTGCTTTTGTGGGGAGTTCAGTGTGTGTGGGTGTGAGAGCAATGGCAAGATGGCTGACAGTGGTGTCCTGCTGTTGGTTGGTGTGCAGTTCCCAGCATGCCCTTGTGCTCCCCACGACACAGCAACAGTGTCAGACATCTTTGATGGGCCTTTCCACTCTCTGTGGGATGTGCAGGCGTGAGTGTGAGCTTGCTGGGCCATGTGGTGGGGGATGTAGAGCTGTGACTACGACTCCCATCATGCTATTGCCTCCACCCCCTTCCCAGCATGCCCATCCTTCCTTCCTTTTGACTCTGCTTCCCTGTGGGGTGGGCTGCCTGTGCTGACAGGATGGCTGGGAGTGTTGTCCTGGCAGTTGTTTGGCTAAAAGTCCAAAGAGTGTCCCTGTGCTTCACACAACATAACCCAGGGTGGAGGTTCTTTGTGGGATCTTGAGTTAGGATGTGTGGCATTGCATTCTCCCAGGTGGGTTATGTGGAGTATGTGTTGAGGGGGTGTGTGAGGGGAGGTGCTTGTGACTATGGTCAGTGCTGCTAGTCCTCTTTCCCACCCAGCCAGATATCCCACCATGGAACGTGCTTGCATTGCAGGGAGTGGAAGTTGTCTTTCAGGATGTCAGTCAGTGGTGTCCTGCTGTTTGTTGGTGCACAGTTGCCAGCAGGGCCTTGTGCTCCCCACAGCAGTAGCCAGTGTCAGCCATCTTGTCAGTTGTTTTCCACTCCCTGTGATGTGAGCATGGTTCAGGGTGGTGTTGATGGGACAGTTGTGGGGGTGAGCTATGTCTGTGACTATGACTCCCATCATGCTATTGCCTCCACCCCACTTCCCAGCATTCCCATACTTACTTGCTTTTGTGGGGAGTTCAGTGTGTGTGGGTGTGAGAGCAATGGCAAGATGGCTGACAGTGGTGTCCTGCTGTTGGTTGGTGTGCAGTTCCCAGCATGCCCTTGTGCTCCCCACGACACAGCAACAGTGTCAGACATCTTTGATGGGCCTTTCCACTCTCTGTGGGATGTGCATGCGTGAGTGTGAGCTTGCTGGGCCATGTGGTGGGGGATGTAGAGCTGTGACTACGACTCCCATCATGCTATTGCCTCCACCCCCTTCCCAGCATGCCCATCCTTCCTTCCTTTTGACTCTGCTTCCCTGTGGGGTGGGCTGCCTGTGCTGACAGGATGGCTGGGAGTGTTGTCCTGGCAGTTGTTTGGCTAAAAGTCCAAAGAGTGTCCCTGTGCTTCACACAACATAACCCAGGGTGGAGGTTCTTTGTGGGATCTTGAGTTAGGATGTGTGGCATTGCATTCTCCCAGGTGGGTTATGTGGAGTATGTGTTGAGGGGGTGTGTGAGGGGAGATGCTTGTGACTATGGTCAGTGCTGCAAGTCCTCCTTCCCACCCAGCCAGATATCCCACCATGGAACGTGCTTGCATTGCAGGGAGTGGAAGTTGTCTTTCAGGATGTCAGTCAGTGGTGTCCTGCTGTTTGTTGCTGCACAGTTGCCAGCAGGGCCTTGTGCTCCCCACAGCAGTAGCCAGTGTCAGCCATCTTGTCAGTCCTTATCCACTCCCTGTGATGTGAGCATGGTTCAGGGTGGTGTTGATGGGCTAGTTGTGAGGCTGAGCAATATCTGTGCCTACTACTCCCATCATGCTATTGCCTCCACCCCCTTCCCAGCATGCCCATGCTTCCTTCCTTTGACTCTGCTTCCCTGTGGGGTGGGCTGCCTGTGCTGACAGGATGGCTGGGAGTGTTGTCCTGGCAGTTGTTTGGCTAAAAGTCCCAAGAGTGTCCCTGTGCTTCACACAACATAACCCAGGGTGGAGGTTCTTTGTGGGATCTTGAGTTAGGATGTGAGGCATTGCATTCTCCCAGGTGGGTTATGTGGAGTATGTGTTGAGGGGGTGTGTGAGGGGAGGTGCTTGTGACTATGCTCAGTGCTGCAAGTCCTCCTTCCCACCCAGCCAGATATCCCACCATGGAACGTGCTTGCATTGCAGGGAGTGGAAGTTGTCTCTCAGGATGTCAGTCAGTGGTGTCCTGCTGTTGGTTGTTGCACAGTTGCCAGCAGGGCCTTGTGCTCCCCACAGCAGTAGCCAGTGTCAGCCATCTTGTGAGTCCTTTTCCACTCCCTGTGATGTGCGCATGGTTCATGGTGGTGTTGATGGGACAGTTGTGGGGGTGAGCAATATCTGTGACTACGACTCCCATGATGCTATTGACTACACTGACTTGCCCAGCATACACAGAATTCCTTTCTTTCAGTGGTCTTCACTGTGTGTTGGTGTTGTAGTGGTTGCTGGATGTGTTTGTTAGTTATATTTGTGCCACTGTCTAGCTGTAGTTGTAGTTGTGTTTGTACATGTGATGACACGGTTAAATGTAACTTTGAGATGGCATGTGTTGTGTTTATCTGACTGACATACACATTTTGGGATGATTCTGTTCTGGTTGCTGTGTAATTGCTATGAGTGCATGGTTTGACTCTCCCCTTGACAGTGATGTGTGTGTGTATTGTGGCAGAATATTGTGTACATTTGTTGTGTACTCACCAGGCTCTGGGATGTTCTCTAGTCCATAGACGCTCACTGGCGGAAGGATGGCCCACACCTTCTCCTCCCAGGGCCTGAGGTATACTGGCTTGGCAGGAGGGCCACTGCCGGTGTATTGGCTCAGGAGGTAGTCCTTCTTGAGCAGCTCCCGTACCCTCCTGCGCACGTCATACCACCTGTTCTGGATGTCAGTCTTTGTGCGCAGACATGGTGATTGTGCGTTCACCCTGTTGATGATCCTCTCCCACATCTTGGTTTTCTGGGAGATGGGTGTCTGTTGGACCAGTGTGCCAAACAGCTGTGGCTCTACCCTGAGGATCTCGTCTACCATGACTTCCAATTCACAATCTAGGAACTTGTGATTCTTCTTGGGGGGCATGGTGATGGGTGGTGATGGTGAGTGATGTGTGTGTTGGTGTGCAGGTGAGGGTGTGTGAGTGTGTGTTTTGCTGGGTGCATGTGAGGTAGCTATTTGTTGGTGTGCTGATGGTGTGTGGCTTGTGTGAGGGATGAGCTGTGGGTGTGTGGTTGCTGTCTTTTGAGTGCTGGCAGTAGAATAGCATTTGCAAAGGATCATGGTTGGGATTTGTGTCCTTTATATGGGTGGAGTTGTGGGTGTGTCTTTGTTCTCTGTCCCCACCCCCCAGTATTTATTGGCTTTGTAATTGCTTGTTTGGCCTTTTTTGTGTATTTTTCCTTAGTACTTTCTGTGCATGTTGGAAACGTTCTTGTGACCGAGTCGGACCCTGCAGTTGTCTCGTACGGTCTTCTCCGTTTCGTTTACGCTGTGTTTGTGCAGTTTTCTATGCTGCGTACGCGTCGGTCGCGGTGTTTTGTGTTACTTCGGCTCGGTTTTGTATGCGTGTCGGTCGTACGGCTTGTCCTCCGTACGACTCGGTCGTGGTTTTCGCGCCTTGCATCGTACTTTGCGGTTTGGAGTTCGCGTGTACGTTTCGGTTGGATTTGTTCCGGGTGCGTGTAGGTCGGTTGGATTCGCGTGTTTTTCCAGCCGGATTGCTGTTTTCCGTGCGGCTCGGTCGTTCGGCTTGGGTTCCGTACGTGTCGGTCGGATTTTGCACGCTTTGCATCGTACTTGGCGTGTCGGGCGCCACAGGTACGTGTCAGTCGGAATTAATTCCGGCTCCGAGTCGGTCGGTGCTTTTTCCGGCCCGAATCGGAATCGACCCCATAGTCTCCCTGGTTGTTCGCCTACACGAGGAGAACATAGCTCAAATACAATGGGGGAAGCAAGAAGAGCTCGCTGATAAGATTACAGTAGATAGGGGTGTACGACAGGGCTGCGTGTTGGCCCCCACGCTATTCTCTTTATATATAAATGACATTGTCCCTTCCTATGAAAAATTGATTCTGATGCTCCCTCTCTGGCCTGTGTAAAAATGCAAATATTATTATTTGCTGATGACACTCTATTGGTCTCTAAGATCCCAAGTGGTCTCCAAAAGCTCCTGGCGCTGTTTGAGGAGTTTTGTGTTGAGAGGGGACTGGATATCAATATGGCTAAAACTAAACGAATGAAGCTTAACCCCCACAAATCCCACAAAAAGAGCATATATCTGGGAGGGGAACCTCTCAAATCTGTCCATAGCTTCACCTATATGGGGATAGCATTCAGTAGTACTATGGAGTGGAACTCACATTTGAATAATGCTGTATTAAAACTCAGCCAAACAACGGGAGCAATTCCCAAAGAACATAAAAAATCCTTTACTAAACAAATTTGGCCTGCTATTCAGGTATTGGAGGCCAGGGCCTTAGGATCAGACTTGAATGGGGCAGACCATTGAGCTCACACTAACACAAACAGTTTTACAGTAACCGAGAACAAATTTCTCTCTGGAAATTGGTGTCACTCCCTGCTAGCACACCTTTGATTCCATTACGAATGGACTTGTGCCTAAGGAATCTCCAGGATAAAGCCAGATTACGTCTATTGTTATATTGAAGGTGGCTGTGAGCTTGACCAGAACTCGAGCACTATACATCAGCTCTCCAGTTCGTTATCACAGCAGCCCACTCAGTGAGAACCCCTTGGCTCAAGTTCATCAAAGAGATGTTAGAGTTCATTGGGGCCCTTGAACTGTGGATCCATGCTGCCACTATAACCTTTCCTTCCCAAAAATTCTTAAGAAGTTATATTGGATAGCGGTAAATGACAAACAATCAGCAAGAGTAGATCTCCCTGTATTATCGTTAAAATTTCTTGAGTTTAAGTCCACATTTAGTTATGAGCTCTATTTGGGATAAGGTTACTGTTCCCTCTGACAGGAAACTGTATTTTCAATTCAGAGCAGGCACACTCCCCTAGAGAGCCTTTATAAAGAGTTGGCCAGCTGAGGCTTTTGACACCTGTCCTTTATGCCAGACACAGGTAGAGAGTCTTGCGCACTTTCTTTTTGCTTGCCCAGCTTAGGCTAGACCATGCACGTTTTGGCTAGTTCCTATCTGTAAACAACTATCCCAGTATAGCCATCTCATCGCCCTCCGCATACTGAGGTCAGATTGCACCCCTCTATATGCTATTTCTCTTGCAAAAAAATGTTTGGAGGCTGTGTGGCTACTACGCAGGACATTACTATCGTCTACCTAAACCTGGAAGTTTTGTATCACACAATGACTTTATAATTATATGTAATTTTAAAAGTGGACATTTTTGCAAATTTTTATCTTTAGCTATTTACTACTATGGGCCCGATTCCGATGTCGTTCGGAAGGCCTCAGAATCGGATTTGGCTTTGCCGGATCCGATTCGTAGCCCTTGTTTGCAACCAAATTGTACACAGGTCCGAACAAGCAAGTACGATGCGAAGATCGCGTACGCGCCGACCGAATCTTTTCCGGACACAAAGCGCTCCATACGACTTATTCGCAGCCAGATCGTACAGCGCAATGGAGCCGAATTCTGACCGAGCGAATACGATGCACGATTTGGGCAGTCGCTTCGCCTCGGTCTCAGCGAGACGAAACGGCTGTCGAAAGCGTACTTCGGGGGGCCGTAGCAGGCCCCCCTGCACCCGGGACCCTCCAAATCTGCCACGGGGGTGTGCCCATGGGTCCCCCCGATCCAGACATGCACAGTGGGAAGGGCAACATGGGGTGCCCGCCACAGGGTGTACGCTTTTCTCCACCCACCCCTTTTCTGCCATGGGAGCCTGTGTACGGGTCTGTACACAGGCTCCCATAGAATTCAATGGGAGTCCGAGTGAACCGAGTCTGTCAGCATACGGCTGCATCGTACTCGTTCGGTCGAACTCCAGGAGCACGTCTCGCTCGGAAAACCCTCCGGATCTGACTCGTACGGAGTGCTTTCCTAGCAAGATCGGAATCAGGTCCTATGTATGAGACTGAGTTTTGTAAAATCAACTGGAATAGGTTTGTTTTTATCTATGAGTTTTAGCAATGTGTATGTCTGTATTTGTACTTTTATGGCCCTGGAGGCCGAAATAAACGTAATCGAAATCAGTAGGAGTAAGCAGGTTGTTAAGAGTGGGCTGGGGGGTTAGGGAGGGGCATGCACCCAATAACAAAAGAGTAAGGCCATTGGTATTTACATACTGCTCTTCTATAATTACTAAAGCCTAAAATGACACACAACAATGGTAGAGGTACTCTAGCTCACACCTGGAGTCCAGCACCACACCTGGCAAACCCCTAGTTGGCCATGTGTAATGGAAGTAGGTACTTAAAATGGAGGTAGGGACTTAAAATAGAGCCTCCTTAGGAAATAATATTAAAATTAATTCTTTTATTTAAACTTTTTAAAAATAGATACGTTTATTTAAATATTAACAAATTAAATAAACATTATAAATACAAATTATTGTATCATAAAGCATTTTAATTCACCTTTTTAATTAAAAAATAAATGTACATTAATTTATATTAAATAGTTCAATTATTCAAATGGAATCCTGGGGCATATTTATTAAGAAATCACGCACCACCTTGCTGTGCTGCATGATAGGGAAAGGGCAGGAATGCACTGTACTTAAGATTATACAGCGCATTCCTGTTTTTTTCCTGCACTGGCCCACAATGTGTTGATTAGCTCCAGCGCAGGCACCCTTGCACCATACTGCAAGGGTGCCTGCATTGTAAGCGGGATTGTTTCTGTGCAGTAAATGACACCTTCCCACACAAAAACAACTGTGAGAGGCATTTTCCTCTTTCTATGTGTGCTGTTGTAAGAGGACATGTAAGTTTAAATTTTTGAGTAACTTTACCCTCATAAATGGTGGATAGCCAAAACTAGTAAAACTACTAAAAAGTGTGCAAATATAAATAAAAATACTTTAGGGCCTTATTTATGAGGCCATACCGGCACTTTTGAGCCACCGGAACATCACTTTTTTGACGTTCCAGTTGAGCAATGTGCAGCGGCATATTTATAACACCAGGTAGAGCCACTTTATGTGGCTTTTCATGGCCTTACAAATATTTTCCGTTTTCAGGCAGAAAAAGGGGCCTTCCATGGGTGTTGCTGTGGGTGTTCCCACTCAACACCCATGGAACCTGACACATTCCCAGATTTACAGGAAATCGTAAACCTGAGAATACGTCAGAACCTAACGCCACCCCAGTTGTGGAATTAGAAAGGCGCAACAAGGAGAAATATTTTAATTTCTCCTCGTGCTTTCCTTTTTCTATGTGTGCTGCATTCACCTCTTGTGAAGGTGTTCCTTCCTGCACAAAATCAATCAGCCCCAGAACGCAGGCACCCCTGCACTATGGTGCAAGGGTGCCTGCATTGGCGCAGTGCAGCCCATTGTGCGTCAGTGCTGGGAAAAGGACAGAAATGGCCTGTATCACATAGATACAGAGCATTCCTGCCCTTTTGTTTTGACGCAGGGCAGCACAGCAAGATTGCTTTCCACGCTGCCCTACATCAAAACCTCATAAATGAGGCCCTTAATATTAAAAATATTGTCAAAAAATAAAATCTGCTTTTTCATTTTAATGTTAAAATATTGTAATAATCTTTTTGTTTTTTTATATATTAATGCAATGTTAATTTGTATTAAAATATAATTAAGTTACTTTTAACAAATTCTATACACTACTTTTATTAATTATTAATGGGAAATCAAAAATTATATTTATTTTATTTTATTTGTTTATTTTAAACTTCATAAAACATTTTTCTATTTAATTTTATATATTCAAATAAATTAAATATTTCTTACAAAAGTAATTTAGTAGTGCTACAGCCTTTATTTTATTTTGTGGTACATTTAAATTAAATATATAAAATAAATTTACATTAATATTTAACATAAAAATATTTTTTCTCTTTTCTTTTGTGTTCAATAAAACGTTTTACTTTTTCTTGTACTTTACCATAGCGAGATTCCACAGTCAGTTGGAGATTTTAGTATGGTAGAGTATAGGAAAATAAACAGGTTTATTACACTTTTTAATAAATTAGTAAAACTATTGTTATTTTCAACATTATTGTAATAAATATCTATATATGTGTGTATATATATATATATATATATATATATATATTCACTGAAAAAACCACAGGTTTCAGGGACGTTATAGTTAGTTGTACATTTCACTCGTAGAAAACCAGTGAAATCTGACCGTTATAGTTAGTTGAGCTAACTATAACTCGCGCCCCCGCAATGCACTGCTGATGACGTCACATATTACATCATTCATGACATGACAGTGACATCACTGATGACATCTCAAATGACATCACTGATGACATCATCCAGTGACTGCGTTTCTGTAAAGTTTAAATATGTTTTATATATATATAGGCCAAGGTGTATTGAAGAATGAGTGGGTGTATAAGTGTCTGGATGGAGGATTTAGTAGGTGCCTGACTGTATAAGTGAGTGATTAAATGTGTCTTACTGAATGCATGGGTTAGTGACTAAACTGTGTGAATGTCTGTATCAGTGTGTATGGGTGTGTTGGTGAGTGAATGGGTGTCTCAGTGGTACATGTGTGAGTAACTACATATGTGAAAGGCAGTATATGTGAGTGTTGGAGTATATAAATGACTATATGTGAGAGTGAGTGATTGTGAGAGTGGCTCTATGGATGAGTGTGTGCTTGTATTAGTGATTGTATAAGAGAGTAATATGTGTTAGTATCTGTATGAAAAGTGAGGTGGTGTGTGTATAACTGTATAGGTGAGCAAATGGGAGTGTGATTGATTCTTTGCATGACTGACTAGGTGTGTGAGTAACTCTATGGATGAGTGGCGATGTTTGAGTGTCTGTATAGGTGTACGAGTGCAAATGATAGTGCTGTATTGATAAGTGACTGCATGTATGAGTGACTGTATGGGTGAATGAGTGGACGTGTGTGTAGACCTAGGAATCAGTGAGTGGGTATGTAGTAACTGGTATTGGTGTGTCTATGGTTTCAAAAATGGTAGTCTGTATTTTAGAGTGGGTGTATCTAAGGTTATATTAGGGTGTGAGGAGGTGCATCAGATTATCATGTGGATGATGTCATCAGTGATGTCATTTGAGATGTCATCAGTGATGTCATCAGTGAAGTCACTGACCATGTCATGAATGATGTAATATGTGATGTCATCAGCAGTGCATTGCAGGGCGCGAGTTATAGTTAGCTCAACTAACTATAACGGCCAAATTTCTCTGGTTTTCTACGAGTGAAATGTCCAACTAACTATAACGTCCCTGAAACCTGTGGTTTTTTCAGTGAATTTCTAAGGTTTTTAAATGCTAATTTCTAACTATAACGTCCCTGAAAACTATGGTTTTTTCAGTGAATTTCAAAGGTTTTTTAAAATGCTAATTTCTAACTATAACGTCCCTGAAACCTATGGTTTTTTCAGTGAATGTCAAAGGTTTTTTAAATGCTAATTTCTAACTATGCCTACAGAGGTAGGACATGTGAAGAAAGAGGAAGAAAGGCGCAGAAAGAAGCAAGAGAAATGCAGAAATAGGCAACAGAAGTCCAGAAAGACGAAGAAAAGTGCAGAAAGAAGTAAGAGATATGCAGAAAGAACCAACAGAGGTGCAGAAAGAGGCCTTGTTGCAAAGTCATCCTGTGCCCCCAACGTTTTGCTGACTGGTACTGGTGGTAACTGACTCTGATTAACCAGGCCCGGAGCCAGTGCTATGCTGAAAGACACTTAGAATACAGTGAAAATACCTACATACACTAGGGTACACTATGGGTTGGGGTATCCCTGTGATTGGCATGACCTCCCCTGTAAGGCCCTAGTACATAATAGGGCAGGGGGATTAAAACTATCTCTAACTCAGAGGTGCATAAACAGGCATGAAAGGTGTAGAAACAGGGAACAGGGGTGCAGAAAGAAGCAAGTGAGGTGCAGAAAGAAGCAAGAGCAGTGCAGAAAGAACCAACAGAGGTGCAAAAAGAGGCAGGAGGGGTACAGAAAAAGGTAGGAGGGGTGCACAAAGAGGCAAGAGAGGTACAGAAAGAGGCAGGAGGGGTGCAGAAAGAAGGAAGAGAAGTGCAGAAATAGGCAAGAGAATTGCTGAAAGTAGCAACAGAGGTGTAGAAAGAAGCAAGAGAAGTGCAGAAAGAGGCAAGTTAGGTGCAGAAAGAACCAAGAGAAGTGCAGAAAGAAGCAACAGAGGTGCAGAAGGAGGCACGAGGGGGCAGAAAGAAGGAAGAGGAGTGCAGAAAGAAGCAACAGAGGAACTGAAAGAGGCACGAAGGGTGCAGAAAGAGGCAAGAGAAGTGCAGAAAGAAGCAACAGAGGTACAGAAAGAGAGAAGAGTGGTGCAGAAAGAGGGAAGAGAGGTGTAGCAAGAGGCAAGAGAGTTTCACAAATAGGGAAGAAGGGTGCAGAAAGAGGCAGGAGGGGTGCAGAAAGCAGCAACAGAGGTGCCGTAAGAGGCAAGAGAGGTGCAGAAAGAAGCAAGTGAAGTGCAGAAAGAGGCAACAGAGGTGCAGAAAGACACAAGAGAGGTGCAGAAACAAGCAGGAGAAGTGCAGAAAGAGGCAAGATAATTGCTGAAAGAAGCAACAGAGATTTAGGAAGAAGCAAGAGAAGTGCAGAAAGAGGCAAGTGAGGTGCATAAAGAAGCACGAGCAGTGCAGAAAGAACCAACAGATGTGTAAAAAGAGGCAAGAGGGATGCAGAAAGAGGTAGGAGAGGTGCACAAAGAGGCAAGAGAGGTACAGAAAGAGGGAGGAGGGGTGCAAAAAGAAGGAAGAGAAGCGCATAAAGAGGCAAGAGAATTGCTGAAAGAAGCAACAGAGGTATAGAAAGAAGCAAGAGAAGTACAAAAAGAGGCAAATCAGGTGCAGAAAGAAGCAATAGCAGTGCAGAAAGAACCAACAGAGGTACAAAAAGAGGCAATAGGGGTGCAGAAATAGGTAGGAGGGGTGCACAAAGAGGCATGAGAGGTACAGAAAGAGGCAGGAGGGGTGCAAAAAGAAGGAAGAGAAGTGCAGAAAGAGGCAAGAGAATTGCTGAAAGAAGCAACAGAGGTGTAGAAAGAAGCTAGAGAAGTGCAGAAAGAGGCAAGTGAGGTGCAGAAAAAAGCAAGAGCAGTGCAGAAAGAACTAACAGAGGTCCTGAAAGAGGCATGAAGGGTGCATAAAGAGCAAGAGAAGTGCAGAAAGAGGCAACAGAGGTACAGAAAGAGGCAAGAGAGGTGCAGAAACAGGCAGGAAAGGTGCAGAAACAGGGAACAGGGGAGCAGAAAGAGGAGAGAGGTGCAGAAAGAGAAAAGAGGGGTGCAGAAAGAGGCAAGAGATCTGCAGAAAAAATCAACAGAGGTGCTGAAAGAGGCAAGTGAGGTGCAGAAAGAGGCAAAACATCTGCAGAAAAAAGCAACAGAGGTGCTGAAAGAGGCAAGTGAGGTGCAGAAAGAAGCAAGAGAGGTGCAGAAAGAGGCAATAGAAGTGCAGAAAGAAGCAACAGAGGTGCAGAAAGAGGCAAGATGTGTGCAGAAAGAAGGAAGAGAAGTGCAGAAAGAAGCAACAGAGGTGCTGAAAGAGGCACGAAGGGTGCAGAAAGAGGCAAGAGAAATGCAGAAAGAAGCAACAGAGGTACAGAAAGAGGCAAGAGTGGTGCAGAAAGAAGGAAGAGAGGTGTAGAAAGAGGCAAGAGAGTTGCACAAATAGGAAAGAGGGGTGCAGAAAGAGGCAGGAGAGGTGCAGAAAGAAACAACAGAGGTGCGAAAGAGGCAAGAGAGGTGCAGAAAGAAGCAACTGAAGTGCAGAAAGAGGCAACAGAGGTGCAGAAAGACACAAGAGAGGTGCAGAAACAAGCAAGAGAAGTGCAGAAAGAGGCAAAAGAATTGCTGAAAGAAGCAACAGAGGTTTAGAAAGAAGCAAGAGAAGTGCAGAAAGAGGCAAGTGAGGTGCAGAAAGAAGCAAGAGCAGTGCAGAAAGAACCAACAGAAGTGCAAAAAGAGGCAAGAGGGGTGCAGAAAGAGGTAGGAGAGGTGCACTAAGAGGCAAGAGAGGTACAGAAAGGCAGGAGGGGTGCAAAAAGAAGGAAGAGAAGTGCAGAAAGAGGCAAGAGAATTGCTGAAAGAAGCAACAGAGATGTAGAAAGAAGCAAGAGAAGTGCAGAAAGAGACAAGTGAGGTGCAGAAAAAAGCAAGAGCAGTGCATAAAGAGGCAACAGAGGTACAGAAAGAGGCAAGAGAGGTGCAGAAAGAGGCAAGAGATCTGCAGAAAAAAGCAACAGAGGTGCTGAAAGAGGCAAGTGAGGTGCAGAAAGAAGCAAGAGAGGTGCAGAAAGAGGCAAGAGAAATGCAGAAAGAAGCAACAGAGGTACAGAAAGAGGCAAGAGTGGTGCAGAAAGAAGGAAGAGAGGTATAGAAAGAGGCAAGAGAGTTGCACAAATAGGAAAGAGGGGTCCAGAAAGAGGCAGGAGGGGTGCAGAAAGAAGCAACAGAGGTGCGAAAGAGGAAAGAGAGGTGCAGAAAGAAGCAACTGAAGTGCAGAAAGAGGCAACAGAGGTGCAGAAAGACACAAGAGATGTGCAGAAACAAGCAAGAGAAGTGCAGAAAGAGGCAAAAGAATTGCTGAAAGAAGCAACAGAGGTTTAGAAAGAAGCAAGAGAAGTGCAGAAAGAGGCAAGTGAGGTGCAGAAAGAAGCAAGAGCAGTGCAGAAAGAATCAACAGAAGTGCAAAAAGAGGCAAGAGGGGTGCAGAAAGAGGTAGGAGAGGTGCACAAAGAGGCAAGAGAGGTACAGAAAGAGGCAGGAGGGGTGCAAAAGAAGGAAGAGAAGTGCAGAAAGAGGCAAGAGAATTGCTGAAAGAAGCAACAGAGGTGTAGAAAGAAGCAAGAGAAGTGCAGAAAGAGACAAGTGAGGTGCAGAAAAAAGCAAGAGCAGTGCATAAAGAGGCAACAGAGGTACAGAAAGAGGCAAGAGAGGTACAGAAAGAGGGAGGAGGGGTGCAAAAAGAAGGAAGAGAAGCGCATAAAGAGGCAAGAGAATTGCTGAAAGAAGCAACAGAGGTATAGAAAGAAGCAAGAAAAGTATAAAAAGAGGCAAATCAGGTGCAGAAAGAAGCAATAGCAGTGCAGAAAGAACCAACAGAGGTACAAAAAGAGGCAATAGGGGTGCAGAAATAGGTAGGAGGGGTGCACAAAGAGGCATGAGAGGTACAGAAAGAGGCAGGAGGGGTGCAAAAAGAAGGAAGAGAAGTGCAGAAAGAGGCAAGAGAATTGCTGAAAGAAGCAACAGAGGTGTAGAAAGAAGCTAGAGAAGTGCAGAAAGAGGCAAGTGAGGTGCAGAAAAAAGCAAGAGCAGTGCAGAAAGAACTAACAGAGGTCCTGAAAGAGGCATGAAGGGTGCATAAAGAGCAAGAGAAGTGCAGAAAGAGGCAACAGAGGTACAGAAAGAGGCAAGAGAGGTGCAGAAACAGGCAGGAAAGGTGCAGAAACAGGGAACAGGGGAGCAGAAAGAGGAGAGAGGTGCAGAAAGAGAAAAGAGGGGTGCAGAAAGAGGCAAGAGATCTGCAGAAAAAATCAACAGAGGTGCTGAAAGAGGCAAGTGAGGTGCAGAAAGAGGCAAAACATCTGCAGAAAAAGCAACAGAGGTGCTGAAAGAGGCAAGTGAGGTGCAGAAAGAAGCAAGAGAGGTGCAGAAAGAGGCAATAGAAGTGCAGAAAGAAGCAACAGAGGTGCAGAAAGAGGCAAGATATGTGCAGAAAGAAGGAAGAGAAGTGCAGAAATAAGCAACAGAGGTGCTGAAAGAGGCACGAAGGGTGCAGAAAGAGGCAAGAGAAATGCAGAAAGAAGCAACAGAGGTACAGAAAGAGGCAAGAGTGGTGCAGAAAGAAGGAAGAGAGGTGTAGAAAGAGGCAAGAGAGTTGCACAAATAGGAAAGAGGGGTGCAGAAAGAGGCAGGAGAGGTGCAGAAAGAAACAACAGAGGTGCGAAAGAGGCAAGAGAGGTGCAGAAAGAAGCAACTGAAGTGCAGAAAGAGGCAACAGAGGTGCAGAAAGACACAAGAGAGGTGCAGAAACAAGCAAGAGAAGTGCAGAAAGAGGCAAAAGAATTGCTGAAAGAAGCAACAGAGGTTTAGAAAGAAGCAAGAGAAGTGCAGAAAGAGGCAAGTGAGGTGCAGAAAGAAGCAAGAGCAGTGCAGAAAGAACCAACAGAAGTGCAAAAAGAGGCAAGAGGGGTGCAGAAAGAGGTAGGAGAGGTGCACTAAGAGGCAAGAGAGGTACAGAAAGAGGCAGGAGGGGTGCAAAAAGAAGGAAGAGAAGTGCAGAAAGAGGCAAGAGAATTGCTGAAAGAAGCAACAGAGATGTAGAAAGAAGCAAGAGAAGTGCAGAAAGAGACAAGTGAGGTGCAGAAAAAAGCAAGAGCAGTGCATAAAGAGGCAACAGAGGTACAGAAAGAGGCAAGAGAGGTACAGAAAGAGAAAAGAGGGGTGCAGAAAGGGGCAAGAGATCTGCAGAAAAAAGCAACAGAGGTGCTGAAAGAGGTGAGTGAGGTGCAGAAAGAGGTAAGAGATCTGCAGAAAAAACAAGAGGTGCTGAAAGAGGCAAGTGAGGTGCAGAAAGAAGCAAGAGAAGGGTAGAAAGAGGCAATAGAAGTGCAGAAAGAAGCAACAGAGGTGCAGAAAGAGGCAAGATGTGTGCAGAAAGAAGGAAGAGAAGTGCAGAAAGAAGCAACAGAGGAGCTGAAAGAGGCACGAAGGGTGCAGAAAGAGGCAAGAGAAGTGCAGAAAGAAGCAACAGAGGTACAGAAAGAGGCAAGAGTAGTGCAGAAAGAAGGAAGAGGGGTGTAGAAAGAGGCAAGAGAGTTGCACAAATAGGAAAGAGGGGTGCAGAAAGAGGCAGGAGGTGTGCAGAAAGAAGCAAGTGAAGTGCAGAAAGAGGCAACAGAGGTGCAGAAAGACACAAGAGAGGTGCAGAAACAAGCAAGAGAAGTGCAGAAAGAGGCAAAAGAATTGCTGAAAGAAGCAACAGAGGTTTAGAAAGAAGCAAGAGAAGTGCAGAAAGAGGCAAGTGAGGTGCAGAAAGAACCAAGAGCAGTGCAGAAAGAACCAACAGAAGTGCAAAAAGAGGCAAGAGGGGTGCAGAAAGAGGTAGGAGAGGTGCACTAAGAGGCAAGAGAGGTACAGAAAGAGGCAGGAGGGGTGCAAAAGAAGGAAGAGAAGTGCAGAAAGAGGCAAGAGAATTGCTGAAAGAAGCAACAGAGATGTAGAAAGAAGCAAGAGAAGTGCAGAAAGAGACAAGTGAGGTGCAGAAAAAAGCAAGAGCAGTGCATAAAGAGGCAACAGAGGTACAGAAAGAGGCAAGAGAGGTGCAGAAAGAGGCAAGAGATCTGCAGAAAAAAGCAACAGAGGTGCTGAAAGAGGCAAGTGAGGTGCAGAAAGAAGCAAGAGAGGTGCAGAAAGAGGCAATAGAAGTGCAGAAAGAAGCAACAGAGGTGCAGAAAGAGGCAAGATGTGTGCAGAAAGAAGGAAGAGAAGTGCAGAAAGAAGCAACAGAGGTGCTGAAAGAGGCACGAAGGGTGCAGAAAGAGGCAAGAGAAATGCAGAAAGAAGCAACAGAGGTACAGAAAGAGGCAAGAGTGGTGCAGAAAGAAGGAAGAGAGGTATAGAAAGAGGCAAGAGAGTTGCACAAATAGGAAAGAGGGGTGCAGAAAGAGGCAGGAGGGGTGCAGAAAGAAGCAACAGAGGTGCGAAAGAGGCAAGAGAGGTGCAGAAAGAAGCAACTGAAGTGCAGAAAGAGGCAACAGAGGTGCAGAAAGACACAAGAGATGTGCAGAAACAAGCAAGAGAAGTGCAGAAAGAGGCAAAAGAATTGCTGAAAGAAGCAACAGAGGTTTAGAAAGAAGCAAGAGAAGTGCAGAAAGAGGCAAGTGAGGTGCAGAAAGAAGCAAGAGCAGTGCAGAAAGAACCAACAGAAGTGCAAAAAGAGGCAAGAGGGGTGCAGAAAGAGGTAGGAGAGGTGCACAAAGAGGCAAGAGAGGTACAGAAAGAGGCAGGAGGGGTGCAAAAGAAGGAAGAGAAGTGCAGAAAGAGGCAAGAGAATTGCTGAAAGAAGCAACAGAGGTGTAGAAAGAAGCAAGAGAAGTGCAGAAAGAGACAAGAGAGGTGCAGAAAAAAGCAAGAGCAGTGCATAAAGAGGCAACAGAGGTACAGAAAGAGGCAAGAGAGGTGCAGAAACAGGCAGGAAAGGTGCAGAAAAAGGGAACAGGGGTGCAGAAAGAGGCAAGAGAGGTGCAGAAAGAGAAAAGAGGGGTGCAGAAAGGGGCAAGAGATCTGCAGAAAAAAGCAACAGAGGTGCTGAAACAGGTGAGTGAGGTGCAGAAAGAGGTAATAGATCTGCAGAAAAAACAAGAGGTGCTGAAAGAGGCAAGTGAGGTGCAGAAAGAAGCAAGAGAAGGGCAGAAAGAGGCAATAGAAGTACAGAAAGAAGCAACAGAGGTGCAGAAAGAGGCAAGATGTGTGCAGAAAGAAGGAAGAGAAGTGCAGAAAGAAGCAACAGAGGTGCTGAAAGAGGCACGAAGGGTGCAGAAAGAGGCAAGAGAAATGCAGAAAGAAGCAACAGAGGTACAGAAAGAGGCAAGAGTGGTGCAGAAAGAAGGAAGAGAGGTATAGAAAGAGGCAAGAGAGTTGCACAAATAGGAAAGAGGGGTGCAGAAAGAGGCAGGAGGGATGCAGAAAGAAGCAACAGAGGTGCGAAAGAGGCAAGAGAGGTGCAGAAAGAAGCAACTGAAGTGCAGAAAGAGGCAACAGAGGTGCAGAAAGACACAAGAGATGTGCAGAAACAAGCAAGAGAAGTGCAGAAAGAGGCAAAAGAATTGCTGAAAGAAGCAACAGAGGTTTAGAAAGAAGCAAGAGAAGTGCAGAAAGAGGCAAGTGAGGTGCAGAAAGAAGCAGGAGCAGTGCAGAAAGAACCAACAGAAGTGCAAAAAGAGGCAAGAGGGGTGCAGAAAGAGGTAGGAGAGGTGCACAAAGAGGCAAGAGAGGTACAGAAAGAGGCAGGAGGGGTGCAAAAAGAAGGACGAGAAGTGCAGAAAGAGGCAAGAGAATTGCTGAAAGAAGCAACAGAGGTGTAGAAAGAAGCAAGAGAAGTGCAGAAAGAGACAAGTGAGGTGCAGAAAAAAGCAAGAGCAGTGCATAAAGAGGCAACAGAGGTACAGAAAGAGGCAAGAGAGGTGCAGAAACAGGCAGGAAAGGTGCAGAAAAAGGGAACAGGGGTGCAGAAAGAGGCAAGAGAGGTACAGAAAGAGAAAAGAGGGGTGCAGAAAGGGGCAAGAGATCTGCAGAAAAAAGCAACAGAGGTGCTGAAAGAGGTGAGTGAGGTGCAGAAAGAGGTAAGAGATCTGCAGAAAAAACAAGAGGTGCTGAAAGAGGCAAGTGAGGTACAGAAAGAAGCAAGAGAAGGGCAGAAAGAGGCAATAGAAGTGCAGAAAGAAGCAACAGAGGTGCAGAAAGAGGCAAGATGTGTGCAGAAAGAAGGAAGAGAAGTGCAGAAAGAAGCAACAGAGGGGCTGAAAGAGGCACGAAGGGTGCAGAAAGAGGCAAGAGAAGTGCAGAAAGAAGCAACAGAGGTACAGAAAGAGGCAAGAGTGGTGCAGAAAGAAGGAAGAGGGGTGTAGAAAGAGGCAAGAGAGTTGCACAAATAGGAAAGAGGGGTGCAGAAAGAGGCAGGAGGTGTGCAGAAAGAAGCAAGTGAAGTGCAGAAAGAGGCAACAGAGGTGCAGAAAGACACAAGAGAGGTGCAGAAACAAGCAAGAGAAGTGCAGAAAGAGGCAAAAGAATTGCTGAAAGAAGCAACAGAGGTTTAGAAAGAAGCAAGAGAAGTGCAGAAAGAGGCAAGTGAGGTGCAGAAAGAACCAAGAGCAGTGCAGAAAGAACCAACAGAAGTGCAAAAAGAGGCAAGAGGGGTGCAGAAAGAGGTAGGAGAGGTGCACTAAGAGGCAAGAGAGGTACAGAAAGAGGCAGGAGGGGTGCAAAAAGAAGGAAGAGAAGTGCAGAAAGAGGCAAGAGAATTGCTGAAAGAAGCAACAGAGATGTAGAAAGAAGCAAGAGAAGTGCAGAAAGAGACAAGTGAGGTGCAGAAAAAAGCAAGAGCAGTGCATAAAGAGGCAACAGAGGTACAGAAAGAGGCAAGAGAGGTGCAGAAAGAGGCAAGAGATCTGCAGAAAAAAGCAACAGAGGTGCTGAAAGAGGCAAGTGAGGTGCAGAAAGAAGCAAGAGAGGTGCAGAAAGAGGCAATATAAGTGCAGAAAGAAGCAACAGAGGTGCAGAAAGAGGCAAGATGTGTGCAGAAAGAAGGAAGAGAAGTGCAGAAAGAAGCAACAGAGGTGCTGAAAGAGGCACGAAGGGTGCAGAAGGAGGCAAGAGAAATGCAGAAAGAAGCAACAGAGGTACAGAAAGAGGCAAGAGTGGTGCAGAAAGAAGGAAGAGAGGTATAGAAAGAGGCAAGAGAGTTGCACAAATAGGAAAGAGGGGTGCAGAAAGAGGCAGGAGGGGTGCAGAAAGAAGCAACAGAGGTGCGAAAGAGGCAAGAGAGGTGCAGAAAGAAGCAACTGAAGTGCAGAAAGAGGCAACAGAGGTGCAGAAAGACACAAGAGATGTGCAGAAACAAGCAAGAGAAGTGCAGAAAGAGGCAAAAGAATTGCTGAAAGAAGCAACAGAGGTTTAGAAAGAAGCAAGAGAAGTGCAGAAAGAGGCAAGTGAGGTGCAGAAAGAAGCAAGAGCAGTGCAGAAAGAACCAACAGAAGTGCAAAAAGAGGCAAGAGGGGTGCAGAAAGAGGTAGGAGAGGTGCACAAAGAGGCAAGAGAGGTACAGAAAGAGGCAGGAGGGGTGCAAAAAGAAGGAAGAGAAGTGCAGAAAGAGGCAAGAGAATTGCTGAAAGAAGCAACAGAGGTGTAGAAAGAAGCAAGAGAAGTGCAGAAAGAGACAAGTGAGGTGCAGAAAAAAGCAAGAGCAGTGCATAAAGAGGCAACAGAGGTACAGAAAGAGGCAAGAGAGGTGCAGAAACAGGCAGGAAAGGTGCAGAAAAAGGGAACAGGGGTGCAGAAAGAGGCAAGAGAGGTGCAGAAAGAGAAAAGAGGGGTGCAGAAAGGGGCAAGAGATCTGCAGAAAAAAGCAACAGAGGTGCTGAAAGAGGTGAGTGAGGTGCAGAAAGAGGTAAGAGATCTGCAGAAAAAAGCAACAGAGGTGCTGAAAGAGGCAAGTGAGGTGCAGAAAGAAGCAAGAGAAGGGCAGAAAGAGGCAATAGAAGTACAGAAAGAAGCAACAGAGGTGCAGAAAGAGGCAAGATGTGTGCAGAAAGAAGGAAGAGAAGTGCAGAAAGAAGCAACAGAGGTGCTGAAAGAGGCACGAAGGGTGCAGAAAGAGGCAAGAGAAATGCAGAAAGAAGCAACAGAGGTACAGAAAGAGGCAAGAGTGGTGCAGAAAGAAGGAAGAGAGGTATAGAAAGAGGCAAGAGAGTTGCACAAATAGGAAAGAGGGGTGCAGAAAGAGGCAGGAGGGATGCAGAAAGAAGCAACAGAGGTGCGAAAGAGGCAAGAGAGGTGCAGAAAGAAGCAACTGAAGTGCAGAAAGAGGCAACAGAGGTGCAGAAAGACACAAGAGATGTGCAGAAACAAGCAAGAGAAGTGCAGAAAGAGGCAAAAGAATTGCTGAAAGAAGCAACAGAGGTTTAGAAAGAAGCAAGGGAAGTGCAGAAAGAGGCAAGTGAGGTGCAGAAAGAAGCAGGAGCAGTGCAGAAAGAACCAACAGAAGTGCAAAAAGAGGCAAGAGGGGTGCAGAAAGAGGTAGGAGAGGTGCACAAAGAGGCAAGAGAGGTACAGAAAGAGGCAGGAGGGGTGCAAAAAGAAGGAAGAGAAGTGCAGAAAGAGGCAAGAGAATTGCTGAAAGAAGCAACAGAGGTGTAGAAAGAAGCAAGAGAAGTGCAGAAAGAGACAAGTGAGGTGCAGAAAAAAGCAAGAGCAGTGCATAAAGAGGCAACAGAGGTACAGAAAGAGGCAAGAGAGGTGCAGAAACAGGCAGGAAAGGTGCAGAAAAAGGGAACAGGGGTGCAGAAAGAGGCAAGAGAGGTGCAGAAAGAGAAAAGAGGAGTGCAGAAAGGGGCAAGAGATCTGCAGAAAAAAGCAACAGAGGTGCTGAAAGAGGTGAGTGAGGTGCAGAAAGAGGTAAGAGATCTGCAGAAAAAACAAGAGGTGCTGAAAGAGGCAAGTGAGGTGCAGAAAGAAGCAAGAGAAGGGCAGAAAGAGGCAATAGAAGTGCAGAAAGAAGCAACAGAGGTGCAGAAAGAGGCAAGATGTGTGCAGAAAGAAGGAAGAGAAGTGCAGAAAGAAGCAACAGAGGGGCTGAAAGAGGCACGAAGGGTGCAGAAAGAGGCAAGAGAAGTGCAGAAAGAAGCAACAGAGGTACAGAAAGAGGCAAGAGTGGTGCAGAAAGAAGGAAGAGGGGTGTAGAAAGAGGCAAGAGAGTTGCACAAATAGGAAAGAGGGGTGCAGAAAGAGGCAGGAGGTGTGCAGAAAGAAGCAAGTGAAGTGCAGAAAGAGGCAACAGAGGTGCAGAAAGACACAAGAGAGATGCAGAAACAAGCAAGAGAAGTGCAGAAAGAGGCAAAAGAATTGCTGAAAGAAGCAACAGAGGTTTAGAAAGAAGCAAGAGAAGTGCAGAAAGAGGCAAGTGAGGTACAGAAAGAAGCAAGAGCAGTGCAGAAAGAACCAACAGAGGTGCAAAAAGAGGCAAGAGTGGGTACAGAAAGAGGTAGGAGAGGTGCACAAAGAGGCAAGAGAGGTACAGAAACAGGCAGGAGGGGTGCAAAAAGAAGGAATAGAAGTGCAGAAAGAGGCAAGAGAATTGCTGAAACAAGCAACAGAGGTGTAGAAAGAAGCAAGAGAAGTGCAGAAAGAGGTAAGAGATCTGCAGAAAAAAGCAACAGAGGTGCTGAAAGAGGCACATGACGTGCAGAAAGAAGCAAGAGAAGGGCAGAAAGAGGCAATAGAAGTGCAGAAAGAAGCAACAGAGGTGCAGAAAGAGGCAAGATGTGTGCAGAAAGAAGGAAGAGAAGTGCAGAAAGAAGCAACAGAGGTGCTGAAAGTGGCAAGAGAGGTGCAGAAACAGGCAGGAAAGGTGCAGAAAAAGGAAACAGAGGTGCAGAAAGAGGCAAGAGAGGTGCAGAAAGAGAAAAGAGGGGTGCAGAAAAGGGCAAGAGATCTGCAGAAAAAAGCAACAGAGGTGCTGAAAGAGGCAAGTGAGGTGCAGAAAGATGTAAGAGATCTGCAGAAAAAAGCAGCAGAGGTGCTGAAAGAGGCAAGTGAGGTGCAGAAAGAAGCAAGAGAGGTGCAGAAAGAGTCAATAGAAGTGCAGAAAGAAGCAACAGAGGTGCAGAAAGAGGCAAAAGGGGTACAGAAAGAGGCAAGAAAAGTGCAGAAAGAGGCAACAGAGGTACAGAAAGAGGCAAGAGAGGTGCAGAAACAGGCATTAAAGGTGCAAAAAGAGGGAACAGGGGTGCAGAAATAGGCAAGAGAGGTGCAGAAAGAGAAGTGCAGAAAGAAGTAACAGAGGTGCAGAAAGAGGCAAAAAGGGTGCAGAAAGATATAAGAGGGGTACAGAAAAAGGCAAGAGAGGTGCAGAAAGAGGGAAGAAGGGTGCAGAAAGAAGAGATTTGCAGAAAGAGGCAAGAGAAGTGCAGAAAAAGAAAGAAATGTGCAGAAAGAAGCAACAGAAATGCAGAAAGAGGCAAGAGATGCGCCGAAGGAAGCAAGAGTGGCTTGCACACCATTAGTACCAATTTAACACCCACATTTAGCAATAAGTAACAGGTGACCATTCTAGGTTTGCAAAGGGCCTTCCACCACACTGTAACACTTGTCGCTGCATTTTTGGTAAAGTTTGAGCCATTTGAGCTAGAAACAAGGATTTTTTTGTTCAAATCTGTAGATTAGGGAGCAGATGATGAATTATGTGGCTAATGCAGAAAATGTATAATTGTGCGAAAGTTGGTGCAGACAAAGAGTCGCATAATTCCAGTGGCCCTGCTCATACCTCTGACTAGGTCCACAAGTGCTCCTCAGTGATTCCTTCTTTTTTTGTCTCACGGAGTTCATAGTTGAGCTTCTATGGAAACTAGGAAGACTAAACCTGAGATTACCACTCCACAACACAGACTACCATACCACATAATTACTCTCCATAACACATAATCCCACTCTACATAATTCCTATACACTAAATACCACATACTTTCTATCCACATAATTTCACTGCACAACATACCACATAATTCCACTACACACAACGTACATCTACTCAACTCCAAAAAACATTAGTAAAAAACTTTTACATTTACAATGCCAATAGCTCTAACTCTCGCAAATGCGAAACCTATTACATTGCAAACACTTCTTTAACTAGTAGTCGCTTTTGCAGAGTGATGAAGAAAGGGTGCTGGGCCTCCGACCAGCACTCAGGAATTCCGCTGCGTAGGACTTACAGGAGGTACCAGAAGGGATTTTTTGGCCCACAAAGTCCCTCAGGAGTAAATTGGACTTCATCCCCCATCCCGTAGTCGGCCAGGAGGCGCATTTGCCGAGTGGGGGAGAAACGGGGGCATGGCCTCCGAAGACGTTTTAGCAATCCCACTGTGTGGGACTTACTGGAGGTAACAAGAGGGGTAGTTGGCCCCCAAGGACATCCTTGGGGGCCAACTACCCCACCTATTACCTCCAGTAAGTCCCACACAGCAGGATTGCTAAATTCTCATAGCAGGTCATGCCCCCTTTGCCCACCACTCTGCAAACGCGCTCCCTGGCGTGCTCTTGGATGGGGATTGAAGTCCCCTTCGCTGCTGGGGGTCCTTTAGGGGCCAACTAGCCAACCTCTTCACTCCAGTAAGCCCCACACAGTGGGATTGCTGAGAGGTGGACACAGGCCACGCCCCCTTTATCCACCACTCTGCAAACGCGTCTCCTGGCGCGCTCTTGGTTGGAGGATGAAGTCCCCTTTCCTCCTGAGGGTGCCTGGGGGCCAACTAGCCCTCCTGTTACCTCCAGTAAGCTCCATACAGCTGGATTGCTGAGAGTGCTCAAAGGCCACGCCCCCTTTTTACACCACTCTGCAAACGCGGTTCCTGGTGCACTGCTGCTCGGGGGATGAAGTCCACTTGTGTCCTGAGGTCCTCAGGACACAAGAGGACCTCATCGCCCCACCATCTGTGTGCCAAGAGGCACGTTTGCAGAGTGGTGTAAAAAGGGGCGTGGCCTCGGACCACCTCTCTGCAATCCAGTTGTGTGGCGCTTACTGGAGGTACCTGATGGGCTAGTTCGCCCCCAGGGACCCTCAGTATTCAAGGGGACTTAATTCCCCAACTTAGAACGCGCCAGGGGGAGCGTTTGCAGAGTGCTGCAGGGAGAGGGCGGGGCCTCCGGTGAGATGCCGGCTTTTTTAAAATTTATTTTTAGAAGGGGGCTGTGTGGCCCCCCTTCTTTTAGTATTTTTGGGGCCCTGGGGACCCCATCCCCCAGGGCCTGACCCTTTTAAAAAAAATTAAAATAAAAAAAAACGGGAAGGGGCTGCCCGGCCCCCTCCAAAGGCCGATTTTGGCCCCGGGGACCCCATCCCCCGGGGCATAGCCTCCTTTATTTAATATAAATTTATAGGGAAGGTGGGCCGCGTGGCCCCCCTTCCCTGTGCCACTTTTGGCCCCGGGGACCCCATCCCCTGGGGCATGGCCTCTTTTATAAAAAAAATATTTATAGGGAAGGGGGGCCGCGTGGCCCCCTTCCCTGGGCCACTATTGGCCCCGGGGACCCCATCTCCCGGGGCTTGGCAATTTCATATATATATTTAAGGAGGGGGGCCGTGCAGCCCCCCTCCCCAGGCCAATTTCGGCCCCGGGGACCCCATCCCCCGGGGCCCAGCCATTCTTTTTTTTAAATAAAGGGAGAGGGCCACGTTGCCCCCCTCCCGGGCCACTTCTGGCCCCGGGGATCCCATCCCCCGGGGCCCGCCCGTAGCATTGGGGCCCATGGCGGGAGCCCCAATGCCCCCACGGTCCCAGCCGGTTTCCCGCCTCCTGCGGGAGCCGGCATTGCTTTTGGGCATGTTTGCAGCTCCCCTTGCCCAAAAGCAATTCTGCTTTGCTTTGTTGAAGCGAGAGCAGGTTTATATATATATATATATTTAACACAGATTCTTGAAATTGACTACATCCAAGAAAAAGCTGGCATGCCAGGAGTTCATGAGCCGTGTAATTTATTTTACTGGGTGGCGTGTTTCGACCTCACGGTCTTTGTCAAAGCCCGTGAGGTCAAAACACGTCAGCCAGTAAATTACATTACATGGTGGATGAATTCCTGGAGTGCCGGCTTTCTCTTGGATGTAGTCAATTTCAAGAATCTGTGTTAAATTACCAATGCGGGTACTGCTCCCTCAGCCATGCACCAGTCACGCTAGGTGGATGCAGTCAGGGTAGGCAGGGAAAGCTGTTTGTTTTATATCTATATCTATATATATATATCTATATATATATATATATATATATATATATATATATCTATATATATATATATATTTATTTATTTATTGCACTTGTAAAGCGCGCAGCTACCCAACAGGGTTTCCCGGCGCTGAGAGCGTGTGGAGGCAAAAAATCAGATTAAGCAATAGGCCTAAAAAGAGCACACAGAGATCGAGCCGAGTCACTAAACAGAAAAGTCTTTAAGCCTTTACGAAAAGATAGCAGGGATTTACAGTTCCTGAGGGCAAGTGGAAGGGAATTCCAGAGCCTGGGGCCAAGACAGGCAAATGAACGAACTCTCATACAAGCAAGTCGAAATATTGGAACTGAAAACAGTGAGAGGCTGGAAGATCTCAACTGTCGAGCCGGAACATAGGGTGTAACCAGACTTTGAATATAAGAAGGGGCCAGGCCACATTTAGCACAAAACATATAACATAGGTCCTTGAACTCAATCCGTTTGTTAACACTAAGCCAGTGGAGTTGGTGGAGCAGAGGGGATGCAGAAGCATATCTAGGCAGATGGAAAAGAAGGCGAGCAGCAGCATTTTGAATGACCTGTAGACGATGTATTGAGGCTTTATCAGCGCCCAGGTACAGCACATTGCCGTAGTCTAGCCTGGATATCACCAAAGCCTGCAGCACCATTCTCTGAGCTGGGGGTGGAATTAACCAGAGGATTTTTTTGATCCACCTAAGCGTAGCAAAGCAAGATGCCGCTACCTTGGGTACCTGAGGCTTGAGGGAGAGCTTTTTATCAAGGATAAAACCCAGGTTTTTGGCTTTAGGGACAGAGGCAGGTACTGGGCCCAGGTTATCAGGCCAGTGTTCAAATCCCAAAGCTCAGGGTTATTACCCAAAATGAGCACCTCGATTTTGGTGCTATTAACCCGTTGCGTGCGTCCGTCGGCCAACGGCCGTCGCGAGCACTACCTCTGTAGTGCTGCGAACGTCCATTGGCCGACGCGGCCCCGCCCTCTCCGCTAACCTGCCGCACCGCGGCGGAATTGCCGCCGCGGTTTAGCGGTTAAGCTTAAGAGCATTACTAGACAGCCACAAAGAGACATTCCTCAAACTAAGCTGCAACAAGGAAGGATCTTGGTGCTGGGCAGCAGAAATTGAGAAAGCAATCTGGGCATCGTCGGCATAGGAAAATATCATCAAACCCGACTTCTCAGCAATGTCGGCCAGAGGGCGGACATATATATTGAAAAGTAACTGGCTCAAAATGGAGCCTTGAGGAACTCCGGAAGTTAAGGCTAGAGTTTTAGACCTCACTTCATTCGAAATGCCATGGGCTTCGAGACAGTCTATCAGAATGGAATGAGACAAAGTATCGAAAGCCGACCTCAAATCCAGCAGGATGAGGGCAGAAGTGTCTCCGGCATAAAGTTGTAGCCTAAGGTGTTCAGTAACTCCAAGAAGAGCAGACTCTGTACTATGGCCAGATCTAAAGCCAGACTGAGATGAATGCAACAAATTGTGACAAATAACATGAGAAGAATGTACTGTATTGATGTGTTGCTCCAAAATTTTAGAAAACACAGGCAAAAGGAGATGGGACGAAAATTAGACCAGCAAAGGGGGTCAAGAGCTTCCTTTTTTAAAAGAGGAAGAACAAATGCGAGTTTCCACTCCTGGGGAACCAGACCTGTGCTAAGCGAAGAATTGAGAAGGTTAAGAATCACAGAAAGAATCGTGTCGTCCAGGAGGATGAGTTTGGACTTAGGGAGAGGATCAAGAGGTGAACCAGAGTTGATAGATCTCAATAGCAGCTTCAAGGAAGGCAGATCCAAAGGAGGCCAAGAACTAATCTGTACAGAAGCCTGGGAGGAAAATTCAGGGGACCCTGTCAAGCGGCTAGTAAGAAACATTTGATTCCCATGTTGGAGGGCATCCACAGCAAGTTGGTCATGAATAGACTTAACTTTATTGTAGAAGAAGGACGCTAGCTCATCGCATTGAAGTTGAGAGAGCGAGGGGGGAGCCAGAAATGTACAGGCGGATGAAAGTTTAGTAATAACCTTAAACAGAGTTTTCTGAAAGTGTTGAGATCTAGAAATCTTTTCAAAATAAAAGGCTGCACAAGCCGATCTGCAAAGAGCATGATATCTCTTTAATGCTCCTAAGTACTCCAGCTTAGCAGCAGGCAGATAGTGTTTCCTCCAGTGTCTTTCCAAGGCTTTACTAAGTTTTTTCTCTTGTTTAAGAGAGTCAGTAAACATGGAGCAGGGAGATGGATTCTACACTGTGGCTTTGTAGATAGGGATAAAATAGAATCAGTGGCCGCAGTGAGCCATTGGTGAATGGTAGGATGGGCTAGATCTGGGGAAGAGTCAAGAGCTGGAATACTGTCCCGAAGTGCTTTGTTGAATGCCATTATATTAAGTTTGGACCAGTTCTGAATTTTAAATAGTGAAGTCGGCCTGGTAGAAGAAATACAGGAAGACTTGATAGAAAAAGGAACTGCAAAATGATCAGTCCAGCACAGCTGGATAGGTGATGCAACAAATAAGGTTGCGAGATTAGAAAAAATAGGGTCCAGTAAATGACCAGCAATGTGAGTAGGAAGTGAATTTAGCAATGGAAGATTAAGAATGTTCATGTCCTCTATGAATGCGGATGCAAATTTGTCTTCAGGGCTCTCCAAATGAAGATTAAGATCTCCGAGCACCGAGAAATTCGCAGCTAGGAGAATATGGGGCACCAGAAGATCACAAACTACTGAGCACCAATTATGAGAAGGCCCAGGAGGGCGATAGATAAGAGCGCCCGAGAAATTAAACTTGTGATTAAAAGCGATAGCAAAGGCAAGGGCTTCACAGTTAGGAATCTGGAGGTCAATGATTTTACAGTTATACTTTTTTTTTAAAATAATGGCGATACCACCCCCAACTCTAAGGGGCCTTTTGATTCCCAGCAACGAAAAATTATTAGGAAGGGCCGAGATGACATCAGGGTGGGAGCCATCATGAAGCCAAGTCTCAGTTAAAAAGACTACTTCAGGATCCATATCTATAAGAAAATTAAACAGGTGGAGCTGATGCTTGGCTAAGGAGTGGCAATTTAGGCTAAAACAGCGAAATTCGCTATACGGCAATGAAGCAGTTAAATTATTCGGAAAGGGACAAGGAGCCCCACTCCAAGCCTGGGAGTCATAAACAGCCGCCGGCTGAGTGTTAGAAGTGAGCTCAAAATGGCAGCATGAGCACTGAAAAAGGGAGAGATCCGGAGAAAGAACCAGACAGGACGCGCTCAAACGAGGTCGAAGATTATGCAGCATCAAGGAAGAATAATGTCTAGGATATATATATATATATATATATATATATATATATATATATATATATATATATATATATATATATTCACTGAAAAAACCATAGGTTTCAGGGACGTTATAGTTACAAATTAGCATTTAAAAAACCTTTGAAATTCACTGAAAAAACCATAGGTTTTAGGGACAGTTATAGTTAGTTGGACATTGCACTCGTACAAAACCCGTGAAATTCCCCCGTTATAGTTAGTCCAGCTAACTATAACTCGCGCCCCGCAATGCACTGCTGATGACGTCACATATTACATCACTCATGACATGGTCAGTGACATCACTGATGACATCACTGATGACATCTCAAATGACATCACTGATGACATCATCCAGTGACTGTGTGTTTCTGTAAAGTTTAAATATTTTTAATATATATAGGAAAAGACGTATTGAAGAATGAGTGGGTGTGTAAGTGTCTGTATGGATGATTTAGTAGGTGCGTGACTGACTCTATAAGTGAGTGATTTAACGTATCTTACTGAATGCATGGGTTAGTGACTAAACTGGGTGAATGTCTGTATCCGTCTGTCTGTTGCTGTGTAAGTGGCTGCATGTGTTTGTGAATAGCTACATGAGTGTCTATATGAGTTATTGAATGCTTGTCTGAGTATCTGTATGGGTGCCTGAGTGTTTGTGTGGGAGGGGTGTGTGCAACTCTGTGCATAGATGTGTGAGTGGGTGATTCACTGGGTGGATGGTTTCAAGAGTGCATCTGTGATAGACTGTATGGGTGGGTAAGTGTGTGTAAGAGTGTGTTAGTGAGTGAATGTATGTCCCAGTGGTACATGTGTGAGTAACTACATATGTGAAAGGCAGTATATATGTGTGTTGGAGTATATAAATAGCTATAAGCGAGAGTGAGTGATTGTGATAGTGGCTGTATGGATGAGTGTGTGCTTGTATCAGTGATTGTATAAGAGCGTAAGAATGTGCTACTATTTGTATGAGTAAGTGAGCTGGTGTGTGTATAACTGTATAGGTGAGTAAATGGTAGTGTGTTTAATTATTTGCATGACTGACTAGGTGTGTGAGTACCTCTATGGATGAGTGGCGGTGTTTGAGTGTCTATATAGGAGTATGAGTGCATATGATAGTCCTGTACTGAGTGACCGTAAGTATGAGTGACTGTACGGGTGAGTGAGTGGATGTGTGCGTAGACCTAAGAATCAGTGAGTGGGTATGTAGTTATTGGTGTTGGAGTGTCTATGGTTTTGCGAATGGCAGTCTGTAATTTAGAGTGGGTGTATCAAAGGTTATATTGGGGTGTGAGGAGGTGCATCAGATTATCACGTGGATGATGTCATCAGTGATGTCATTTGAGATGTCATCAGTGATGTCATCAGTGATGTCACTGACCATGTCATGAGTGATGTAATATGTGACGTCATCAGCAGTGCATTGCGGGGCGCGAGTTATAGTTAGCTGGACTAACTATAACGGGGGAATTTCACGGGTTTTGTACGAGTGCAATGTCCAACTAACTATAACTGTCCCTAAAACCTATGGTTTTTTCAGTGAATTTCAAAGGTTTTTTAAATGCTAATTTGTAACTATAACGTCCCTGAAACCTATGGTTTTTTCAGTGAATTTCAAAGGTTTTTTAAATGCTAATTTGTAACTATAACATGTCTGAAACCTACGGTTTTTTCAGTGAATTTCAAAGGTTTTGTAAATGACAATTTTTAAATGTATTAATTGTTATATACATTTTTTTCATACTGATTTCCAAATTTTTTAGAAACAATTTTTTTTTAAATATTTTATTTTTTAAATTACATTGTAATTACATTATACATTACATTACAAAAATACTTTCTCAGAATGAATTACTTTAGTTTAAATACTTTGCACATAGGCAATAGACTTTTAAGTACAGTAGTTACAGTTGTTGCAATGGGCAACACATTTTCAAACACAATGCAACATTCAGCTCAATGTGAATTTCTAGTTAAATGCAATTAGTTACTTTATGGATTACTTTTCTAACCACAGGACTGGATCCTAGATTCAGTCCTGGGACATCTCCTGTAAACAGTTGAGTAAAAGCGTTTTGGTTACAGTCGTGATTTTTAAGGAATATTATTGTACTTTAAAAGTTCACACTTAGAAACTTTTTCTCATAGAATCACCAATGTTATCCTATGGAAGGAAATTCACTTAGAAGTTAAAAACTGTTATCGTTACTTTTTCTTACTCAGTGTTGGATCCTGGATCCAGCACTGGTGCATCTCCTGTAAACAGTTGAAAGAATGCGTTTAAGTCATACAGGCGATTTTTTAGGAATATTTGTAGTTTGTGAAAATCGACACTGAAACTTTTCTGCTGAAAACCAGACAATGGATTCCTATGGAAGAAAATATAAGTTACTGGTAAGTACGGTTAAAATTACTTTTCAGGGTCAGTGCTGGGCTAAAAGATGCAGCACTGGGTTCTCTCCTGATAACAGGTGAGTAAATTGGAATTCGTACTTTGGTTGATTTTAGAGGAATATTATAAAGTTCCAAAACTCCACACTTAGAAGAATTTCCAAGTGAAACCAGTCAATGTTAGCCTATGGAAGGAAATTCAAGTTACTGGTAAGTACGGTTAAAATTACTTTTCAGGATTAGTACTGGGCTGAAAGATACAGCACTGAGGTCTCTCCTGATAACAGGTGAGTAAATCGGAATTCGTATTTCGGCTGATTTTAGAGGAATATTTTAAAGTTCCAAAACTCCACACTTAGAAGAATTTCCAAGTGAAAACAGTCAATGTTAGCCTATAGAAGGAAATTCAAGTTACTGGTAAGTACGGTTAAAATTACTTTTCAGGACCAGTACTGGGCTGAAAGATACAGCACTGAGGTCTCTCCTTATAACAGGTGAGTAAATCGGAATTCGTATTTCGGCTGATTTTAGAGGAATATTTGTATGTTTCAAAAATCAACACTTAGAAACTTTTTCAACAAAAAGCAGGCAATGATATCCTATGGAAGGAAATTCAAGTTACTGGTAAGTACGGTTAAAATTACTTTTCAGGACCAGTACTGGGCTGAAAGATGCAGCACTGAGGTCTCTCCTTATAACAGGTGAGTAAATAGGAATTCGTATTTCGGATGATTTTAGAAGAATATTTGCACAATGGTGAAGGGAGGGGCGGGGCCTGAGGTGACATCTGTGCAAACGCGCCCCGTGGCGCGTTTTAAGTTGGGGGATTAAGTCCCCTTGAATCCTGAGGGTCCCTAGGGGCCAACTAGCCCACCAGGAACCTCCAATATGCGCTAGGGGCTGCGTTGCAGAGACGTGTAGAGAGGCCACACCCCTTTACACCTCTCTGCAACGCAGCTCTGTGGCGCTTTCTGGATGTACCTGTTGGGCTAGTTGGCCCCCAGGGACCCTCAGGATTGAAGGGGATTTAATTCCCCATCTTAAAACGCGCCACGGGGCCTGTTTGCACACATGTCACCTGAAGCCCCGCCCCTCCCTTCACCACTGTGCAAACGCGCCCGTGGCGCGTTTTAAGTTGGGGAATTAAGTCCCCTTGAATCCTGAGGGTCCCCGGAGTCCAACTAGCCCACCATATACCTCCAAAAGCGCCACAGAGCTGCGTTGCAGAGAGGTGTAATAAGGGGCGTGGCCTCTGTACACCTCTCTGCAAGGCAGCTCCCTGGCGCATACTGGAGGTTCCTGGTGGGCTAGTTGGCCCCCAGGGACCCACAGTATTCAAGGGGAATTCGTTCCCCTCTGCAAACGCGCCAGGGGCGCGTTTGCAGAGTGGTGAAGGAAGGGGCGGGGCCTGCGGGCCCGATCGTTTAAAAAAAAAAAAAATGTTGTCCTCTGAAGGGGGCTCTGTGGCCCCCTTCCTTTTTCCAGTTTTTATGCCCTGGGGACCCCATCCCCCAGGGCCTTACCCCTTTTTTTTAATTACAAATTTAAAAAACGGGAAGGGGCCGCGTGGCCCCCCTTCCCTGGGCCTGTATTGGCCCCGGGGACCCCATCCCCCGGGGCATGGCCTCGATTTATTTATTTTTCGTAGGGAGGGGGGCTGCGTGGCCCCCCTCCTCAGGCCATTTAAGGCCCCGGGGACCCCATCCCCCGGGGCCGGCCTTTCCGTCTTTTTTTATTTTTATTTTTTATTTTTTGGGGAGGGGGGCCGCGTGGCCCCCTCCCGGGCCACTACTTGCCCCGGGGACCCCATCCCCGGGGCTGGCCCTCTCGTTGGGGACTGTGGGGGGTCCCCAATCCCCCACAGTCCCGCCGGCTCCCCGTGTCCTACGGGAGCCGGCATTGCTTTACACATGGGGAGCAGCTAACATGCTGCTCCCCATGTGGAAAAGCAATGTGCTTTGGATATTGGAAGAGAGAGCAGGTTTCCCTGCTCTCTCTTCCAATATCCAAAGCAGTTTGCTATGACAGGACGGGAGCCGCGAGGCTCCGTCCTGTCATTGCAAACAGCAGTGTCCCGGGGGTAGGCACCCCGGGACACTGCAGGAGCCGGCCCTGGGGGTGGTGGTCCCCAGGGCCATCAAGGGCTCCAGGAGGGGGGCCGCGCGGCCCCCTCCCAATCAGTTCACAGCCCCGGGGAGGTGGTGGTCCCCGGGCTCTGGGGTCCGTAACGGACCCCCATATTTAAATGTTTAGTGCCCCGGGGAGGTGGCGGTCCCCGGGCGTGTGGGGGGCTGGAGCCCCCCACACAGGTTTTTTAATTAATAAAAAAAGCCCCGGGGAGGTGGTGGTCCCCGGGGCTGCGGGAGGGCTCAGAGCCCTCCCGCACCATTTTAAAAAAAGCCCCGGGGGGTGGCGGTCCCCGGGGCTTGGGGGCCCTTTGAGGCCCCCCACACATTAAATTATCCCCCCCACCATGCCCCCGGGACTTGGGCCACCCGGGGGCAAAATACAATCGAAGCGCGGGAGACCGCGCTCGATTTTTTTTCGGCAGGATTCGCGCACCCTGAGCGCATCCTGCCGATTTTAAAAAAATATTTTTTTTTTTGCCCAGGGGGTCCTTGTGGGACCCCTGAGCAAACCTAGGGGGTCAGGGTGTTTCTACCCTGCCCCCTTTGTGCGCTTTGCGCACTTGTTTCTGTCCCTCGGTTCTACCGAGGGACAAAATGGCTGCCAACATTTCCTGAATCGGAATGTTGACAGCCAGCTGACAGCCAATTAACATGCAGCTCGTGATCGGGAGGGTACGCGGACCCTACTCGGCCATAGATATCACTATCTTTTTACTTTTGATTTTCTCAGCAACTACTGAACGGATTTACACCATTTAACAAAAGGGTTCTTTCTGAACCAAGAACTACCTCTTTGCCAAATTTGGTGTAATTCCGTTCAGCAGTTCGGGCTGTAGCCGTGTCTAAAGTTTCCTATGGAAAATTGCATGGGGAAAACGCGTTTTGGGACCCCCCTTTTTCTCGGCCCCCGCTTGACAAATCCCCCGAGACTTTCAGGGTAGGAGCGGACCGGAGCGGGCCACAAAGTTTGAAAATTTTGCGAAGATACGTCAATCGGCAAGAGAGTTATTTCAAATAGAATGTCGCGGATTTCCTATGGATAATAGGTTGTAACTATAACTATCTACTGGCGACCGCCAGTAGATAATATATATATATATATATATATATATATATATATATATATACACAAAACGGTGCTCCTTCTGACTGCCAGGGACCCAAGGGAGGTGGCGCATACGCCGGCAGAGCGCGCCGGCAATATTATCCAAAAGAAGTCCCACTACCATGCGCTCTCAGTAAGAACAGTCTCCACGACAATCCAAATTCCAAAAATTCCAAAAGGGTGTTTAATCTCACTTCGCGTTTCGGCTTACTGCGAAGCCTTGTTCATATATATATATATATATATATGTATACATATATTTATGTAAACATGTATTTATGTATATATATCTATATATATTTTAAATCTGGAATAATACAAAAATGAATTAAATCTTTAATTTATTATATTAAATTAAATTTAAAAAAACAATCAGAAATTTAAATTGAATAATAAAATTGCACAAAAAGTAAAAAAATACATTTTTATAATACATCAATAAATATTAATAGTGATGAATTGAACCAAATAAAAAAGTAATGTATTCATATTTTAATAAAACATAATGTTACATTAATTTATAAATTCATAAGTTTGCTTAGAAATGTTATAATTAAATAATATATGTTTTATGTTTCTGTATTTTTTACTTTAAATTATATGTATTTATTTTTTCAACTATTTTAAATAATTTAATTTAATTTAACGATATTTCCTATGGGGTTCCAAGTCCCTCTGTACTATTTTCTATTGGGGGGACAGTCTCAGCAGTTGGCCATGTGTTGTGCACACGTTACTACTGTTTCTTTTTGGCAGTAGTAACTTACACTCGTAAATTTGGCTCCCCTCACTTTTTCAGAGGTGGAGAATTGTAAGTCTACTCTTTTGAGTAACATTACACTCGGGTTTTGTAAATAGCCAAAAGTGGTAAAGTGTAAGAATAAATCCCACGTGTAAATTTCTCATGTGTGAGTCACCTTTGTGAATAGCCCCAACTGTCTTTTCATTATAAAAGCAGAAGGGTATCCAAGGAAAGTTCTGTGTACTATGTAAATTCTTTAGACATAGGCCTTAATGGGAAACGAGTGCCGGACTGCAAGGAGTGGTTTTGCATTATGACATTGGCAGAGGTGGTAATCTCATCATGCCGTCTGGTTAATTCTGAATTACCTTGTGTCTTTGAAGTTGGTATTTGTGATCTCAGTAAGCGCCAGGATACCCTTCCGGGTGATTGTGCGCTCTACAAGTCTTCAGAACAGAACAGAACAGAACAATAACTTTACAGATGGCAGCACTGCTTGGTGTCATTGTTGCTGTAAGTTCAATGTGTTGTTTCAAGCAAAACAGCTTAATTGTAGCTTTATAGCCTGCAGCCAAGTGCTATAGTGGTTGTAACTAGTCTTTAACATCAGTTTTATGTTCATGTGGAATGTGAGGCTTAAAACTATAGAGAGAGCCTTTTACAATCAGATCTGAAGAAAGGGTTATCTTGCTCTAAGAACATTTCAGCCATTGATGATAGAATGATCCAAATTACTAAAGCTCACACAAATGGAAAAATATTTGCAAATTGGTGCAGTAGGCCAGGTACACCCATTACTAGGTCTGTGCCACTGTATGCTCTTCAAAGCAGTTGTCAAATTCTTATGAGCAAATACTTCATTAATAAGCACTATTTAAAGAAGTAACTGTAAGATTTCGTCACAACCTTCTAAAAGTTGAGCTAGTAAACAATGTAAGATAAGTCACTGAAAGTTCTACGGAAATCAAAAAGGGTGACATATGGTTTACATGAATTTATCTAAGTCATTGTTCTTCACTTGGGCTGCATTCAAATCCATTATTTATGTGCTCACTAAGCTGCTCAATACAGGGATCTATTATATGTAAATTTTGCCTTAGATCAGCTCCAATATGAACAGATTGTATGAAACTACAATGCCAGTTCCCTGCCAGCTGGATGCACAAGTGAACCCTGACTGGTTCTGGAATACTAGGGTTGCATCACTTATGTAGCTGGATTTCCATGTCACGGTGAGCATAGATCCTGTGTTTGGGCATGCCTTTTGCACTTTTGTCATCACAATGAGAAATTAACAAAGTTGATGGATGGAAAGGTTGAACTTCTTACATCAATAATCATTACTTGGCCAAGGTTCTGGTCCATTGTTTTTATCCCTACTGTGCCACTGCAGTCGGGAACCATCCACGTGCAAGTCATCCTTGGCCTGCTCCAACAGAAACATTCCATCACACATTTCATGCAAGGTCACCCCCAGTAGGGCACACATGAGAAACTGGGTTGTTGCTTGATTGGGGGGGGGGGGTGAAACCTTACTCAAGCAATAGCCACAATCCTTGTCAGGGTGAACCACAAAAAAGTTACAAAATTATCCTGTGCTTAACTCTCTGGTATCTTGGCGCAAATGCAGTCAAGCTTAACTTAGAGAAAATGTGTAAAGCATTTATACAGCACATAAACTGTAATAAAGTGAAAACAGAGATCAAGAAAAATCCCATACCAATTTAGAAAAATAGAGTAAAATTAAGTAGTATAATTTGAGACCAAAATGACAAAAATCCAATCAGTAGAGCTGGAGATATGCAATTGTGAAGGTTTAATTAAAAATAGCACCAACTTATGGTATTGGTTATGCTGGACCGGAACAAATTCACAAGTTCAGGGCGATGGAGCGCAGGCTGGGTACAGGACCAAATTTGGCCCGCTGATTATTGCACCTTATGTGCTAGGTGCGAGGTCTGTTTGGCGTTGCTTTGCTTTCAGTCGTGTGATGTTGGTTCCAATGAAGTTGTATGGCAAGACTTTTTAGCGCTTTGGGTTGCTCTGCTTTGGTTCCCATGAGCTGTGTGGCAAAGGCCTTGCGGGGCTATACGTCACTCTGAATTGGTTCCAATTAAGCTGGCAGATGTGCTGCGAGGCTTTGTGTCGCTTGGCGTCATTCTGATGAGGCTGGCAGTTGTGCGGCAAGTCTTTGTGGGTCTTTGCATCGGATTTGGTTAAACCTTTAATTAGGCCAGGATAAGCTCTCTCTGATGCCAGCCAAGGGTAGGCACCACTTGGGATTCAGGAACTCACTCCATCAGAGGTTAGGAGGGGCTAGGCAGGTGCAGTTGCAGGACCAGACAGGTCTAGTGCTGCACGTCAGTTAGCCAGTTGCAGGGAGGCCTCTGGACCTTGTTGTGTCCCTGTAGCTCAGACAGGAACTGTCTTTGGAGTCACTGCAGCCTTGGATGAAAGGTGCAGGTCCAGTCTTTCTTCTCAGTAAGAAGAGCAGGCCTCCAGCAGGAGAGCAGCACAGCATCCTTCTTCTGTAGTATCCACAGGTCCAGGAGTGTACTGAAGAGTGGGTTTGAGGGTCCACTATATTTATAGCTAGTGCCCACTTTGAAGTAGGAGAAGCTTTTGGAGTTTATCCTTACAGAGCTGTCTAGAATTTCTTGCCTCCCTACCCTGGTTCCAGTCTGTCTGGGGGAAGAATAGGCTGTGTCTGATCTGAGTCAGTGTCTTTGAAGTGCAATTATGGTAGGTGACTACTCCTCCCCTCCATCAAGTCAGATATGGCACAACGTTCCAACACCCAGACCGTCCTTTGTGAAATTGTCTGGGAGGAATACACAAAGACCAACTGCCAACTACACCTAGTCATGTGACCCAGGAACAGGCTGCAGGCCCCAAATGGTTAGGACAAGAAAATGCCAACTCCTAAAAGTGCCATTTTCAGAATTGTGACTTAAAATCCGAATTTGCCATTAAAGAGAGTTTTAAATTAGGATTCCTCAGACACCAAACATAACTTTTCCACCTCCTCCCAATCACAAATTATCACACATTGCATTTAATAAGGTAACCCAATGTTATCCTATGGGAGAGGTAGGCCTCAAAGTAGTGAAAAATGAATTTTGGAGTTTTTCAGTACCAGTACATACAGAAACCTAAAAGTACTTTTTCAGTTTTTTAAATACTATGCACCCAGCCCTATGAGCTGTTTAAGGGCTACACTAGGGGTTAGTTACATGTATTAAAAAGGGAGGTTTAGGCCTAGCAAAAGGTTTATTTTACCAGACCTATATGACAGTTTAAAGCTGCACTCGGGCTGCAATTGCAGGCTTGGGACATATTTTAAAAGGCTACTTAAGTGGGTAGCACAATCAATTCTACAGGCCCACTTGTAGTATTTCATGTACAGGCCCTGGTTACCTGCAGTACCACTTTACCAGGGACTTACAAATGAATTGAATGTGCTGATTGGGTGTAAGCCAATGTCACCATGTTTAAAGGAGAGAACACATGCACTTTAGCACTGGTTAGCAGTGGTAAATTGTGCTGTGCCCTAAGGCCAACATAAACAAATTTTGCAAAACAGGAGGAGTGAAGGCACAATGTTTGGGGGAAGTACGCCCTAAGGCTGACAGGTCTAACAGTACATAAGAACACCTTTTCACTGTTTGCATCTTGTCAGTGAGCTAAAGCTCATTTCTTACGGCACAGTGTGTACAGGAGCAAAGGCTTTGTGAAGTCATAAGTGATGTGATCATTGATGTTATTTATGATGACTTAATGATGTCATGAATGATGTCATTCACAGGGCTAGTGGGTGGCAGGAGTTATGGTTCTAGAAGTGACATCAATGGTGATGTCATGAGCGATGTCATCAATGTTGCCACTTATATCATGAATTTTCTCATGTGTGATGTCTCACAAAGGGGAGCACTGAGTTGTGGTTTGCATCGCAAACCATAACTGACACATTTCAGATGTTTACTGCATTTGAGCAAGAACCCTAATTCATTTTTAACTGTGTTTTTTTAGTGCAGTAATATATAGTAAATGCATAAGTAAAACTATAGAATATAACAATTACTAAGAAAATAAAACAATAAAATCAATGACATGAGTTTAAAAATATAAATTAGACATTACATTTTATATAAAAAACAGTGGGAGAGAAAGGGGAATTTGAGATAGGAAAAGAAAAAGAGGGAGAAGGAAATGGAGATAGGAAGAAAAAAGGAGAGAAAAAGAGAAAGGAAGGATAATAGGAAGATAAAGGGAGAGGAAAAGGGATAAGAACTAAGGGCCTGATTACGATGGCGGTCGGACCGCCACCGACAGGCCATCAGTGGCGGTCCGACTGCCGACAGCCCTTTGGTCCGATCGCTGGATTCCAATTCCAGCAGTTGGTCCCACAGCGGTCGGAGGGAAGACCACTGCCTCCATCAGGAGCAGAGATCCCTACGGGACGGTGGTCGGAGTCGTAACCCTGAATGGCGGCAGTGCCGAGGCAGCCACTACTGTCGGGATTATGATATCCCTTTCCAATGCCCTTTTCATTGCAGGAAGATCGCCATGAAAAGGCTGTTGGAAAGCAAAATGGGGGCCCCCAAACAGGGCCCCCTTCCATTGTGGTGCACATGCAGTGCCCCCACTCACCTCCATGCACCGTTTGCCATGCATAACATGGTTCGTGGCACAAGGTCCATGGATGTGCAGGAGGTGCACACCGGCTTGTGATGCTGCCCTTTTCCTTGGCCACAGCACAAGTCATTGTGTTACGGAGCACTTTCCTACCGCCAGCCCGGCGGTCATATCGAAATGCGGCAGTCTGACTGCCGTGTGCATGTCGCGCGGTCTCCTGACCACCGCTATAGAGGGTGTTGGTTGGTCTGACCGCCATCGAAATCAGCCCCTAAGTAACAGGTGAGTGAGAGAATAAATGTGTAGTAAAGGGTAACCAGTATAATCAGACTTAGGGCCTTATTATGACTAAGGCAGACCATACGACTGCCGTAGTCGCGGTGGCAGTCCAATGACCGCTGCACTGCGGGACCACCCACAGTATTACAAATGTGGCGGTCAGACCGCCACTGGACCACTGCAACCACTGGAGATCTGTGATCCCCCGCAGTGGCGCAGTGGTCTGAGGCAGCAATATGCTTGTGGTGCCGCTGTGGTACTCCCAATCATATTACGAGTTGCCTCACTGCCCTCCTTTTCATACCCTTGAGCCCACCATGAAAAGGGTGGTGGTGAAGAAACTAAGGAGGCTCTACAGGGCCCCCTGTTGCCTCTGGGCCATGGGGTGCATGCAGGGGGGCACATGGTGTGCCCCCCTGTCAGTATGCACCCGCTATTCCTGCATGGCATGGACTGCACAGTCCATGCCGTGCAAGAATGTGCTTTGGTGCTCCTATTGCGGTGCCTAGAAAGGCTCTGCCGTGAGACTGCCAAAGCACCACCTGCCAGACCAAGATTAAACTCCTATTCTGGCAGGTGGTGTGCAGACGGCTTCTGAGGTCTCGCAGCGGGGCACTAGTGTGGTTGCCTGCTGGAAGACTGCCAAAGTCATAATCAGGCCTTTAATCTTTAGCTGAACAGATAATGAAGAAACATTGGCTATTGTATGTTCATCACAGATAAAATTGCACCATGCAAATATAGATAACTTAGAAGTATCCTTCCAACAGTTAAGTATAACAAGTGCAATAAAAAGATCAAACAACATAGATTTAGTTGAAAGATGGTCAAAGTCAGATGCAATGGATCCAAGGAAAACATTCTGGATTGCTAATTGGATATTACATTGAATGATTGGTAAGTATTTAACCCAAATAACTTCCCAGAAATTAAATACCTGAGAACAATAGTAGAACAAATGAGTTAAAGTACCAGTAGAAGTAGAACAAGACCAACATGATGGAGAAGAGGTTGGAATACATTTTGTGATAGAGTCAGGAGTAAGAACTGCTCTATTATAAATAAAAAATAGAGTTTGTGTGATAGGTGCAGCTTTAGAGGTTCTAAATATTTTAAGTTTTATTTTGTCCCATAGATGAACAGGAAATTATATATAAAGAGGTCAGTTTCCCATAATAATTCAGTAGGATTTTTCAATCCTACAATAGTGGGGGACAATAAAATATTATATAAATATACAGCTGTGGGAATAGAATTGTGAGCAATATTATGTAATAGTGCGAAGGGTGTGAGAGATGCAGTGTCAGAAGGAAAAGTATCAGTTACTAAAAAAGATTGAAGAGCAGATGAAATTAGGTTATATTCCTGTAAAAAAGAATTTGGTAAATTATGTTGAGTTTGTAATTGGAGAAAAGGTATAGCAAAATTATGTTTTACAAATTGATGAACAAACATAATACCCTTCTCCTTCCAATGTTTAAAATAAAACGATTTATGTCTAAATTTAATGAACTTATTGTACCAAATCGAAAAGGCTAAAAAACATTGATAAAAATCAAAACCTGCAGAAAATATTGTATGTAAAAGATATTGAGAACATTTTAGAATTGGGTTATTAGAAATTAAAATACAATTAGACATATGAACTACATCAGTAAATGAAAAGTCCTTTAGTATCAAGTGTTCAGATACAGTCCAACATGGTATTGGAGAATCTTGATAATCATTAGTTAAAGCATAAAATGTAGAGTGATATAACTTAAAATCAGGAAAACTAACAGCTCCTTCAGTTTTTGGGTGTTTATGTTTAGACAAGGCAATACTGGAGAGTTTATTATTCCAGAGTAATTTGGTACAAATAGAATTATTCTGAGAAAAATAATAAGTGGGCATTTTAAAAGGTATCATAGACAACATAAAAAGGATATGTGATACAACCATCATTTTGATGGTATCCAGTCTGCCCCATAATGATAGATGAAAGGGAGACCATAATGAGAGTCAGTTTTGAATTTGGTCTGAGTAAAATAATTTAATAAAAGAAACACATTTAGGGCAGAAGCCAAACCAATGAAGGGTGGTAAACATAATTTGCCAGTTAATGTGGTCAAATGCCTTTTTAGCATCGAGAGACAAGGCTACGAGAGGGAATTGATATTTCTTCCAGAATGCAAGAATATTGCAAACCATTCTAGCATTATCAGTGGCAAGTCTACCCTTAATGAAACCAGATTGATCCGATTTAACAAGTAGGGGAACAGCAGTTTCAAGACGGGATTCAAAAATTTTGGCTAATATTTTGCAATCATAGTTAATTAATGAAATCGGGCAACATATTTACAAAGGGCTTGATCTTTGTCTGGTTTAGGGATAATAACAATCAGTACTTCCAAAAAGGGTCCATTAGATATTGAATCTGAAAGAAATGAATTACAAAGTTCAAGTAATTTAGGAGCAAAAATCAAAGAAAAAGAGGAAAACAATTCAATAGAAAAACCATCAGGGTCCGGAGCTTTAGCTATTTTTAGGGATTTTATAGCATCCATAATCTCCTAAAGAGTTATGCCAGTTTCTAAGGATTCAAATTTGTCTGGAATGAAAGGAGGATTAGGAAGGCCATTAAAAAAACTATGTAAGTCGTGCTCTGAAAGACGAGTATCTTTTGAGTATAGTGATTTGGAGTAGTCTTAGAAAGTATTAGAAATGTCAGCCTCTGAGGATGCAATGTTATTGGTGAGTTCATTACGAATAGGGCCAATGTTTTTACATTCAGATTTCATTTTTAAATAATTAGCCAACATTTTGCCGGCTTTATTTTGACCTCCATGATATTTCAATTTAATTTTAAGCAAGATATTGCAAGCATCAGTGGTAGCAAGTTTATTAAGGGTAGATTTGGCCTTAATCAGTTCATGTAGAACATAAGAAGATTTAGACATAAAATAAATGTGTTCCAATGTTTTAATTTGTTGTAATAATGTATCGTATTGGGAATTTGCTACTTTTTCCCTTTTAGCTGAATAAGCTATAGTAAAGGCCCAGAATGAAGCTTTGAAAGTTTCCCAGTTGTTAGAAGTAGAAGTTTCAATAGACTGGTTAAACTGAAAAAAATCATTACTAAAAGCAGTAGCTACTGCAATAAAATTATTATCCAATAAAAGGAAATTATTACATTTTCAACTGCCAGTTTTAGGGTTATTAAGGGATAAATCAAATGAGGCTAAAACCGGGGCATGGTCTCAGATAAAAATAGACACAATTTCTGAGGATTGAATGGAAGGAAGGATTTACCAACTAAAATGCAATCAATTCTAGAAATAGACATCAGGATTACGAGTAGCAATGGCTGATTGAAATGCTTTATGAGATCTATCAGAGTTAAATTTACATTTTGATTTCCTATCAGTAAGAGGATCCAACCACTGATTGCAATCTCCTGCTAAAATAAAATTGTCAATTTTATTTTAATATAATTCCAAACATCAGGATCAGGTTTAACAGGGCCATAGATATTAAATAAATAAGGCAGTTTGTTCTGAGTTATTGCAGTGGACAGTACCCATTGTCCATCAGAGTTGATACAATCTGAGCATTTAGCGATTTATAAAAACAGGATTCCGACACCCTCTTTACGACTAATTGCTGGAGAATAAACAACCTGGCCAACCCATTGCCTTTTTAATTACATTGAGGTTCTTGTAAAAAATGAACATGCAAATTAGATTTTGACAAGTGAGAAAGTGCCTTTTGTCTTTTAACAGGATGGCCCAGACCACAAACGTTCCACGAGATAACGCAAAACATGATGGGAGTAGGGATACAGCAACATGGATGACAGAATGTGAAACCCAGAAGGAAAACAAAATGACTTCATTTATCAACACCAACTTAATATATGAACACCACAAGCATGGTAACAATAAAGAACAAGAAAACACTCATAGAAAAATTACAAGAAAAAGAAGAAGAGAGTAGAAAGAGGGGATAGGAGAAGAACTGTAAGATAAAAAGACAAATCAAGGACAGAGATTCAGATCTGCAGCAAAAACCATGGGAATGAGCATGAGACGTGTCAGCACCTAAACAAGAGTGACAGCAAAGGAATAAGATGAATAGAATTTATAAAAGACAGCCATATAGATTAAACATAGAGATAGAGATAAAATAATTAGAACATGAACGTAAATTGATTAAGAGTTTTGAACAGTAGTATCCATAGAATGTGAAGAGATATTTTGAATTAACAATTTTAGCTTAGCAGGATCATCAAAGGATTGCAAGGTGCCTACATATGTAATTTTACACAAAGAAGGATGCAGAATGCCATAGCAAATGCTCAACTGCCGCATTTGAGGATGAAAAGCAAGGAATTCTTTTCTTCGGGCATTCGTGGCATTGGAAAGGTCCTGAGAAATGAAAATATTGTGACCAGACAAGGCAATGTTTTTCTTTAGCTGCCCTCCAGACATGCATCAAGTCTATAAATTCCAGGAAGAGCATTATAATGCCCATGGGTCTAGCAGAATGAGGCTGGGGTCATCCAAGACGATGTGCATGTTGATAATTCAAAGACAGAGTACTTTGAAGATCCAGAGGTTCTGGCAAGAATTTCTTCAAGAAGGCAAGACGATCAGGACCCTCAATACTCTCTGGTAGTCCATATAAGCGAAGATTATTATGCCTATTTCTATTTTCAACATTATCAGAATGTAGTTTTAGTTTTTGTATTTCTTGCTCCAACAGAGGAATCTTAGTAGCAACATCTTGGAGATCACTTATACGTTACTCTATGTTGAACATCTTACTCTTCATAGCGATCCACTGATCCTCAATTTGTTGAAGTTTTTCATTGGTGGCACTCATAAAAGGTTTTAGGCCTCTCACCTCATCAAGTATAGTGTCCAAATTAGGATTATGAGAAGACATAATGGGTGATGAAGGATCATTTTTTGCTCTTTTAGGTTTTGTGCCAGAGGAAGAAGGTTTAATAGGAGCAAGGAGATTGCTGGCTTAACGTAATGCATAGACTGATATGGGATCTTCTGGTGTGGTCTAATCTTGCCCATGCACGATGAGGACAGATTATCAAACAAATATGATGGTAACATAAAACAAAGTGTGGCAATTTTCAAAATATAAAGGTTTGATAACTGCAGAAAATTCTGTTTATTAGCATTGTTCAAGGACCAGAAAAGGCACCTGGTAATGTTTAGTCAAGCATAGCAATATAGAGCTGAAATAGGTAAGTGAGGCAATAATAAAAGGCAGAAAAAAGACATATGCAGGTAAAGAAAGTCACTCCAGTATAATATATATTGAGAAGAGTGCCACTAGGAATGCAGAATTGCAGGTAGCATGTCTAAAAAGAGCATGATATCTGAAAAATGAAATTATGAGGAGAAAATAGCGTGCATATAAAATGGCGACCGCACATGGAGAAAATAGTCAGTCATAAATGAACATTACAAATTAGGAGGAAAAGCCCTTATGTAAAATATGTGTGAGAGGGCAACTGCAATGCTGATGCGTGGTTTCCAAAAATGTTGTTTCAAGATGTATGCAGAAAATCAAGCAAAGTTCCTTATATGAAATCCGATAGACCGAATGGCACGCTGATAAAATGGCGGCTGCTCGCGTCTCACAGGAAACTCACCACCACGGCACCGAAATGATGAAGGAGCTCCCACAGGGTAAATACCTGCTCAGGATGCTGCAGGAATAATGGCAAGCATACGATGTTTTGGCATTGACGGCAAAGGCAAAAAGCAGCTATTTAGTAAAGAAAAGCTCCACGATGCAACGCGGCTCACCAGACTGCCGCCATCTTGTTTGGAAAGTAAACCACGTCGCTCAGTGAGTTACATTTTTTATGATGTAATTTCCAAACACTCCTGTGCGCAGTTTTCAGCCATGGGCCATCATGGTTGAGCATATTGCCTCACTGATTGTGACTGAAGGTTGTGTGCAGTGAGGCATTTCCACCAGACCTGGCCTGAGACAAGGCCCTTCTACCAACCCACCACGGGAAGGCAAGCTTCCCTTGCACAGTGGCTTTGACCGTGTGCTACATAGGTTGGGCGCAGGGCCTTAAATGTGGACAAGCCCTATTAACAACCAGCAACAGCACTGCTGCACATCAGGACGGGCTATGTACATCATGGCTTGGATTCAGGACCTAGTCTGCAGTCAGACCCTGTATCCAATCAGCTGCAAGCAGCAGTACCCCCCTGTGCTTGGCCTTTGGCTGGGGTCAGTGGGTGTTGGGCACTGGGTCTTTCTACAGCCTGCTGTGGTTGGTCACCTAACCCCCAGCTGCGCAAAGCCTTTGTCCATGCATTGCATGTGATGGGCACTGTGCCTAACAGCAGCCCTTGGAGACAGGCCATGTTCTCCACCCGCTCTGGGAGTCCAACCCATGCTGCACACTGGCTTTGGATGTATGCTCAGGAGTTTGATGTAGCACTTGACCTGTAGCCTGCCCTTGTGCCCAGCCCTTCACAGGTGTCCAACTCTTCCTGTGCTTGGTCTTTGGACATGTGCAGTAGTCATTGGGCACACAACTCTCGCTGTGACATTTTTTGGTTTATTTAAGCCCCACTTTCACCTAGAAGTTCTTTTCAGACCCAACCTATGATAGAAACCTCCTTTAGGTTCTTTTATGCTGCTCCTTTCTTTGTGTATTTTTTTACTCAGAAGTCATGCTCGACACTCTAGTCGTATGTTGGTAAAAATGTTCCTTTTCTTTCCCCATTTAATTCTGAAGCTTGTTTTCTAATGACCTTTAGCTGTTCCAAATCTTGTTTCTTAGTTTATCGATGTCACGGTATCTATTTCACTTTTTTGTAGTATGTGTAACTTGCAATTCTGGGCTGATTCCTGATATTTACACATGTGCATTTGTAAATGCTTCTGTGTATTGGGCACGGCATGGCCTTTAATACAAATACACATTTAGAACTTGTTTAGGGGCGTAATTAAAATGAAACGCAGGAAATATGCTGTAACAACCAGCAGGTATTTTTTTTTTGCTTTTTAAAAAAAATTGTGAGTCAAGTGTGATCCTCGAAACATATGTATAACATGTAATTTTTTCTTCCAACCCCGTTTCACTGGTTTTTATCTGATCCAATATTTGTTTGATCTGTGTCCAAAGCCGTGCCTACCACTTTTACTGACACTGCACTCCCTTATATGTTCCTATTGAATTAGAATACTTTCAAGTCTACTTTAAATAAGGCTCCTCTGATTCCTCATTTGGCTCCAGTCTTCTTTAAAGGGTGGATTGTGTTTGGAGTGTAGCTAAATGTATACCCAATCTAATGGTGATCCTGTTCTTCCTAGGTATGTGTGTATAAATTTGGGATCTCTAGACTGGAATATGGATGTACCACCCTCACGGGATTACCCAAGATCTCCCTGGCACCTCTAAAAGCCTGCCTCAACGCGGCCGCCAGACTACTCACCGGCACCAGGAAATTCGACCACATCTCTCACATATGAAAGCGCTGAACTGGCTCCCTCTAGAGGCCAGAATACAGCTGAAACTGGCATGCATCACACACAAGGCTCTACACGCAAACTCCCCTACTTACCTGGCACAGAAACTAGTGGTATCTGGAGGTAGCAGGAACTCCCGGTCCGCTAGAAACCTCTTGCTCCAACCTGCCCATTTTCAGAAAAAAAGAACCTACAATAGGGCTTTCTCCGGGGCAGCACCAAGAATTTGGAACTCTTTCCCCCCCGCCATCAGAAGAATCCCTTCTCTAGCACGTTTCAAGAAGGAGGCCAAAACTTTCCTCATGGGTAAATTCCTCGTCTAAGGCCGCCCTCAACCACCAAAATGTGCCCGACGAATCTAAGACTATCGCTTCTACCTCAAACCACCAACTCACCCCGCCGAGAAAATGTGGAGCTCTTGTTTTTACTGATTCTAACCATAACTGTAACCATAAACTTGTATCCCCCTTTTTCCCCCATGTTCCCAGCACCCCTGCCCCTCGCCAGCCGTTTTGTATATTTTTGTATACTTCTGTACTTTAGACTTTTTGTTTGTTCACCCCTGTATACCGTGTAAAGCGCTCTGATACCCTCACGGGTCAAGTTCGCGCTCTATAAAACACTAAAAATAAAAAAAATAAAAAAATAAGTAAAAGATGCACTATCTGCTTGTGCATATGACCTGTATTGTGAAACTGATGCTTAAAAGTATAATCTCTCTTTTGTCGTGCACTTGTAAAAAAGGTGAATTAACTTTATATTTGACATGTTATTTTGACATTTTTATATAACCAGATGTTTTTGCTATCTGAAAGAATGAAATTGATGAAAAACATATCTCTGTGTGTGACTTTTCTTGCATCCTAATGGTGTGTCACTGAAACAACAGGAGTGAACATTTTCTGGTTCGAAAATGCACCCCTAAATGAGTATCCTAGTGGGTGGAGGTGTGGAAAATATTTTCCCTGGTTTGAAGGCTGACTCCATAATTGTACTAGTACTGTGTTCTGCTTCAGTGCTTGAACGCCTAAATGTACCTCTCTCTGAGTGTGTATGTGAGTGAGTGAGGTTGTGTTTGAACTTGCACCTACGTAGGACACCCTCTACCTCACTGCACTATTGCCTCATTCTGAATGTTTATACACTTGAGCCGACCCATAGTGCATTTCATAGTGAGGGGCAGCGTGCAGGAAAATTGTATCTACTTTGGCCACCCACTTTGGCACTGTTTCTTTGCCCCCTTGCCTCCATCTGAGGGTTCATATCTGTGGATGTAGCACGGGGTGTGAGTGAGTGGCAGTATTTATACACTTGTACCTGGGTTGTACCCCCATGACCACACTGTTCCTTTGCCTTCATTGCAGCCTTCATTTCTACGAGTGTAGCTATGACTGTATATCTGAGTGAGTGGCATAGTGCAAGAACTTGTACTTGTATTTGACACCTCTGCCTGACTCTACCTTTATCTCCATTGGAGTGTTTTTATTTGTGAGTCTAGCCCTAAGTTTGTATGCAAGTGAATAGTATTGTGTGTGAACATGTACCAGTCCTGTATACCCACTGCCTTAATGAACCGAAGACTCCATCAGAGTTTCCATAATCCTGAGTGTAGCCCTGAATCTGTATCGGAGTGGGTGGTGGAGTGCATGAATTTCTACCTGCAAGTCTCACTCACTCACTCACTCATGGACTTACCTCACTGTACCTTTTCTTCCATTTGTTAGTGTAGCCCTGGTGTGTGCTTGAATGAGTAGTGAAGTGTGTGAGCTTGTACCTTCATTGGACACACACTATCTCACTCATCATCTTATTATTAGCGCTATTATAACCAGGAGTGTATTTCAGTGAGTGTCAGTATGTGAACTTAGAACTGCTTTAAACACCTACTACGTCACTGTACCTTTGCCTCCATCCAAGTGTTCATATCCATAAGTGTAGCCCTGAGTGTGCATCTGAGTGACTGGCAGAGAGCTTGAATTTGTACCTGCATTGGAAAACTACTACATCATTGTAGCTTTCCGTCCACTCTAGTGCTCATATCAGTTTGTGTAGCCCTGTGTGAATTTCAGAGTGAGTGGCAGCGTGTGTGAATTTGTACCTGTGATAATTTTTCTAGATTTCTCTCCAGAAATTGGTTTTCTAGACCTCCGGCACTAAGGACTGTCATTGAGACAGAGAACCTAGTGGACAACAACCACTCCGCAACTCACAGAGCATTACTTCAGTAAGGTGCGCTTTAGGTAACAGTCAGTCCTGTCAGTCTTCACAGGAATAGTTTGTTGGATCCAAACCCTCTTTCATCATGAACCAGAACACTCAATAATACTAGGAATTTATTAATATATGTTGATGGCTTATTACAATCAAAATTCTGGCCCGGTGAACATAATATGAATAGCAGCTAATAAAAATAAAACACAATAGTGTCAATGATACTTTCCAGAAGACAAAACACATACTATGTGTTCTCTACCTGTATGCCTTATGCCACTTAAGGTTATTTTTCACTCTTTTATTATTAATGCTGCTTCAAGTACCTCCCACGGATGATGTTCAATGTGTTTCACCCCATAGAATTTAGGCATCATTTTTTTTATCAGGGGTTCATCAGGTTTGTTGCAATAATATGTATTTTTAGTAATCTTAGTCCAAGACAGTTATGCTGAAGTGCAAGTATTAAAAGCATTTTGTAAAGCAACAGTGCATTTCCAATTTTTTTTGAATATTTGTAATTACAGATTGGGAATTTACAAGGTAGGAGCTAACAAAGATATTTTTTCATACTTTATCATAGCTATCTAGCACTAAGAATACTAACAACATATATTATTCCAGGAAACCAGATACACCTTGAGATGGCATTTTTCGCCTCAAAGTATGAATCACCTCAATACAATTCCTAGAAGTTTAATAACACATTAAATCATGTTACTTGCTTTTCCAATGGTAAACATAATTCACTCATCCTGATCTGCTCTGACAAGAAAATTAATGGTGTAGCTGCCAAGTTCAATGTAATGCTGAATTACTCAGCTTCCAATTTGATATACAACTTTTTTATAACTTCACATTGTGACATTAGTTCAGATTCCTGGTACCAGTTGTCTCTCCTGAGGAGATTTAAAATCCTACCCCAAGCTTCTAAGTCACAGATCAGTCCCAAACTCTACTCTAGCCCCCATGGAAACACTCCTCCACTTGACAGTCCACCTCTTCATAGGCTTCTGAAAATAGGACCACGTAACCCCACAGTATTCTAGGTTATTTTTTAACGAAAAGTAATATTCCATTACCATAAGTAACGCTAGCCCAAAGCTCCACACAGCCATTGGCCTTTCTCCGTGTGGGAGCAGGCCTGCTTCCAGCACCTTGTTGACAGCCAACCCTACACAGCCATGCGTGGCATGGGGTTGGTCACAGGCCAGGCCCTGAGCATATCCCCCACTGTTGTGCAATAGCCCACTCTGCACCCAAGCCATGGACAGTGGTGGGGGTTGAGCGCAGGGCCTGGGTGTCATTTTAAGTAAGGCAGGCCTATCGACTTTGTCAAATGATTAGAACACCAAAATATAAAAAGTGGGCCTATTAGCATTATGAAGGGATCAGGTTACCAACATATATAAAAGCACAGGCGTATAATATTTGCCTTGGGAATGTAGTGGAACCAGGCAAAGCCACTCAGAATTATGGAGGATGCTCATTATGGAGCTTACAGTGTATCCATCTCAATTGCATGGTGCAATGACCGGAGCGCCAACAGTAAAACTAATTACCTGCCGATATGGACGGCATAGGGCCAGAGTAACCATAGACCCTAATGTCGGTAGTGGTTACTAACAACAAAGGTCCTGTACCAGGAGGGAGAAAGCTCCAATATATGTGTATATTCATACAATAAAATCTGGAAAAAGAACACGAGACACGTGAATATCCTACTGCCCCAAGTGGGGTTGGTAAAGTGGCCCACTAATGTAATTCCGAATTAAAGTGCTGGCCAACTCTAAAAATGAAATGTTTCAATATGAATCAGGGTTGCTAGTCCTGGCCTGACTTCACAGTATCAACACTCCAAGGGTTAAAGTACAATGTACCAGATGCTATTGAATAAGTAAATAGGTATTCTTAATTGAGAGTGGGAGAATATAGGGTCACGGGAGAAAGGCGGACAAGGCATGGCCCACATATATATCAAACAAGCCTACAAGGATGGATTTGTAAATTCAAAAATGCACATCGATGTACCAATACATATTTTTTAGTAATGAAGTTGTTTCAGCACAATGTCTCATGTATATACACCACAAGTCCAATTAGTGGTGCTGTAAATCTCAACCTATGAGTAATGCTGGGATTCCAGAATTGATATGATATAAAAGTCCCTGTCAAGCCCTATTTCAAAAACATAGTTACATGAAGTGTCGATGTGTACAGCAGTTCCTCATCCTTATTAAGAAAACACATGGACTCTGCGTAAATTTGATGCCATACACTATGATTCAAAGTAGGTGTGGGCATAACTGACATTATTCTCTCTAGCGTAATTTCTCACAATTAGCGCAATATCACTCGTAATTACGCAATTAGCATAATCCAGCATTTAGCGCTATTTTTCAAAAATGGGCCAGAGGATGTATTTGCGCTAGGAAAATAGCTCTAACTACTTGGATGAAGTTCAGAGTTAGGCTCAGAAATTGATGACTTCCACGATGGGATGAAGGCTGTTGCTACCTGGATGAAGGACAGCTACTTCAAGCTCAACTCCGGGAAGAACGAAGTCCTCATCCTGGGCTCCAAACCTCTGCCTGGGATGACTCCTGGTGGCCCACAGATCTTGGATCCCCTCCACACCCACAGACCAAGCGCGAAACCTTGGAATCATCCTGGACTCCGTGCTCACCATGAACCGCCAGATCAACGCCGTCTCATCATCCTGCTTCAACAATCTATGCCTGCTCCAAAAGATCTTCAAGTGGATCTCCACTGAGTCCAGAAAGATAGTCACCCACGCACTTATCAGCAGCAGACTCGACTACGGCAACACACTCTACGCCGGCATCACCCAGAAACTCCTCAAGAAACTGCAGAACATTCAGAACATCTCCGCCAAACTCATCCTCAATATCCCCCGCCACAGCCACATCACCAGCTACCTGAGATACCTCCACTGGCTCCCAGTCAACAAAAGAATCACCTTCAAGCTCCTCACACATGCCTACAAAGTCCTACACAACGTGGGACATGCGTACCTTAACCACCACCTCTCATTCCACGCACCCAGCAGAGACCTCCGCTACGGCCCATCTGGCCTTGGTCACCATCCCGCGTATCTGCAAGACCACGGCTGGAGGAAGGTCCTTCTCCTACCTCGGAGCAAAGACCTGGATCACCCTGCCTCTCCATCTCAGGCAATCACTGTCACTGCCTCAATTCAGGAAGGACCTTAAGACCTGATTCTTCGACTGAACCACAGTGCCTTCTGAGGATCAGCAGCCCCCCCCTCACCTCACCAGGGCCTTGAGACCCTTACGGGTGAGTAGTCAGGCTTTACAAGTCACCTGATTGATTGATTGACTGATGAGCTCCCAAGTGATACACCAATAAATAACAGGGGCTTTTGTTTTCCCCTTAAAGCAAAAAAATGGACTCACACACTGCCCTTTCACATGTTTTAATGTGGTACCATCTGACACCACATTTTCAATCCCCTATATATCAGTTCAGGCAAGGAAAGCAAATGGGGCAACAATGAAAAGGTAATTAATTTGGCCATAAAAGTAATTTTCTGTCTATTGCTGCTGTTCTGTGTTTTATTATCCCCAAGAAAAGAATTTGTCGTATAATCACCTGTGTCTCTGAGATAAATGAACGCTTTAAAAAGCGTGACTGTCCTTTGGTGGGCCACAAATGCGCACAATGCAGTGCAATGTTTGAACAATAATGATTTGTGCTTTCTTCTCAAAGTGTAAGCTGATTGCAAGGGCTGCCACACCACAGAGTAAATAGCTGTAGGGGTCATGAATCTTAATAGCTTCCAAATCAAAAAAGATCTGCAACTTATATGCTCTGACTGGAGTGTGAATAGAAAGAATAAATATTAATAGGGCTGGCAAGGGCTCAGCAGACAAGCTGTCGAAAATCTCACAGAGGAAAGATTGAATCTGCAATGTGGGAGCAGACAAGAGGTTCCACCTGGAAATGAACTGTCAGCATGTGTGTAAATACATTTTTCCTAAAGCGATATTTAACACCCTGAACTGCCCCAACGCACAGGAGCACGGCGTCTCTGCATCGAGCTCCCATCCTTGCTTAATATTGCAAACACTCACATTTGCCTAAATTCTAACAGCGCATATCAAATGACCAGATAGAAAAGTTTTTTTCTGAAGGACCTGTTTACTAAAAACGTTACAGGAACTTCCCCTTTGAGAGCATTTCATAATTATTAGATTGTGCGTAGACGTTGGAAATGGCTTGTTTCTTCATTACTTTGTGAACTTGTAATCCATTTCTTTGTACATGTGCTTAAGTATTGCTCTGTAGGGCCTCCAAATTAAGAGTTGTGCTATATTTATTTTAAGATGGCATTTTATACTATGTTATGTTGTTTTGCGGTATAATAAGATAGGTTATTGCCACTTGAATAATTCTTTGAACCATTTTTATAATGTACAGTTATGCTCTCTCATCTGGGCGTCCTTTTCTATAAGAAAAACATGCTATGCAGACACACACACATTATGTGCATCATTAAAGACACAAAGTAATGATAATTTTTTCAATTAACGGAACATGTAAAAATACTACTTTGCAAAGAGGGAGTTTAGTTATGCTCTCTAATCTGGGCTTTCTTTCTCTGCGAAAAAGGTGCTATGTGTACACACACACCCACACACACAAACATCAAGTGCATCAATATAGACACAAAATAATGCTAATCATTTTTTCAATTAACAGAAAGCGTGAAAATACCGCTCAGCAAAGAGGGAGTTGCCCTGATGCTTTAAAGCAGATAGTGCTGACTCCTCTATTGAACAACCACTGGCAAAGTCAATAGTCCTCGGCCATGAAGCCTACTGGCTTATCCAATGTTTTTTTTAATACTAGATGGCTTTCACAAATGAGCTTGTATATGCATTAGAAATTTTTGATTGGGTTTTCCACAAAAATTAAAAACTGCATTTAAAGATGGTCACCACAGATGCATGTGCATCTATGGTAGCCATCTCTGGATGCATTTTACATTTTTTTGAAGAACCCCCAAACAAAGATGTCCACTGCAGATGTGTGTGCATTTACAGTGGACATCTTTGAATCAAATTTTTTAAAATATCAGAAAGTGTATTCAAAGGTGGATGAAAAAAAAAGAGATTTCCTGGCCGAACGCATTGCCAGCGCCAAGAACTCTTCTAGAGAAATTTTTAAGATTGTTAAGTCCTTCACTAACCCATTTGCACTCACGCACCCGATCACCCCATCACAGGAGCTATGCAACAGACTGTTGAATTTTTTTGAGGAGTAAATCTCCCAGATATATGCGTCTTTCCCGGCAGCACTCCCCCCTCCCCCTTAGGGGTTGACACATCTAGTAGCCTTAATGCCATCCAGCCAGTGTTCTCGGAATTTGCAACGATCCCCATGGAGGCTTCCCTGGCTGAGCTCCAGAAATGTAAATCCGGGTCGCCTGGTGATCCCTGGCCAGCGAAACAATACAGTGCACTGGCTGAGTGGCTTAATCCCCTACTTAATGCCATCTGGAATTCCTCACTCAGACAGGGGATCTTCCCATCGGCCTGGAAACATGCGTTTCTTCTCCCTATATTGAAAAAAGCTAACGTTGACCCCGAAGTCCCCAGTAATTACAGGCCCATTTCTCTGCTCCCTGCCCCCCCTAAAGTTTTGGAGAAATTGGCCCATCAGCAGCTTGCGGCTTTCACTGAGTCCAATGGTCTACTGCATGAGTCCCTGTCCGGCTTTCGCCCTGGCTTCAGCATAGAATCCGCGCTGATTGAGATGGCTGACTCCATTCGCTGGGCGGTGGATGGTGGCTCCGCGGCCATGCTGGTGCTTCTCGACCTGTCAGCAGCGTTTGACACGGTGTCCCATTCCATTCTACTGGATCGCCTTAAACGGATTGGCATCCAAGGGACTGCGCTGGACTGGATCGCATCTTACCTACATGACCGAGAACAACAGGTCTCGATCCACCCTTTCACCTCCCTCGCTAAACCATTAAGATGGGGGGTGCCGCAGGGATCGGCCCTGAGCCCGCTACTTTTTAATATCTATTTGACACCACTGGCGGAGCTCATTGCCAACACTGGGATCAAGGTGATATCCTATGCGGATGATACTCAACTGATGTTCACCTTCAGCGGGGTATCAGCATCTACGTTTGACTCACTGAAAGATTGCCTTAAAAGCATCTCTGCCTGGATGGGCAGTAACTTTTTAAAGCTTAACGCCGACAAGACTGAGGTCTTGTTTTTTTGCCAAGCTATACCACCCCGACGGCCTTATGGTGGCCAGCTGAACTGGGGTCTGCCCCACACCTAAGGACTCGGTCAAGAATTTAGGAGTCAGGTGGGAGAAAGACCTGTCCCTCGCTACCCATGTTCACTTGTATTTGCAGCCTGCTTTGGCAAGATGAAAACCATCAGAAAATGTATTGATTTCCTGCCAGAGTCAGCTCGCAAAACCGTTGTCCTTGCGTTAATCACCTCTCATCTCGATTACGCTAATGGACTCTACATGGGTCTGCCGACCGGCCTAATCCGTAGGCTCCAGATAATACAAAACGCGGCAGCTAGACTGGTCTGCAAAATCCCGCTCCGCCAACGCATCTCTCCTCATCTTAGACAGCTCCATTGGCTCCCAGTAGCCAAGCGCATCGAATTTAAGGCCCTTACGTTTGCCTTTCGGGTGTATCAGGGCAGAGGGCCCAACCACTTAAGGAAGAGACTTCACTCATACCAGCAGGTCAGATCCCTAAGATCCAATAACAAATGCTACCTCACCACCCCCATTTCGCAAAAGTAAGAATGGGGGAAGGACAATCAAGGTGAGCACCACTAAATGCTGGAACAACCTACCTGCTCAATTACGCACGTTGCATTCTGAACAGGAATTCGGAAAGGCCTTGAAGACCTGGCTTTTTAGTCGCTATGACTAGATGTGCACATACCTCTACTTTGTTGCTGTCCGCTTAGCGCCAGGACACCCCATTCAGGGTAGCTGCGCACTTTATAAATATCTTTTATTTATATTATATTTATGCTGTGAATGTACATGCATGTGCAAATCCCATCTTTGAAAGCATGTTCTAATGTTTCTAATATTTTACCTTATTAACTTTGCTGTGATGTTATTGAGGTAGCCTTAGGTGTGTACACTCTGCCTTGTTAGTCTGCAGGAGGGTCACTTGTCCCTTCAGTCAAGTAATCTTTCTTACCTGCCATGCAGTAGTGTGCAACTTATTTTACCATTCTTGATCTTTGGTTCACTGCTGATTATCTTATCAGTCACTCATCAATACTCCCTATTAGTATGTGCATCCAGCACAATAATTGTGCCTCTTATGTACGCTTTGAGTGCCTCCCATGAAGTGGCTAGAAAGATATCATCCTCTTTATGTAGGTTCAAGAATTCTTTGATCTGGTCTCTTATTTCCCATACTTGGACTTGGTCCCAAAAGAGATAGTTTTTAACCCTCTATCTATATATTTCCTACTAAGATAGTTATCGCCTCATTCCATCAATTTCCAAGTGTAATCAGACAGCAATATATCACTGATTTATCTATGTTGCATCCACTTCATCAACCTATGATCAACAAAAGGTTAGGCAATTTTTGTGTATATTCTGTCTGTTGTGGAAAATAAGACTAATCCCTCTCAGAAGCAAGTAGATGTCATCAAGTTTCTGTGAATCTCAGCTTCGGTTGTAGACAATTAAGAATTGCACATATCTGTATTTGTAACCCTAACCAAGGTAAAGAATTCCCTCATATAACCTCCCCCTCTAACAAGTGGCTCTTTGAGTGTAAGGTATTAGTAAGGTAAGCATCTTTGCCCACCTTAGAGACACAAATAGTCAGTAGTGTGAAACATGTCCCAATGTAGTCAAGTTGAGCCAACACAATACTACCTATAAGGTTTTTAAAAAATATATATTTTGTAGGGAGGCATCCAATCTCATCAAAATGGCTATTATATCTGTTTGTAATGTGTGTACAGAGTGAGTGTCTACAGGGTAATTTCTATATTTCATTCTCACTCTAGCAACTGTAATTCTTGTAGGAAGATCATATCTGAATAATGGTCGCTCGAGCAAGTAACACCAGAATCTTTTATGTTTATTTGGTGAATTGAGATCCTTCAATTTCAACAATATTAGTTTGAACACAACTTGATTTGCAAGTAGCCCACTTCCATATGTTACTAGGACTGCATAAAAAAGCCTTCTTGTTGTGCATACTTGCATCCATCCCACCCACATGAAATTGGAATCTTAACTGCAGACAATGCAATATATGCTAAAAGGTCAAACATAAATTAAGCAATCTCATCATATCCCTACCAAATATGTGTCTCCTCCTCTATCATAGGTTTAAGAGCTACCCTTGTGAACCTACTAATGATATAAATCCATATTAGCGCATCTAATACCCCAGCAGACGAGCTGGTTTGAGTAAAGAGAACATATCAAACACGACTCAAGGGTTGAGGCAAAGAAGAACTGCACCTGCCAACAATAGTGTAATGGGAAAAATGTATGATACTTTCAATTGTGCAATGAATCCCACATACTCGTTAGAGCCCTGAAGAAGTCCTATTTGGACGAAACACATCAGCTACTGGATTTTATCTGATTGATGTATTTCTATGTGAAGAGATGTTTAATAAAGGACAAATGAAGAAAGAAAATCTCTACATTGGAAGTTCTTAAATGTGTATACAAAGGCTGTGTTTATCAACTTAGTTATTTAGCTCAAGCATCCAACTATTGAGTAAAGAGTAACCCTGGGCGTAGTTTGCATAGTAGCACTACACATAGCTACACAAAATACACTTTGAACTACACGTAGCTACGCATAGTGCATAGCTGTGTGTTTGTCTGCACTGTGCAATAATTGCCAATGCATCTTGCACAGTGCAAGTTAAGATAAAATAAGTATCTCTGTCTTTATATGCTAAAATGCATATAGCCACTTCACAAAAATGAAAACGAAAAATTAACAAGCAGTGAGAGAGGTGATGATTTTGGCATCCTCCCTAACCTAGGGAGAGAACCAAGCAGATGCCTTGAAAACAAAAAGCTCATCTTATTGAACGATTCGGTGGTGGTCCCATCCTCTTAGGACCACCCCAAGCACAGTTATTGGCAAAACTACAATCCCAACCAAAGGCCCTGCAAAGCATTATGGGACGAGATTAGCAGTGGGCAGTGAATATTATAGTATCCAATATCAAAATAATTCTACAAAGAGCTGCAGTTCAACTAGTCATTACTAGATGTCCCTCAGGAGTCAAATGTAAAAGTTTCATGAAAGGGTTTCACTGCTTTTGCATTTGACTCTGAGGGACATCTAGTAACGACTAGTTGAACTGCAGCTCTTTGTAGAATTATTTTGATATTGAACACTATAATATTCACTGCCCACTGCTAATCTCGTCCCATAATGCTTTGCAGGGCCTTTGTTTGGGATTGTATTTTTGCCCATAACTGTGCTTGGGGTGGTCCTAGGAGGAAGGGACCACCACTGAATCCTTCAGTTCAAGCTTTTTGTGTTCAAGGCATCTGCTTGGTCCTCCCCCTAGGTTAGGGGGGACCCCAAAATCATCACCTCTCTCATTGCCTGATATTTTCAGTCTCAAAGTTCATTTTTGTGAACTGGTTATATGCTTTTTAGTATGTAAAATTGTTTTATCAAAGCATTTGTAGATGTTGGCGATTTTGCTGATACGCCAATTAGCACAGATTTGTTCTGTGCTATGTGCAATTTGCGTAGGAGCACAAACTACGCATGCTCCGTGAGCGTAGCGAAGTACTACGCCCAGTGTTAGTAAAGAGAGCATATGAAGTATGTTGCTATTGGTACAACTGAACCTATAAAAGTCATGTGAATTATATGCTATATACTTCAAAGCAGAGGTTGTGTTCAGTAACATTAATTCCAAAGGACAAAGCACCACCATTGAGGTTACTGCTTCAATAGCATACGTTTCAAAACTCTTCATATCTACCCTTTTTCAAATGAATTACCAAAATTAAACAATTATGCCACCTTGAGTAATTAAGACTAATTTGGGGCAAAAACCTTACCACAGGAGCACAGGAACAATGAACTAGAAGCTGCTGGCTACTGCTGTTTGTGTCCTGTAGCATTTAGTGCTATTTTCTTAGCACAGAAATGCATTCTAGAGTCCATTCTGGACAAGAGGGTCATTTTGCACTAAGAAAGTAGTGCTAAATGCTGGATTATGCTTCTCATACAATCACACAATGACACATAATTATAGGTATTTCTGTGGTAATTAGGAGTAATTACACTAGAGAGAATTACAGCGGTTTTACCCACCCCTAGTCATAATCATCTTCCTCATGAAAATCCAGATTTCTTTGTCTTCCTCCATTGACCCATCCATGATTTATTTGTCCTTCCATTTCAATTTGAGACCCTCAGGTACCTTATTTGCTGGCTGACAAAGTCTCTCACTACCTGATAATACTGTCTTTTTTTGTCATATTTGTCACTGCCAAGTCTTGAAAAAGTGACATCTGTCTTCCTCTGTACTTGCAACCGATCAACCCAGAGAATCTGCTCTTTCAGTTGATAGGAAGGGAGTGTCTCCACTTTTTCCTCTTTGCCATTGGTTCCTTTATTGGCTTTCCTGTCTCCTCCCCACTCAGGGGCCGATTCCGATCTCGGTCGGAGGCGCACCCAATACCATTCGGTTGGGAAAAAACGAAGCGAATGCCTGTTTCCCGACCGATCCGTACAGCACACCGAATGAGTAAGTACGATGCGCACAACAGCACAGAATCCGGCCGAGCCGTACTCACCCAATCCAGGTCCTGTACTCCGACCGAGGCGAATCCGGAAACGCAGAATCGAGTCGCACGGAAGGGAAAATGCAGCTCCGTCCGGCCGAACAAGTACGATGCGCTTCCCGTACGCGCCGAACCCGTCGCTACGCACGGCACGTCAAAGCATCCGGGAGAGGCGCACATAAGCTCCGATTCGTGCCACAACACAATACACGGCTACGAGACGAACACGCCAGCGACGAGGACGACGCGAAGTGACGAGGACGACGCGAAGCAACGAGAAGGACGAACGACACGAACCAACCATGAATCCCTTCGTCCCGATCATACCAATATTCTAAACATTTACTACCGGAACAGGCACAGACGCGTACGGCGCAGAAGGTAAGTCAGACACCAACCACAAAACACATACAACACGTACACGACACATCACACACACACAGAGGGATGCAGAATATACTTACACCAGCAACAGCAGCACCATAGGGGCGGGATGCCCATCACCAATGCCACATATGCACACAGGGGCCTGAATGCGCACCACCACCCCTACCCAGGGGGGCTGGATGCCTACCACTACTACCACCCTCACCCAGGGGGGCTGGATGCCTACCACTACTACCACCCTTAGCCAGGGGGGCTGGATGCCTACCACTACTACCACCCTTAGCCAGGGGGGCTGGATGCCTACCACTACTACCACCCTCACCCAGGGGGGCTGGATGCCTACCACTACTACCACCCTCAGCCAGGGGGCTGGATGCCTACCACTACTACCACCCTTAGCCAGGGGGCTGGATGCCTACCACTACTACCACCCTTACCCAGGGGGGCTGGATGCCTACCACCACCCTTAGCCAGGGGGCTGGATGCCGACCACTACTACCACCCTTAGCCAGGGGGCTGGATGCCTACCACTACTACCACCCTCAACCAGGGGGGCTGGATGTCTACCACTACTACCACCCTCACCCAGGGGGGCTGGATGCCTACCACTACTACCATCCTTAGCCAGGGGGCTGGATGCCTACCACTACTACCACCCTCACCCAGGGGGGCTGGATGCCTACCACTACTACCACCCTTAGCCAGGGGGGCTGGATGCCTACCACTACTACCACCCTCACCCAGGGGGGCTGGATGCCTACCACTACTACCACCCTCACCCAGGGGGGGCTGGATGCCTACCACCACCCTTAGCCAGGGGGGGCTGGATGCCAACCACCACCCTTAGCCAGGGGGGGCTGGATGCCTACCACCACCCTTAGCCAGGGGGGGCTGGATGCCTACCACTACTACCACCCTTAGCCAGGGGGGCTGGATGCCTACCACTACTACCACCCTCAACCAGGGGGCTGGATGCCTACCACTACTACCACCCTCACCCAGGGGGCTGTATGCCTACCACTACTACCACCCTTAGCCAGGGGGGCTGGATGCCTACCACTACTACCACCCTCACCCAGGGGGCTGGATGCCTACCACTACTACCAACCTTAGCCAGGGGGGCTGGATGCCTACCACTACTACCACCCTTAGCCAGGGGGCTGGATGCCTACCACTACTACCACCCTCACCCAGGGGGCTGGATGCCTACCACCACTACCACCCCCACTCATAGGATGGACAATGCATGACACAACCAGCACACCACAACCTAGGGAATGCAAGAAAAGACATCCCCCCAACACCATGACAAGCGTGTGTAGACTGTGTCAAATGCCTACAACACCGAACATGACTACCACCCTCACCCAGGGGGGGCTGGATGCCTACCACTACTACCACCCTTAGCCAGGGGGGGCTGGATGCCTACCACTACTACCACCCTCAACCAGGGGGCTGGATGCCTACCACTACTACCACCCTCACCCAGGGGGGCTGGATGCCTACCACTACTACCACCCTTAGCCAGGGGGGCTGGATGCCTACCACTACTACCACCCTCACCCAGGGGGGCTGGATGCCTACCACTACTACCACCCTTAGCCAGGGGGGCTGGATGCCTACCACTACTACCACCCTTAGCCAGGGGGGCTGGATGCCTACCACTACTACCACCCTCACCCAGGGGGGCTGGATGCCTACCACCACCCTTAGCCAGGGGGGCTGGATGCCTACCACCACCCTTAGCCAGGGGGCTGGATGCCTACCACCACCCTTAGCCAGGGGGCTGGATGCCTACCACTACTACCACCCTTAGCCAGGGGGCTGGATGCCTACCACTACTACCACCCTCAACCAGGGGGCTGGATGCCTACCACTACTACCACCCTCACCCAGGGGGGCTGGATGCCTACCACTACTACCACCCTTAGCCAGGGGGGCTGGATGCCTACCACTACTACCACCCTCACCCAGGGGGGCTGGATGCCTACCCCTACTACCACCCTTAGCCAGGGGGGCTGGATGTCTACCACTACTACCACCCTTAGCCAGGGGGCTGGATGCCTACCACTACTACCACCCTCAACCAGGGGGCTGGATGCCTACCACCACTACCACCCTCACCCAGGGGGGCTGGTTGCCTACCACTACTACCACCCTCACCTAGGGGGCTGGATGCCTACCACCACTACCACCCCCACTCATAGGATGGACAATGCATGACACAACCAGCACACCACAACCTAGGGAATGCAAGAAAAGACATCCCCCAACACCATGACAAGCGTGTGTAGACTGTGTCAAATGCCTACAACACCGAACATGACTTTGAACATACAATGTGACCCCCTAGCACATGTGCCACACATATATGTGTGTGGCCCCCACAATGCAAGCAGGCCATGACCATTGTGGCAATGGGGTCCAAACCCCCATCATCACAGTGACCAAAATGTAAGTGTGGGGTCCATAGCTGAAGCACCTTTTGAACATTGTGGCAATGGAGTCTAAACCCCCATCATCACTGTGACCAAAAGGTAAGTGTGGGGTCCATAGCTGAAGCACCTTTTGAACATTGTGGCAATGGGGTCTAAACCCCCATCATCACAGTGACCAAAAGGTAAGTGTGGGGTCCATAGCTGAAGCACCTTTTGAACATTGTGGCAATGGGGTCTAAACCCCCATCATCACTGTGACCAAAAGGTAAGTGTGGGGTCCATAGCTGAAGCACATTTTGAACAGTGTGGCAATGGGATCCAAACCCCCATCATCACAGTGACCAAAATGTAAGTGTGGGGTCCATAGCTGAAGCACCTTTTGAACATTGTGGCAATGGAGTCTAAACCCCCATCATCACTGTGACCAAAAGGTAAGTGTGGGGTCCATAGCTGAAGCACCTTTTGAACATTGTGGCAATGGGGTCTAAACCCCCATCATCACAGTGACCAAAAGGTAAGTGTTGACAAAGAAAGAGCTGCAACTGCCAAACTGCATGGATGATTCCTAGTCACAGAACAAAAAACACATCAGTGGCAAAGTAGTGTATGTGTCCCATTGCAACATAAATTGGGTGAGCCAAAAACTGCAGTGCAAATAAGACATACCTTTGGCCATGTGCAGACAAACAACACCCATGGGGACTGACACTGTCAACATTCATCAATGACACAATGACAGAAGTGACCATCAGAATGCAGACCCACATATTTGCACCAATGGGCACACAAATGCAGATACCCTGTGGAGACTGCAGATGTGAGGTGAACAGATACCATACCATGGCAGCAATGGGACACACAAACCATGATCAATGTGCTGACCGATGACCTAGGAGTCCCAGGGACAGCAGGGGAAAACCACCAAACTACATACAGCCAATGGCACACCCAAGATATGCCAATGCAGTGGTGCAGATGCACAAACACAAACAGGCAGACCCACACTGCACATCATACACAACAGGTGAGGGGGGTGCCAGTGTCCCCAGGCAACCACACAACACATGAGGAGACCTGAATACCAATCATACAGATGTGCATACAGTGCCACACAAAGGTAACTCATGGATCCAAATCCCCTATGTGGGCAAGCAGGCATTGTCAGATGAGAGGGAGCACAAATCACACATGTCACACAGGCACGTAGGAACAGCAACTGACACAGCAAGACACAGACACACCACAGCACCACCCCCAGGGCCCCCACAATGTGGTGACCCTGGGCTGCATTACAATCCCACTGTGATGACAAAGCTAAATGTGGTTCACACTGTGAACCACAGTCATGTGTCCTGAGCAACAAACTACCATCACACCTACACAAGCACAAATCAATCAGCATGGCCAGTAAGCCAAGGCCAACATGGAGGCAGGGGCCTAGCCGGGAAACAACTCTCATCAGCACACACTCAACACCACACCCCTCGACCTCCAACAATGTGCAGCAGTGAAGCACACATGCACTGGTGACATTGCACATGCACCCATGACTATTCCAGGGTGGTGGGTGGGAACCAAGGTGCAGAAACACATCACACATGGCCACTCAACAAGACTCCTGAATGTCTGACACACTGCACACTACGCTGTACATGGACATGACGGCAATACCACACCAACCAATGGGATCCCAGCCACAGTCACACACCAATGAAGAAGCCAAGGTCACCCACAAAGAACACACATAGACAACAACCAACATTGCAGCCCGGACCCTGAGGAGTGCCAGCAGTCACACACACAACGTGTCACAATCACTGAAAGATAACACAAACTGGAAATCACATGACAGGGGCAAACAACAAGTGCCAAGGGGAAACCTGACTGTGACCCATCTGCGTCTGCCCACAAACTCAGCCCTGACAGCAAACACACCTATGGGTGACACCCTGATGACCAGTAATGTGCCATGCACCCACATCACAGAGAACCCAGGGAGAAGACTTTGGGGGAACATAGGTCAACTCAGCAAGCATCACAAACAGGTACAACACTAGGGATCACAGCATGCACAGCTAAACGGAAGTGAACACACAGACATGCTCATACAACACACACCTTGGGCGCAGGCAATGTCACAGGAGTACACACTGCCATGAGGGGACTCCACTCCTGTGTGAGGAAAGCTGTGCCATATGTTGCCTCAGTAGGGCCCCATCATGTCAGCTGAGCACTTGGTCACACAATCAACAATTAGCACCAAATGAGGGCTCCCGTCACATCAGCCTGGTCATGGAAGTGCCAACTGAATCATCAGCACAGATCCAAAACACTTGTATAGCAATGTTGCACTGACTACACGGATGAGTCCTTCCCCATTGATGCCCAAACCTGCATGTCCAGTGGAGATGGCCACACGGTCAGGGAAGTAGACGAATTGACCAATGGCAGGCACAACAGATGTGCAGGGGTGGAAGCCACAGATGTGAAATAGCTAATCTAAGTAGGAAATCCCATTGCCAAATACTGAACACATGACACCCTCAGATGCTGCTATGGATGACATGGATACACCACAGGATAGGACACATTCCCCCTGGACCACATGGGTTCCTGCACAGTAACACTTCATTATCATGAGACCAAATATCACCATCACTGCAGCAAGGGCATGGTTAGCATCATCAACAACATGTACATCAGAAGCATAAGCACTAGAGAACAGAAAGTTGCTTTATTCAGCATATGTGTGGAATGAAAACAAAGTCCAGAAAAAACACAAAGGCCAATGGCCAGTCCATTGTCAAAGTCCAAACTTGGTGACAGTGGCAGATGTCACCCTACGCATGCCTGCACAAAACCAGGGACAATCCACTAGGAGGGGCAACCGGGGGGCAGGCCAGGCACCGCAGGGACAGGATCAGGGCTCACCAGGAGGAAGCAGGGAAGGGGTGGTGGGTGCTGGAGAGCCACTGACAACTGCAGTGGAGGTGTCTGACATGGTGTGTGCCGGCACAACTGGGGGCATGACTCAGATGTTGTGGGTGCTGGCACGACTGCAGTGGACCCTGCAGATGGAGTGGACAGGTCCGCCACTGCAGTGCCCAAGTCAGACAGGGTGGAAGTGGACTCCACTGCAGTGCCTACCACCAGGGGAGGAGAATGGGGAACAGGCAAGGTGGGCTGGACAGAGGGGAGGACACCCTCACCACATCAGTGGCACAGACAAGCGCAGCGGGGGGTGTGATGCCGGGAGAGCAAGTGGCAGGGGGAGAAGGCCGGATCCTCTTGGGGATGGTATATCTGTGGGTGGGGGCACCTGGGGCAGGGTGTGGTGGTGGCACCTGTGGAGTGGGGGCCTGAGGGATGGAGGAAGGAGACCTGGTGCCTGAGCTGCAGGGCGGCGGCGGGGTCTTGCTCTTACGACTCCGTGGAGACTTGCGGGTGGGGGCCTCAGTCTGTCTGTGCCTGGGGGAGGGTGTCCGGGGGCGAGGGGCACTCTGCTCCGTGTGGGTGGGCTTCCTCTTCCCCCTGGATACTGGAGCAGCTGGATCGGAGGGGAAGAGGCCGAGGTCACTGAGGAAGAGGCGCTGGGTCTTTGGGGTTGCAGGTGAGGCAAGGGAGGGTGATTTGGAGGGAGAGGCAACTGAGGACTGCGCAGTGCTCGTGGATGCATGTGTGTGTTCCAGGGCCCCATCCCCTGTGAGTCTGGTTTCAGTCCCCTGACTGTGCGTGCGTGTGCGTTTTGTTTGTGGCGTGTGTGTCTGTGTGCTGGATGTGTGTGTGCTGGTGTGTGCCTGTGCCGGTGTGTGTGTAGTTGGGACGGGTAAGGTGCTGGGGAGTGTGGATGGAGCAGAGGCAGGAGGGGTGAGGGACTGTCTGAGGAGGGACACTGCTGCCGTCAGGGAGGAGTCCATGGACCTATTGCCCCTCTGTAGGTCAGACATGCCCGATGAGATGCCCTCCATGAACGACACCAGCTGAGTCAACAGAGCGGTGTGCGCATGGAGGACACTCAGCATGGCTGTCTGCCCTACATGGAGCTGGCGAAGGAGGTACACAGACTCCTCACTCAGGGCAGCAGGGGACACAGGGGCAGGGGGTGCAGTGCCTGGCCCAAAGGAGACACGCTCCCGAACATGGGAGCCTCCACGGACCTGGGGAATGGGAGCCGATGGGAGGGCGGTGGTGGTGCTGGTGGTGGCGGGGACAGCAACACTAGCTGGGGTGTGGTGGCTGCTGACACCCACCTCCATAAGGGAGTCATCCTCCGAGTTGCTCTGGTCCTCAGCTGAGGTGGATGGTGCTGAGGACTCCTCGGTGTGGTTCCCCTCGCCCTCCGTGCCACTGGGTCCCTCCGACCACTCCTCGGCTGCTGACCCAGTCTGGCTCTCCGGCTCCTCCTGGTCCGTGGAGCTGTCCCCTTCCGTGGCCGTGGATGTATCTGCAAACAATGGGGAAACAGACAGACATCAGTCACCTGCACCAAACGCACACACCACTGTGAGCACAGCACATTACAGAGCAAGCCCTGGCATCATTAGTTGTACATTGCTAAAAGTGCCCTAACTGAACAGGAGAAGCCAATTGTCAGTCTGATGCCAACCATGGCACTCACATCCCACATGGCCTTGCACCCATCTGTCTGGTGTCTGTTGGATAGCAACACCCCAGTGTGGACACATGCACCAACTACACAGTAGTTGTACAGTGCAGAGGACACGGTGTAGCATGTGGACATGCACACATCACAACTCTTGCCACTGATTCAGTACAGGTTTCCGGATGAAAGGGATGCCCAGAGTCAAATAGGAAATGCATGTGATGCATACCAGCGACAGACACCATGATGCACCCATGTCCTGATAGCCATCGCCACAATGGTGTGCATGTAGCACATGTCACTCCCCTGCAGGATCACCAATAAGTAGACACATGCCATGGCGGAGGCATGACTGCTAAGTCATACATCACTGTCTCAGTGATGTATGACTTGGCAGCCAGACAACAACACTCTGCACTGTGTCACAATAGTAGGTCATGGGGAATGCAAGTCCTGGAGCTGCACAAGTGCACATGTACATCCCCCACACAACACATCATCTTAACCCTCATCTGTCCAGGTCATACCGATTGGACATATGGGAGACCTGTGACACTACCCTCTGAACCTGAGCCCCTCACAATCTGCTGTGAATGGGGAACAGCTGCCTGAACTTCACATTCGCATACCCCAGTCTGCACGGGCAGCTGATCAAACACCTATGTGACACACAAGTATCGTCTCCTATGGTCACATCTCCAGTGGCATGCTGAGCCCCTACCAAGAAACACCCCAGCAGTCCTGGCAACTAATCCACAGCACACTGACACAGAGGCAGACACCTGAGGGGTCAAATCACTGCGCACAATGTGTCAGCTGATACACGGGAGTGGGAGTACAGAGTGCATTGCATGGCCTGGAGTAGGCATGACTGTCCTGCCCCACATGAATGAGGGATGAGCCCTGGACAGTGGATAGCTGGCTATGTATGTGTGACACACGTAATCTGCACACTCCTGGGGCCCAAACATTGTTCCCACCCGCTGCATGGGCGTGTGCCACATACCCCATGCACATGTGGTGGCTCAGCTCAGCAAGTGGACCGCATATCAAAGCAACACGCAGATTACATGTCCGAACACAGGCGTTGTGTGAACAATGGACCCACCCATGATGCCCACAACAGAGTTAGGGAAACAGATGCTGTCCCCCACCTTTAGTGAAGCAAACTGCAAGGACACAGTCCCAAGTGACACAATTCCCTGAATGTAAGGGCCACACCTGGGTATCAGATGAGGAGTGGGCAGTGCACAATAGAGGGACATGGCTCCTGGACAACATGACTGCTGCACTGTGGCAGTTGAACCAGGCCAGAGGAGGGCACAAAGCATGTAATACAGAGTTCACAGTGCAGTCTTTGACTCACCCCCTCCTTGCTGCTGTCTGGCCTTCAGCTCCCCATCCAGGTCTGGAAACACCACCACCAGGATCTGGAGCATGTGGGGGGTCAGGGTCCGTGTTCCGCCCCTCCTGCGAGGAGGCGACAGCTTCAGCTGGACCCATGCAATCCTCCGGGTCCAGCCCCGGAGGTCCTGCCACCTCTTCTGGCAGTTGCGGATCTGGCGCTTGTAGACCCCCACGGACCGGACAGCCCGGACGATGTCCTTCCAGATCTCCTGCTTCCGATGGGCATTAACCTGTCAGGATGACAAAGTGAAAAGGCCATTACTACACATGCAACATATCCGTGCATGACACAGTTGTATATACATGTCTCATTCACAGGGGCACATGATGTACACAGGCAGTGCAACGCTGCCCATGGACAGTTTGCCAGATGTCACTACATGGTATCATTGCATGGGAAGTAAAACCTTGTTCAAATGCACTGTCACTGCACCATACCTGTCCAGTGCATGTCACTACACACTATGGGGGGTGACAACTACTCAGTGAGCCTGCTAGCCAGTGGCGTGCAGACTTTCAGCCTTGCTAGTCAGACAAAATGCACATTTCAGAAAGGCAGTGCACAGAACACTCACCTGCTCCCCTGGTGTCCCATACAGCTTGCTGTACTGTGGAAGTAGGCTGTCCAGCAGGGCCTGGTTCTCCTCAAGGCTGAAGGCTGGGGCTCTCTCCACAGTAGGTGCCATTGCAGGGTCCAGAGGGGCAGAGACAGCAGCAGTGCAGTGGCAGATGTCGTCCTGGAGCATGTAGTGCAGGCAAGTGAGCTCTCAGGGGAACAGCCAGCAATATATATGTGCTGGAGAGGCAGATACTGTCCCTTGTGTCCAAAGTGATAGGTCCAAGTCGTTTGCATCTTCTGAATCTGGCCAATCCATGGAATAGCAGCACCAATACACGCCCACGGCATCCTTCAAATCTTCAACTTCATGACATACATGATTTTGCAACATTGTTGTGGGTGACCAACTGAATTTCCAGCAACCGACTCGTTCGAAATTCGAAAACGCGTCCGTTGCCAGGCAAGGCCATTGTCAATGGGTGCGCACCGATCGGTCCATTGCGGTACAACGCGTACAGGGGCACAACGCGTACCCGCACACATTGAATGCAATGGGCCGGCCGGGGGCACCGATCGGTCCATTGCAGTACAACGCGTACAGGGGTACAACGCGTACCCGCACACATTGAATGCAATGGGCCGGCCGGGGGCACCGATCGGTCCATTGCAGTACAACGCGTACAGGGGTACAACGCGTACCCGCACACATTGAATGCAATGGGCCGGCCGGGGGCACCGATCGGTCCATTGCAGTACAACGCGTACAGGGGTACAACGCGTACCCGCACACATTGAATGCAATGGGCCGGCCGGGGCACCGATCGGTCCATTGCAGTACAACGCGTACAGGGGTACAACGCGTACCCGCACACATTGAATGCAATGGGCCGGCCGGGGCACCGATCGGTCCATTGCAGTACAACGCGTACAGGGGTACAACGCGTACCCGCACACATTGAATGCAATGGGCCGGCCGGGGGCACCAATCGGTCCATTGCAGTACAACGCGTACAGGGGTACAACGCGTACCCGCACACATTGAATGCTTGAATGCAATGGGCCGGCCGGGGGCACCGATCGGTCCATTGCAGTACAACGCGTACAGGGGTACAACGCGTACCCGCACAAATTGAATGCAATGGGCCGGCCGGGTGCACCGATCGGTCCATTGCAGTACAACGCGTACAGGGGCACAACGCGTACCCGCACACATTGAATGCAATGGGCCGGCCGGGGGCACCGATCGATCCATTGCAGTACAACGCGTACAGGGGTACAACGCGTACCCGCACACATTGAATGCAATGGGCCGGCCGGGGGCACCGATCGGTCCATTGCAGTACAACTCGTACAGGGGTACAACGCGTACCCGCACACATTGAATGCAATGGGCCGGCCGGGGGCACCGATCGGTCCATTGCAGTACAACGCGTACAGGGGTACAACGCGTACCCGCACACATTGAATGCAATGGGCCGGCCGGGTGCACCGATCGGTCCATTGCAGTACAACGCGTACAGGGGCACAACGCGTACCCGCACACATTGAATGCAATGGGCCGGCCGGGGGCACCGATCAGTCCATTGCAGTACAACGCGTCCCTGTACAAGTGACTGGCATATGTCACCATGCCTGTCTCAGATGGACATATGCCAGCCACAGATAGCTCCCAGGGAGTGAGGGGCACACCTACAACACGACAGCCTGTCCAAGCTGTATCATAAGGCATGTAAGGCTGCATTTCCTATTGTGTGAATGTTGGTGTACATGTTGTCCTGTGGGTGTCACCTGGGGGCAGCCACCCCCAGGCTGTGCACGTGTTCATGGGGACAGGATCCTGGGTGTTACGTGTACATGACCACTGTGATGTGCAACTGTTCATATCTGTGCATGTGCCATGGTCACATTTCACGGTGGTGTATGTGTATGTCATGTCACATACCCCGTGAGTCCCATGTGGGATGGTATGTTTGAGCCAGGGTGTCCCAGTGGCACAATAGTGATGGTCCTCCACAGTCTGTGTGCATGTAGTGTTTACAATGTCTCTGATTTCATGTGCACAATGGGAGACAGTCTCCACATCCACGTTGTGTGTGCATGGACTTTGATGTTGTGCGTGTGTGTGTCACAGACGTCCATGTCTGTCCTGCAGTGGCAAGTGGGACCACTACCTGTGGGGGTCATAGTTGTTTTGCTGTGGTGTATACATGATACTCCATGTAATGCCAGTGTCCATGTGGCAATACAGGGTCCCTGGGAATGTACCTGTCGTTGAGCTGTGATGCCTGGGGCACATCTGTCCTCACATGTCACTGTGGGGGGTGATTGTGACACGGCAGCAGGAGATGGGAACTGTGACACGGCCTCATGATATCCAATGGGCCAACCTGGGACTAATTGATGCCACTTGTTGTACCGTGATGACAGATGTTGGCCATGTATGTACCATACATGTCCTTACGGAACTGCACACTTCATGTAGTTGTGCCTCATAATGATGTATGTTGGGATATTGAGTGTGTTCAATGCCGCATATGTGGGCTGACTGACAATCTTGCTTACTTCTCCTCTGCACTGCAGGGCTCCTGCTGTCCATCGACCATTCCCAGACCTGGCAACGATGGTGGAACGGGACAGCATCCGACGGTACCGCTTCACCAGGCAGCTGATTGAGGATTTGGCAGTGCAGTTGGCCCCACATTTGCAGCCTGGCCGGCCGGCCGTATCCTACAGCGCTGACCCCCAAGGTGAAGGTGCCACCGGTACCTTCCAACATACTGTGGCGACTGCTGGTGGGATGTCACAGACCATGTTGAGCCGTGTGCTCCGCGATGTTTTGGCGGCAATGTTGCTATTCCTGAACCGGTACATCTATTTCCCTAGACTGCGACGACTCACTGACGTGAAGAGTGACTTTTATGCCCTGGGGAGGATGCCGCATGTCATTGGCTCCATTGATGGGACACATGTGGCTTTGGTACCACCACAGGCCCAGGAGCAGGCCTACAGGAACCGCAAGCACTACCACTCGGTCAATGCACTGGTGGTGTGTCTTGCAGATATGACCATCACACACGTGTGTGCCCGTTTCCCTGGTTCAGCACACGATGCCTTTGTGATGAGGAGTAGTCGCATCCCCAGGATGATGGCACAGATGCAGAACCAGCGTGCCTGGCTTGTCGGTGTGTACTGACTTTGTGCCATTGTGTGTGATCTGATCTGTAGTAATCCGCCCACTTTTCCAAGTCAGCTAATGTGCACTTGTCTGTCCGTAGGTGACTCGGGATACCCCAACATGCCGTGGTTGCTGACACCCCTCAGGAACCCTGTGACACCAGCCCAGATGCGCTACAATGAGGCACATGGTCGGACCAGGAGAGTGATTGAGCGGACATTTGGTCTCCTGAAGAGCCGCTTCCGCTGCCTGGACAAGACCGGAGGGTCCCTCCCATATGCCCCTGCGAAAGTGTGCAAGATTATCATCGTCTGCTGCATGCTCCACAACCTGGCAGTGCGGAAGGAGTTGCCTCTCATCCAGGATGACAATGACCAACATCCGCCACCTGTGGAGGATCCTGGCCTGGACCACGATGCCAGTGACGATGATGATGATGATGATGAGGGTGATGTCCGCACACAGCTCATCACCAACTTCTTTAGCTGAATGTGAGTATCCTGAGGTGTCATGTCAATGATGTGAGTTGGCATGATATGTGTAGGTGGTGCTCTGGTGCTGTTGGAGTGTGTCCATGGGCTACTTGACTGGATGTGTGTTGCGATGTGTGCTTACAGGTGGTCTGTACTCCCCAACAGTGTTGACATGCTAACTTGGTTCTGGGTGGGTATCTTGTAACATGTATTGTGCATGAGTTTTGCTGTCCTGTCCTGTTCTCCATTGCTTTTGACTGTGTGTCATTTCTGTCCTTCACAGGGTACTTTCAGATTCGTTTGGTCAACTGTGTCCACCGACGATGTGATTGCACTTCCAGGGTGGTAGCTGTTGTGTCCCTACAGGTGATGTGCGCCACACCCATGGACTTCCTTCCGTCTACAGTTGTTGACTGTGTGCCCGCTGCCAGGTGGGATTACCTTGCATCTGTAGTGGTTACGACATGTTGCAACTGTTTAATAAACCTGTGCTTCACTTTGTGATGTGCGTTGTCTGTGGTCACACATTTGACTGCCATTTGCTTACTGCACCTGTGGGCTACTTGACTACAACTGGGAATGGGTGTGGTGTCTGTGCATTGCACCGTCTTCCCTGGCAACATCAGTGTAGGCAATGAGTCAGATGGCCTAGGTGTGTATGTGTTGTGTAGCCCTGGTGGTGTGTCTCACTCATATGTGTCACGTTGCCTTTACTCACATGCCTGTGTTGTACTTGCTGTTGCAGTTCGCATACACAGTGTAATTTTGCAGTTCATCATCCCCATAACAGCACCCACGTTGGAATCACAACAGAGGCAAGTATGGTGTATTAGTGTGTTTATTGTGATACATTTGTGTGAATAGTGCATAGGATGGGTAGTGCTGTACATAAATCTTGCAATCAGAAGTTCCTAGGTGAATTGAAAGTCCTGGTAGACAAAATCCCCAGTATCGGGGCCACAGTTGTCTGAGACATTGGTCCAACTTGTACTCCCCATGCAATGTGTGGGAGTAGTGTTGCCGTCAACAGGGTGAACAGTCTGTGCACAAAGGTGAACATCCAGAACAGGTTCAGGCTTCCTAACTCATTTTAAAATTTACAAATATTTTTTCCTAATATACAAATATTTTAAAAGTGTTTCACAAATGTAATAAACATGTATAATATAATTTGAGTTTAACATAAAAAACTGTAACATAAAACAAAAAACATAGAATAATATAAAGATAAATTCAGCTGATTTCATATATTAATTTCATTTCTACAGACTCATAAGAAAATTAATTACTGTAAGATTCAAATGTACTACTTTAACTACATACAAAACCTACACCCCAGACATGTATGCCTCAACACTGCCTGCATCTCGTCCAGACCTGGATGTCCAGCAACTACCTGAAGCTCAACACCTCCAATACAGAATTTCTATTATTTGCTAAGAACAACAATTGACAACTAGTCCAAACCAGGCTCAATTACATGAACCTTGATGGCCTTGAGCCCTAACTTTCACAAATGCCAAGTCTCTTCGTCGGGTGCTGACCAGAGGCTTGCATTTTGTGGCCGTGGTTAGGTGATCTGGGTACTGCTCAACTTGAAGTGTGGTGTGGATGTTCTAGAATCTCTGCTCTCAGTTTGACAGTTGCAAAAGTATCATGAATCCAGATCCTCAACTTAATTAGAGACTCAGATCACATCCATAATTTTTATTGGGGGAACTTAACCTTGTGCTGTTTGACGTTGCCATTGCTTCCGTATCCAAAATGCTGGAGCTTTTTCAGATGACATGACATGTTCCTGTGACCTTCTAATATAAAGGCAGCGCTGAGGATTGTGTCAGTGCATCACAATGTTGTTTCTTGTTCTCCACTCTGTTTGTTTGCAGTGTAGCTATTTTTACCTCATATGCTTCTGTTCTTGATTCCTGCTTAAACTCTGCAGCTAGAATGTACAGCACACAGATAATTTTTTCATTTGTATCAGATTTTGAACCCTGGAAACTGGTTCTTGCAATTTAACTCTGGCTCCAAAGTTGCTCAATTCAACCTGGAACTTGAGAAGGTTGAAAAGAATCACAGACCTTGGAGCCAAGATAAGATCTATTATTTCACAAACTGAAAGACCAGTCGTAACACTTGAATTCAGTCTATACACGACTCTCAAGCTCCAGTAATACTTTGCCATGAAAATAAAGATGACTTGGCACCAACTCTCTCTACTAGAGTATGTGAAACCATTCCTCCCAGAAATTGACTTCAAAATCATTCTTCAAGCTTTGTAAAATTGCATCTGGGTGGTGGCAAATCCCTAGTCCATGGACTCCCAGACTCTACACCTGTCCCCTTTAAGGGCATTCTGCTTGCCACAGCACATCCCACCCATGGTCTGAGGAAAGATGGCCACATCACCCCCAACCTGATGGAACTCCTCTGGCTCCAGCTGCCAGTCTGTGCTTTCTTCAACATCAGCTGCATCATTTACAAAGCAGTCTCAAAAGCACCCACGCTTATCTGTGGGCAAGCTCACCATTACTGTTGGCCCTCAGCAAATTTGGAGCCAGAACATCATCAGAGCAGAGGCAAAGAAGTGTAAAGAAGTAAAAAATAAAACAAACTTCTCCGTTTATGCACCCACAATCTCGATCCCTGCATCCATCAAGACTTTCCACAAAAATACCTACTCTACCTCTAATCGTAAAAACTCTGAGTAAGTGAATATATTGAGAGGAATTTACTACTCTGAGCCCAGTTGGATTGTTGGGGATTAATCAATAAACATTTGGAAAAATGCAAATACTGGTCGAGGAAGGGTTTGATTTAGTATTCTAACTCCAATCCCACAAACATTGGTGAAAGTATATGTATCCAGGAGGTAGAGGTGTGCCTGATTAACTAGTGTAACTCCAAATCTCCAAAACACTAGGAAAAATAAAAATATTGGAAGGACATATTTAGTATTCTAACACCAATCCAAAAAACATATTCGAAGGTGCATCAATTCAGGAGTGTCAACTATACTATGCAATCTCAAGTGCCACAAACATTGGGGAAAGTGCATATATTGAGGGGGAGATAGATTTACTATTCTACACAAACATTGAAGAAAATGCTTACATCAGATGTGATTTGTCATTCCAACTCTAATTCAAGAAGCATTTAAAAAAATATATTGTCATTTTAAAAATAGTTTTTAAATAAAAAAATTAAATGAGGCTGTATAATCTTTTATGTACTAATATGTTATCTAAAATCAAATTATAAACAGTTTCATTTTTCACTAATATTATGCTGTATATAATTGTAGAATAAATAAAAAATGCAAACAGAAAAAGAATATCCATACATGCACATGTAACAAAAATATAAACCCCAACATCATAAAAAATAAAATGTATAACTTAAAAGTAATCTAAGTACCTTAATTTAATTTTGATTAAAGTTCTAACAATATTGTAAAAAAAAACTTCACAGATACATTAATAGCACTTAATTCCACCAATATTCATTTATATTTCACTATCATAATATTATACACTACCCATTCAATCCACCAATGCTGTCCATAATCCATTTTATTCAAAGATATGTATTATTAAAAAAATGATGAACCATAATAATTACGTTTTAAAAATGGGAAATAATTTTTATTTTATTATATTAAATACTTTAATAACATTATGTAAAAGGATGTATATATATATATATATATATATATATATATATATATATATATATATATATATATATATATATAAACATAATTTTAACTAATACTTTATTTAAACTTCTATTTAGCATTTTCAACCCAAAGGAAATTTGGTGTATCATTCAGCAATCGACATATATATCCATCATATGCAATTTATGCATAGTGTGGTTATTTGAGTGTATTATATTTTGTACTGGCAAACAATGGTGGGTGAATTTGAGCAGGTGAAAAAAGTGCAGTCTCTTGTTGTATTGGCAGGCAATTATAGTCTATGCAAGCTCGACAGAGAGTGGCAACTCCTGAACAGTCAGGGAGAGGGTTCCGAATTCAACAGTTAGAGGTGAAGGGTTCCATATGTCTCTGGGGCAGGAGGCCAATGTACCATATATCTCAGAATGACAGGTAGTCAAATCTCACAGCCACTGGGCATATCTGATAGGCCACTCTCTTTTTACAGCTCAATCCCCGGCCTCCCTGCCTTTCCACCTGCTGCAAATGGTACCATTCTGAAGTGTATCTACCACATTCCAGTGTGCATTCAAAACATTGATAGTGTCAGCTTTCGGATATTTTTATCGGATAGTGACTCCAGCCCCGGGAGCCTTTTCAGGTAGAGCCATTTTGCTTAGCGCCCTCTAGCATCCACCTCCTCCCTAATTTCAATGAATATAGCTTTCATTTATATTTCTGCAAAGCCAATCCTCAAAAAAAAACACAAAACCTGACCTGCCAATACTCAATTTAAAAGATCTCAAATTAAATAAATAAAAAAATATCATATTAACACACAAATATGTAGTTAATTATTAAGAATTACACAGCAAAAACATTAAAAAATTAGTTGGAAAATATGTAATTGTATATAATTAAAGTTTTAAAAAGTACCTACCCACACCCTTAAACATTATCATAAAAAAATTACATTATTTAGAACAACTAAGGAAAAATAAATGTATATGTCAATCTACCCGCTTAACCGCGGCGCGAATTCCGCCGCGGTGCAGCGGTTTCAACGAGTGGGCGGGGCCGCGTCGGCCAACGGACGTGCGCAGCACTAGCGAGGTAGTGCTTGTGACGGCCGTTGGCCGACGGAAGCACGGAAGGGGTTAAGACTACACTTGCATGTTACAATATTGATGAAAATTATAATAATTATCATCAATATTATGTCTCAATATTTTTGAAGTCACAATATTTTGACAACGATATGGTCAAGCAATAGTTTGGTGTTAATACTTAGCTACCATACATGCTCTTCCATGTACTTCTTATGCAGTTGAGGAAGGTTTTTTAAAAACCCCAAGCATGACAGTGCATATACATGGTTCAGCCAAATTCTGTAGTGCTACCGCTAGAGATCCATAGTGCATAGAAAATGAAGTGCAAATCTTCTTGTACAGATTGAAACTGAAATCACCTTGAAGCATATAAATGCTCCTCAGCTCAGGAGATGATTTCAAGGTGTGGTTGATGAAACAAATTGTTTATTTTCCCACAAAGTGGGAGATAACTGCACAACTTGAAGCTTGATCAGCTAAGCAGAGATGATAGTAACAATCTTAATAAAGTGAATACAATCAGTGCAGAATATGTTATGTTATGTTATAATGCATTTGTAGCGCGCACGGATACTCAAGAGTGTCCCGGCGCGGAGTGCTATTATCGGAAGCAGAGGAGGCAGAGCATACCTGGGCTTAATCAAAAAGCAGGGTTTTGAGATGCTTTTTGAACAGCCTAGAGTCTTGGATGTTGCGCAGTTCCAACGGAAGAGAATTCCAAGCTACAGCCGCCTTAAAAGATAGGGAGCTGCCCCCCATACGAGTAAGGCGGAAACGGGGGATGACTACCAGACGCTGCGCAGCAGAACGCAGACTTCTTCGAGGGACATAGAAGGCGAAGCGTCTCCTCAGGTAAAGTGGCCCCAATCCGGGTAGAGCTCCATGCGCCAAAGTCAGGGCTTTAAACTGGACACGGTGGGCCACGGGAAGCCAGTGAAGGTCCCGTATGCATTGATTCATGCTTGATCTTCCTGGGATACCGAGCAGAACCCTAGCTGCCGCATTCTGTATTGTTTGCAATCTTTTTAAATGGTAGCCAGACAAGCCAATGTACAAAGCATTGGCGTAGTCAATACGTGACAGGATAAGCACACGAGTCACCATTTCCTTAGCTGGTCGAGGTAACAGGGGAAAAAACTTTCTAAGTGATTTCAAAGTGCCAAAGCACACTCCCGCAAGTTTCTTTATCTGTAATGAAAATCTGAGGTCTTCACTGAACCAAACCCCCAAGTTCTTAGCAGGGTTACCAACAGAATTGGGCAGGGGGTTTTCAGTGGGCCAAAGAGCCTCCCTAAAATGCGGGGGAAAGGATCCATACAGAAGTACCTCTGACTTGTCCTCGTTGCACTTCAGCTGCGCCAGTGCAAGCCATTTAAAAACAGCGGAGAGACAATTTTTCGCTATGTCCGAGGACAGGTCATTTTTCTTCCAAGTGAAGAGGAGCTGGGTGTCATCAGCATAGGCAATGATCTTGGCTCCCAGCTCCTCAGCTAAATAAATCAGTGGAGGAACATAAATATTAAAGAGCAGGGGGCTCAGAGTGGAGCCCTGTGGAACTCCCGTAGTCACCTTTCTGGGGGCCGAAAAGAACGGAGGCTGCCATACCTGCTGGGTTCTGTCCTCTAAGAAGGATTTGAACCGGTCCCAGGACCGTCCAGAAAACCCAATACTTGAGAGGCGAGCAAGCAGTTGATGATGGGGCACGGTATCAAAGGCGGCAGAGAGGTCCAGTAAAATCAGAGCCGCTCAGCCGCCTGCATCCAAGCATTCCCTTATAGCCTCAGACATTTCGACTAAAGCCGTCTCTGTACTATAGGATGCCCTGAATCCCGATTGAGCTGGATGGAGGGCACCAGATGCCTCAACAAAGGATGTTAACTGTTTAAAAACTGCCTCCTCGCACACCTTCGCCACGGCCGGCAGGAGAGATATAGCTCTGTAGCTAGCAGGTATGGCGGGGTCTAGAGAGGGCTTTTTTAATAGCGGTAGTAGTTTAGCCTGCTTCCAGTTCAGAGGAACTGTGGCAGTCTGAAGAGATAGATTTATGATGGTATTAACCTCCGGGTTGACCACCTCCGCTGCCCCTGCAAGCAGCCTAGCCTGGCACGGGTCAGTCGGCGAGCCCGACTTAAGCGATTTAAGGATGGACAGTGTGTCAGGCGGGGCAATGGGTGAGAACCTCGTCAGGGGAGAAACTGACGGGGTAGAAACAGAGATGGTCAGACTGGCAGACCCAACCTGCCCGGGGGAACTAGTCCCCAAACTGTCCTGGATTGCCTGGATCTTATCAATAAAAAAGCATGATAGCCTCTCACACCATTCGGTGGAGGCAGGAAGGGAAGTACGCTCAGCGCTGGGCATTAAAAAACTCTGGACAATGGCAAAAATTTCCTTCGAGTTATTTTTGGACTTGGCGATACATTCCGCATACCCCCACTCAGCTGATTCATGGCCTCATACAAAAAAGATAACAACTTCAAATTGTTGGAAAGACCTCAAATGGCTGTTTGCTAATGAACAAATATTTTTTCAAAATTGTATGTTTTATCCAAGATTTCCTAGGTAACGAGTTTATGACTAAAAAGTTGAACGATACACCCTTAAATGTAATGTTAAAACTGAAAATTACTTTTTGTTGTATACCCTGCATACACATCTTGAAAAAGAGAAACAATTTCCTCTGTGGCTTCATTTATTTGGAATATCCTACCACTCAGGGGACCTGAATCACAAAGGCATTTTCATTCATAAATGTACATTTAGGGTCATAAATACCTACGTCAAAAATACATAAGCCCTGATTACGAGTGCACTGCGTCACAGGAATTTTTTTTTTTTTTAAACAAAGAAAAAGGGGCAGGATATAAACACCCTAACCCCTTGGCCTTTTGGGGGGCCCCAAGAAAATGTTTTTTTTTAATTCAGCGGGAGTCGTGCTGGATCCGTAGCTCCGACCGAAAATTTTTAAAAAAACAAAGCGTGGTCTCCCGCGCTTTGGGGCCTATTACGATGGCGGGCGGACAAAGTCCGCCCCCCACCGTAACGGTGAATGGGACCGTCCGCCAGAGGTGCGGCGGTCCCGCTGTCGGCATTAGGATGCCACTGCCACGGTGGCGGTGGCATCCCCCATCCACAACATTGTGGCGGGCGGTGCGCACAGCACCGCCCACCACAATGCTGTGGATACACGTTGTGCATTGGCATGCACAAGGTGACAGGCACCGCGCGGTGCATGCCACCTTGTCCACGCCAATGTAGGGAGGTACCACAGGTACTCCCCATGTGCACCCCCCACCTCCCCCAACACTCAGGGGGCCTGCAACGGGCCCCCAACAGCAAAGACCGTATGCCTTTCCATGGCGACAACGCCGCCATGGAAAGGCTGATCACTGGCTGCATCGCAATATGGATGGCGGTGTCTTGCAGACACTGCCGCCATATTGCGTCCGTTTTCTGCCCGGTCGACGAGTCAACCGGCGGAAAAGCGGCGGACAGTTTTCCCGTCCGCCGCGGACCCCGCAGCCATCCTAATATGGCGGGGGGGTCATTCAGGCATAAATGGCGGGCGGATTGCCCCCGCCGGCCCGGCGGTGGCTACCGCCGGGCCGGCGGGGGCGAACCGCCCGCTATCCTAATGGGCCCCTTTGTTTCTAATTGTCACCCGGCTGGGCCAGGTCTCGGGGGCATGTCCAAATATGTAGGAGGGCGTGCACTGTGCCCCCCTCCTAGGAGCCCTAAAGCCTCAGGGACCCCAACCTCCTCAAGGCATTTTTCATAATTTAGAGTGGGTTGCCTTTGTGGCAACCCCCCTGCCCTGGGACTGCCACCTCCCCAGGGCAAATGTTTTAATAATGGGTGGGGGCCCCCACGGCCACCCTGGCCCCCCACAGCCCTGGGGAATCACCCCCTCCCTGGGGAAAAACATGACACAAAGATGGAGGGCCACGTGGCCCCCCTCAACCCCTGTTCTCACCCCCTCCCTGGGACTAAATGAAACATTAATGTGGAGGGCTCTAGCCCCGCCTGCAGCCATGGGGACCACCACCTCCCTTGGGCTAAATCAAACAATGGAGAGGGGCCACGTGACCCCTCATGGAGCCTCAGGGCCAGCTATTGCTGTTTGCTATGGCTTGGCTGGAGCAGCGCTCCCACCAAGCCATAGCAAACTCTGCTGTGCTTTCAGCAAGAGAGCAGAAAAAATGCTCTTGCTTGTTGAAAGTGGAGCAGAATTGCTTTTGGACAGAGGGAGCTGCATGTTCAGCAGCTCCCTCTGTCCAAAAGCAATGCAGTCTCCTGCAGGACGCTGGGAACTGACAGGGACCCGCCTTAGGATCCCCCCATGGTCCCCAACAAAAACGACTGGGTTCCTGAGTGGGACCAGGGCACCCAGTATAGAGGCCAGGCCCCGAGGGATGGGGTCCCCATTGCCAAAATCAGCTTGGGAGGGGGGCCATGTAGCCCTCCTCCCATGATTTTAAAAACAAAAAAACAAAAGGCAGGCACCAGGAGATGGGGTCCCTGGGGCCAAAATCAGACCAAGGAATGGAGGCCGCGTGGCCGCCATCCCCATTCTACAAATTCCTGGCCCTGGCAGATGGGATCCCCGGGACCAAAATCGGCCAAGGAAAAGGTGGCTGAGAGGTGTTTGGATGCTACACCCCCCTTATCCACCACTCTGCAAGCGTGCCACTCAGCACACTGCTGCTGGGGAGATGAAGTCCCATTGGATGCTGAGGGTCCTTGAGAGCCAGCAAGACCTCCTGTTACCTCCAGTAAGTCCCACACAGTGGTTTTTGTTGAGAGGTGTGCGGAGGCCACTCCCCGCAAAGCACTGCTTATGACCTCACATATTACATCACTCATGACATGGTCAGTGACATCGCTCATGAGATCACTGATGACATCTCAAATGACATCATCCACAGAACCCCACACTCACACCCCCATATAACCCCTCATACACCAACTCTGACACCCACACAACCACTTACATACCTATTCACAGATCCATACCAAATCTCACACACACTCACTCCTCCATAGAGGCCTCACATACCCACTCACTTACTTGTACAGCCACTCACACAACCATTCACTTACCCATTCAGCCACTCATACAACCTCATACAAGTGAAAGCAATTTTGCTCCACTTTCCAGTAAGTGAGATCACTTTTTATGCTCTCACTTGCTAGAAGCGGAGCATTTGCTAAGGCTTGGGGGGAGCGGTAAACCTACAGGAGGGGGGCCTTGCAGCCTCCCTCCTTTCTTTGATTTTGCCACAGGAAGGTGGTGGTCCCCAAGCTGTAGCTGGGGGACGCAGAGCCCCCTACATTCAATTTAACAAAAGTCCCGGGGAGGTGGTGGTCCCTGGGGCTGTGAAGGTCATTGTGGCAGACCACATTAATTGACATTAAAGCCCTGGGGAAGTGACGGCCGCAAGGGTGCAGGGGGGTCTGCGCGCCCCCGGCATTGTTTTCTGTAAAGCCCCAGGGATGCCCCCACATTAAAAATAAATAAGCCCCAGGAAGGTGGTGGTCCCCAGGGCAGCAGGGGAGGCTTTATGAGCCTCCCCAGCATTCATTTTTAAACAAGCCCCGTGAAGGTGGTGGTCCCCGGGGCAATGTTAAGCCCCAGGAAGGGGGCCCCTGCACACCCCCTTCTCTTATAACAAAAATGCCCCCGGGACCTGGCCCACCAGGTGCAATAACTAAGGAGGCACAAGAGTTCCCGCTTCATTTTTTATTTTTATTTGGCTGACTCCACAGACCCCACTGAAAATGTTTTTTAAAAATGCATTTTCGCCCGGCGGAGTCTCTGTAGGACCCACTAAGAGGCCTGGGGGTCAGGGTATTTGTACCCTGCCCCCTTTTCTTTTTTGAATGGTTTTATTGTGGGACTCGGCTCTAGCCGAGTCCCAAGATGGCTGCCAACAGTTCCTGGTTTGAATTGTTGCGAGCTAATCAGAGCTCAGCACAAGATCGAGAATGTCTCAGATCCTCTGCGTTCCTAAATATACAATTGAAGAATTCTTAAAATTACTCCACAACTACTGAATGGATTTACACCAATTTGCAAAAGGGTCGCTTTCTGGACCAACAGCTACCTTTCTGACAAATTTGGTTTAATTCGGTTCAGCAGTTCGGCTGTAGCCGTGTCTAAATTTCCTATGGACATTAAAATGGGGGAAATGTGTATTGGGACCCCCCTTTTTCTCGGACCCCCCTTGGCAGATCCCCCTAACTCTTTAAAGACAGCAGCTGAAGTGAGTGGCAAACTAGTTTTGAAACTTTCACGAGGATTCATCAAACGACGACAAAGTTATTAGCAAATGAAAAAACATTTTTCCTATGGAAACTATATCCTAACTATAACTATCTACTGGCAACCGTATGCATGTATGTATGTATATATGTATGTAAATATGTATGTATGAATGTATGTATATATGTATGTATGTATGCTTGGACTTGCTCAACTTATCACTTACCTTGGCGGCAGTCCCAAAATCTTGGAAACACGCTAAAGTGGTCCCCCTGCTGAAAAAACCGTCATTGGATACTTCCAAGCCAGAAAATTATCGTCCAATATCACTGCTCCCATTTTTATCCAAAATCTTGGAAGCTCACGTGAATTCGACGTTAATTCACTTTCTGGAAGCTAATCACATTCTTGATAGATCCCAGAATGGGTTCCGACCACATCACAGTACCGAATCTGCACTGTTGACCGTGGTAGAACAACTTAGATCCGCCTCGGATGCCGGCAGGACCTCTGTTCTGGTCCTGCTGGACCTGAGTGCGGCATTCGATACGGTTTCCCATGAAATCTTGCTCCACCGTTTGGAGGAGATAGGGATCAGTAACAATGCCCTGTTGTGGTTCTCCTCCTTTCTGGCTGATCGGACCTTTCAAGTGATTGCCCCCCCTTTACTTCTCAGGTTCATCCTCTGCGCTGTGGGGTTCCTCAGGGCTCGGCACTGAGCCCTACGCTCTTCAATATATATATGAGTCCACTGGCCCGGATGGCCAAAGCAAGGGGAATCTCCTTGGTGTCGTATGCTGACGACACCCAGTTGGTGATCACCATGTCTGACAACCCCAGCCAGGACAGAATAAAATTTAGGGAAGACTTACTGGCTGTTGCAGAGTGGATGTCAGCGAACTTTCTGCAGCTGAACTCCGCGAAATCCGAGATCCTTCTGCTAGGCAAAGCATCCCACCTCTGGACTAACGAATGGTGGCCTTTGGCCCTTGGAATCCCTCCGGCCCCCAAGTCTGTAGTGAAAAATCTCGGCTTTATGGTTAATAAAGACCTCACCTTTGAGATGCATTCCAAATCTGTTGCAGAGAAATGCTTTGGGATTCTACGCGGCCTTAGACCAATACTTGGTCGTTTTGATGCCCAAACGCGGCAGCTAATTATTCAGGCCTCTGTGTTGGCCCGTTTGGACTACTGCAATGTGCTTCTGCTTGGCTCCAATAAGTCGGTGCTGACTCGACTGCAGCGGGTTCAGAACGCTGCAGCACGCACCATTTTCGCTCTTCCTAAGCACAGCCATGTCTCCAACCTCCTTCTCCGCCTGCATTGGCTGCCCTTTGCACATCGTGTGCATTTCAAGGCGCTCTGCACTGTGCACAAGATTTTGACCGGTATCGGTCCGGACACTCTGAGCGACCTGTGTACTCTCTATCATCCTCCTCGAGCATTGCTATCGGCTAACCTTGCCCTCGCATGCATTCCACGCGTACGAAGGACTAGATCTGGCGGTCGCTCTTTCAGGCAATTGGCCCCTGCCCTCTGGAACTCTCTTCCTCTCTATATTCGTAACATCTCTGATCATCAGACCTTCAGACGGCATGTGAAGACATGGCTTTTTCCTCAACCCTAATCTCTTCTCTGCCTCTCTCTGTCTTGCTCAGCGCTGGGACGCCTCATTGCCGAGGCAGCCATGCGCTCTACAAGTATTTTAATCTAATCTAATCTATGTATATGTATATATGTATATAAATATGTGTGTTTATATATATGTGTATATATATATATGTATATATCCAGTCTAATCCCACTCCAAAGAACGGGTCCGACACTTGCTCTGAGGCAGAAGTTGAATTTTATTTGCAATTAGGCTCAGGTCAAAAGTCCTGCTGTATTGGTGAAATGCTGGGCAGACGCGTTTCAGCCTTATGGCTTTCCTCAGTGCCCGCTTCACTAAAATGATGTTTCGCCTGGGGGCTCGTTTTTAAATCGGAGTAGATCTTCACTCATTGGAGTATAGTACTGGCCCATCCTCCTCGGCTTCTGACTCCGCCGATCCTGCAATGGTCCATGCCGGATTTTCTGTGTCTCCCACTGTGAATGCAGATACAGTGATCTGCATGTTCAAACACCCAGTGGTGTCCCAAACTTTGCTGGCTACGGAAAGCACTCTTCCTTTGGCAGTCCAGGCAGGGGGCAATGATGTCACATCCAACTCGAGCCACCTTCACGCAGCAGACAGCTGCTTCCTTTCTCCCCATACGGCTTCAAACTCCAGTGAGTATCTTTGACCATCTAGAAGGGTGACGCGCTGTATTTTATAACAACAAACCACACTGTACAAGTAAGACGTGTTGAACCAGAACGAAAGGGCGTGCCGGTAAATGGTGCTTGTTATCGGTCTAACATCCAGTCCAATCCCACTCCAAAGAACGGGTCCGACACTTGCTCGGAGGCAGAAGTTGAATTTTATTTGCAACTAGGCTCAGGTCAAAAGTCCTGCTGTATTGGTGAAGCGTTGCACAAACCTGGATATAAGGTACTCTGTTCAGCGGGCCAAAGTAGGTCTCTGAAGCCGGCCCACGCTCCATCGTGGTCGGCCTAACTTGTGACTTTGTCCTGGTCTGGATCAACCAGGTGATCCAGCGCAATATTAGCCAACAACATTCATACACCATATACTCACTTGGGCCCATACATTCACACTACACTAATACTTACGCTGGGTGTCAGATGTACTCTTTTATCAAAGTCCCTGCTACCAATTACCTTCTGATTGAAGAGTAATAACTTACCAATGGATCCTTTGCTAATTGGAAAGTTTAAAATGAGTGACATTCATTATAGTACATAATCCTGAAATAATCACTGAGTCAGAAAGTTTTTTAAATGTTTATCTAAAGTTTTAGCAGAGTAAAATACAGAAAACACGGTACTTGATTGAAATACCCAAGAAAAAGCATAGAAATGATTTTGCTAATAAATGACGGTGTTTAAGGAAGAGGAGAAGATAGAGACAGCAGCGCAACTAAAGGTTGCAGTATAGTTATCTAAAATGCGAGAACCAAGCCCCTTAACCAAGGAGTTGGAAAAGATAGGACCCAGGAAGGATGAAGAGCAAAGACTTCTTCCAGGATCAGGACAGGACCGGTGACCTCTCTACAACGACGCCTGCGCCGTTCCCCTCTCTGATACTCGACTTCTCTCGATTCTCCTGTGCCTTCCTTCTAATGGACTCCGCCGCCCCCTCCTCAGGACCTCTTCCGGACAGGAATTCAGTCAGCAACCGATCAGCTGGGCAGTCTGGAGTTGAGAGCGCTCTTGCAGTATGGACGCCTGTTCTTCGTGAACGCATGCTTTGACTAATTTACTAATGCTATATTCTATTATACCCTTCTACGCCCATGTACCTCCCCTTAATGTTGCTAAAATATGGGACCACTACTTCTGATTGGACAGGGACAGGGGGTGGATTCTCGCACCATGTCAATTTTGGCCTAAATTGTGAAGCCTATTGTCTTTACGTTCCCTCCCCTTCAAATTAATACATTCACTTTATTTCCCACCCGTCTCACGACAAATGTTATACATTTTACAGGAGAAAAGTAACAATTTGTCCGCCGGAAACATTGAGTACATCATCTTCGGCCAATAGGTCGTGGCCTTGGGAGACGTCCAAGTTGACTTCACTTGGCAGGCATACAGGACACATGCGCAGAACCCTCTGTCTCTCGAGTTTCAAGACACCAACCCAGGCCCAAGTTTACGAATTACTAAAAGTGCAAGAAGAAAATATTAAAATCACAAATAAAAAGTTTCACTGTATGCCCACTTTCCCTACTCTATTCCCAATTAATTATAATACTATCCTGCATTAGTAGCATTAAGAAAAACGACAATTTAATAATGACATGAGAGCAAGCTGAAGCATGTGAAAACATTTAGCGGCCATTTTAGTGCACACTGCGCAGAAGTTTCCCACCCAGCAAAGAAAGACGTCACACCATGTGATCAGGTTGCGACATGCGCATTGAGGTTCCCGCGCTTTAGCGGACATTTTGGATTATAGACAAGCGTTATTCATTAGTAAAACACATAAGCAAGCTTCTGTCCCTCTTGTGTTTGTGAATGCAAAGGTTGGTATTTACAATACAAGTTTAATAAATTAATACTATGAGGAGGATTGCATACAAGCAAGTTTCATTTTTGAAACCTTGCTCCATCAATCCCCTCTCTGACGGCGTTTCTGAGCCATCAAAATACTACCCTCAATCAGATGCCAACTTCTAGCAAATCGTTTCATTCTCATTTTTACTTTTTCTATTCTTACAGTCTCCTTTTAATTTCTTGTATAAATCACTTCTCCATTCTTCAAGTTCGATTTCATCTAGTTTTCTCTTCTTTCCTTTTCCTGTCACTTAATATGTTCCATTCTTTCTACAGCATTTGCACCATATTGTTATTGCTAAAATTATTATTGCTATCCCTGCTAAGGGTACTAATATTTGACCTATAAGTCCTTTCCCTATATTAGCAAACCAGGCTCCAATTGACGAGATACTATTTGTCAATCTTTCCCATACACTATCAACTTCCAGTGGTTTAAGTTCCTTCTCAAGTTTTGTTATATTCTGTATATACGTTCCAATTTCTGCACTCTTATCAGGAATATAAGTGCAACAATGTTTCGTCTTCAATAATTTACAGACTCCTCCCTCTTTTGCCAATAGAATGTCAAGAGCAAGTCGATTTTGCATCACCATAGATCTAATCGCAACCATCTCCGTATTAATCATTAGAAAACCTCCAGCAGTATCCGTTGATAAACGATCAACCACTGTAGACAATTTGCATATTTTCCTTGAGTTCAGAATTATTCCCACTGAAGGTATCAAACCACCAAATATATCACCTACAATTTCTGAAAAACTAGCTCTTTTACTACGTATTAATTCGCTATTGTTTTCTTTGCTTCCAGTGTTTCTTTTTACGTGATATATCTTTGGAAAAACTATTCCAAAATAACAACTTCCATACCATCTTGCAGGAAGCCTAAAGTAAGCCTTATTCCGGCATACATAATAAATTCCAGGAAAAACTGAATCTGTTCCTCCTTTGAGTCCACAACCTCCAAGAATTAAAAAATTGTGTTCACATTCACTGGTACCGATGAAAACATTGTTATAATCAGTCTTTAACCTATGAAGACAAATTTTCCCTTTCTTTACGAAATCCAGAGCCATTGCAGCTTGAGCTTTACCAGGCGTATAACTCCCTTCCTTCTCCGCCCAAGGTGGCAACTGAGCCTTATGCTCTGAAGCTTTCTTTTGAAAATCATGTCTTCTATCTTCTACTAAATTCAAAAATATCTTTTCTTCTTCTAGTAAAGAACATGTTAGATTGTGTCTATGTGAATATGTTATGTCTATCGATTTCATTGTTAAGAAAAACTCTCCCATAAAATGTGCGTCTTGACTAGTAATCACTGGGTTCATACTCTTGCGAATCGGAACCTCAGAAAATATCACATCTAAGTTTGAATAATAATACTGTAGCCTACCTGTTCTATAAAATAAACTTGTTAATACACTACATGAGATGCCATATGTCAATGGTAAATGATGGTATGTTAATCCTTCCGCTACTGATTCAGGTAACTTCATACAGACATAACAATTACTAACTTCCATTGTGTCTACATACTGAAACAATAACTTTGTGAAAACATTTAAACTAGTGTCGTTATCAGCTATTTCATGATGAATTTCTGCCTCATCTTCTGCCATTAATTCTACTCTACTGCCCTTCATGTTTGCTGACCTCCCTTTAGTTTCATTATTTATCTTCTTATCTATTATCATAAGGTAAGGAACTGCTACAATCAGGACTAACCATACTATAAGCACCAATACTAGACTACATATGCAGATTGCACAGCATCTCCTACAACAATTTCGTTTTGGTCTCCCAGTAACTCTATCATCAGGCATTTTTCGACAAGGAAGATTTCTCTTCTTATCTCTTCTTCTTTTCTTTAGATGATTCTTTTGTTTAGTCAGGGTGGTCTTGTTTCTTCTTCATATGTTAGTTCTGCACTTGTTCCTTCGCCACCACTGTCACTTGACTCTGAGCTTTCAAAATCTTCAAGAATGATATAAGTCCAGTCAGGACCCTTGAATTTGTTATTCACAAGTCTCAGTCTTTTACTTTTTCTTTTTCCTGACTTTTTCTCTTGTTCAGTTTGACTTGTCACTTCAGGTACTTGTTCTGGATCTTCACTTCTGGTTGTTATGTGGTATTTTACTCTTTTAATGACACTTGGCCAATGATCTCCTTTTCTTGTTTTCTTTGTTGGCACTGTTTCTCTGTTTACGTCTTCAAAGATCTCGTTATTTTCACTGCTTAATACTGTTTTGTTTTCTTTGATTACTGCCTCTTTTGTTTGTTCTTTTTCAGGTCTGATTGGTTTCTTTTCAGTAGCTCCACAATGACTTTCAAGATGTTGGCTTTGTTCCTTTTTTATTTCTTTATGTTCATTTGTATTTACCCCTTTTTCTTTAGTGAATTCTTCTTGATCTAACTGCTTCTGATCAGGGCTTATTGCACTGTGAACTTCTGCAGCCTGACCGGATTCTTCTAGACCTGTCTGTCCCTGTGTAAAGTCTATCAAATCTTCACTGTTTTGTGTCCAATTTTCTTTCCCTATCTTATTTTGTTCAGGATCTTTTACTGTCTTTTCTTCTTGATCCTGAACTGCTTCTTCTTCACCTATCTGATCTTCTTCAATTTCCTCCAATTTTGTTTGATTTCTCGTTCTGTAATATACTTCAGGAACTTCTACCACTGGTATCCAATCCTGACTTGTGCTCGGTTGTTCTCCGTCAGCTTCTCTCGAACCTCTAGCCAGAGATTCCTTAGCTGGGCAACCTTCAGCTTCTTCAGTGATTGGCGTTGTCTGTGGATTCTATTCTTCAGGTTCTGGTACTCTCTTTGTGTGGCTTACATGAATCCAATTAGGAAATCTTGCACACTTCACTGCTGTATTGGTGGTCAATATAACTTGACAAGGTCTGCTCCACTTGGGTGATAAACACGTTTCTCTGGTGTGATTCTTCACTACCACCCAATCACCAGGATTCAGATCATGTTCTAGTTCAGGCTGCCTGGAAACTGCGTCTTCTCCAACCTGATGAGAGACAGAACGCACTAGGTCAGCCAATCCTTTGCAATAATCCAGAACCATATCATCAGATATATTTACTAATTTGTTTGTGGGAACATGTGTTTGTCTCATTGCTCTTCCCATCATTATTTCATGGGGGCTCAATCCTGTTGTTCTGTCAGGTATGCTTCTTATTCTCATCAAGACAAGTGGCAATGCGTCTGGCCACTCTAATGATGTTGATGCACACATTTTTCCCAATCTTGACTTTATAGTGCCATTCAATTGTTCAACCACTCCAGAAGCCTCTGGGCGATATGCACAGTGCAATTTCTGTTTAATTTGAAATGCTTCACAAATTAGTTTGATTACTTCACTGTTAAAATGTTTTCCTCTATCTGATTCCAAAGATACTGGGAAAGCAAACCTAGGTATGAGCTCACGTAACAACAGTTTTGCAACTGTAATACTGTCATTTCTCCTAGTAGGGTAAGCCTCCACCCACTTTGAAAACAGGCACACTATGACCACTACGTATTTCAGCCCTCTACATGGTGGTAACTGTATGAAGTCAAACTGGAGTCTTATAAATGGGCCCTCTGCCTTTCCAATCTTTCCAAACCCAATTATCGTTTTCCTGCCTGGATTATGCATTTGGCAAGTTAGACATCTCTGGCAAAGACTCTCTGCAACAGCCCTGAATTTGGGATTGTACCAATTTTGTCTGAACAGCCTAATCATTGCATCTCTCCCTGTGTGTGTGTCTCCATGATGCATTCTGGCCATTTGTGAGAGTAAACAGTCTGGCATGACTGGTCTGCCATCTGCACTGATCCACACTTCATCTTCTCCTCTTTGGGAGCAACCCACTTTGATCCACAAATTTTTCTCACTTTCATCAACCTCATCTTGCAATTTCTTCACCTCATTCCAAGTTTCAGGTGGCATATACAGCATAAGTTGGCAGCTGATTCCCATTCTTTCCACCCTCTTATTGACTGACGTTCTAGTTTTGGCACAATGTTGAGCCACCAAGTCTGCATATCTGTTGCCGACTACCACCCAGTCATCTCCTGACTGATGTGCGGCACATTTCACCACAGCCAATTCTTTTGGTGATTGTATTGCTTCTAGCAATTCCCTTACAAATTGTCCATTTTTAATGGGGGATCCTGAAGAAGTCATGAAATCCCTCTGCATCCACAGTTGGCCAAAATCATGCACGACCCCGTAACCATATTGACTATCTGTAAATATGGTCACTCTCTGATTCCTCCCAATTTTGCAAGCTTTTATCAAAGCAATCAATTCAGCTACTTGTGCAGATTTTACTCCTGGTAAATAGGATGCTTCGACTATTCCAGTTAATTCACATACCGCATAGGCAGCAGGTAGTTTACCATCTTCATGTCTTTGACATGAACCATCGACAAATAGCTCCCTATCTGGCTTTTTAAGAGGCTGTTCCTCTATGTCTGGGCGTGGTTTTGTACATAATTCTGTAATTTGTACACAATCATGTTCATCTTCTTCGTCATCTTTATTTGTTTCATGATATGGGTCCGGCAATAAAGTTGCTGGATTTATTATTGTACACCTTACCATGGTCACATTTTCAGCACCCATTTTTATTCTTTCATATTTAGTCAGCCGACTAGGAGTAAGATGCTGAGTTCAGGTTCTTGTCAATAGAATCACAACTGCATGTGGAACATACACTTTTACAGGATGTCCCATCACAATTGACTCGCTTTGTTCAATGCTCAAACAAGTCGCTGCCACTGCTTTTAAGCATCCTGGCAACGTGGCTGCTACTGGGTCCAATGTAGCAGAAAAGTATGCTATAGGACGTCTGTCTAGTCCATGTCTCTGAGTTAGGACAGAAAGTGCACAATTTTCTCTCTCTTGACAGAATAATGCGAATTCTCTTTTATAATCAGGCATGCCTAGGGCAGGTGCTGAACAAAGTGCGTTTCTCAATTTTACAAAAGTTTCTACACTTTCATCCTCCCACTCAACAGGGTCCTTTGCTTTCTTTTTCGTCATGTTAATTAAGGGCTTAGCTAACATGGAAAAATTTGGTATCCATTGTCGACAGTAGCCTACTATTCCTAGGAACATCCGCACTTGTCTTTGGGTTACAGGCATTTGCATTCTCTTTATTAATTCTACTCTTTCAGAGGTTATTCTTCTTTTTCCCCTCTCAATTTGATGTCCCAGATATTTAACAGCTGTCCTGCAAAACTGTAACTTTTCAGGTGAGACTTTATGCCCTTCCTCAGCCAAAAGATTTAATAATGCTATGGAGTCAACAACACACTCTTCTCTGGTGGTCGACGCCACCAATAAGTCGTCGATATATTGGACTAAGACTGAGCTTCCTGGCATCACTAGTTTTTCCAGGCACTTTTTCAGTATCTGGTTGAAGATGGAAGGACTTTCTGTGTACCCCTGAGGAACACGATTCCACACATAGACCTTGTTCTCAAATTTAAATGAGAAAAGATACTGGCTGTCTGGATGCAATGGTATTGAAAAGAATGCTTGACACAAATCAATTACTGTGAACCATCCTGCATTCCAAGGGATCTGGTATAGAATTACTGCAGGATTTGGTACTATGGGACAACATGGTTCCACAATCTTGTTTATTTTACGTAGGTCCTGAACAATCCTATATTTTCCACTAGGTTTCTTTAATCCCATAATTGGTGAATTACATGGGCTACTCATTACTTCTTTTAGAATGTTTTGTTTTACCATTCGATTGATTTCTTCAATGACTACTGCTTTTACTTCTGCACTCATTTTGTATTGTTTAGTATTTGGGAAAATCGCACCTTCTTTTACAGTAATTTGAACTGGATCTATTTTTGCCATAAGTCCTGCTTCTTTTCCGGTGAAATACCATACTATTTGGTTTACTGTACCTTTTAATTCTTCTGGCAACTCATCTTTTGTTATCAACGAAAACATTTCATCTATTTCTGTACCTTGTTTTGCAACCATAATTTTATATTCATGGTCCTCATCTGGTGTCTGAACTGCCACACCATCTGGCGTGCAGAAAATTGTACAGTTCATTTTGCACAATAAATCTCTACCTAATAAATTCACTGGGCTAGAATCGCACACTACAAATTGGTGCATTTCTCTGAAGTTTCCTATTTTGACTTCCATTGGTTCTGTAAGAGGTGTTCTAATTCTTTGATTAGCTACCCCTACTACTTGGATATCTTCACCAGAGAGAGGAAGGTCTGGGATGTCTGCTGATCTCACAGTAGACCTGGTAGCACCAGTGTCCAAAAGGAAAGTAATATCATTACCTTTCACATTTCCTTCAACATATGGACCAGACTGATCTACCTGTAAGGATGCGCCAAGTACGCACTCCTTCTTCCCCTCTCCTAGGCACCGTCATGAGTTGAATTCACAGTAATTGTCCTGCAAAAGAAATTGTGATGTCTTATAATCCTTCTTACCACTCCCTCCTGGGTATCCAATGTCTGTACCATGCTTTGCTCTGCTTACATTACCCTGAACAGGTGGAGGTGGTAATTGACTCTGGGGATTTACACCCTGCTGTGAGTCATTCTGCGTCTGTGGATTTAAGTTTTGATTTGGGCCATTATTATTCCGAATCTTTTTACATTCATCCTTCCAATGCCCCAATTTTCCGCATCCATGACAAGGAAATTTCTTTTTAGCTTCTTCTCTACTCATTCGTCCTCTAAATTTTCCACCATTTCCCGTATCACCACTCATTCCAGAATCTTTTCCTTGATTTTCACTCGGATTTTCCAAATGAATTCCCTGCTTCTTTGCCATTTTCACCTGTGCCCACATCACCTTTTCTTGTAATTTCTTGTGTCGATCCTCAATATCGTCTCCACAATATTTTGCATATTTCAGAATCTCATCTATGGGCTTTCCCTGCCAACACAGCATATGCTGTTTAATTGTCTGGCAAATCTCTGGCTTCAGACCGTAAACAAACCGATACACAAACTGACTCATGTTCTTGTCTCCAATGTCCTCAAATCCACTATACTGTTTAAATACCTGCAATAAACGCTCATAATAGGAATGTACTGTTTCACTGGCTTCTTGGGTTGTTCGATCTATTTTCACCCAATCTGTTTCTTTCGGTGGTATTTTCCCCTTCAGGTAAGTTATCACCTGCTGATACTTTTTCATCACATCATTTGACGGGGCACCTGTCTTTGGATCTCTAGGGTATTCATCACTTGGCCAATCCACTGTGATCTTACAATCTGTCCATAAATCGGCAGGTACCACTATGTCAAACAAACCATCTAAATCCTTCAACAATACCTTTGACACCTTCACAAACCTTTCAACCTGCTTGTACCATTCAATTGGTTTTTCTCTCAATTTTGGAAAATCATTCGTAAATGATAAAATATCCTGTCTGCTCCATGGGACATGTACATATCCTCCTCCTGCAACTTCTCGCATTGGATACATTTGGTCTGCTTTCCCTGTTTCCTTCATCACAAATTCTGATGCTGTTCTACTTGTTCGTGCTTCTTCCTTTTTCTTGGCCCACCTAGATCTCCATTTATCTAGATCTCCCCATTTTTGTAAAACTAACATTAATTCTCTTATTTGCAGTCTTCTTCCAGATGCATTCATATTTTCTAAATCTTTGTCTGAAAATTCTGCTCTATAGGGTTTCTGTAGTACTTTTGCTCTCCCTATTTCAATTCCCATCTGTAATGCTAAATTGGACAATTTTTCATGAAATATCTTTACATTTCTAGTGATACTCCTGCACAAGAATAATAATTCTTCTTCATCATAGGTATTTAAGCGTTCTAGTCCTACATTTCCTGCTATTATTTCTTCTAATTCGACTTTCAATTTATGAATGTCCATTATTTTCGGAGGCGTACACTGTTTAACTGACCCTTGCACCCATCTTTTTAGATCTTCAGGTGTTACTATGGTAGCACTTTTTGCTCCCGATGAAGTTACTAAACTTACATCTTTTGAACCTCCAGGTACATCTTTTCTTGGAGTACTATTTACAGAACCTCGAATAGGCAAGTCCATGAGTGATATTGTGGATTCACAGTCACTAAATTGATCCTCAATTATAACTGGAGCTTCAGGTTTGGGATTACTCACAGGAGTAGGTGCAAGTATGGGTGGTGGACAATTTCCCTGAGTACCATATAATGGAACTACTGGACCAATTGTTACAGGTATGGTCAATGAATCAGGATGTACTTTTATCTGAGTTATTTTCTGTATTAATTCTGTTCTGGTCTTTTCTAGGGCTTCTTTTTCTTTGTCATGAAGTATTCTAGTCGGGGTAAACTCATGCATTACCTGTGGTACCATTGGAGTTTTCGGTGGTGCACTTGGGGTGCATCCACTTGTCCCTTCCTGATATGGTCGGGGATTTCTTAACATTTCCTCCATAAATTCGTCTTCAGATTCCTCATTTCTCATTAAATGTTTTGTCTTTTCTGTACATTTGCCTCCTGATTTCTCTCCTTCTGTGAATAATGGATACAGTCCCTCTGTAATCATTGCCCTTCTCCATTGTTTCATCTGACCCTCTCTTGACTCACGTAAATATCTGGGGTAAAATCCTGGGGAACTCCTATTACTTCTAGATCTATCCCGCTCAAATGCCTCGGTTTCCCATTCTTCTAGAGCTTCGTACTGGGTTAATCTAGGTCTGGGTTCTAAATCATTCATCCTCAATCTCAAGTTTTGAAGAATTCGCCCATTGAACGTTCCATTCTCGGGAAATGCTAATACTCCATCATTTTTGGTGTATTCTATCCAATTCTCCATCCATACACAAGTATGATAACCTCTCTCCATCATCATAAATGATGCTGGCGTTTTAGCTGGTGGAATAATAATTCCTTCTCTAGTTTTGATTGGTTTGTCCTTTTTAAAATAATTCTTAATCTTTTGTAAAAATGACATTTTTCTCCTTTCTCCGTACATTCTATCTAATCTTCTGTGTACAAAATTATATTCTGCAAAACCTAGGAATCTCCTATCCGGACGAGTTCCTGTTAAAGTCGGATCACGTTTTAACATGCAATCCTTATCCACTAAGAATTTTGCTTCTATATTTTCGACCAATCAAATGTCTGCTATCTTTTATTTCCGAGCCAATCCTTGCGCGGCCTTTTGGTGACGTTTCTCTGTCAACCCCTCCTTTACAATCTGCTCTTTTCTCTCCTCGCTGGTTTAACCAATCCCAGCGCGGCACCTGTGACGTCAGTACTACTCCTGGCTACTGACCCCTCCTTTACAAGTGTCTCTCCACACCCGCTGTTTCAACCTACCACAGCGCGGCGTTTTGTGACGTCAGCTCCCTCTCCGGCAACTGACCCTCCCTTTACAAAAATGTACGCAAACTTATTTTCTCTATAAATCTTAATTAAATTTCAGTAACAACATAAAACATTCGCTATCGTGCCAGTTTCCACTAATTTTGAAAAGGATAGTTTCTTCCACACTTTAGTAAAACCTTTCCGTTTACTAATACATACACTACGAGTAAAACACTTCCGTCTACTCTTCACACAAGCTCCAGAAGTACCTGTTACTTCTCCAATGTTACCCTTACTAGGTGATATAACATTAAATTTTTATCAGCGTACCCTTTTTGCTATTACTCACACGCATAGAGTCCCTAACGAGTACTGAAAGTCCTGCTTAACTTCTCAGTACTAATTCTGCCTGACAGATAACCTCACTACAGTATGGCTTTCACTTGCCACCCACTATTCTTTTTCCCTACCCCGGGGTATTCTGGACAACATATAACAAAAACTCAAAAATAAGCGGATGTTAGTTCATAAAAAATACAAATAAAATTCTCATTACCCAATTAACAAAGAGTAACAAAAACCGTCCTCTGCTTACCAGAAAACTGATCCAGCGCAATATTAGCCAACAACATTCATACACCATATACTCACTTGGGCACATTCACACTACACTAATACTTACGCTGGGTGTCAGATGTACTCTTTTATCAAAGTCCCTGCTACCAATTACCTTCTGATTGAAGAGTAATAACTTACCAATGGATCCTTTGCTAATTGGGAAGTTTAAAATGAGTGACATTCATTATAGTACATAATCCTGAAATAATCACTGTGTCAGAAAGTTTTTAAAATGTTTATCTAAAGTTTTAGCAGAGTAAAATACAGAAAACACGGTACTTGATTGAAATACCCAAGAAAAAGCATAGAAATGATTTTGCTAATAAATGACGGTGTTTAAGGAAGAGGAGAAGATAGAGACAGCAGCGCAACTAAAGGTTGCAGTATAGTTACCTAAAATGCGAGAACCAAGCCCCTTAACCAAGGAGTTGGAAAAGATAGGACCCAGGAAGGATGAAGAGCAAAGACTTCTTCCAGGATCAGGACAGGACCGGTGACCTCTCTACAACGACGCCTGCGCCGTTCCCCTCTCTGATACTCGACTTCTCTCGATTCTCCCATGCCTTCCTTCTAATGGACTCCGCCGCCCCCTCCTCAGGACCTCTTCCGGACAGGAATTCAGTCAGCAACCGATCAGCTGGGCAGTCTGGAGTTGAGAGCGCTCTGGTAGTATGGACGCCTGTTCTTCGTGAACGCATGCTCTGACTAATTTACTAATGCTATATTCTATTATACCCTTCTACGCCCATGTACCTCCCCTTAATGTTGCTAATATATGGGACCACTACTTCTGATTGGACAGGGACAGGGGGTGGATTCTCGCACCATGTCAATTTTGGCCTAAATTGTGAAGCCTATTGTCCCCTTCAAATTAATACATTCACTTTATTTCCCACCCATCTCACGACAAATGTTATACATTTTACAGGAGAAAAGTAACAATTTGTCCGCCGGAAACATTGAGTACATCATCTTCGGCCAATAGGTCGTGGCCTTGGGAGACGTCCAAGTTGACTTCACTTGGCAGGCATACAGGACACATGCGCAGAACCCTCTGTCTCTCGAGTTTCAAGACACCAACCCAGGCCCAAGATTACGAATTACTAAAAGTGCAAGAAGAAAATATTAAAATCACAAATAAAAAGTTTCACTGTATGCCCACTTTCCCTACTCTATTCCCAATTAATTATAATACTATCCTGCATTAGTAGCATTAAGAAAAACGACAATTTAATAATGACATGAGAGCAAGCTGAAGCATGTGAAAACATTTAGCGGCCATTTTAGTGCACACTGCGCAGAAGCAGAAGTTTCCCACCAAGCAAAGAAAGACGTCACACCATGTGATCAGGTTGCGACATGCGCATTGAGGTTCCCGCGCTTTAGCGGACATTTTGGATTATAGACAAGCGTTATTCATTAGTAAAACACATAAGCAAGCTTCTGTCCCTCTTGTGTTTGTGAATGCAAAGGTTAGTATTTACAATACAAGTTTAATAAATTAATACTATGAGGAGGATTGCATACAAGCAAGTTTCATTTTTGAAACCTTGCTCCATCACAGGTATCCACAGTTGGCGTTTTACACTTTTTGGTGCTGTTTTCTCACTGTTTTGTCAAACCTTTCCCCAAATCCCTTTTCACATCCATTCATAAAACCCCTAACTCTGTTCCCGCGGGCAATGTGATTTATTTAGGTGTGGCTAAATTTACACCATCAATGGATCACACACTTGGTAGGGCGGATGTGGTGAAAGCAATACCAACCTACTGCAGTATTTTCTAAGCAATAGCTTATTAAATCACTGTACTTGTCGACTTGAAGTCGAAAGGGAAAAATCTGAACAGGTGTAAAATAAATCTGTTATGGGAAACCATGAAATATATATTCTGGATTCACTTCAATTCACATGGTTATAAAATCAAATGTGGCACATGCCAAGAATAGAGTTTCCTATTTTTTGGTAGACTGGGATGGAAGAACTCAAGAAAAATAAATGAGTGAAGTACTAAGAGGTAACTGACTGGGCAAAGGGAAGCAACACACTTTGTGTGTTTGCTTTGCAATGCTTTGAAAACATTGTAAATGCCACATTAACTGAAGCAGTCGCACATTGCACAGCCAACACTGCAGTCATGAATGGAACCATACTACACTTTGGTCAGAGGTGGCAAAATGCCATAGGCGGGGAGGGGGGTGATGAATGACAGGTGGAATACATCTGGCTCACTTAACAAATACAGCAAGTCAAGGGAGTAGAACAAAAAATAAAAAATACCCCCCATTTTGAACCATAGGTTTGATAACCCTACATAAACAGTAAGCCAAGTAGGTGAGCAGTATGCTCCTCATGAGAAGAGCTGCCCTGCTTATTCATCCAAACAATCCAAGTATTCATTCATCCTTTCATTCCAACTCACCCATAGCCACCATGATTAAGCTTTACTTTCTCTCATCAGTCTTTCACCAACATTTCCAATCCAATATCCATCCATTCAGCATCCACCCTTTCTTCCAACCATCCTTTCACCCATCCATCCCTTTATCCACCCATGCACCCTTTCACCCACCCACCCTTTCACTCATATACCATTTTCCTTTCTTTTAACCTTCCGTCCTTTCACGTTTCCCTCCAGCCATCAATGCTCATTAAGTGAGCTTTTGTGAGTTACAGATAGAAGAGGCCATAATAACAAAACCACAGTTACAGCTGGTAAAGATGGTGGATTCACAGTCACATGTTGACGACACCCAGGTGAGTATAATAGTAATTACAAGAAATTATGTGACTTACCAGTGCCCGTCCCTTCCATCACTTCTCTTCCTCCAAATGACTCTCCTCCTCCTGAAGCGGCACTAGAGCCGGCATCCCTGGTGGTCTGTGTGGCTAGAATAAAACATTATACATATTTTAGATGCTAGATACGCCACCCCTTAAATACAACTGCAATCCATCACTACAGTTCAGTTAACACTGCAGTATCTTCTAACTAAAATATTACTCTGGGCATTTGATTGGTTCACAAAGTTAGACAAGCCAGGGATGGAATAGTGTTCAATGAAAAACATAAGGGTTTGGTTGGCAAATGCAATGGGAGTGGGACCTCATACTTTTTTCCAGCCATGCTGCACTGTCATGGAAAACTGCTGATATACCGTATAAATGAAGGAGACAGCACACAACATTGGGGTGGGAGGTCCTGATGACCATGGCCACTCTCTCGGGAGCTCAAATGTTAGAGCATGAGGAGGAAAAAGAAAGCCTTCTCAACAAGCATACATGGTGAATATTATTTATAATACTAGCTTACTTGGGCCTGCAAACTTTGTGGTAGACAGTAGAGTACCAAAATATGTTATTCTTAGTCTTACTCTTACAGTACCACAAGATATATAAGAGAGAGTCAAAGATTGCCAACAAAGCAGAAGATAAGTGAACCAGAGACTAGAGTAGAGACCGGAAAACGTCAGCTGCCAGAAAAAAAAACTTTTAATGTAAGGAAAAAAAAGATAATGCAGGGATAACAGAAATGAAACAAAAATTTAATCCATTGAGCTTTGCACGAGTGGGTTTGTATCCCGTTCTCGTCAACATGTGGAAGGAAGACGGCAGGTAATGGTGTGATAGAAAGTTTATTTCTTACCAGCAACACCAGCCTCAAGGCAGCAACTCCCATCCTGGAACCCAGCACCAACATTCCAATACCCCAAGATTCCACCCTAAGGCCACAAGAACCATAAACCCATCATTAGAGAAATAATAATCATAAATATTAGGACTTACTAGGCTAAGCAGAGCCCTCAGCAGTAGTGCTGGTGGTCGGCGCCTCCTGCTGACCAGCTACTTCTGGACCCGCCTTCTCAACTTCCCTCTTCTTGCATTTGGGTACTGATGTAAGAAATGACAAAGATAAAAAAATAGATTAGTGATACAGTTAATCTCCACAAAATTATTATGAAAGGCAAATGCAATCACATTGTACTTCTCTAAAACAGATCGCCTTCGCCTATAATACTAGTTTCGAGTCTATCAACTATCATTGAGTTGCCCATACTAATCCTAAAATCCCTATTCCAAATTTCCTTAACAAAAACTACATTTTGTACTAATGCATTGCAGTGAATGATCTTTGATTCTATTCTCATTTCTCAACCCCCAACTCAACACCAACTCAATCTCCCTTTTTTGCAATGCATAGACACATACCACACTTTGCTGTGAAATAGCTTGAAACTCTACGAGCTACATAAACAAAGTCACAGAGAGAACGTGCTACTCACTGATATCCCTGATTCTCCATAGTGACAGGAGGACAGTCTACAACGGCTTCATAATTAATCAACCAAAGTGAGCGCCAATGTTGAGAACGATTGGGTAGCTCTGAACACCTGCCTAGCAGAAACTAGAAACTGGATCACATAATAATATTCCAACGTGAATTAAATGTAACTTAGCTCTGAGTGTGAGCAGCATGCCATTCAGAAAAAAAGTTAGCATTGTATAATGCAAACACAACAAATAATTAATACTAACTGAGCCCCGGAATCTCAACGCCTAGCAGGTCGAGTAGGTCCTGTTCTCGGTCCAAGATATCCACCCAGTGGTGTGTTAGCTGCTGGACAGTCCCCTGAACCTTGCTGGTGTGCCGCACACACCGACGCATCCTCCCCCACTGCAGCCGATGCTCCCGCAGGGGGTATCCGCTGCCAGGCCTGCTGTCTGCAAACAGCATGGAGGGAAGGTGGTGGTGCACAAAAAAATTAGTGCTGCCACCTTCTTCTCGCTAAAGATCGCCTGAGGCTGCACACCTGGGAAGTGACACCGCCCACAAAGAAGCTGTTCCTCTGCTATGGCGCTGGGTGGGATAGAAAAGAAGGAAAAGGAAGGGAAGGAAAGAAGAAATAAGGAAGTAAGGGGAAAAACAAAATACAAAAAGACACAAAAAACAAATTTCCAAAAAACGTAAAATACACAAAGACACACAGTAATATAATAAATAAAAATGAGGGGTGGATACGTTTTAAATGGGGAGGATTAAAGAGATTAAGAGGGATTCTGAAAATGGCCCAGCACCATAACAGAGAGTAGAAAAAGAAGATGGCCATGCCCATGCGAAACCGCATGGTGCCATTTGCGTGTGATTTCCAATGCGAGGATGCACAAGAGAATGGCATAGTGCAGTTTGCACGTGATTTGCAAGGCGAGGACGCACTCTGCATTCCACATGGCAACGTGAACGGGCGCCCAGCAAACTCCACCTGGACGCGAAACTCTGCATAGTGAGGTGGAGTTCGCGTAGCACAACTCTGCCAAGGCCTACTCTGGACCCCAAGACAGCCATGGGCAACAGGTTCATCCTGGTCTTGGTGAACCATGCTGCCTGGTACCCGAAGGCTTTCTCTCTGAGAACAGTGACTGCACCTGCAGTAATCAGGGCACTGATAGGGAACTTTACCCATGTGGGCTTACCCTTGGAGGTGGTGTCAGACTGTGGTACCAACTTTGTCATGGTACATGAAGGCCATGTGGAAGAAGTGAGGGGTAACCTACAAATTCTCCACTCCTTACCACCCTCAAACTAATGGGCTTGTTAAAAGTTCAACAGGAATCTAAAAGGCATGATAATGGGCCTGTCGGATCCCATGAGGTAGGAGTAGGATGTCCTTCTGCCATGCCTTCTATTTGCAGAAGGGGGTTGGCTTCAGCCCCTTTGAATGTCTGTAGAGGCACCCTGTGAGAGGACCTCTCAGTCTGGTGAAGGAGGGCTAGGCTCAAGCTTTCAGGGAGGCCCCCCAGGAAGTAGTCAGCCACATGCAGGCACTCCGTAACCAGATGAAGTGCTTTTGGAAGCAAGTGCAGGAAAATCTAGATACCAGCCAGGAGGCCATGAAATGGAGGTCTGACCAGAACGTCACTCTAGTCGAGTTTCGGCCTGGCCAAACAGTGTGGGTTATGGGGCCTATCTTGCAGAAGTGGGAGCGTAACTACTCCGCTAGTATCAAGCGTTTATTCAAGACGCCAGACCGCAGGCTGTTTATCATTACCGAACTTACATCGACTCTTGAAGAGTTTTTAAATTCCTCGTGTTTTACATATCGTGTGCCAGTGCATTGAGCACAACCAAGAGCGTTAATCATTGACTTCAGTCTCCTGGCAGTCTTAAATAATTCCTTCACTCTTCCACATCGACCTTTGCAAAGTTAAACAATCGTGTTATACTTGGCTCATTGTATACCAGCTATTCTAGCACAATTAAGAATCGAATTGCTGTTTATCAGCCCTAGCAGCCTACTTTGACGACTTGTAGGAATTATATCTCATTCTTCGCACTTATTCAAGGACACTGTTTGTGGCTTTTCCTGATGAAGGCGCAGTGTGCGCCGAAACGCGCGTTGAAGAAGATCCATCTTGTAGCCACTGTTCAATCATTTTTGGTTTTATAATTCCGTTATCAATTTAATCAATTTTCTATCGTACCCAATTTTGGATTTTTTGTAACACATTTCATTGTATTTATGTTGTTTGTTTTCAAATTGTAATGATTGAATCATTGTACTGATGAGTTATATACACATGTATGTCTAGTATTGTCTGTGTGTTTTTTTAAATGAGATCAATAATAAATAGAATTTTTTTATAAAAGTTATGTTTGTAGTTGACACTGAGTTAATTGCATCATGCCTGGTTTCGACATGAGTCTTTGACTAAATTTGACTATATGACTGCCTAGGGATTTATTTTCACATATATGGGGCCTGTGAAGCCAGGGCCCTACAAGACCGCTGGTCTGGGCCTTATGAGGTGAAGGAGTGCAACAGTGATGTCACCTACTTGGTGGACCTCAAGACTCCCAGGAACCATTTAAGGGTCCAAAAATGTCAATTGCCTCAAGCCCCACTTAGAGTGGTCTGAGTTAACAATGCTCCTAGTCAGGGACAATGGTGTGAAAGAGGAGAGTGAACCTCTCCCCAACCTCCTTTCTTCCAAGGAGCAGGATGGGTCAGTGGTGGGTGTCAGCCTCTCCCCTACACTGACCCTAGAGAGACTGCCACCAGTTGTTGGAGCAGTTTGCCTCTTTCTTTTTAATATGTGTAAGCCACCCTTAAGGGAGACCCTGGACAGTCCCAATGAGAGGGTGCTGTGTATTTAAAAAGTTGGACATCTACTTTTAAGTTTTACATGTCTTTGTAGAGAAAAACTCTTCAAATAGTTTTTCACTACTGCAAGGCCTATCTCTCCCATAGGATAACATTGGAGTTGCATTATTACATTTTATAAGTGTAATTTCCAAATGGTAAGAGATAACTGGTTCATGTTTAGTGTCTCTGGAATCCAAATTTAAAATCCTAACTTATGGCGAAGCCAGATTTTAAATCACAATTCTGAAAATGCCACTTTTCGAAAGTTGCCATTTTCTTGCCTTAGCCATTGGGTGCCTGCAGCCTGTCTCTGGTCAAATGACTGGATGTAGTTGGCAGTTAGGCTTTGTGTATTCCTCCTAAACAGCCACACACAATGGGAGTTTAGGTGTTACTGGATGGGCCATCACTGGTAGGATGAGAGGGAGGAGCTGGGCTCAGCTTCACTTACACCTGAATAGTCTGCATCCTGTCTTCACACAAAGGGCTGCATACCCCCTGTAGTTAATCTGGAGCCACGTCAGGAAGGCAGGGCATCTGTGCACTTCTGAGGCATGCCTCTTGAAGATTCTTCCCACTTCAAAGGCACAACTGTGCATAAAAGAAGGACCTCAGACACACAACTTCAGTACACTCCTGGACCTGTGGATACTCGACCAGGAAGAAAGGCTGCTGGGCTGCTGATGGAATGTCACTCTGTTGGACTGCACTCTGCTGAACTCCTGCTTTTATGTGCTGACCTACTGCCCTCCTGCCCAGGTGAGAAGGACTGGACCTGCATCTCTTGAACCCAGAACCCACAGTGACTTCAATTGCTAGTTGGCTGGCCTCCTGATCTGAAGCCTCAGGGACATAACAGACTTCTAACAAACTTGCAGCTGCACCTAGACTCTGCCATCTGTGAGTCTACCCTGCCAAGTGGTACCACATGTACCTGAACCTTGGAAGTGGGCTTAAGATGTTTTGGAAGCCTCTGTGCATGCTGTGGAACCAATGCATCTCCTCTTCAGTGTGGCGCGGGGCAACCCCAAGCCAAAGCGATGCATCTCCACTGCTGTGTGGATTGGACCCATCGCAAAGTCTCGCATCACCACCACCACTGTGCAATGCATCCTCAGCACAGGCCCTAACATTTCTCAATGATGGCAGCCTCGACGATGATGCTGGACTCCGCATTGCCGGATGCGGGCTCCTCAGAATTGATGCATTGCCCCGACTGCACGACACATCGCCAACTCCAGATCTTGCATCACAAGCCCCATTGACGGGATCCTCAACGTTTGACGCAACAGGCCTTCACGCTGCATCATCTCTGCATCTTAGAACCGATGCATCACCTCGGCTGCACGATGCATCTTCAACATGGATCCACCCAATCCTCCGTAAACCAAGATTTAAGGAACTCTGTTCAGCAGTACTAACTGAGTCCCTGTAGCCAACCTGCGTCAACCTGAACTTGTGACTTTGTCCCAGTCTGGTGAAACCAGATGTCCACAGTTGATGCTTCATGCCTTTTGGTGCTGTTTTCTCTAAAAACTTTAAAATTCAATATCTCCAGTTCTACTAATTGGAATGTTCTCATTTTGGTCTTGTTTTAGTTATTAAATTATGCTCTATTTTCCTAACCTGGTTTGAGATCTTTTTGTGTGGTGTTTTCACTGTTTTACTGTCTGAAGTATTCCACAAATACTTTACACATTGTCTCTAAGCTAAGCCTGACTGCTTTGTGCCAAGCTTCCAAGAGTTTGAGCACAGGTTAGTTTGGGGTTTGCTTGTGCCATACGCTGACAAAGACTGTGGTTGTTGCTTGACCAGGGCTCACACCCCAGTCAACAAGTAACCCAATTTATTTCAAGTCAATTTAAACAGCAGCCCGGTCAGACAATACTGGTGCTTCTGGCAGAACCTGGTCCTTCACTAGAGGCATGGTGGTTCCAGCATCAGAAAATTGTTCGTGACAAGGTTCTTTGAACAGGCTACTCTTGAGAGTGATGATGTAAAAAATAGGAAAAGGTTGATTCAAGTTGATTCAGTTGAAGGGCACAGTTATAGAAATGGCTTCCAGAAACAGTTGATAAACGTGCCTAATGAACAGAGCCACTAGTCTACCAAATTCAACTCAATCAACAAAGTCATTTGAAAATACAAGGTGCATTTTCTATGCTTTCAACAATGATGTTATAGGACAAATAAATTGCCAAACTAGGTGAAACTAATTTTACCACTACCATTTTAGGGCCAAAGTATACAGACTGTGCCACTTTTTAGAAGTGTCAAAGGGCACAGATTTCTATTATCAGAAAAGATAGGGTCCACAAAAAGGTGAAAAATCTGGGTTGACTATGTAGAAAAGACAAATTGGCTAAAGATTTTTTTTAAAACGAGTTTTTTGTACAATGGGAACTGCAAACCACTGTTGAAGAATAAGAATTTTAGTTGTTGCACTGGCAAAATACCTCTTGATACGTGTACATGTGCGCAGACAGTGGGCTTTGGCTACTCCCCTTCAGCCATTATCATTTTTCAGTCATGCTGCCTCAGTCTTTACTTGTTTCAATCATATTTTTGTCACCTAACAGATTTTTAGGTCGAGCCTAGCGGCAGCGCGCATGCACTGCTCGCTCTGCGAGACTGCTGTAGTAGAGTATGGGAGAGAAGCCGCGCCCACTCTCCTCCCATGTTTTGCATTGGCTTGTGTAATTGTCTTTCGTAAATGCTGCCTTCGGATTCGTTAATAGGCTTGTTAGTCCCTCCTTAGTACGGCCTTGTCTTCATTTGTACCCTCCCATGGCGACTGGCCCTTTTACTTCAGTTGTTACACGGGACCTGTTATTTAGTCTGTAAGCACTATTTACTTTATTGAGTTTCTCTTGCTGCAGGCCGAACATGGCTGTCCCAGCTGAAACCGCTTGTGGATTTTTAAGCAGCACGGCCGCCCCTTTAACACGGGTGCCCACTTTCAATCACTTTAACCCGGCATTATCTTGTGTCTGTTTCAACCTCCCAAAGTAAAATGGATTTAGAAATGATTAGAGAATTAAGTCATGTGAATTCCAGGTAGCACATAATCGTGTGCTAATGAGCTGAAGCTGACAACAGCAAATCTGTGTTACATGTCATCTGTACGAAAGCCACCTGAAGGTTTTTTTTCCAAAGCCTGTTTTATTAACAACAACACCAACACCACCAATACCAGCACCACCAATACCACCACCAGCAATACCACCACCACCAATTCCACCGCCATCAATACCACCACCTCCGCCAATACCGCCACCAATACCACCACCACCGCCAATACCACCACCACTGCTAATATCACCACCACCAACACCACCACGATCAACACCACCAATACCACCACTAATACCATTACCACCACCAATACCACCACCACCACCACCAATACCACTACCACCAATACCACCACCAATACCACCACCACCAATACCACCGCTGTTAGACCTGGGGGTCTCTAGTTGGCTGAGGTATGTACCTTAGGCCAAATAGGGACCCTTGCTTCTACGTCAGGGTAAGGAGGGACACACCTGTAGATAACCCCTGCTCACCCCCTGGTAGCTTGGCACGAGCAGCCAGGCTTATCTCCAAGGCAAATGTGTAAAGTATTTGCATCCACGCTCTCAGTGACACAGTGATAACACCACAAATGGACTCCACACGAGTTTCATAAAAACAATTATATGTTTATAAAAAAGATATACGATAAGACCACACGATAAAAATCCAACATATGCGTATTTGTAATATTTCACCATGCCGGTTATTAGGCCAGCACCCACTGGTAGGTTCTTGCAGTATTAATGAGCAATTCTCAATGATCTAATGCAGTCCTAATGCAAAGCTATGCAGTTCGTAATGCAAGAATCAGGCAATTCGTAATGCACCAATCAGGCAGTTCGTAATGCGACAATAATGCAATTTGTAATGCAACAATCAGGCAGTTCGTAATGCCAAAAATAAGGCACATCGTAGTGCAACAATCAGGCAGTTCGTAATGCAAAAATAAGGCACTTCGTAATGCAACAATCAGGCAGTTCGTAATGCAAAAATAGGGCACTTCGTAATGCAACAACCAGGCAGTTCGTAATGCAAAAATAAGATACTACAGCATCGATCGCGGTGCTCTGCACGGTCTCTATGCCACTCTTACTGCCAAAACATGCCCCCAACACTGGTATGATGGAGAACAAGTGCAGCTCCACACTCCGGCCCCGGTACTGCCACTCCTCTGCAAGTACGGGCCGCGATACGGTCTTGAGCGGAGGCTCGCGCTGCAAAGATGGGAAAGGCCGAGAGCGTTTCTCTTGGAGCCCGCACCCCGCTGAGCGTTACCTGGGGGGTGCGATCTCACTCTCCTCTCCTTTCCTCACGACTTGGGCCTCCAGTGTGACTTCGTTGATCTTGGGCAGTGGCTCTCGGACCCCCGACGATGAAGGTTCGAGGTCTCTCTTTGGCAAAGGCAGGCTCGGGCCGGCGGCACAGCTCCTCTGGGGATGCCGGTCCGGGCCGATGGCAATGACGATCGCAGCAGCTCTGGTCACACTGCTCGATCAATGCAGAGAACAAGACTGCTCCGGGACACACCGTCACGGGGCAATTCTCACGAAGGTCTCAGGCAGCAACAGAGCACACGCACACAGCGTCGCTGAGACTCACTTGAACTCCGGGTGCACATGATCACAGGGCAATCCTCACGAAGGTCTCAGGCTGCATGAAGCACACACACACAGCATCGCTGAGACTCACTTGGACTCCGGGTGCCCACGATCACAGGGCAATCTTCATGAAGGTCTCAGGCTGCACAAAGCACACGCACACAGCGTCGCTGAGACCCACTTGGACTCCGGTTGCCCATGATCACAGGACAGTTCTTACGCAGGTCTCAGGCTTCACAAAGCACACGCACACAGCGTCGCTGAGACCCACCTGGAAACTTTTATGTTCCTGAGTTTCCACAACAGGGAGCCAGCTCTCCTCGGGCCCTTGGGGACAAGTTACTTCAGGACACAGCACACAGCAAAGTCCTCTCAAGCAGGGGGACACAGCACACAGCAAAGTCCTTTAGCCTCTCCTTGGTTAAAGCAGCAAACTGCAGGCCAGCCCCAGAACACACAGCAAGGGTCAGTCCTATCCTTCAGTCTCTTCAGCTGTTTCTTCCTTGGCAGAGGTTCCTCTTGACCACAAAGTAGTTTCAATCCTTTTCAGTCTTGATCAGTCCAACGTGCAGGGGTTTCAGCTCTCATAGTTATACCCCTAAATGTCTTTGAAGTCTTTGTGTTCAGGGGGGCACTGACCCCTGTCTAAACCAGTTCTGGGTGTCTCCATGCCAGTGACACCTTTTCCCTTTGATAGTGGGGGTTTGGATCTTCAATCACTGAGCAGGAGATGGAGTCTTTGTTTTATGGCAGCAGCCCAGGCCTCTTCACCTCCAGGGGCTACTCCTCTCCCCTAAACTCCAGATGCAGGTCAGCCTGTTGCTGTCTCACCTCCTCCCCTGGGTCAGGACATTTCCCAGATCCTATCACATTCAAATCCAGACAGTCAATCCACAACCAGGCAGAGACACACAGAATTGTTAGAACAAAAAACCAGCCACTTCTAAAAGCGTGGTTTCTAAACACACAATGTAAAATCCACCTTCAGAAAAAGATGTGTTATTAAATTGTGAATTCAGGCACACTAAACTTCACCTCTCCATCTTAAGCCTATGGGAAGATAGGCTGGAAACATATTACACATCCTTCCCCATTCTGTCCTATGGGCAAGATGGCCTTGCAACAGTGAAAAACGAAATGGAGAGCATTTCACTGTCAGGACATGGTACACACCTCAGTACATGTCGTACCTTTCACAAACACTGCACCCTGCCCAGGGGGGTACCTTGGGCCTACTATAGGGGTGTCTGATGTGCATGGAAAGGGAACGGTAAGGCCTGGCAAGTGGGTGCACCTGTCAGGACAACATGGCAGTTTAGCAAACTGCGTGCAGGCACTGCAGTGGCAGGCCTGAGTCCTCTTTTTAAGGCTACTTGTGTGGGTGGCACAATTAGTGCTGCAGGCCCACCAGTAGCATTTGCATTACCAGCCCTGGCACACATAGTGCACTTTACTAGGGACTTTACTAGTAAGGCAAACATACCAATTATGGACAACCAATTACCATTATACTTTACACAGGGAGCACTTGCACTTTGACACTGATCAGCAGTGGCAAAGTGCCCAAAGCATCTAAGTTGGCAACACCATGTCAGAAAAAAGGTCTAGGGGGAAAGCAAAAAGTTTAGGGAACTTTAGCCAAAAAGGGTCAAGTCCAACAACCGCCAATACCACCACCATCAATACCACAACCTCCACCAAAACCAATACCACCACCAATACCACCACCAATACCACCACCACCAACACCACAACCAATACCACCACTGCTACCACCACCACCACCAATACCTCCACCACCAATACCACCACCAATGCCACCACCAATACCACCACCACCACCACCACCACTACCACCACCACCAATGCCAACACCACCAATAAAACCACCAATACTACCACCAATACCACCACCACCAATACCAATATCACCACCACCAGTACTAATACCAATACCAATACCACCACCAATACCAATACCAATACCACAACCAATACCACCACCACCACCAATAACACCGCCACCAATAGCACCACCTCCACCAATACCACCACCACCAATACCACCACCACCGCCAATACCACCACCACCACCAATATCACCACCACCAATATCACCACCACCAATACCACCACCAACACCATCAACACCACCAATACCACCACCAGTACCACCACCACCATTACCACCACCAATAGCACCACCACCACCAATACCACCACCACCAATACCACTACCACCAATACCACCACCACCAATACCACCACCAATACCACCACCACCAATACCACCACCAATACCACAACCATCACCAATACTACCACCACCATCAATACCACCACCTCCACCACCACCAATACCACCACCACCAATACCAATACCACCACCACCAATACCACTACCACCACCACCACCACTACCACCACCAATACCACCATCACCAATACCATCACCACCAATACCACCACCAGTACCACCAGCACCAATACCACCAACACCAATACCACCACCAATAGCACCAACACCAATACCACCACCACCAATAACACCACCAATACCATCACCACAGCCAAGACCATCCTTCCATCCCTCCATTGCTGCCATAAAGCACAGCCCGCCCTGCACCAGGAGGTGAAGCCAGTGCCCTACTACAGCTGGAGTGTTTTTTATTAGGCCAAAGATAGCAATGACATTACACAATGCCACACTGCACACTCAAATCACGGAGAGGGCAGGAAATAGCCCCCCCCACCCCACACTTCCTCCTGAGCCGCGATAGTGTAATCACAGAGCGAAAGGTGTTGGAGCGCTTTGCTAGTGTTTATAGCTCGGATCATATGTAACTCTCACTTTACACTTTGTGTCTGTGTAATTTACAACACTTACACATCTTCTTCACTGCACTATTTATCACTACTTTGAAGACGTCGCAGGCCGGTCTCTTCCTCTGATTTTTACAATCTAACAACCGGTCGAGAAGGCCCTTTATTGCAATGCAATAGGTCTCGCATTTCCGAGAGTTTAAGCTATTAGTATTGTAAATGACAATGCCTTTTATTTATGTTTTAAAACCCAAAACATAAATAAAAGGCATTGTCATTTACAATGCCAATAGCTCAAACTCGCGTGAATGCGAGACCTATTGCATTGCAAATGCTTGTTCTTTAAGATGTTTACACAGTGAAAGTAGTTCCTGTGTTGTTTTGCAGCTGCCACCAAGAGCTTTTTCAAACTCTGCATTGATATTGCACATCATCTCATGCAGGGACTGCACAATTAGCTCTGAGCCACCACCTTTGTGAGTACAAGAGAAAAAGTAAAGCGAGGGTAAGAAAGATCTGCAAGTTAAGCTCTTGACCCCTTAACTGTTTATCACCTGCAGGTTGGTGGTTTACGTCCCAGAAAAACAGACTTAACTATAATTAAAATCTATGTTCTTATCTATTTCTCTCCCAGTATGAAGCCAGTCTTAAAACATCCAGGCGTTGCCTATGACAGGCAATTTCTCCTAAAATTAAGGCATAAGGTGGGAGTAAAACCAACCTGTCATCAACAGCCAGTCATAGTGGGGTATTTGCAATGCATGGCTGCGGAACAAGCAGTGCACGAAGCACCATCCGGCCTTTGCGTACATCAAGAGCCAATGCTCCTGCCAAGTGGACAAGTGGCCAAGCGGCCCCCAGGAACCATAACCAGTATTTCTGACAGCAACAACAGCTCATATTTTACTGCAGCTCTGTCTGAGGCTCATTAAGGTCTTTCCCAGGCAGCATGGCACCTTCATAGTTGGGCTGCTTCCTTGCACCCGCACTGCACTGTGAGAGGCAGGGGCCTGGCTAGATGGAGAGATCATACAGTGGTCTGCCTCTCTATTCACTTTTCACCCCTTCCCTCAACCCCCATGTGGATAAAATGCAAAATCTTCCAATATATTTTAAAACCTTCTATAAAAGCAAAAAATACAAAAGCAACTGATTGTCAATTAAAGACAATGGGCCTGATTCACAAAGGTAAATGTATACTTTAGTGTAAGTTTACCATTGTTTTGCTATCCACAAGCTAGGAGTAATAGTAAGTTTACGACTGCGGAAAACTTTGCACATAAATTGGCCTGTCCTTTGTTTTATGTGCAGAGTTCTCTACCCTGACTGCAGAGTCTTTCGCAGATTTAAACGTACTATTACCTCGTACTTTGTGAATAGCAAAATAAATAGTAAGCAATAGTAAACTTAAGCAAAAGTGTAAGTTTAACTGTGTGAATCAGGCCCGATGTTTATAGAGTATGTGAGGCTGACGAATGTGAACGTTGAAATGACTGGACAAATAATTTGAACCATAAACATTACATAAAGTTAGAGCATTTCGCTTAATCTAGGGAAAATTGTACAATCAAGCTTCACATGCTGTACTCGACCGGAAGACAACTTGTAGGGATATGACCCTTTACGATGAACCGGTATTAACTAAAGTTAATATGGCTAAAGTATTAACAAACTTTGTCAAAACCAATAGGCCTCCCTGTAAGAGGATAACACATGCAGACATAGGCATACACAAACACGCACTGTTGAATGCCTGTTTCCATGCTTTATTCCATGCTTGTTGTATCAGATTTGGCAAAAATGTACATCCAGGTATGCTGTTCATGTTTCCCAAATAAATGCAGGTTCAAATATTTTTTATAACATTGATTTTCAAGAATCCGCTGTGGGCTAGCAGCACGTTTGGCATCAGGCCTTACCATACATATTGATAAGATGACTGAACAAACATTATGTATTTAGCTGCGACTATAGTGGTGAAAACAATGACATTTTAATGAAAGTCGGAAATATCCACGAGCTGCAAGCATTATTCAAAATAGATATGTTAAATCGTACAGGCAATTTCAACAGGCCTGGCTTACGTGAGATAAGGCGTCAGTAACATGAAACAAGAGATGCTCATCTTCTTGGAAAATCCCATGTGCTTAAATGAAAAATGTTTACTTTAAAGGTACACTGAATACTGATTGTAGACCATTGCTGCTTCGCACTGCAAACATTGAGGTTGCTCTGAAATATGTAGCTACTCCGCTTATCTTTTCCCGCCTTGTTTCTCGGCGTGAATCTCTGTGTTCACATTTATCCAGTGAAATCAAAGCTAAAAGGCTCCGTCAGATTGGGATTTCTGATAGTATGCCACCCCATGGTGTACAGTCATAAAGTCCCCAGTGGTGTGCCAGGTTATCTGCAATTGTCAGCCATATTTCCTAGATAAAAGCCCAGGGGGCATGCCTACATTTTAAGAGAATATATTCCTGTGGGGGTTTCTGTTTACGTTGTTTGTGATGTATTTCATCTGGGCCAGGCAATAGCAGCCTAACAGACGTCAAGAGACTAAATACATTGTGAAAATCCTATTTTGCAATATATTTAAATAAAGATGACCATTTGGCTGCAGTCAGCTTTAAATGTCACCGTGTGGAAGGCTGAGGTGTGGTGTGAGATCAACACGACCGAGGAGGCTGAAAGCAGACTTGTGATTTGAGATGGGGTCAGGTGTGTTACCCCAAAGGTGATTTCACTGCCCGAATTTAGTGTGGCTTTCCATTCCGAGCCAGTACCGTGTGTGCATCTAGGAGCAAGGTAAGGTGACATTTCTAAGTGGATTTAGAAAGGACGTTGCAACGCATTGTCGTAATATATTCATAGTGTGACCCAAGGTACGAAAATCTATTTCCTAATTTAAATATGTGCACGTGTTCAGTGTTAGTCATAAATCAAGCTGTGACAGGTGCACGGTGTGGCCTTTGAGAACGACTTTGTTTTCAATGGAATAAGGTGTATAATCTGTCTAATACGGGTTTTAATGCAGGCGAGATTGACCTAGGCTGTCACCATCCTCTCAAGAGCGACAGTAAAAGAACCGAACGTGACAGAATGAAAATAGAATGTGCTGCGGGCATGTTGACAAAGAGGGGATGTAAGGGTATCTCATATTTTTCAAACATTTTTTCAGTGTTTGAGATATTGAAAATGTATTTTTGAATTTAATTATTGAAGTATTTATTTATTTATTTATTCAGGACTCTTGAATGAGGATTTACAGCAGAAACTGTTGTCTCTGGCGAGGTAGATAGAATAACGTTTGCGCCCTGCAAGACACCGCTTGAACATAGTAGGGACCTGCCCTTCAGCATGAGAAAGTTGTTCTGGAAAAGTTTCCTGGAACTGGTGGGTCTTGGGAGATTACTTGAGAGATGGCAAAGGAAATATATATGGAGAGAGAGAGACGGGATATGGTACACCAAAGGGGTAATGTAAATAGAAGACATTGAAAGGGGATGTGGATCAGATAGGTAAACACAGCCAGAGGAAAAGGTACACTTGTAGAGATGTGAGATATTAAGAAAAGTATAGAGAGATGTAAGGTAGTGAGAGTTTGAGGAGGTAGTGAGAGGGGAAAATGAGAAGTGAGGTATAGAAATACATCAAATAAAGAAAGTAGGGAGCCCGAATGAGAGAGAGAGAGAGAGACAGGTGGGTGAATGGTAGAAAGAGAAGAGGTGCAAAAGAAAATGAGGTGACGTAAAGGGACATAGATGAGGTAGAGAAAGAGAGGTGAGGTTGATACAATGGTCTAGAGAGCAGTGGGCTAGAAAGAGATGAAAATAGAGCTAGGAAAGGTAGAGATGCGCATAGACAGAGGTGAGGTGGAGAGGGTGAGTGACAAAGGAAGAAGGAGGTACAGAGAAAGAAGAGAGAGATAGTTAATGATAGAACTAAGGGGGGAGAGAATGAGAATGAGAGGGAGCAAGAATGGAGTAAAGTAGTGAAATATCAAGTAAAGAGATCAGAAGTAGATAGCTGGAGAGGGGAGATGGAGAGATGGAAAGGCAAGGACACAAGCATAGTCAGGTAAAATGAGAGGTTAGGTGGTGAGATACAGAGAGAGAGAGAGAGAGTGAGATGGAGTAGAGAGAGATAATGTTGGAGAGATGTGAGCTAGGGAGTAGTGTAGTAGAGAGCAGTGAGATAAAGAGGGCTTGAGAGAGAGAGAGTAGTGCGGTGCAGAGATGGGGAATGTTAGAGAGGTAAGGTAGATGGTTGAAAAATACAGGGAGGTGAGATGAAACAAAGCAGTGAAGTGAGGTAGAAAGAGTGAGGTAAATAGAGTTACAATGGTAGACAGCTAGCCTGCTCCCCCTAAATATCGACTCAAAATATAGTTCGACCATAATGTCATTATTTAAATATAGGGACTGCAAAAATATTGCAGACTAAAATATCGAAATTAAGTATATGTTTTATATATTATATCATCCGAGTTTAAAATATAGTATACTACAATATTTTGGATTATGTTCGTTGATTGTATTATGTCAGGTTTTTATTTCGACATTGGTTTTATGTGAAATTTTACTTTAATTGTTCGTAAATAATAATTTTGTAATGTATATTAGTTTATGTGCAGTTATTTGGTAATTGGGTGGGAAGTATTTTAAAATTATATATCAATTAATTTGAACAGAATAATTAGATTTTTTGTTTGTTTATTTGTTATTTAATTCTGTACATGTCAAATGCATCCTCAAATTGTTTATTATATTTTAATGTATTGTTGTGGGATTTATTGTGGGGCTGGGAGGGTAGTATTTATATATATATATATATATATATATATATATATATATATATATATATATATATATATATATATATATATATATATATATATTCCAGTCAGAGATGTCTGAGCAGACAGCAGATGCCCAGCAGCGGAGGCCTCGTTTCATGAATCCGATTCACTTCTAAATCTAAAAAGCATCTCCCTTATCTTATTTAATGAAGAAGTCCAGTGCCTCGCAGGAGCAGGTATCAATGTCTATTTATTAAAGACATAAGAACAAGATGGCGTGTTTCGACTCCTTGGAGTCTTGAGCACACAAAATTATTGTTAATACTCTTCAAACTTAAAAAAGTAACAGACACAGACAAAGGACTTACACTTCCTCCATTAGAAAACGCCAAAGAGCACAAGATTACATTTTTATTTTTTTATTTAAAAAAGTTTTATATAGCACGAGCATGACCCTAGTGGGTATCAAAGCGCTTTACATACGAGTTGCGGAACACATAGGTAGATAATTGTGGGAGAAAAGCAATGATATATAGAAATAACAGCAAGTACAAAATGAGATAAAAGATGCAGGCAATGGGGCCATACAATTGCCAAGTAGGCCATTAATAAGCGGTACATGATAGGAGACAAGAAGACAACAGTTTCTAGCTCAGCGCGGTGTTCATCAGTAAAGTTTTCACTTCCCTTTTGAAGGCAAGTGTTGAAGGAATCAGTCTAGTTTCCGCAGGAAGGGAGTTCCAGATTCTCGGGGCAATACCTGAGAATGTACGATTGTAGGTTTTCATTTTTTTAAATTTCTTCAGCTTGAGAAGCAAGGTACTGGAGCTCCTTGAGGAATGGGCACCCACCAACAGTTCAAGCTTATTCGCCCGGTACAAAGGAGTGTTGAAATGCAGTGCTTTATAAGTCATACATGCAAGTTTTAATTAAATCCTTGCCTTAAACGGAAGGCAGTTAAGAGATTTCAGGTCTGGAGAAATGTGGTTGGATTTCTTGGAGCTAGTGATGAGCCTAGCCGCCGCATTCAATGATGCTCTGAGGGGGGCTGATCTGTATCTCGGTAGCTTGCAGAGTGTGGCACTACCGTAATCTAGCCATGAGATGACTAATGCTTGCACCGCAGATTTGAAGTCATCCTGGAGAAGGACGGGTTTAAGTTTCCTTAGGATGCTCAGTTGGAAATTCGCTCCTTTGTTCTATGCGCTGATGTGATCCTGCATGTTTAAGTTCTTATCCAGCACTATTCCTAGCGATTTTGTAGAGTCTATGATGTGAGGTGTGCAGTTGAGAGCGGAGAGGTTTTTCAAATATTTCTCCACAATGGGGGTTCGCTTGGTCGGTAAGATAAGTAGGAATTCCATTTTGAGGGTGTTTAGTTTGAGGTGGTTGGAGGTTAACCAATTTTGGGTTTTGTGCAGGGTTGCAGGGTTCCGTTGAGTATCTTAATATCTTCAGGGGAAATAATTTTCATGTACAATTTGGTGTCATCCGCATACATGTGATTGTTAGAAATGGGATCTCTAGTTGGCAAGGGCTTGCACCTTTGTCCAAGTAGGGACCCTTCTTCCTAGTCAGGGTAAGGGTGGTACACTCGTGAAGTAACCCCTGCTCACCCTCATGGTAGCTTGGCACGAGCAGTCAGGCTTAATTCAGAGGCAGTGTGTAAAGCATTTGCACATAACCAACAGTAATACAGTGTAAGCACTACAAACGGACACCACACCAGTTTAGAAAAATAACCAATATTTTATATACTCAAGACAAGACCAATTACGACAAAAATCCACAATACTATACTTTAAAAACGAATACTTGATAAGGTAACTTCTTCTTTGCAGGAATAGCACAAAAGCAAAGTTTGTACGAGTCGGTAGCTCCGTCCGAGCCTACCGTGATGCTGAAAACCACAGAGTCTAACAGTTCCAGCCGACCGCGTCGATACGGGCCAGCAGAGTCATGAACAGACTCGGTTACAGTACCTTTCTCGTTGTGGCTGGTACGGAGTGTACGAGCCGGTCGGCGTTCGTCGCGGTGCAAGACGGAGCGGTGCAAGGTGCGGTGTCCCTCGATGCGGTGCAGGCAGCGGCTCGATGAGCGTCGTGCAGACGGAGTCGGTGAGTCCAAGGCGTGCGATGCAGGGTGAGACGATGCTCGATGCGGTGCTGACAGGTTGCGATGCAGGCGACCAAGCCGGAGTGCGGGAGCTGGCGTCGGACAGCGGTGCGAGTCGGAGCGGTGCGTCGCAGACGTGCGAGCGGTGCCCCAAATGCGGTGCGGTCACGACTCTTGAGCCAGTTGCAGCGACCGCGTCGGTCGGGTCCGGCTGGTTCAGTGAAGCGATGCGATGCGAACTGCGGTGCCCACAGGTCACGGTGCAAGCAGCGGCTCGATGTTGGCGGCGTTGGACGTCGCCCACGGTGAGACCAGGGTTGCGATGCGAAGCGGGGCGATGCGGTCTGCGGTGCAAACAGGTCACCGGCCAGGGATGGATTCGGTTGACGGTTCCCTTCCTCTGTGGCAACTGAAACAGCGTTCCAGAAGCGGTACCCAGAGGCTTGTGAAGTCTTTGTAGTCCCTGAGACTTCTTAACAGGAGGCCAGCTCGGTTCCAGGCCCTTGGAGATACTCAGCACAAGTTTGTAGAAAGTTCCTTCCTTTCACTGCCCAAGGCAGAAGCAGCAGCTGCAGGCCAACCCAACAAAGCAACAACACAGCAAAGGGGCAGTACTCCTCCTGGCAGCTCTTCCAGCTCTTCGTCTTGGCAGGTTCCTTGATTCCAGCGAGATCTAAATTCATGGGGTCAGGGCCCCAATATTTATATCCCAAATTCCTTTGTTCTCTGAAGGCAGAGAGGCCTTTGCCTAGTCCAAACCAGTTCTGGAGCACTTTGTTGACAAGTCTCCGTCCCTTCTTTCAGTGAGTAGGCCAGGGACATCAGACGCACCACAGGAGGTGGAGCCAGCATCGTGGAGGGAAGGCACTGTCCTATTCAGGGCCCAGGTGCAACCCCTCCCACCCATCTACATGTAGATCTTGCTATTCAGCCCTGTGCTGACTCACCCTGTCTCCTGGCATCCCCCAGCCCCTGTCACTCACACTCCAGACAAGGAATACACAACCTCGCAGAGGCAGGCTTGGATGGTTAGACAAGAAAATACCCACTTTCTAAAAGTGGTATTTTCAAACACAGAATGTTAAAACCAACTTCACTAAAAGATGCATTTTATCATTCTGAGTCCAGGCATACTAAACTCGAATTTCTACCATGTTCCCGGGGTCAGTTAGGATTATAAACTGTAATAATCAAAACTGCCCGTTCTGGCCTAGGGGGAACAGGTAGCCTTGCAATAGTGAAAAACGAACTAGGCTGTAATTCACTATCAGGACATGCCGCACACACCCGGGCATGTCCTACCTTTCGCATACAATGCACCCTGTCCACAGGGGTACCTTGGGCCTACCTTAGGGGTGACTAACATGTAGCAAAGGGAAGGTTTAGGGACTGGCAAGTGTGTGCACTTGCCAAGTCGACATGGCAGCCCCAGGCTGCGCACAGGCTCTGCGATGGCAGGCCTGAGTTACACTTTACGGGCTGTTTGCGTGGGTGGCACAATCCAGTGCTGCAGCCCACCAACAGCATTTGGTCTATAGGCCCTGGCACTCGCAGTGCACTTTACAAGGGACTGACACATAAACCAAATAGGCCAATCATGGAAACACCAATCCATAACACATTTTATACAGGAGCACTTGCACTTTCCCACTGGACAGCAGTGAGGAAAGTGCGCAGAATCATTACACCAGCAAAAACAGAGTCAAAACCGGGAGGTCAGAAAGCAAAAAGTCAGGGGAAACACGCCAAAAGATGCCAAGTCTAACACATGTCCCCTCCAGCTGAAAGTAGGGAGAACTACCCAACCCCATTGGAGTTCTCTTCACTAAGGCGGAAGAACCTGGACAGACCATCTGCTTTGGCGTGTTCTGTACCAGGACGGTGTTCCACCGTAAAGTCCATTCCCTGTAGGGAGATGGACCACCTCAGCAGTTTTGGATTCTCACCCCTCATTTGCATCAACCATCTGAGGGGCCTGTGGTCTGTCTGAACCCGGAAGTGAGTCCCAAACAGGTATGGTCTCAACTTCTTCAGCGCCCAGACCACAGCAAAAGCTTCCCTTTCTATGGCACTCCACCTCTGTTCCCTGGGAAGTAGTCTCCTGCTAAGGAAGACTACAGGCTGATCCAGCCCCTCTTCGTTCAGTTGTGAGAGCACCGCTCCCACACCATGCTCTGAAGCGTCAGTCTGCACGACGAATTCCTTGGAGAAGTCAGGTGCCTTGAGCACGGGCGCCGTGCACATGGCTGCCTTCAGGGCATCAAAAGCTTTCTGGCAGGACTCAGTCCAGATCACTTTCCTGGGCTGCCTCTTAGAGGTCAGCTCTGTTAAGGGGGTAACGATGGTGCCATAGCCCTTAACAAATCTCCTATAGTAACCGGTGAGACCCAAGAAGGCTCTCACCTCTGTCTGGGTCTTGGGGGGCTCCCAAGCCAGAATGGTGTCAATCTTGGGTTGTAGGGGCGCCACCTGGACGCTTCCTACCTGGTGTCCCAAGTACACCACAGAACCCTGCCCGATCTGGCACTTACTGGCCTTGATCGTGAGGCCTGCACCTTGCAGAGCCCTCAACACTTTCTCAAGGTGCTGTAAATGTCCTTCCCAGCTGGAACTGAACACAGCAATGTCATCCAGGTAGGCGGCACTGAAATCCTCCAGCCCGGCCAACACCTGATTGACCAACCTCTGAAAGGTGGCAGGGGCATTCTTCAACCCAAAGGGCATCACCCGGAATTGGTAATGACCTTCTGGGGTTGAGAATGCTGATCTCTCCTTGGCCCCATCGGTTAAGGCAATCTGCCAGTACCCAGACGTCAAATCAAACGTGCTGAGGAACCGGGCAGCTCCCAACCGATCAATGAGCTCATCAGCTCTGGGGATGGGGTGCGCGTCAGTCCTGGTGACGGCATTGAGCCCACGGTAGTCCACACAAAACCGGAGTTCTGGCGTGGCACCGGGCGCCGCAGCCTTTGGGACCAAGACCACTGGGCTGGCCCAAGGACTGTGGGAGGGCTCAATCACCCCTAACGCCAACATCTTAGAGACCTCCTCCTTGATGCTGGCTCTGACCCGGTCAGTCAACCTGTAAATTTTGTGCTTCACAGGAGGGCTGTCATCAGTGTCCACGTCATGGGTACACCAGTGAGTAACACCGGGGGTCAGAGAGAACAGTGGGGCGAACTGTCCCACCAACTGGCGACAGTCCCCCTGCTGCTCCTGAGTCAGAGTAGGGGAGAGGATCACACCCTCTACTGACCCATCATGCTCCTTGGTAGACAGGAGGTCAGGGAGAGGCTCACTCTCCTCGTCCACCCCATCATCTGTCGCCAAGAGCATACTCACTTCGGACCTCTCGAAGTGGGGCTTGAGGCGGTTCACATGAAGGACCCTCAAAGGGTTCCTTGGAGCCTGCAAATCCACCAGGTAGGTGACGTCACTTTTGCACTCCTTTACCTCATATGGCCCAGTCCACTTGTCCTGCAAGGCACAAGGTGCCACTGGGGCCATGACCCACACTTTTTGCCCAGGTTGAAATTCGACCAGAGTGGCATTCTGGTCATACCATCTCTTCATTTCTTCCTGGCTTGCTTCTAGGTTCGCCTGAGCGAGTTTCCTGAAGTGGGCAGTTTGGTTTCTAAAGGCCAGCATGTAGCTAAATACATCCTGGGGAGTTTTCCTGGGAGCTGCCTCCCAGCCTTCCTTTACCAGACTCAGAGGTCCTCTGACAGGGTGGCCATACAGGAGCTCAAAGGGGCTGTACCCAAGAGACTTCTGAGGCACCTCCCTGTATGCAAAGAGTAGGCATGGCAAGAGGACGTCCCACTTACGCCTCATGGGTTCTGTTAGACCCTTGATCATGCCTTTCAAGGTCTGGTTGAATCTCTCCACCAGACCGTTTCCTTGTGGGTGGTAAGGAGTGGTGAACTTGTAGGTTACACCACACTCCTTCCACAGGGATGTCATATACTTGGATATGAAATTGGTCCCCCTATCAGAAACCACCTCTCTGGGGAATCCCACACGGGAAAAGATCCCCATTAACGCCCGGCCCACCACTGGCGCCGTCGTTGTCCTGAGAGGGATTGCCTCCGGGTACCGGGTGGCATGGTCCACCAAGACCAGGATGTACCTGTTGCCCATGGCTGTCTTGGGATCCAGTGGCCCCACAATATCCATCCCTAACCTTTCAAAGGGTGTTCCAACAACAGGAAAAGGTTGGAGAGGAGCTTTGACCTTCCTCCCACTCTTACCACTTGCCTGGCAAGTTTGGCAAGACCTACAGTGTGCATCTGACTGCCTTCGCATTTGGGGCCAAAAGAAGTGGGTGACAAGCCTGTCAAAGGTCTTGTCCTGCCCCAAATGTCCTGCCAAAGGCACGTCATGAGCCAGACCCAGTAGGAAGGTCCTGAAGCGCTGGGGTACCACCAGCACACGGGCTGACCCAGGCTCAGCAACCTTAGGCTCACTGTATAGGACACCACTCTCCCAGTAGATCAGATGTGACCCGGACTGATTACCAGCTGCCTGGTCTGCAGCCTGCCGCTGCAGACCCTCCAGAGTAGGGCACTCGTTCTGCTCCCTGCAGAACTCCTCCCTGGTGGGACCCCCTTCTTGCTGCCAATGGGTCAGCTCAGAGATGTCTCCCAGTTCGGCTACCTGCTCCCCTGTAGGCACCGGGCGTCCCCTCGAGGTCCGCCTCCTCCCGGTCCGTGGGAACTTCGGGGGCCGGTTTCCGCGCCCCTGCCCTTTCTCTTGGCAGGGACTTGGGCCACTGTTTCAGGCTCCAAGTCCTCTTGATCAACCTTTCTGGCTGCCATTGACCGAGTAGACACGCATGCCCACTCTGGCAACCCAAGCATCTCCAAGTGAGACCTGAGCTCAACCTCCTTCCATGAGGACTGCTCCAGGTCGTTTCCTAGCAGACAATCTACAGGCATGGTAGGGCTCACAACCACCCTCAAGGGACCTGAGACCCCCCCATTCAAAGGGAACCTGCGCCACCATACATTGGCGCTCTGAGTTGTCTACCGCAACTACTTGGTGGAATGCCCCGGGGACTACTTGCTTCTCAGACACCAGGTGACACCGGACTGAGGTCACACTGGCTCCAGTGTCTCTGAGAGCCTCTACCCTGTTCCCATTAATGGTCACCCAGGTGCTATATTTCTTTGTGTTAGGGGCACCTGGTTTCCTGGGACCATCTTACTGTCCCCTAGTGAGACAAGGGTCATTTCTGCGGGATCCCCACCCTCCTGTGGGCACCCCTCCTCCCCAAGCGCTACACTAGCCAACACTTTGGACTGTCCACCGGTGGGTGGCTGTGTCCCCTTTGGGCACTTGGGGTCCCCCTTAAATTGACCTACCTGGTCACATGCATAACACTTGCGGGGCCGGTCTCAACAGGCTTCCCTGTGGAGACCCCTTTCTTCTTATCACCGGGGGCTGGGAACTTTTACCCTGGGTACTAGTTTGGGGCCCTTTAGAGAACTCCTGCGCTTTACCCTTGTCCCCCCACCTTTCTGCTGGGGACCCTGCCCACCTTTGGCTGAGTCTCCCCAAACGCTTTCTTGTGGACCCTGGTACTCACCCAGCGGTCCGCTTCCATAGCAAGCTTCCTGGGGTCAGTTAGCTTACTATCAACTAGGTGCTGGCGCAGATCTGCAAAACATAGACTAGACAAGTGCTCCCATGCAATCAAGTTGTAGAGCCCCTGAAAATCTGTTACACTACTGCCCTTCAACCAACCATCCAGAGACCTGCAGAACACATCCACACATTCCAACCAAGTGTTGGCCTCAGACTTCTTACTGGACCTGAACTGATCCCTGTACTTTTCAGGAGTAAGACCATACTTCGTGAGAAGGGCATCCTTCATGTCAGCATAGGTGAGGTGATACCCCTTACCCAAAGCTATCAGAGCATCCCTTGCTTCTTCAGGGAAAAGTGGCAACAATCCTGCTCCCCAATTCTCCTCAGGGACCCCATTCATGTGTATGGCTGCCTCATAACCCTGAAACCACCTTTGTATGTCATCCCCCTTCTTGAACTCCTTGCCTACGTTCTTGGGAATGTGCACAATCCTGTCTGCCTTTCTGGACAAATTGCTGCCACCATCTGAGCCTGACTTACTCCTAAGTTCTAGCTCCTTCAGTTCTCTCTCATGCTCTTATAGCATCTTCCTCTCCTCTATGGCCAATCTCTTCTCCTCCCGCTCACTCTCCAGCCTGAGCTTCTGCAGCTCAAACTGCCTTGCCTCCCGCCTGTCCTCCAGCTCCTCTGGGGACAGACTGCTGCTGCCTGACCTGGCGGGTTCCCCCCTACCCAAAAGCATATCCACCCTGGAAATAGGCTCCTCCACCTCCTCACTGAGATTACCAGGCTGCCCACTGGCATGTCTGGCTGCTACCCAGGCCCTCAGCGCCTTCTGTAGCTCCTCCTTCCTTGTGAGGCCTTTAATTTGGACTTTCAGGTTTTTACAAATCGCTCGTAGTTCCTTTACGGCGTAGGTTTCCAACCTATCCTCCTCAAAGATAATTTCCAGAGATGCAACGGATGATGCTGCTGTGTCAGGCATGACAAAAGTAGTGAGTTGAAAACTGGCAAGATCAAAAATAGGCCAAAAGAAAAAGAACCAGAATGTGGTACGTAATGGTCTGCGATATGGTAGTAGTGCACACCAATCACTGTAAGTCAAGTGCAAACACAAGTCCTATCCTCACCGCTGACAACCAATGTTAGAAATGGGATCTCTAGTTGGCAAGGGCTTGCACCTTTGTCCAAGTAGGGACCCTTCTTCCTAGTCAGGGTAAGGGTGTTACACTCGTGAAGTAACCCCTGCTCACCCTCGTGGTAGCTTGGCACGAGCAGTCAGGCTTAATTCAGAGGCAGTGTGTAAAGCATTTGCACATAACCAACAGTAATACATTGTAAGCACTACAAACGGACACCACACCAGTTTAGAAAAATAACCAATATTTTATATACTCAAGACAAGACCAATTACGACAAAAATCCACAATACTATACTTTAAAAATGAATACTTGATAAGGTAACTTCTTCTTTGCAGGAATAGCACAAAAGCAAAGTTCGTACGAGTCGGTAGCTCCGTCCGAGCCTACCGTGATGCTGAAAACCACAGAGTCTAACAGTTCCAGCCGACCGCGTCGATACGGGCCAGCAGAGTCATGAACAGACTCGGTTACAGTACCTTTCTCGTTGTGGCTGGTACGGAGTGTACAAGCCGGTCAGCGTTCGTCGCGGTTGCGGTGCAAGACGGAGCGGTGCAAGGTGCGGTGTCCCTCGATGCGGTGCAGGCAGCGGCTCGATGAGCGTCGTGCAGACGGAGTCGGTGAGTCCAAGGCGTGCGATGCAGGGTGAGACGATGCTCGATGCGGTGCTGACAGGTTGTGATGCAGGTGACCAAGCCGGAGTGCGGGAGCTGGCGTCGGACAGCGGTGCGAGTCGGAGCGGTGCGTCGCAGACGTGCGAGCGGTGCCCCAAATGCGGTGCGGTCACGACTCTTGAGCCAGTTGCAGCGACCGCGTCGGTCGGGTCCGGCTGGTTCAGTGAAGCGATGCGATGCGAACTGCGGTGCCCACAGGTCACGGTGCAAGCAGCGGCTCGATGTTGGCGGCGTTGGACGTCGCCCACGGTGAGACCAGGGTTGCGATGCGAAGCGGGGCGATGCGGTCTGCGGTGCAAACAGGTCACCGGCCAGGGATGTATTCGGTTGACGGTTCCCTTCCTCTGTGGCAACTGAAACAGCGTTCCAGAAGCGGTACCCAGAGGCTTGTGAAGTCTTTGTAGTCCCTGAGACTTCTTAACAGGAGGCCAGCTCGGTTCCAGGCCCTTGGAGATACTCAGCACAAGTTTGTAGAAAGTTCCTTCCTTTCACTGCCCAAGGCAGAAGCAGCAGCTGCAGGCCAACCCAACAAAGCAACAACACAGCAAAGGGGCAGTACTCCTCCTGGCAGCTCTTCCAGCTCTTCGTCTTGGCAGGTTCCTTGATTCCAGCGAGATCTAAATTCATGGGGTCAGGGCCCCAATATTTATATCCCAAATTCCTTTGTTCTCTGAAGGCAGAGAGGCCTTTGCCTAGTCCAAACCAGTTCTGGAGCACTTTGTTGACAAGTCTCCGTCCCTTCTTTCAGTGAGTAGGCCAGGGACATCAGACGCACCACAGGAGGTGGAGCCAGCATCGTGGAGGGAAGGCACTGTCCTATTCAGGGCCCAGGTGCAACCCCTCCCACCCATCTACATGTAGATCTTGCTATTCAGCCCTGTGCTGACTCACCCTGTCTCCTGGCATCCCCCAGCCCCTGTCACTCACACTCCAGACAAGGAATACACAACCTCGCAGAGGCAGGCTTGGATGGTTAGACAAGAAAATACCCACTTTCTAAAAGTGGTATTTTCAAACACAGAATGTTAAAACCAACTTCACTAAAAGATGAATTTTATCATTCTGAGTCCAGGCATACTAAACTCGAATTTCTACCATGTTCCCGGGGTCAGTTAGGATTATAAACTGTAATAATCAAAACTGCCCGTTCTGGCCTAGGGGGAACAGGTAGCCTTGCAATAGTGAAAAACGAACTAGGCTGTAATTCACTATCAGGACATGCCGCACACACCCGGGCATGTCCTACCTTACGCATACAACGCACCCTGCCCACAGGGGTACCTTGGGCCTACCTTAGGGGTGACTAACATGTAGCAAAGGGAAGGTTTAGGGACTGGCAAGTGTGTGCACTTGCCAAGTCAACATGGCAGCCCCAGGCTGCGCACAGGCTCTGCGATGGCAGGCCTGAGTTACACTTTACGGGCTGTTTGCGTGGGTGGCACAATCCAGTGCTGCAGCCCACCAACAGCATTTGGTCTATAGGCCCTGGCACTCGCAGTGCACTTTACAAGGGACTGACACATAAACCAAATAGGCCAATCATGGAAACACCAATCCATAACACATTTTATACAGGAGCACTTGCACTTTCCCACTGGACAGCAGTGAGGAAAGTGCGCAGAATCATTACACCAGCAAAAACAGAGTCAAAACCGGGAGGTCAGAAAGCAAAAAGTCAGGGGAAACACGCCAAAAGATGCCAAGTCTAACAGTGATATTGGATGTTAGATGCTTTGAGGATTACAGTAAGAGGTTCAATGAATAGGTTGAAAAGCATGGGGGAGAGAGTTGACCCTTGTAGCACCCCCAGAGTGCAGGGACTGGAATTGGATAAAGTTTGTTGGGATTTGACTCTCTGCGCTCTGTTATTGAGAAAAGAGGCAAACCATTTTAGTACAATGCCTGAGCACCCCATCCTACATTCCAGAAGGCTAAGAAGATTGTCATGTTTGACAGTGTCAAAAGCAGATGAGAGGTCGAGTAGGATTAGTAGGCAAGATTCGTTCTGGTCAAGCATTGTGAGAGAGTCATCAACTATATGAGTGATGGCTGTTTCGGTGCTGTGGCTGTGACAGAAGCCCGATTGGAATTGATCAAGAAGTTGGAATTCCTCAATGTGGCTACACAGTTGTTCATGAACACATTTCTCAAGGAGTTTTGCCAGAGTATGGATGTTTGTTATTGGTTGAAAATTATTCAGATCTTCAGGGTCAGCCGTCGATTTTTTAAGAAAAGGCAGAACCAGACCCGACTTCAGGCAGTCAGGGATCTCACCTTGAAAAAGAGAAGCATTGATAATCTTGGTCCAGAGTGGGACTAGTGATCTTATCATTTCTTTAAAGAAAATGGGGGGGAGGGGATCATTGAAGTGATTTGAAGGTTTCAGGGTCGGGAGAATGTTGAAGATGGATGTGTCATTGAGGGGTGTGAATTGACTCCAAGAGGCATTATTTTTAGGGGAGAGACAGGGCAGTGAGGGTAAGGAGGAGTCCGGAGAGAGTGATAGATCGATCAGGGCAGACCTTAGATCCAATTCAATCTTGCTCACCTTTTCAAGGAAGAAGTCGGCAAAGTCATCGCAGTTTGGCTGAGGGCAGGAGATGAGAGGTGATTGGATAGGAGTGTTATTGGATTGTAGCTTAATCAGTTCAAACAGCCTTTTGAGTTGATTTTTAGCTTTGTCCAGTTGGGATTTGAAGAAGGTCTCTTTTGCCGATCTGATGTGTTTGTTGTACCTACTCCTTCTCAGTATTAAAATCTTAAGGAGATCAATAGATGGAGAGGATCTCCAGGAGCATTCTGCTAGTCTCAGATTGTGTCTGTCTGCATTTAAGCTGTCATTGAACCATGGTTTGGAGTCTTTGATGGACTTTCTTTTTAGTTGTAGGGGGGGCAATTGCACTGAGGGCAGTCAACATGGAGTTGTGATAGTGTTCAGTGAGTTCGTGAACGTCGAACATGCAAGCCGGCGGCGGTAGGGACAAATTGCAGTAAGATATTAGCTCATTTACGTTTGTGTTTTGCAGCGTTCTTTTCCAATGTTTTTGTTTTAATAGTTGGAATCTTTTGGAGTTCCATCTTTCTAGGATTCGGAAGGTGATATAGTGACATCCGACCAGTCAGAAGGGTCAATAGATTCAAGCTCAATGAAGTTGGGATTGGAGAGGATTAGATTGAGGGTCGCGCCTAACTTGTGTGTTGGGCTGTCACAGAATTGCGTCAGGTTGAGGTCAGCCAGGAAGTTTTTGAGACTGATCACGGCCTGATCATTCGGGTCATTCCAGTGAAGATTGAAGTCACCAAGGAAGATCTGGGGGCAGTGGAGACCCAGGTTGGGCGAGATGGTTTCCATAGTTTGTTCGTTCAAAGGGAGGCTGTCTCCAGGAGGATGGTAAAAGATGTGCAAGTTGCATAAGGGTCAATGTTTGCTGATGATGTCTATGCACATATATGCACAGGATGAGAGAGTTGCAGAAGCGGACTGCCTTGCTGAGAGACCGGTGTGGTAAATACAGGCTATGCCCCCTACCGTTCGCTTAACTCGATCGAGTCTAATAATGTTGTGGCTAGGAGGGACTAGGATGTCAAGGATAGGACCTGAGGAGTCATTAAGCCAAGTTTCAGTGAGGATTATGAGGTTTAATTACTGATCTAGGATGAGATCAGCAAGGTCCGTGGCATGTTTCACAGCTGATCTACAGTCAAGCAACTTTCAGGTGTGATTTTTGTGGTAAGTGGGAGCAGGCTGAGTAATGGGGATTTGCATAAGGTTAGCAATGTTTAAGGCATTATCATTGTGTCTGGGAGCTCTAAGAGGGTTAGATGGAATCGATTGTATAGTCTCTGATATGACTTGCTTGGTTTTAGTAGCCCCAAGAGGGTTTAGTGGGGGAGTTTGAGTGGTTCCAGTAAAGACTTGTTTGACCGATAGAGAGGAGTTGTAGGCTCAGAGGAGGGAGAGAATATCTGGTTCAGATAGGTGATTCTTGGATCTGGTGGGTCTACATGGGGCGTTAGGGCAGGGAGTAGTACTCCAGTTCTGGACGGGCGCTTTCAGCCAAGGGTCGCTCGATAACATAGCGGAAGGAGTTGGTAGTTTAGGGTATTGGTTGTTCATTTGCAGGATCTCCTGCGAGGACTTGTTAGAAGATAGGTCACTGGCCAGCTCCGAGGTGATGTTTATGAGTTTTTGTATGTCAGTTTTAAGTTTTAGAAGCTCCCGGTTTATTTCCTTAAGCCTAGAGGCGGGACCGGATTGGGGATCATAGGTCTTGGTGGGGGGAGGAGGAGGGTGGTTCAATAGGGTGGAAATAGGTGTGTCCCAAGAAAGGGGACGATGAGGAGGGGGCTGTTCCCTGAGGAGAATTTCCCGCGCTGTTGGTCAGAAGGGAACTGCAAGGGGGAGCCAGAATTGGCGTGAGGAGGGAGCTTGGGTGGAATGGGAGAAAGGATTAAGGGTTGGGGATTCGAAAAGGTGTGAGGTCCCATGCTATTAATGTGGTTAGGGATAGCTGACTTCAGCGTGGAGAGTGGGCGAGCTTGCTGTGGAAAAATTGAATTAAAATGAAAACAATAGGTTCACAATTTATTCATTATGGATAGTATAATGGGTTTAGTAAATAAAGATAATCCAATGTCAATATGATAATCTTAAAATAATGAGTCCATTCATATTTTTCAGTTTTTTAAACAATCAGTCCCCATAAAATTAGCTGATTAAGAATGGTTTTCATACATAAACAGGGAAGAAAGAAGATACATCAATTTTTGTTTCTATCTGGAAAATTTTCAATTTGACACATCTATATCTGATAATAACATTTCATTGTAAACAATTGTAGATCACATTGAGACCAATTAATAGATAATGAGTTTGTGTTAAATTCATCTTAATGTTACACAATTAAAGCTTTCGTAGCTTTATTACAATTCATCATCATAACACATGAGTAGAAAGTTTTAAATCTTATTGAGTTAAGTCCTTGATCAATATTCTACCCTCACTGTGACAATTTGATTACATGTAAAATTGATTATTACATACAAACAGCCAATGTGTATGGTTCAATATGTTCGTAATTCAGACACAGGTCATACACACAGCCCTTCATCGGTCACCAAGTATCTATATCATTTAACCCCAATTGTATTCCAAACATGGCAAATTTCTAAAAATAAAGGAAATCTCTGTGATAATGATCCATCCCCTATTAAAAGGTACAGTGAGTTATATTCCCTAAACAAAATTAAAAATGTTAAAGCCAATAATACGAATACAACTTATGAATGCCAAAGGAGGTTGTCAGGAGGAGCGAACCAGATATACACATATGTGTAACTCCTCATCCAAGTTCATTGCGTGGGGTGCCAGGCAACCAGCCTCTACAATATATCTGGATTCCATTCTGCACAATGCAAGGATTCTGTCCCCCCTCTCGGGTTTTTGGTATTGCAGCTGATTCCAAAGAATTTACGGACCTTCCAGTCCCCAATAGGACCCAATCCACCTGTAATGCATAGAAAGTATCCCTCCCTCAAAGACAGATTGGTAAACAGTTACCTAAATCCTAAACACATTCCTTGGCAACTTCCAATTAAAAGATTATTCATATGTCGCTCAATTAAAGCATGTAAATTTAGCATTTCGGTGAAAGATTATTATCTGGAAGCTACCAAACAGAAACGTACCATGCAGCCCCCTTCCCGGGGCACCCCATCTCCCAGGGCCAGCTTCAGCTATGTCCTGGGGTGCCAACCCCGACACATAGCGGTTTTCCTGCCAGCACCAGCACAAGCAGGTAAACCTCTGTTTGCTCTCACTTGGTGGCAGCAATTTCAAAACTCCTGTCACGTGCGAGCAAACACTAAGTTCACTCCCTATGCAGAGGGCAGGGAAACAGATGAATAAGTTTCTCCCACCTGCAGGAAGCAGCATTTTTATCGGCTCCCTGTGGGCAGGAGCAATGCTGGTTCCTGCTGGAGGCGTGTAGCTGGTTGGGGCCACAGGGGTATTGGTGCTCCCCCCGCGGTCTCCAACAATGAAGAAGTGGGTGACCTGTGTGGGTGCCAGGGCACCCACCAATTACTGTCTGGGTCCCAGGGGGTGGGGTTCCCGGGGCCAATCAAAAACAGATTTGAGGCGTAAATAAAGTAAAATAAAATGTATTTCCCTTTTTAACAATATAATAAAACCCACCCCTTCCAACCACAACTGGCCCACCTCTCACCCCAAACAAATGTTCCTGTCCTCAACCAATGTCCAAAATGTCCAACAAAAAAGTCCAAATAACATTCCCTATCCCAACTCCCATCATTCCCAGGATCTCACCCACAAAAAGTCCCACCCACCAAAACAAATGTTAAAAAAGGGGGTAAAGAAGAGGGCACTAGATATGGGCCACAATCGTTTTAGGGTGCCCCTTCATCAGTGCCTGTCTGCCTTTAATGTGTGTCAGCCTCAGGAGGACACAGCGATGGAAAGTGTGTTCTGTAAGAAAGGGGGCAGTAGTGGTGGTGCTATGGGCAGCTGTCAGTGGACTGCAGCACCAGCATTGATGTTGGGAAGCTGGAGGTGTTGGCGGCTGGTTGGGGTACTGGGCAGCTGCCTCTTACTCCTACTGGGCCACCAACCGCTGATGGCTACCAGCTTCTGCTGCAGCTGCCAGTCTGCTACATCTTGCCTTGAAGGATGATTAGCAGGAGTAGCTATATAAAGAAAGAAAAAAGACAAATTGTAAACAATGCTCTGTGTAAAGCAATTGTTTAAAATTATATAGTGGCACAGTAGCAGTACATTACTGGTCCCCTAGGGCCATTCAATTTTGATGTGATTAGAGTCACAACCATTACCCATACATGACTCACATAAAACTAAAGGCAAATGTCAAATGCACTAACTGTCCTAAAGGAATTAACTTAGATTAAGCAGCACACCACTTTAAAAAAAAAAAAAATTCTTTTGAAGGATTTCCTAGTAAAAACTAAACAGGCACTTTGTTTGGAAAAATAATAATAAATATCTCTCATTAATGAGTAAGACATTATGCAAGTATTCTTGTTATGCCAAATTAATGGAGGCATGCTAGCTAGCACCCTAGCTGTTATTTGATCTTTGCTACTCTCTGCAGTCTGCAGCCGGGGCAGCAGTAATGGACAATTATCTTGTTCCAATGGCCCTGCTCTTCTCAAAAATGCCTTTCAATTTTACCCTGACTAAAAGGCAGATGAATGATAATGAATGATACATGTCACACATAAAATTATGCGGATATCCTGTTTGCCGTAAGTAGACGGTGGGAAAAACTATGCACTGCAGTACAGTGAAAGAATTAAGGAATGGAATATAAATTGTATTTGGCACGTTCATCACAGACTATCCCATCCGCAAAAGTCAAGGCACTCAGTCCCACTTTAGTCCTTCGCTTCACCGTCCACCACACTTTTTCATTATTTCCAACAAATATATTCGCTTGCCAGTAAGGAAAGGAAACTTGTCTTACTCTACTGCAGGGTAAGTTAGATGGATTAGGCTGGGTAAGTAGTAGATGCTTTAATACAGAATAGTGGGGTGCCACTGATCATCATAATGTGCCTAAACTTTGGCTAGTAGTGAGTCAATGTGGTTGACAAATGTTGAACTTGAAAGCGAAAAATTTGAAAAGGCGTAAATCTGTTATGGAAGCCATTATGAAATATATCACTTGACCAGAAAAATGTGGCTCACGGCAAGAATGGGTTTGTCAAATTTTTGGGAAGGCTGGGACAGAACTTAAAAATAAATAAATGAGTGAAGTACTAGGAAGTCACTGACTGGGCACTGGAAGGGAAAGGAAACACACTTTGTTTTCGCATTGCCATGCATTGAAAACTTTGTAAATGCTACATTAACTGGAGCAGACACAAATTTCACAGCCAACCCTGCAGTGCTGAATTGAAGATTGATGATGGATAGGATACATAATATCTGCCTCGCTCGACTGAAATACCACCCAACCCATTAAATCCAAGCTTTGATAAAACCATTCCAAGCAAGCAAAGTTGGTGAGCACACCCTAGAAGAGCTCCCTTGTTTATTCATCCAAGCAATTATCCATTCATCATTTCATTGTTCTAGTATTCTTTCCCCTTGGCTTTGATCACACCATTTAAGCTTTACATTCTCTCATCCCGTCTTTCACCATTGAAAACCATCCATCCATATATATCCATCCATCCAAACACAGCTTTCAATGAACCTTTCACCAACATCCATTTACACACCCACGCATCCTTTCACCCAGTCACTCATCCTGCCTTAACCTACCCGAGCATTCCTTTCACCCACCCAGGCAGGCATCCTTTCACCCATATACCCTTTCACCCACCCAGGTAGGCATCCTGGCTTTCACCCATATACATATACCCTTTCACCCACCCAGGCAGGCATCCTTACACCCATATACCTTTTCATCCATCCTTTACCCACCCATGCATTCTGTCACTCACCTATGCATCCTTGCACCCACGCATCCTTTCACTCATATTACATTTCATCCATCCTTTCTCCTTTCCTCCTTTTTTCCCTTTTCCATCAACCCATCGTTGTTAGTGTTCATTATGAACTTTTGTCTGCTGAGTTGCAGATAGAAGAGGCTATTAACTACTCAACCACCACTGTATCTGCTAAAGTGGGTTGTTCACGAGTCAAAGCCCTTGCAGTGAGTTTATTGCTAATTGTCAATAGGCAAGCAATGTGAATTACCACTGCCTGTCCCTGACGCCACTGGGACTCCCCCTTCAACCGCTGCCGCATCCACCCCACTGGTGCTTTTTTCTTTAACAAAATACAACCACAATACATCAATGTGGGCCAATTTGTTCACTGTATCTAGCCCGTGCTCCATTGCGGCCAGCTTGAACTTGTGTCTTTGTCTCAGTTCAGTGCGACCAGATAACCACAGTTGGCACTTTGTGCTTCTAAGTACGGGATGGTGGTAAACTTGGCTCCTCCATCAGAGTTCATGGAACCGTGTTCTGCTTGAAGTGCGGAGTTCAGTAAAAACTTTGTAAACTGCCAGAGTTTACCGCCCACCTGGTTCATCAAATGTTTGGGAAACAGGATAATCAAAGCCCTTTTCCCAATTCAAAGATGGCACCAGCGCACAGACATGGACCCACCCACATGCGCAGTTAGAGATGCGCAAGTGAATTTCTCGTTATGCGCTTACCAAGGAGAAACAACACACAGCCCTGATAAGGGAGAGCTAATGTCGAGCTTGCCTCCCTTAGATCCTGGATGTATGGCTCTGGAGCAGAGAAGCGCTGGAGTGAGTCTAATCAGTGCTCTGCCAGCCCGCATACCGGGACCACAGCCTCTTGTTCTCCTCAAAGACACCAGGGATCTCCAGTGACAGGCTTAGGTGCAGCGAGCCGTGGCCCATGGAGGGCAGCACTCATGGCAGCCGCCATCCCGGGATGAACTACTCCTGGTGAGTGCCCTGGAGAGTGGAGGTTGTGAGCAAAGTGCTGCCTAGGGACAATCATGCACAATGCACAATGCCCAACTTAAACAGGGGGGATGCTGTCAAAAGCCAGATCTGTGGCGGTGTGAGGGGGTGTTTAACAATGCAGAGGATGCCTTGAAAGTTCTTAATAACAGGAACAATTCATCCTAATGTCCTTACCATGGCAAATTTAAAAAAAGTTGCCATATCAAGGACATGTGTCGAGTACATGCCCATCGTTTAAGGCTGCTTTTATTGAAGAAAGCATTTTAGTATGCATGGTAAACATCCAGAAGGGGAGCACCGCATGCAGTTTTGATTCTGTCATGGGTGTAAATATTCTGTTTTTATACCGAGCTATTATGTGAGATTGTGTTGGAGGGAGGTGTGGAGCAGGTTCAAAGGAAAAGAGGAAACAATGCATTATGGTGTTGCAGGTGCATAAATTGGTACAATTTGTAATTTTTTTCCCATGAAAGCATCCTGTGTACCTCCTGCCTCTGCCATTGGTGGCAGTTCTAATGTCCCTGTGACAATAGGCTGCTTCTGCCACAGGATCAGGTGTCCTGGGGATATCTCTGTATCTATGCAGTGGTGTAAAAGTATAGTAAGAAAGGGAATGGAATTGAAGTGCTGATTTGGGAATTATTTAAAACCACATCATTTCTGCCGTCACAAGTGCACTCCTGTAGTCTGTTCAACCTTCAGGGCAGTGCGTGAAATCCAAGGAAGTGACCAAGCCCAATTTAATCTTGATACTGGCCTTGAACATAGGGAAGTCTTATCATTTTCAAAACGCTCCCAAACTTATGTTGAGGGTTTAAAGTGGGGCCCGGGAATGAGGCATAACTGTGATCTGCCTGCAGTACTGCCTCTCACTGCTCTCTCTCACTGCCTCTCCCATGCTCCTCTGCTACTCTATCGAAACTTGTTTACTGATTGCGTTTTTGGCATTCTGGTCAGGTCTCAAATAATGTATTACCTTTTACTCTATTTTTCTAAATTGTTGTGAAATTTTTCTTGTGTTGCGTTTTCACTTTATGGGTGTTAAGTACATGTTAACTTTGCGTTTGCATGTGATAATTCTAGACTGTCTCAAGCTACATGCCTGGAAGGAAATTAAATGGCTGTCCTATCTGGATGTTTGTCTAAGAAAATTGGATCCTGACATAGGCGTAATCGATACAGCCAAAATTCTTACCTACTCCAAAAAAGAGGTCAGGGCTATACTTCTGGGACAAAGAGAAAAGGAGAGAGAATTAAATGAGAGTAAAAAATCTACATTAGCTAGTTACCTGCAACATTATGTGCATGAGGGCCAGCCAAACTACCTGACAATCGTTAAAAACAGCCAACAAAGATTTTATCTCACCAGATTGCGCTTAGACATTCTTCATGTACAGTTTGCCTTCCCAAAAAGTGGGGCATGGACTAAAAACCTCCCAAATTGCCCATGCGAATGCAAATCACGACAAAGCACTATGCACTTTATTCTATTTTGCAGCTTTTATAAAGACCTCAGGAAACGCTTTTTAGCCCCCTTTTTAAAAGTGGCAAATATGTCCTTTATCAGGACACTTTTAATTATTTATGTGCCCTGGAAAAAAGTGATATCTGCTTGTCTGTTATAACTTTTATTACAATTGGCATAGGAAGAAGGAAAAAACTAGCATACCTCGAGGCCCTAACATATGAGTAACTAGAGCAACCCGCTACTTCCTAATTTCTGACTTAATAATATGACTTCAATGTCTTACCGCCGGAAACCGGGAAAGGTCTGAAGCCACGAGATTAGTGATGTTCTTTAGACCCCTATTGAAGCCTTCTGCCGGTCAATAAGAGTCGAATTTATGACGCTAAATTATAATTCTTAGGGGGAAACTACCACGGGGAATGTATTTTAGTGTGTGAATATGCTTATGGATTGTTTTTAATCTATTTTGTGATTACGATGTATTATTGTATACTTTTATGGTTTTATGTCTATAAACCGAATAAAGTTTTTTGAATGAATGAATGAGTGTTTGCTTGTGTTTCACCCTAAGAGAGATTGTGGTTGCTGCTTGAATAGGGTTTCACCCCTCTCAACGGGTAACCCAATTTCCTACATATATATCTGTTACCCTGTGGTGGTTGCCACTGGATAGTTATAGTAAGGACCATGTTTCCATAGGAAAATCATTTTTGGTTTGCTTATAGCTTTTGCACCATTTGACAAATCTTCACAAAACTTGCCAAAAAAAATAACATCTACCTCAGCTCCTTCCTGGAAAGTTTTGGTGTGATCCGTCAAGCGGGGGCCGAGAAATAGGTTTTTTCCCCCCATTTATTTTCCTTAAAAAATTTAGACACAGCTCCAGCCCAAACGGCTGAATGGATTGAAACCAAATTTGGTAGAAATCTAGATCTTGGCCCAGGAAATGTGCTTTTTGAGATTTAGTGTAATTCTGTTCTGTAGTTTTTGCGCAATTAAGGCTCAAAACCTTTTATATTTCACACTGCAGAAGATCCACAGAGCCAACAAATCTCTGGACGAAATCTGATTGACTGCTACCACATCAAAAACGATGCGGCAGTGGCCATCTTGGGACTCAGTCCTGATATAACGGGGCAGGGTAGCGAATCTGCGCTAAAAAAGTTTTTAATTGCACTTTAAAAACGTTAACCCCCCAGGGTGGGCCAGGTCCCGGGGGTGGCTCAAACAGTTGCATAGTGGAGGGGAGCATGTGGCTCCCCTCTCTTAGCCTCTCTGAGGCAGGGGACCCCATACCCCTGGTCCATTTGAAAATAAAGGGAGGGGGCGTGTGGCCTTCATCCCCAGTCTCAAAAGTTGTAAGTCCCACGGGTATCCCCTGGCTGGCTCCACTGTGGCATCACTGGGAGCAAGAACGTGGACAGGGACAAAAACATAATTCTTACCCGTGGGAGCTGAAAGAATGCTCCTGTAAGGTGAGAGTAAACATTTTTTTCCCTGCCTGTGCTCTTGCAAGTAGGGAAACAGAGATTGCTCCCGCCCAGCAGGAGTAGAGAAAAGAACCTACTCCCACTGGGAGGGAACATATTGGGCTCCTGCTGTACCCAGGATGGATGCATGCAGGGAGCCGGTGGGGCCTCGGAGGCCCTAGGGCTCTCTTGGCAGCCCCCAAAGGTGTATGCTATGGGTGCCATGGATGTGCATTGGGGCACCCACCTTATACCCTGGGGAATGGGGTACCTGAGGCTAATGTTGGCTCAGGGAGGGCGGCCATGTGCCCCCTCCCCTTAATAAGGAATATGACCTTGGGGGATGGGGTTCCAGGGCCAGTGTTTGGCTCAGGGAGGGTGCACAACACCTCCCTTAATAATAAATATGGCTACAGGGGATGGCGTACTTGGCTTGGTGAAGGGTCATATGCCCCCTTCCCCAGTATTAAAATAAATAAATAAAAAATTGCTGGATCCCACCAGTACCCAGGATGGGGGCTGGCAGAGGAGCTGGGGGGCACATGAGCCCTGATACTCCCCTCACAACCCCAACAAAATATAAAGATATGGGTGCCAGGGGTGGGCACAGAGACACCCAAATATAAAGAAAACAATCATAAATGAGCTGCAGGAGCCACTCATTTATTATTCACTGCTTCTTGCAAGGAGGTGGAAACTGCTTCCCACAGTAATGGCAAATGTGAACAATTTGAACTTGTATGCTAGGTACCCAAGGCATTCAACACAATAGCACCTGAATCCTTCTCAAATTAAAGCAGGAGTAAAATTTGCACTGCCGGTCCCCACAAAGGTCTTGGCGTTTGGGTATGAAATGGAAAGGGAGATGCCCAGTCCATCTACTTTCAGGTGACTGAAGATGTAGACAGTCAAGAACCTTGGCCCCCACCATCAGATCACATAACAACCATTCTTTATCTGCAGGAAATGAAGGACTTAGAACTTATGAATCGACTTGTGTGGAAACTCTTGACTTGCACACCAGCATTTCCCTTCAACATGTTTCTTTACCATGTTAAATAATGACATCTTGGTCTGGAGTAGTGTCCTGTATCTAATGTGCTAACAAGGAATCGTAGGCTCTGGCAATGGTTCAGTAGTGGCACTTAATGTCTAGATAAGTTGGTAAATCACATATTTTTTGTTATTGGTTGTTTGTTTACCATAGTGTAACTCATCATTCAGCACAATTTACTACACAGAACTTGTCACAAATGCGGGTAGGCTTTACAAATTCATTAGGTTCTATATCCCTCCACAATTGCTAAGATCAATGCTTGACATGTTGAGGGCGGTGTTACTACGGCTCTTGCACAGCCATAGAGTCATAGGGGGTGATTTCAATATGGTAATACTGTCAACTAAGTCTGGATCCCCTTTGGACCCCTGTCCCGCCATGGTCTTTCATATGGCACCTAGCATAATTGTGAATAGATTAACACCCCTTCTCAATAACTGTCTGTCCAAGGGGCACTTCCCCGCCACATGGAAAAAATCACTGGTCAGACTGATACTAAAAAAGCCAACCTTAGACCCTACTGAGGTTAGCAGTTACCGGCCTATTTCATGTTTACCATTTCCTTCCAAAATTCTGGAAAAAGCTCTCAATGAGGAACTTTTATCCTTCATAGAGACCAATGATAAACTTGACTCGGCGCAACACGGTTTCCGTCCACGTCATAGCACAGAATCATCATTGATTGCTGCTACTGAGGATATACGTATTCAACTTGACGGAGGGGGGAAGGCCATGCTGATCTTACTCGACTTATCGGCCGCGTTTGATACGGTTGATCACCATATTCTCATTCAGCGCCTGGCGGATATAGGAATCGTCAACAAAGCGTCTGATACTCTCCGGACATATCTAACTGGTAGAGAGCAATCCATCAAGATGGAAGAACATAAATCGTATCCCTACACATTGCCGTGTGGAGTTCCCCAGGGATCTTCACTCTCCCCCACCTTGTTTAACGTTTACGTAACCCCACTAGACAGACTCATACGGTCCCATGGTTTTAAAGTGGTATGCTACGCTGACGACACACAAATAGTTGTCTCCCTAACATCCAAACCTGAAGAAGTGGCAATTAATTTTAGCAATTGCATGAGACACGTCATTTCCTGGATGTTGGACAACTGTTTAAAATTAAACACTGGAAAAACTGAAGTGGTCACGTTTGGTAGAGATACTTCCATCTGGAACTCTACCTGGTGGCCGGAAGTAGCAGGACCTTGCCCTCAGCCCGTTAAACAAGTAAAAAACCTCGGGATTAAGATAGATGACCAGCTCTCGCTATCCGAACAGGCTAACAACGTTACCTCCTCCTGCTTTTTTACTTTAAAAGTCCTCAGAAAGATTCTACCTTTTATCCCTATGGCCCTCAAAAAGACGGTTATCACGACCTTGATACTGTCTAAAATTGATTATTGTAACGCTCTTTATTTGAGAGCAAAGAAGAGCGTGATACGCAAATTACAGACGCTACAAAATGCAGCGGCGCGTCTACTTCTTAAAATTCCAAAGTTTAGTCCAGTAAGCCACGCCATTCGGGACTTGCACTGGCTACCAGTCCAGGCAAGAATCCATTTCAAATCTATGTGCATTCTGCATAAGACTCTGCACGGGGCTGGCTCAGCTTACCTTAACTCACATATCAAGCGCCACATACCTCAACGAGAGCTCAGATCGGCAACCGCCTCCTTATTGGTGGTTCCAAGGATAAAAACAGTAAAATGGGGTGGCAGAAGTTTTTTACATCTGGCCCCAAAACTGTGGACTACGATGCCCATTAATCTCAGGAAACAAACCAACCTGTTAATGTTCAGAAAAGCATTGAAAACATGGTTGTTCGCTCACAAAGTCTAGTCAACTAGCCCGACTCCTTCACAGTAACTGGACAGCTAGCGCTAAGACGCCATGGCAAACACGCGCTTTATAAAAAACCCACATTTCATTTCATTTCATTAATGTCTCCTTACTAGGACAGCTCAAAACCTAAGAAGTCCACCGCATTACAAGAACATGCTTGGAGACATGGGCTTCCAGCCTCGGTCTATGTGATGTATGGTGAGGATGGCATCCCATGGGATTGGAATACACTCACAGGTCAGTGTCCCACAAAACCAGATCTCATATTGACAAGTTTTTCCTACCCACCACAGACATGACCCGCATGACAGACATGTACATTCTACCTAAGGGGATTTCAGATCACTCACTCATTGTGATCCACGTAGAAGGAGCTGATCATCAACTGATCTGGAGGCTCAACTTGTGGAATACCTAACACAAGAGCTAAGTACCTTTTATGAGCTGAACAAGGGTTTTGTTCATTCTCCGGGAATTCTATGGGTGGCAGGAAGGCCTAAATGTGAGTATGGCACAATTATATCTCGAAGCATGAGCCCACCAGGCATTACACCAAGTAGTGGAGCTAGAGGGCCAGATCACCTGACTGCAGCAGTACTCAGAGGGTCAAGAGAGGGAAGTCTGCAAAGTGGCAATCGACAGGGCATCCCTCAAACAGCTGAATCTAGATGAGTCGTGCCAAAGCTGGATTGTATCTCAAAGCCGCGTCTAGGAGTGGAGTAACAAATCCAGGAAGGATTTGTACTGGCTGGCCACTCATGACGAGTCAGAGAGGGTTGTACCACATATCACAAGCCTGACCCATAGTAGAATACCAGACACCTGCGACACTCTGGTAGGGCCCTGGGACCTGATAGGTCCCATAACAAAGGGCCAATTCCCTGAGGGCCTGGACTTGGTAACAGTACTGGTGCTCCATATGGCAGGGCATACCCCTGACGACTGTGCCTCCTATCACCTGATATCCTTAAACAGTAGTGAACTAAAGCTGTATGCTAAGATCCTTGCCAACAAACTTCTCAGGGTTACACCGAACCTGGTGTACCCCAATCAATGCCGCTTCATGCCCCAATTGAGTACAAAGCATTATCCGCGCAGAGTTCTCTCAGCAGTGAAATACCAACACCTATTGAAGAGCTCTAGTGCCTTCCTCCTTATCCACTTTGAGTATTGCCTGGATTGTGACTTTCAGGAAGTCCATAAATGTATGGGCATCAGGCCCCTGTTTATCTTCTACGTAAAGGTGTTATACGACTCCCCTAGGGCGCTGGTACGGGTCAACTGAGTCTTGTAGGACTCCTTCCTCAGATAGTGGGGAACGAGTCAGGGCTGCCATCTGTCCCCCTTTCTATTTGCCCTGGCCGTGTTTGCCTTGGTTAGATGCGATGCCCAGGTGTGGGGATTCTGGTGGGGAAATAACCTGGAAGACCGCATTGCCCTATATGCAATGATGTCCTCTTGTTAGTTTCCTAGCCGGAGTCCAGGGGGCCATGGCTACTACAGATCTTGGACCTATATGGGCAGGCATTGGGCTTGCAGTTTAACTGGGGCAAGTCTCTACTGGTCCCCCTGACTGACATTGTAGGAGAGCTGGAATGGAGTGGCCATATTCTGATCTGCCGACTGAGCTTTCAATATTTGGAAATACACACCACCCTACTCTCGATCCTGGTCCTTGAACCTTACCCCGTTCGTTGTCAATATGTGAAGAGATCTGGACAAATGGGAATGCCTGCCCCTCAGCATCCTAGTGAGGGTAGCCTTGTTTATAATGTTGATCCTGCTGTGTTTTTTTTTTTTTTATAATTCTTTTTATTAAACATACATCGGTTCCAATAAACATTACAGAGGGTTCGCCAAATCATACATTACAGTCGGTACAGGAGGAAATACGTCAGCTTTCTACATGATAGAGGAATGTTACAGGGTGTGGGGGTCATTTTGTTCGGGACAATCAGGAGGCATACAGATCTCTCCACGGTAGGTATTCCAGGGGCTCTATATCCGAGACCATTTTTTGGGGCACCCTCTTGCCAGGTAGACTGTTTTCTCCCGGAACATGCACCAGTCAAGGTTCTTCTCCCATGCTGCCAGTGTGGGTGATAGTGTGGCCCCCCATAGTTGAGCAATGTTGCGTTTTGCCAGCATGAACCCCAGTGTAGCCCACCGTGTCTGATTTGTGTTGAGATCCGTAGGTTCCCACAGATTGAGGAGGCATCGTCGTGCCTCCGGGCGGAGGTGAACCTGTAGTACCGCATTAATAGTGTCATGGATCTTGAGCCAGAAGGATATGATATGTTCGCACTCCCAAATTATGTGTATGAATGTCCCCACGTGACCACATTGCCGCCTACAGTTCCCATTATCTGACCATCCCATGTGTACCAATCGGGGTCCTGTCATATAAATTCTGTGGAGGATTTTAAGCTGTACCAGCCTCAAACGTGCCGGGATAGCAACCTCCCTGGGGGAAGCCACCGCCAGCTGCCAGTCCTCATCATCCACCTCCACCCCATCCTGCGTCCATTTCTCACGGAGTGATTGAAGGGGACTCTCCATGTTGTTGATTAACTTTTTGTAAATCAGGGAGATGGTTTTCTCGGGAAGGTGGCCGTCTAATATTCTGTCCTCCAGCGGAGAGGCCTCTGGAGGGGACGTCCCCTTAGGCAGCAAAGATTGCAGTGAGTGCAGGACCTGCAGGTATCGGAAATACTCGGTGGCTGCTAGATCGTAGTTCGCCTGGAGCGTGTCAAAGGATTTAACCCCTCCAGCCCCCCAAAGGTCCCTAATGTGTGAGATACCGATAAGGTCCCATCTGTCAAAGCCCTTCGATTTCCATAAGTCGCCCAATCTTTCTGAGTCCCAAAGTGGAGTGGCTAATGTCAGCGTGTTTTTCCATCCCAGTGAGGCGATAACATCATGCCAGATCTGGACAGAATGTTTGGTGGGGCCAGTCAAGGTGTATCGTCTGGGCCGTGAGTATAGCGCCCTGTTATAATTACCATCTGGGAGGAGCCATTTATCCATGGCGTATCCGGGATCGTCTGCACGGCCATACATGCCGTGGTTGATGGCTGCTAGGTGAGCCGCCCAGTAGTATTTCTTGATATCTGGGAGGCTAATACCACCGTCATACCAATTCAGTGTTAGTTTGGTCAGGGCGATTCGAGGTTTTCCATCCCACAACAGGTCTCTCTGCAGGCCCTCAATTTCCTTGAAATATTTGGCGGGAACAGGATCCAGGGTGTTTTGCAAGGTGTATAGGAATCTAGGCAGGGACATCATTTTGAATAGGGCGGCTCTGCCCAGAAGGGAGAGGGGTAGCGACCTCCAGTTGGCAATATCGCTTTTAAGTTTACGAAGGGGGGAGAAGGTTTTGAGTATACCGGATTGCGGGATCTAGCGAAATGAAAATCCCCAGGTATTTGAAGCCTGCCGTGTTGATTTGTATGGGGCAGTTCTTGGGAGGGACGGGTGGATCGCCCCACAGAGGAAACAAAAGCGACTTACTCCAGTTGATAGAGAATCCAGAGTATCGTCCAAATACCGCCAGGATATCTAAGATCACTATAAGGGATTTCCTAGGAGAGGCCAAATAAAGCAACAGGTCGTCTGCGTAGAGGGAGATTCGGTCCTCCCAGCCGGGAGACCATTCTAATCCCCGTATCCTGGGATCTCTACGGATCCAGGCTGCCAAAGGCTCCAGGGCCAGGGCGAAGAGGAGAGGCGAAAGCGGGCAGCCCTGACGGGTTCCCCGACTCAGCTGGAAGGTAGCTGATAACTTATTGTTGACCACCACTTGGGCTAGGGGTTCGTTATACAGAAGTCGTGTCCAGTTTATGTAGTTGGGGCCGAAACCCATTTTGGCCAATACTGCCCAAAGGTAAGGCCATTCAATAGTGTCGAATGCCATGGTTGCGTCCAGAGACGCGATCATTGCTGGCTCTCGGAGAGTATGTGCTCTAGCTACTACCCCATGGACTCGACGCAGATTCAGGGCCGTGCTCCTGTGCGGCATAAAGCCAGATTGATCTGGGTGTACTAAGGCACTAATGACCTTGACCAAGCGATTGGCCAGGAGCTTGGCGAGGATTTTGGGTTCGGCGTTTAGGAGGGAAATTGGCCGGTAGGAACTGCAGTCTGTTCTGGGTTTCCCGTCTTTATGGATGGTAACTATGGTGGCTATCCTCTGTTCCCTGGGCAGCATGCCCGTCTCCAGTGATTCCTCAAACATAGATTTTAAGTAGGGGGAGAGTTTATCGGGTCGCAGCTTATAGAGCTCGATGGGGAGTCCATTGGGGCCGAGTGCCTTTCCTGATTTTAATGAACGGATCGATTGCGCTACCTCATCTGGGGTCAAGTCACTGTCTAGGAAATCCCGATTTTCTAAGGAGAGGCGGGGGAGTTTGATGTCATGCAACAGTTCTTGAGAGTCCTCCTCCGTATAGGGGGCCACTGTCGTATAGACCGTTTGGTAATGGCTGGCAAAGCTATCGACTATCTCTTGTGGATTTGTGACGGGTATGTCCCCTTTTACTCTAAGCTCTGGCACCAGCCTGCTCGCCCATTCCCGTTTATCTAGCCATGCTATAAGCTTCCCTGCTTTGTCACCCAGGTCGTAGAGTCTACCCAGCCGCTCCCTCCCCAAGTTTTTGGCTTTGTCTGTGACTAAGGCCTTATAGCTGTGCTGTTTCAGGCTCAGGAGGTGAAGCTTCTCTGGCGTCACCCCAGACTCCAGTTCACTCTCCAATCTATCGATTTCAGCCTCGATGTCCAAAACTTCTTTCTGTTTTTCTTTCTTCGCACCCGAGATCAGCGATAGCGCCTGTCCCCGGATTACAGTCTTAAATGCTTCCCATAGGGACTTGGATGAGGAGACCGTCCCTTCGTTATCTAGGAAATAATTATCCATGGCTTCAATAAGGGCTGTGCGGATTTTGGGATTGTGGAGATACCAGGGATTGATTGGGGCTAGTCTTCCTACTTTGTTCTGATGGAGGACCATGCGGAGCCATATCGGTGAGTGATCGGAGATGCCTCTCGCGAGATGTTTGATTTCGTGTATGAGGGATGCTTGTGCGGCTGGCAGCAAACAGTAGTCTAGGCGGGAAAGGGTATGGTGTGCCCCGGAGTGAAAGGTGTGCTGTATCTGGTCTGGATGGTAAGTTCTCCAACCATCAACTAGCCCCATAGTTTCTAGGAAGTCAGGTAGCCAGCGGGAAGCGGACCCCACCTCACGCGGGGGATGGCGGTCCAGGGTGCCCGAGACCACCGCATTGAAGTCCCCTCCGAGGACCACAAGGCCGTCTGGAATGGAGAGGAGGACCTTACCCAGGTCCGCAAAGGTGGTGCCCTGTAGGCCTGGCGGAACATAGATGGACATGAGAGAGATAAGACGGCCCTCCCAAGTTCCCGTAATACCAATATATCTGCCCCGGTCATCCGCCCATGTGGAACTTATAGCGAGGGGGAGTGTGTTTTTTATCATAATGCCCACCCCTCTGGAGCCAGACGTGAACCCCGCGTGTGCTACCATTTTGTATCCTCCCCTATGCATTGCTTTACACAGATTACCAACCAGGTGCGTCTCCTGGAGCAGGACAACATCTGGAGATCTCTGTTTCAGGTACTGGAGAACTATGCTCCGCTTAATCTTGTCCCCAAGCCCGTTGACATTCCAACTTAATACCTTAATTGTCCCGTCCCCCATAACCTCTGTCGTGCAACTTGATAGATTTGAAAATGCCAGGAGAAACAAAGTCGACATCCCCTCTGTGGAAGAAACCATAATTGACACCGATGCAAAATTTCCAACAAATTATGAACAAAAATTCCCCCACCCAACAACCCCCTCCCTGCTGCCCTGCACTCTGGGCGTAGAACTGCCCATTTCAAACTTGCAGAGTGCCTGTCGCCCTAGCAAAAAACTAAAGGTAGAAAAAAAATAGGGGTGTGGCTGTCCGTATCTCTGCCCCCTATAAAAAGTAAAGTCTGTAACCCCAAGGAAAGGGCACCCCTCGAGGGTTGGAGTTTAAACAGTCTCGAAGAAGTCCCCTCCAGATCAAATGCGCAGCCGCCCAGTGCTTAATCTAGCTCGGATAAGGGCCAAAATGTCCCAGTGACATCCACTCTCCACCACCGTGTCTCATCCTGTAGGGGTCAGCGAAGTCTCCTCTCTGGGTTGACTATCCGGTGGGCCCGGAATCTTCCTGCTTTCAAGCCAGTCAGCTGCCTCTTCAGGATGCTCGAAAAACCACGTCCGCCCCTCCGCCTCGACCCGCAAACGTGCCGGAAACAACATGGAGTACCTCAGGCCCCGCTCTCGAAGCTCCCTCTTCACCACAAGGAAGGTGCGCCTCATCTTTTGCACTCTCTGTGTAAAGTCTGGAAAGAAGGTGATGCCTGCGTTTTCATAGTGGAGTGGAGCTCCTGTCCTAGCATTTTGGAGAATTACGTCCCTGTCCCGGAAGTTCAACACTCTCGCCAGCATAGGGCGCGGAGGAGCCCCGGGTTTCGGACGCCCCCGGTACCCTGTGGGCCCTCTCAATAACAAAAAATCGGCTGAGGCCCTTGGGTTGGAGGTGCTTTAGGATAAGGTCTTCCACGAAGAGGTCCGGAGACTGCCCCTCCGCCCGTTCCGGAACTCCCAGAATGCGTAGGTTGTTGCGGCGTAGGCGCCCTTCATAATCATCCAGTTTCATTTCCGTGAATTTACGGAAATCCTGTAGGTCCGAGACCTCCCCCTGGAGCTGTGCGACGTCTCCCGTCAGGCTGGTCGTAGCGATTTCCACCTGTTTGACCTTTTCCTTAAATGTGGCTAGGTCTGCTCTTATTAGGTTTACGTCAATCGCGATAGTGTCCATTTTATGTTCAAGAGAGGTCTTGACGCTTGTGATGGCCTCCATGACGTCTTTAAGGGAGAGTTCTCGCTCCTCTTCTTCTGGGTCCCCCAGGGGTGTGCCTCTGGATTGACGGCCCTGCAGCATGTCTTTGGGCATCGTGTATCGATCGAGTTTATTGGTCTGCGTTGGTTTAGACCCTCTCGTTCCTGGGGGCTTGCTTTTCTCCATTGTGTCCGCTCCTCGTCGCACAAAGGGCTTGTGGTGGAATTAAACGAGTCGTCTATGGCCCCGGTAGTCAGGGGGTGCCGACTGGTAATGTGCCCGGCCAGTAGTCTAATGGTGTAGGCGGGGGAGGGGGCCCACGACTGTAGGATCTCGGTATGTGGTCCACGCGCACTCAGATCACTTTATGGTGGCAGCGCTGATTCAGGAGGCACCAAATGGGGGAGCCCAGCGCTCGCTTCACCCTGCTAGCTGTTACAGAGGCCCACTGGTGATAGGCGCAGGGCCGGCCGGCGCAAACACTCTCCTCGCCTCTTCGACTGGGCTGTGGCTATGAGTCCCCGGCGCCACCTCACAGTATGCCAGTGAGGGGGGGAAAACAGGACCCGCAGCTGGTTGCGGACACTTCAGCGAGGGGGGGAAAGGACAAGGTCCACCGATGATTTCACTCGGGGACACCGCCCCAAGACACTCGGGCCCCCCGCCTCACCTCCAGGCCACGCCGCAGTGCTCCGGTCCTGCCTCGCGGAGCTATGGCGTCTTCAGGCCCCCGAGTCGCTCCTCGGGACGGTGAGGGCTGCTACAGGTGCTTCCTGCCTGGACCGCCTGACGCCCACTCCGCCGATGCCGCCGCAGAGCGCGGGTGATTCTCAGGGCCCCCCGCCAGGCTCGTGGCTACGGCCGGGAAAGGCGGCTCCGTCCCCTCACCACCGCGGCCTCACCGGCACTGTGCTCCCCGGCTTCAGCGCTGCGGATAGGCCCCACTCCGTTTGCTCCGGTTTCTCGGGGCACAGACGTTCGCTGGTTTCGGGGTCCGAGGGAATCCCCTCCGGTATGCCTCCGGTGTCTTTTCTCCTCCTCGGGGGGAGCGGATCAGTGTGGCGGATAGGCGTATGGGGACAGGGTTTACGGAGCTACAGCGTTAGGCGGCCATTACGCTTCGGTGCTTAGCCACGCCCCCTGCAGCCCTGCTGTGGTTTTTATATATTTTTCAAAACTTACCTCAGATGATCCAGAGTCAGTGATTCACGGCAATGCAAGCAAAGACATGTGCTTTCCTTTGGACCCACAAGGTCCTGTGCGTTGCCTTTGGGAAATGCATACAATCCACATTTGACAGAGGATTGGCCTCTGCTGATATACGCCTGTGTTACTGGGCCTCCCAACTAGTTGTTCTGAATGATTGGTTGCAAGGAGGTTGAGTGGATCCTGACTACAAAGGTTGAGCTGTCCCACATGCCATGCTAGAAAATAATGGACACACTGCACGGAACGCTGATACCTCAGTCCATACCAGTGCTCTCTCTCTTAGACCTGATGATATGGAGAGCAGTACTGCATTGGACAGGGTGGGATATGAAACTCACTAAGCAAACCCCTCTCTGGAGTGGAAGATTGTTGGGCGAAGTGGCTGGTCTGGAGGGCATCCCTAGACGGGAGGTCATCAGGATCTCAACACTTGGAGACATGTGGCAGGGTTTGCACATGTGGTCTTTTCAAGATCTCAAGGCAGATTTTCACCTTCATAAGACCCAATTTTACAAATTCTTGCAACTTTGGCATGCTCTCACTTGCTATGCAGACTCACTCCAGGGGCTGCCAGACTTCAGCCCCATGGAGGCTAAAATACTCATGGGATCACTTGGCAGAGGGGTACCTCTCAAATCTATAAATTGTTGGTTATTAACTCCCCTGACTTGCATACCCCCAGGAGCTCCAGATGGGAGTCATGGGTGGACCCATGGCAGTGAGCGGAGAGATGCACTCATGTTGCCCAGGCACAAGCCATATTAGGCAGGCTCTAATTAATCCAATTTAGATATTCACATATCACCTATTTGATGCCATTGTGGCTGTAGAAGGCTTGAAAGCGCCCCTCACCTGCTTGTCCCAGATGCTGGGAAGATCAGGTAGGCTTCTTTCACATAACCTGGTCATGCACTTCGATCACCACGTATTGAGGTACCGTATTTTGGTCCTTGTCTCGTGTGCTGGATAGCCCTATTGACCCCACACCATGGATTGCACTGGTGGACTTAATGTAAGATTTGGAGGGGAATAGCAGTGACAGAGCCTTGGTGGGCCTGAGTACTCTAGTTGTAAAAAGAGATATTGCCCGGGTCTGGGTCTCTGCGAACACACCCCACATCGACACCTGGCACAAAGCAAAAAATTGAAGAACCCATCCACAGGGGAGAGGGAGCCTACATGAACGTATGAAAATATCGGGTTACTGGTGGAACTAGTATGGACTGATTTAATTGGCGTTACTGAAATGTTCAAACATTATGCATTGTTCTTATACCTAGCCTACTTCGCTAAAAGGATTTGTATGTATGTTATCAATGCAATAAAATTTGGTTTATAAAAAAAACAGTTACCCAGATTCTGAAAGCACTACAAAACTACAGAAATGGTAGATAGATCATTTATATCGAAATATTGATGACAAAACACTTACCATAACATTACATAACATAAAACATGACGTCCCATAACATATGATGACATGGCAAAACATAACACTTCTACTTGTATGATGGGCAGTAATTTATGGCTGATTAGTAATGTTTCTAGTTTAGAAGTTTTTTTAGATCTCCTAGCGTTGCAGCGCGAATGCGCTGCCATCGCTTTGCGAGGCATGCAGTATACACTATAGTGTGGAAGCTTCGTGCAAGCTCCGCCCACTCTCCGGCCCATCTTTTTCATTGGCTTAGGTCCTAAATGCTGCCTTCCGATTGGTTTTCGGCTTGTTAGTCCCTCCTCATGACCAGCATGTTGTCATTTGTATCCTTCCACAGCTATCGGCCCCTTTACTTGAGTGTTGCACGTAACTATTTTCTTCCCGTGCCTTCTCCCCACAGCCCCCCTCCCGCAGTCCGTGCGTTCTCTGTCTCTGCTTGTCTATGCTGTGGGGGGTTTCTCTACGAGTGAATTTCAGGTATCACTGCATTTTTTCTTCACCTGCTAAGAGTGTAGCAAATTTGGCTTTCACTTCTCGTGAATGACGCACTGAAATGAAGACCCTTTGACACCTTGTCACAAGCCGCTGCAGCTACGGCTCGCTCAGCAGATGCCTCCCCCCCTCCGGGGCCGCCCCAGCCAGTAGCTGGCATCGGCTCTTCCTTTTATAAAGACGCGTTTCGTTAAAATGTTTATACGTTTCAGTGGCAGAGATTAGCGTGTTTAGATTTCCAAGTGCCGCTTTGACAGCGGCGAGCGCACAGAAGAAGAAGCCGCCAGTACAGCCTCAGCTGAGACTCACATGCCAAGGGGTCAGTGTATTTATCGCCCTTGTCACTTCCGGTCCTAAAACCCGATGGAGGCTGCAATGCTCGCTTCAAGATCAGCAGGCGAGCCCAAGGCTTGTAAGACTGGGTGGGTCTTACAGCGTGTAATCACAAAAGCTAATAGCAGAGATCAAATGTGTTTAAAATAATACGCCTGGGTTTGCACCCATGAATCTACTGCCCCTAGTGGTCGGTATCTGAGACCCTTGGAAAAGGATGAAAACAAAGAACAATGGTATGGAGCGTGTCCACGCTCTTACCACACTGGCCACCACATCACGCTGCGTGCCGTGGCTCTCATTCACCTCGGATTTTTAAAATACAATTCGGAGCAGTGAAAAATAACTGCGTCGACTGTGCTGATACCTTCGCATAAAGAGCCCTTCCCCACTAGGCACAATCATCCCCTCCAAGGCCTCTCAGCTCCAGTAACCCCCTCCCACACTCTCACCTGAGACCTCTTCCCGAGGGTCCAGCTGTCCTGCAGCTCCCTCTATTGTTGTCCCTGAGGCTCACGGTCCCATCCCTTCCAAGGCCTCTCAGCTCCAGTAACCCCCGCCCCGAGCTGTCCTGTGGCTCCTCTCTATCCCTGTCCCTGAGGCTCACGGTCCCGTCCCTTCCAAGGCCTCTCAGCTCCAGTAACCCCCTCCCTGAGCTGTCCTGTAGCTCCTCTCTATACCTGTCCGTGAGGCTCACGGTCCCATCCCTTCCGAGGCCTCTCAGCTCCAGAACCACACCCTCCCACCCCTGGGTTTTGCAGCCCCATTCCCCCCTCTCCGCGGCCTCATTTCACCACAGCCCCCCTCCCAGGTGCTGTGTCCCAGATGTAATTACATCTTGGGGTTCTGCCACACGCCGTACATTACAGCTGGGATTGTCTCGGTCAAGGGCAATCTATTAGTGTTAAGAAACGATGATCTGCAGCTCGTGGCGCTGTGTCTGGGGGCGGGGGGGGTGGTGCTGCTCCTCAAGCCGGAGGCGGTGGGGGGGAGGCTTCTGGTGGCCCCCGCTGCCAGGAGCCTGTGATAACAAGGGCATCCATGTAGCGTCTAGTGTGGGGCTGAGGGCTTCACAGCACTACCCTGGCACCATGGGAACCCCATGAGGCCTGCCTGAAAGAACAGTAACTCGGGGACTGTGTTAAGACCCCCCAAGGGCCACTGCCCTAGGCGGCATGGGCAACAGTAACCGCCGTCACTACTGCCACTGAACTTTTCACCAATAAGTTGTTGTTTAAAGGTGTTGGTCTAATCCGTTCAATTAATTTATGGATTACAACTCCCATAATGCACTAGGATATTGCAGGAAAGTCCGGGACCGGAAACAGTGTCCATTAACGACATGGAGTGAGATGGTACCCCTAACAGTAGCCTTTTTTTCTCCCTTGCTTGTTTATCGGTGTGAGGCCTGGTTCTGCGAAACTACATCTCAGGAATGTGTGACAGCGAGTGAGTGGTGCTATTTTTCCTGAGAAAGATTGATATTTTCATTCTTGCCTGTAAGAAGGGCAAACATCCTGCATGGGTTCTAGGAACGAAAAGAAATCTTTAGATTTAAAAATTCATAGCAGCCTAAGAGATAGGTCATGTATCTGTTTTATCTATCACACCACTTTGAAATTCCCTTTCGAGCAGCTGTTTATTTTATTTACATTCAAAGACCATGTAACTGGCTCTGATGGGCATTGTCTCAATAAGAAAGTGTTTTCACATCATTCAGTTTCCTGGCGTCAACATCACTTTGTGTAAGAGAGAACATTTATTTAGCCACTCAGGCTGTAAATGTTGTTTTAATTCGAAATCCACATCGACTTCCAAGGTATCTGAGTTATTAAAATCTGTTAACCGGAGGTATTTTTTAAAGGCACTATGCCAATTTTGAAATAATTTCACTTAAGTTATTAGTTCATTATTCTCACCGCATGTGCTTTGTGGTTTGGGGCAGTCGATAAGGGAATGACCCTAGCAGGAACATTTATCAGTGGCAATCCTAATTGGTGGAAATGAACACATCACCTTCTTTGGAGGCTATGGTGTTTGCTCTTAATGTGGCATCACCCAAACTTGGTGGGTGATGCTTCTGCCAAACTCTCTGTTCCCCCACTTGACTCAGAGCCCAGGAAATTGGTCTGCTGCTGTTAGTGTGTCAAATGGCAGTCTGCCATTTGGAAGGGTCACCTGTGCCACACAACTGCTCCCTGAGATGGCGTAAGAAGGCATGCATAATGCAGGGTGCATCCTCTAAGCCATATGTTTCCTTTCTGGATTGCCATGTGCAGCACAGTGTACAAGGCAGGAAAATATGAACAAGGCCCCCTGCTCAGTGAACAATGGTGATTGCAGCAGTGACCTATTTTTGCACCAAAGTGTGGCCTTCATATATGAACGATTTGCAATTCGGTCACAAATGGCTTTGCGACTCCTAGAATTTGCGTTTGCAGAACTAAAGGGCTCAATGGAAGGATTTCTTAAATCTGTATTAAAAATCCAAAAATGATTAGATCGGTATTTTGAGACTTACTCTTACAATACAGATCAGTGTTTGTATGTATTAAGCATTTGCAATTAGCGAATGGTGCAAAACGGGGAATTTGCTCATATAATATGTCATCAACTTGAAGCAGATGGTAAACAAGTGCAAAATATAACACAGAGTGAAACTCGTTACATTTTAAAACGGCTGCACTCTATGCTCTTCATGCTCTGTTGAAGCAAATGTGCGTTCTGGCTGAACAACAGTGGAGAACGAGGCGAAAGGAAAGGGTTTTTAGGGTACTTGTAACTTTATTTGAGCCGGCAGAGGATGAGGTAAATACTATATGCAGGTTGAGAAGGCAGTTAATTATGGATTTAATGGATGCACTTGATCTCATTTTAGGGGGCCACACATACCGTAGCTAGGACATACCCACCCACATACAGGTGGTTTGTACCCACCACTTTCTAACTTTCTAACCTGAAGTAGCTACCGGGGGGATAGTGGTGTTACTGGAGGGATATCTCAAAGTGCCCTTTCAAGAATTTCTCGCATAAATTTAAGTGTCAAGCTATCAAAAATACATTTGCATGTTTCTTTTCCAAGAAACCAGGCTGAACTTATTGTCAGAAAGGTGGATTTGTATGCGTTTGCTCAGTTTTTACATGTAATAGGATGTGTAGATGGCACTCAAATCAAAATATTACCTCCCTCTGAAACTGAGTACTTGTATAGAAATAGAAAGAAAATCGCTATTCACTTATTATTCAAATAGTATGCAAAGTTGTTTATATTAGAATATATTTAGTAGCAAACTATCCAGGGAGTACACATGACTCAGTTTTGCCATTCAGCCCTTTTGAACCAGCTGGTAAGAGGCAAGTGCGTCCGGCACAGGTAATAGTGGTGGGGCGGGGAAGGGGTGGGTGGTGGTGGGGAGAAGATGATAGACGACGGGATAGGGAAAGTAAATTAAAAAAAAAAATAAAACCACTTACCTTGTGCTTGCAGCATCGCCGAGTCGGTGATACAGCGAGTGCAAGATAAGTGGTTTATTATTTTTTTTATTTTACTTTCCCTATCCCGTCTACTGCCCACTATACCCTCCCCCCAGCACGCCATGCCCCAGCACCCTACTGCTGTTACCGGTGGCAGCTGCGCCTGGTAAGTGGAGAATTTGGTGATGGTTGTCTTCTTGATAAATTTTAGGCAGATTTTCACCTTACAAATCCTATAAATAATTTGTCCCATAACTCTACTGAGCCTTTTTTTTTACATCTAGATGACAGCCTATGGGTTATGACCCTTTATATATATATGCAAGAACTTCAAGGGATAACAGATACAACAACGCACATAAGTGACCCAGATCAGAAATAGAGAGCAATTTTGAAATTTTTAAGGGAAGCTTTTCATGCAAGTGCAGAAGCATTGGATTACACACCAGAAACAAGCTGAAATATTATTGCTACCTGTGCTATACTGCACAACAGCTATAGTCCAAACAATGGTTCGAGACCCAAACTTAAAAATAAAGTTTGTTGGTTTAAAATTTAGGAAAGAACCTAAAGAAAGAAAGAACAAGTACTATCTATAATACACAATACCCATGTACAGATAATTGTATCAAAAACTAATATTTAATGTTAATCAAACAAAGCACATATCAAAAAAATTATATATATACAATAATAATGGCGCTCATACAGTTTCACAGACAGTGTTAGAATTATGAACAATGACAGGTGTAAACAAAACAGATAGTGGCTGAGGAAAAATACAAAAAACAGGTTTCAAAATAAAACAGAAATACACAATACAACAATTGTATCCTCTTTCATTTAGGCCACATCACTAGCGTCGACGACGTTTCGACCCGAAGATACTTAAAGGGTCATCATCAGGACAAAAGCATCATATGTAGGAGCGTCCACTGTTTTTCAAAGAAATCTAAAAGTAAAATATATGTACATGGGTTTCAAAAAAATTATTTAAGATTTAATTATCACCGAAAAAAGTGACTCAATGAACATGAAGACTAAATCAACATGAGTTGTGCATCAGGCACATAGATTTAAAATGGTAGAGACCGAATCTGTTGGTATATCTGATAATTCAAAGGGAAATCCTCGATTTCTAAATTGTAAGGATGAGTGCCAGAGATGGCTGTCAGATCCAAGTCAACTACTATCCAACTATCGGTAGTCCAAAACGTCATGCTAATTCAGGGGATCATGGTCGGTACGAACAATAATGTTCAAAAACTTGTGAGTCCGCCTCGTTCCATTAGCATGCCGGCTCCCGAAGTGGTCATGTCCGATGCACAACAGAGCCATGAGAAAGGGCTTACTGCTTGGTCCTAAGTATGGCAGTTGTGATGACGATGAAAATCTACTCCCCTACCCAACAAAACCTGGACACGAAACAACTATGATTGCAGAGGGCAGTGCAAGCCAAACTGGCATAACAAATATTTCTAAGGGAAGTGTTAATCAAACATTGTCAAAATAAATAGGCAGAGTATTTTACTTTTATTTACTAACACAAATTTTATTTATTCACAGATGAAGAACTGGAAGAAAAGACCCTAGTAATGATTGGTTATTTGTAATGATATTTTTACTTTACAAACATAACTACAACTAAATGAAAAAAGGATGTCATAACTTCAAAATAAAATTACTTTTTCTTTACTTTGCTAGTGGGCTGATGTGTTTGTTTGAAGCCCACAGCATAAATCATGCCCCTTCTTGGCCTTGCAATGGTGCCCCGGGCACTGATGTGTTGCACATACTAGACACCTCCTCACTTTCGGCTGATTATATTGATCTTTCCATAGTGGCATTAGCTGTATATATTTACTCCAGGGACATTTTTTATTTGGGTAGGACTACTTGTTAAATCACCACTTTGTTTTATGACCTCATCCTGCAAGTTGGCTAAATGTCAGCACAGAATATGTGGTGAATTTGCAAGGAGATCTACAGATCTACATAAAGCTTGTTGTTGCTGTTTAGAATGCTGCTGCTCTTGTCTGACTAAACCCCTCATTTAGAGAATGAGACAAACTGCTTATGGCCTGTGAACATTTATATATGCTTTGAGCTATTGCTGCAATTGTTTCATACATGATGCATTTTAAGCCATCAATCTAGCGGCTAGTTTCATGTAGGGCCTTACTGCACCCTTAGCATCTTCTTTTCCACATTTTGAAATTCAGCTGGAGCAGGTGTGCCAAGAACCACTTGTGTAGATCTTCTGCTACGTTGAGTATTCTTCTACTCATACCTGGTGTAGGAGGTGTGGAAATCACTAATGCGCTTAATCTCACAGTGTGGTAGGGTAGTAGTAGTTGCTGTAATACTTGGCTTGCTTCTTGTGTTTCTTCAGGCTGGTCACGACTGACAACTCCACTTTCCCTGCTTGTATCACGAGAGTGACTTTTCTAATCTCAAAATGTCTTAGTACGTCTGGGCAATAGTACATGGTGTTTTATGATTCGTTAATAGCAGATCTGTATTATTCGCTCTTTAGAAATTGCAAAAGGAACTCTTTTGTACCCCAGGCTCTATATGTGTGCGTAAACTTTTGCAGCACTTAATTTTGCTGCCTTGGTTTGCACACTAACAACCTCTTACAAATGCTTAGGTTTTAATTGGCTGAAAATGCATACTTTGGCATACAATGTTTTATTTTCACAATAAAGTGAAATTGTTTTAAGGATTTGCCATGGAAATCATATATCAGAACTATGAGTTTTTCAATGTAAGAAGATGCATGTTAAAATGAGACTATCTTACAAAACCAAATCCTTAATACTGCATAGCCTTGGTGCTGTGACGTGTGCCAATTTGTGTGTGTGTATGGGTAAAGGAGATTCTTTGGGGTGTTTAGGGGCATCACACCTTTTTAGGTCTCGCCTAGCGTTACAGCGCATGCGCTGCTCCCTTTGCGAGGCATGCACTATACACTATAGCGTGGAAGCTTCGTGGAAGCTCCGCCCACTCTCCGCCCATCTTTTGGATTGGCTTAGATCCTAAATGCTGCCTTCTGATTGGTTTTAGGCTTGTTAGTCCCTCCTCCTGACGGCCATGTTGTGATTTGTATCCTTCCCTGGCTATTGGCCCCTTTACTACAACACTATTTTCTTCCCTGTGTTTCCCTCCCGCAGTCCGTGACTTCTCCCCCCCCCTCACCACCCCCCACTCCCGTTCGTGCTTTCTTGGACGCCCGCCCTCCCGTTTCCAATGCAATAGGTCTCGCGTAAATACGAGTCCTATTGCATTGCAAATGCTTGTTTGTTGTGGGATTGGCTGGGTGAATTTGCACTCTTTTTTTGTCTTGCGCGATGTTTGCTATGCTGTCCTCGAGGTCAGGAATGTGCTCAATCGCAGTGCGCATGAAAATGAAAGCTGCAGCGCAGTGCTCCTGAAGTAACGGAAACAGCGAACGATTTCCATAGTGCTGCAGTGTTGCGGGGAAAACAAGCTCATTGACATGTCTATGCAACTAACTCCTTCAGAGAGTTATACTCGGCAAATCAGAAAAAGTTGAATGTTATGCCCAGTCTTGATCACTTAAGAAGACGCACAAAATGATTGATTTGTGCATATTAGGGCGAGAAGATCAGGCACAAATAAAGTGTTAAAGTGTTCAAACGTCAATCTCTGCCTGACGTAAAGATGGCAGCGGCACAGCAGCATTGTCTGAGTTGGCTGTGCTGTAGTCGCTGTGAGGGTGTACTCAGCTGCGAGGCACATGTGCAAGGCTGCAGCAGGAGCCGGTGTGCGTGAGGGGCTGGGCGGGCAGCGTGTGCTGCTTGTTTTGTGCTCAGAGCCGCCCAGGGGCAGCTGTGCAAGAAGCTGTGGCTGCAGCAGGAGGTGGAGGAAACCAAGTTCAGAGCCCCTGCCTCCGGTACTCTAAACAGAAGACGGCAGGGTGCGCAGAGACTTTTGGACCGACTGCCTGGGGGTTTCTGAGCATCTTCTCCAGTGTCTGGCCTGTGTGAAAGTGGCTGGGGAGTCCCGTCAGCTCCCCGTGACTCCCCTGTCTCTCTCGGCTGCCAAATTGTGCCCCGGGGCCTGGCGGAGCACTGAGACAGGAGGAATCGTCCCGCGGCTGCCACCGCCGGGGTGTTGGGAGGCCATGGAGAGGGAAACATGGGAGTGAGGAGTCCCCCAGCTAGGAGAAGAAAGGCAAATAAACCCCCGAACAGCCCATCACTGCTCCGCAGCTCCTCCGCTGCCCCGGGCAGGAGGTGCGTCCCAGCCGAAGAGGTGCCCTTGGATGCAGCTTGCATTGAAGGTACATTTATGCTTCCTGTGATAGGCACTGTGCAGTGATGGGGCAGGTAGCGCACCATCGCTCCTGGGATGAGCAGCTGGAGTAACTTCATGGGCCATTATGCTGTGATAGTGCAGCTGTTGTGCCTGCTGGCAGCTGCATACTCTGCTGATCCAGTGGAAGTGCCTGTGGAGGAGAGAGGTGGGTGCAAGGTACCGTGATGGTACAGTGAAATTCCTGTTGTGATGTAATGGAAGTGATTGTTTACTCTGTTGATGCAGTTGTGGTGGTTATGGGAGGGTATGTGTTTTAGCTGCAGTTTTGGTGTCTATGGGGGCATTGAGCTGCGATGAGGCAGTTGTAGTGCCTGCATGGGACAATTCTCTAAGAGGGTGCAGCGGTGATGCTTGTTTAAGGCAGAGCCCTGTGATGATTGAACAGTGGCGGGCACTGTTGTGTGATGGTATACGTGTGGCACACTGGGTAGGACACATGGTGTGACAGTCTTTAATCAGAGGTGGTAGCTGTCTGTGAAAGGCAAAGAACTGTAATGTGGCAATAGAGATGTCATCGGTACCAATGGGGAAAATATGCTGTAATGGCAAACTGCTGGTACCTGTGGGAGGAATGGTGTTCCAGTGGCTTCTTAGGGCCATTACTGTTTCATTGATGGTGGGTGTTTCTGTATTACGTAATAATAGGATCCTGTCTATGCAAATTAAGTTTGGGCTGAGAGTGTCCACGCCACCCTCCTCCGTCTACCAAAGTTACCCAGTGGATTTGGTGCTTCAATTATAATTCATAAGATTATAAGGTTCAGGATACACTTTCATGCCTATCTAATGTTAAAACTATACAGAGAAGGTCACCCTTGTGCTGTCCCTCGCATTGCCATGCTCACTACCCCTCCTGTTTTGTTGACCTAGATGGTGTTGGGTAATTTTCAAGGCACACTCAGTGGTCAGTAAACACACATCCATATTGGATAATATTTCTTTTAGTGCTACAGTGCCCTCAGTGAAGGGTTTGCTATGTAACACTCTATATTAGTGCAGTTGCAGGCTGTCATCTTTCCTCCCCAGCGCTTTTCCCACTCGTTCCTGCCCCCACCACTCGCTTTGCATTCTTCCTCTCTCCTCATTGCTTACCAGTCCCCCCAACCCTCCTACCTTGCTACAGTAAGTAGAAAGCTGAGCAGGGCTAGGAAGGCGGAGAACAAGTGTGTGAGCTTGTTAGGTTGTTTAAATTATTTGCTTTGTCAATAGTAGTAAGTTACATATAATAAATAAGCACCATATATGGCTTTCTTGTATATAACATTAAAAATGCTTTAGGTCTAACATGATGATACTCTAAAACAACTACAACAAGTCTCTTTAAAGTTCTATCAAGGGCAGTGAAAGGTGTTACTGCTAGAACAGTAATGTTTCAGCACCCAGGCTAATATGCTGCATAGCTAAATACATATAAGGTCCCAGAGGTGAGACCGATTGCATTGCAAATGCTTGTTTATAAAGTCGTCCGCTCTACGCAAAGCTGATATTCCTGGCAACAGTTTTAGTCGCTTTCTTCTTTTTTGCTATCAACTCTGGAACTGAGTGCCCATGAATTTTAAAGTGCAGTTATGTTGATCACAAATGGGGATTCGAAGTGCTATCCAATAGTAACCTACACAACTCTATGCAGAAGAATTTCTCCATGTTCTGGATGATTGTTAGAGACCATTTAACCTATTTGTCAATTTTCTTTTTAAAGTAGCAATCAAATGCCATTGCAGTATTTTCGCTGCAGTCTTCGGATGATGTATCAATTGTGGGGCCTCAATTCATCTGCCAGGGGGCAGGTGACCACTTTCTGAAAATTGACGTGGTAGCAATTGACATTGCCATCTTCCCTTTAGGCATCCTCAGCAGAATAACCCATCATTGTATTGAAATAAAAAAGGACTCTTTCGCTTTACTTCTGGTGGACAATCCACGGCTGAGCTGCTGCGCGCCAGGGGTCATGCGGTGGTTACTGCATTGCCAATATATCCGATGTGCACAACAGTATTTGTACCTAAACGCAATGATATGGCTGTGTGCTTCAATGCTGCCATTCTGGAAGCATCAATGCCACAGCAAACACGTACACACAAGAACACTACATCAGTATAACTTTTTAAAAGTATTACACTTATTCCAAATGAGTTTGGGAAACAAAGTTAAATCGTTGCTCTACAGTTTTTCCCTGATGTATTTCGTGTCCATTAAATCATTTAACTTTCCTCATCACTTTATGATGTTATTTAAAATGTGCCACAACACATTAACTTTTTACCAATTACCACTTTACCATATCTTGCCATAATTAGATTTTTATTACCATTGATGGGTTGATTTAGTATCATTTACTCTCAAAAGATAAGTAGAGGTACTTCTTAAATAGAACTAATCTACCTTAGCATGCTAAAAAAATTGTAGCATGCTTAAGGCCACATTTCAAGTTTAATTTCTTTAGTTACATTTCTAAATTGAAAATCGGTACATAAGGTAATAAACGGTGCATGCACTCTCTTTGGAGGGATACATCATAAGGCTATAGAGTGAATTAATAGTTGAGGCATGGGGGACACATAGTGACCACATCTAAATGCATTTAACTTATAATCTATAAAAAATGTGGGTACCAAGGACAGTGGCAGTATGGTACAGGAATATAGGTCATTGAGTTAAAGTGCATTTGAATGACAGAAGGTTGGGTTTTTTGTGCTAACTTTAACAGCGCAAGAGGTAGTGGGCCAGGAGACCATTCGAATGAGAGGGCAGGTGTAGGGAGAGTGATAAACGTTTGGTGGGACACAACGTGGCTTGAGAAAAGGTTTAGACTGTCAGAAAGCAAGTTCTTGATAGTAGTGTATCATGTGTGAAGTATTTTCGGAGTTGTTCGATGAATTGCTATCAGACTAGAATGATGATTTTGTAAAATGCTCTTCATGGCTGTCATCGAGCTTCGAGATGATAGAAAGTGATAGTCATGTGTCTGGGAAAGTGAAGTGAAGTGAAGTGCATGCCGACATTTATGAGCTTATCCAAAGATGGGTGAGTGAGTCCTTTAGCAGACTGACAAGGAGACTATTTCTGAACTCTGAGCTTTTACGATTTGAGTCACAAGCATGAGGTAAAGACAAACCCAGCTTCCTGGCAGAGTCAGACAGGAGTCAGAGTATCATGTAGGAAGCAGTCGCGGCCGGTATGACTCGTGGGTGGAGGGGCGGGGGAGGTGTGGGGAGGGGGTCGTGCGGGGGGAGGTTTAATTTAAAAAATAAATAAATCTTAAGTTAACTTACCTTTGCATTTGCCGGCCCGCCCCGTGTCGTCCGTCTGAACAGGAAGCAGCTACAGGCAGCCTCCCTCCCCTCCCGTAAGCCAATCACAACGCTGCAATGGCAGCGTTGTGATTGGCTGGGACACCGACGCCACAGGCGTCTATGGAGAGGCCATTTTCTCTATGTAGGCTGCATGAAGCCTAAATAGAGAAAATGCAGAGTGCGTATGACTGGTTTGGTCGGTCCTGGGGCTGACCAAACAGTCAGCGCACTCAGAGTGGGCAAGCCACTCCTCCCCTGAACTCCAGCAGACCCGCCCACCAGCCCCCCCTAACCAGGCATATCATTCTGCTTTCTCGCAGTGCGAGAAGCAGAAACATAAAATGGTATTTAAAATACCATTTTATGTTTCTGCTTCTCGCACTGCGAGAAAGCAGTGGGGCGACGCTCCTCCGCCCACATCGAGGAGCCGCCCCTGGTAGGAAGTGGATGGATCCATTTAGAGTAGCAGTTGTAGTTCCAGGGAAGTAGCTGATCTTGGTATATTTAAACATTTCAGCAGAAACACAAGATGTGGGTTCAAGAGAGAAAACAATGGAAGACAGACATATCAAAATATTCTCAGCATAAACCCAGTGAGAGGAGACAAATGAAAATGTTATGTTATGTTGATTTGTATAGCGCACTAATCAACTTAAAGGGTATCCAGGTGCTTGGGCAGGCGTGTGGGTGTGGTCCCTAAGGTGCTTATACGAAGAAGCAGGTCTTTGGCTTCAGAAAGAACTCAAGAAGTGAGGAGGAGGCTCTGATGTGTTGAGGGAGGTTGTTCCATATCTTGGGCGCAATGTAGCAGAATGAGCGACCTCCAGTTTTGCTTTTGTGGATGCAGGGAGTGTGTGTGAGTGAGAGTGTGATGTCACCTAGAGAGGTTGTGTACGAGGAGAAGAGGAAGGGACCACTGATGCAACCAAAGAGGGGCTCTCATTTTTAGTTGGTGGGAGGGAGAGTGAAGAGCACTAAAATCAATGAAAGGATGATTTGAGAGGTACGGTAAGAAGTAATCCAGGGCAGATGTAATGACTGTGGGTGGCAATGGTACTATGAAAAAGCACAATCAACAGTGTCAAATGCTGTGGATATGTCAAGAAGAATGAGGATATATGATAAATGCTAGTGAACTGCAGGGGTGATGCAGTTGGAAATACTAGTGATTCCTGTTTCAGTGGAATGATTACCTTGAAAGCCAGATTGGATGGGATTGAGGCAGTAGTAGGTACTTTATGAATCAATTTAATTAATAATCAATGTATATTTTTTTCAGCAATTAAATATTGCAGTTTATTGACCCAGAAAATGTGAACCCAATGATCTTTTGTGTAGTCACAAATTCCAATTCGCAGACGTTAAAAATATACTAAGCTTGTATAATGTCAAATTGAGACTTGTAACATTTTGTCAATCGCTGTAGGTTTGGCAGTTGGAGTGCGCACAAGAGCTTTCTGCCTAGTATTTGGCCATATGGGCGGGGGGGGGTGCCTTTCCCCATACTTGTTTAGTTTATAAGCCTCCCTTATCCAAAGGTGGAAGGTCCCGCTGTTGAATCGACGCTCTCTCCTGGTGACACCGCTGGTCGTTGCTGTGGGCGCTGTACCCTTGTTGACATCTGCCCTGGACGCTGCATCCCGAACAAACACCCTGTGGAGGACCACATCGCCCAGGGTGCAACGCGAGCACACTCAGGTGCTTTGAGTCCTGCTGACGAGGGGGAGGCACCGAACCATCTTCGTGCATAAAGCGCAGCCTCTCCCCCCTGCAGCGTGGGTCCCGCTGTTGAATCGACGCTCTCTCCTGGTGACACCGCTGGTCGTTGTTGTGGGCGCTGTACCCTGTTGACATCTGCCCTGGATGCTGCATCCCGAACAAACACCCTGTGGAGGACCACATCGCCCAGGGTGCAACGCGAGCACACTCAGGTGCTTTGAGTCCTGCTGACGAGGGGGAGGCACCGGACCATCTTCGCGAATAAAGCGCAGCCTCTCCCACCGCTGCGCGGGACGTGCGCAGGACGTGCCGGGCGAAGCCCGGGCCAAGGGCGGGCCCGTCTGAGCCTGTCCGAGACTGATCGAGGCCGGGCTGGGCCCCCCCCCTGTTAATTTGACTTACGTGAGTTGTTTTGTTTAGTGATTGTATATTAGTTAATTTAGCGTACTGTTTATTCTGGGTAAGTCCTTGGGGGCTCGAAAGCGTGAAGCTCAAGGATCAAACCACTCGAAGTCCACTGGGGAGTACGCTGGCCCTATCTAACCAAACATTATTTACTATTTGTAATTTGGATAAGGGAGGCTTATAAACTAAACAAGTATGGGGAAAGGCACCCCCCCCGCCCATAAGGCCAAATACTAGGCAGAAAGCTCTTGTGCGCACTCCAACTGCCAAACCTACAGCGATTGACAAAATGTTACAGCAAGCAATAGGAGCCGTCTCCAGTGAAATTGAACGCACTGAGAGACGCCTTTCCTTAACACCAGCGCTACCAAGAATCTCACCACCTATGGAGTCAGGAGTACTTTGCTCTTCCCAAACACCAGATCCCCCGACTATCTTAGATTTATCGTCTGTACAAGAAACCACAGCCCAGGAAATTTCCAGCAAAACAGTCATGGGGGGGGGTGTAAAAAGGAAAGGAGCTCATCGGAAACAAAAAGATCATATGGGAGGGAAACATGTGAACCATACCCCCGTGGTGGCGTCCAATCAACTGTCAAAGGGTAATGTAGTCAGTGATAGTAGTATAGAACTAATGGAGCCACCGATATGGGCTTTACACCTGGTAAAAGAGCTTAAAACTCATTTTGAACATCTTATAAAATCTGAGCTTGAAGCTGCATTGAGTCGCATTGATAACCTGTCCTCACTGGTAGACTCCTGGGGTAGCAAACTTGATACTATTTGGCACGCCACTCAATCTATAAAATCCTTGGACCTGGTCACCGCATCCCAACGAAACCCTGTGATTCCACCTGCTTCAATTGTGTTATCTCCCCCTGAAGGGCAAGTACCACCAGCACAAACGACCGTACCCACGGGGTCTATTCCCCTATTCCAACATAACCAGGGTTCAGATACTCTCCAACACAGGGTGACAAACGCTGTAGATAATGCCCAAGGCACTAGGGCTATGGTAACAACTTTGGATTTCCCAATGGAGTACCACCCACTCAGAAATGGTTAAGGAGACAATAGGAATACACTCCAATCCAATCTGAGGGAAACTAATCCTACTTTGCCACGTATAGATTTGCCTCCAGCCTCTACCCCATATGTTGTTATATTAGCTGGAGTACCAGAGTTGGAAATAGGTCGTGTGGAGTCCTACCCCGAACTAAAAAATAAAATCATCTACTGGTTAAATAAAAATAGACCTCTCCCCCACCAGATACATAGCGAAATTTTATTCGCACGCAGGGTTAGCTGGTTGGGGCAGAGGCAGAAAGAAATTTCGGGAGATTGCGTCTTGATCAACTTTAGAGACAGTTGGGTGGTTCAACACATTCTTGAATGGCGACAGCCCAGGGTGAGTAGTGGAATTCAGACACTCCCCTTAGGCTATTTCTATCCCCCTAGTCCCCTATTAGAGAGAATGGGAAGTGTGTACAAAAAGTGGGAAACGAGAGCTCAGACTGGAAACGCACTAAATATGGGCTGGGGTTCTGAAACTATCTCGCCATTCAATATCCCTGTCAGCAACAGATTTAACTCCCTAGACCTGGTTGACTGACTAAACCCTACTCTTAAACACCTGATCTGTATAGGTACCCAGCCAGACGAGTCCCAAAGCTGTGAAAGACCTGAGTTTATTGATCAACATACGAAGAAAAATCGAGAGGTTACATCAGTGATTAGCACTCTAGGTGCCTCTACTAGAACATCTGGGGCCTTTCATTGCACTACACAGGGACGGGTGGGGACTCCACACCAAGTATTACAACAGGAGGGGGGCCCCTCACTTACACAGATTGGAAACGTAGAAAATGCGCAGAATTTTAAGATCTTATCCTGGAACATAGCGGGTTTAACTGCTAAAATGGAGCTCCCGGATTGGGGAGACTTCATAGACACCCATGAGCTATGTCTTTTCCAGGAAACATGGGCAACAATAGCATTGTATAGAGTAGGATATGTAGCTTATTGCATACCAGCTGTCCAGGGGCCTAGGGGGAGACCGTCAGGGGGTTTATGTATTTGGCTTGGCATTCATCTGGGATGCACCATTAAGATAATAGACACTTTTTCCCCCGATATCTTGTGTATCCTCCTCTCCCTCGACAACCTCCCAAAGTTGGCTATTATTAACATCTACTCTCGTCCTGTGAGGTATGGGCAAACCTCGCAGACCCTAGATTGCTTGTCCTCTTTTCTCTCCACATTACCTGAGTTAATACACGTAATAATTGGAGGGGACTTTAATTGTCATTTTGAACCCCTCAATGGCATAACTACTACCATTACAAGTGAGGAAGATTCGGTCTGGGCAATTCCAGAATGTAACATCTATCCGATAGGGGGTGGACTCCCCTTGTTCTCCAAATGAACACACTCACACTCAGCCATTCGCTTAGGGCATGTAATGGTCGCTTCCCCTCTGACAGCCCGGGTAATCCTACTTTTGAAAAATTGGGACAGGCATCTACAATTGACTATATCGTTGAGATATGGCACAGAATTATGAACTTTTTGGTCCAACCTCGTTATGAAAGTGACCATAATCCATTGGTCCTAGTTTTAGACTGTTTACAGTCGAAAGATGTCCAGGGTACGTCAAAACGATCTGCCCTCAATCTAATAGCAACTGAAGGGAGTAGAAGAGTACGTTGGGGAACACTTGCACAATCAACTGAAAAAATGGCCTCCATGTACGACCAAATCATTCCCTTTTTAGAAACTGCATTTGCTGCTTCTGAAAACAGCGGTGCCCCAGAATCTCTCCTGGTGTTAGGCAAGAATCACCAAGATATGGTTTTAAATTTGGCGGAGTTTTTTTACAATGGTAAAAATAACAACAGTTCTGACCCCAAACCTAAAAACTCTTGGTATAATAAAGCGTGCAGGGAAGCTAAACGCGCTTTGACAATAAGGATCAGGGAAGGGGACAGTTTATGTATCAAAGTAACCAGGGCATATTACAAAAAAACCCTTGCTGAAGCTAAAGCAGCGTGGGAGATCGACAGATGGGATGCAATTAAGAAAGCTTTAGATGATAGGGATATGAGAGGCTTTTGGAACCTAGTAAAAACTGGAAAATCCGAAGGCAACTCAGCTATCGAACCTAATTTGGGGGAATAAGCTTGGAGATCCCATTTTAAAGTTTTATATGCAAAGTCCCAAGATGGAGATATAGATGGCAGGGCATCAGATTTTGATGAAATTCCTGCCAACCATATTGGCACACCACTTTGCACATTGGCAGAGGTATCTTTGGCGTTGGCCAAATTGCTACCAAACAAGGCTCCAGGGTTGGATAGGATCCCTGGAGATCTGTTTAGAAATGAACAAGTAGTATGGGCTCCCTACATACGGATCCTATTCAACGCCATCCTTCAAGGTATGGCGCTCCCTCTGACCTGGGCTGGCGCAGAAATTATTCCTATCTATAAAAAAGGTTCTCCGCTAAACCCGGCAAACTATCGGCCAATAAGCCACATTGATGTCACTCAAAAGATATTTGCCCGCGTGCTCCTGGGTCGATTGCAATCATGGATGGATGAGATGAATGTTTTAACCCCACTATAAGCTGGTTTCAGGTCTAAAACTTCAACCATAGACCAGTTATTCAGATTGCAATTGATCCATTGGAAAACTGTAATCTTGGAGGGTGGCAGTCTTTACCTAACCTTTGTGGATCTTAAATCCGCGTTTGACATGGTGCGGCGCGATCAGCTATGGGGCTTACTTCACGATATGGGAGCTCCAGCATACCTTTGCCAGCAGCTGAAGCGCCTTCATGAAGTCACCTATGCAAGGATAAGACATGGCAAGAATGGGGAATTGACAGCTCCGTTCCCTGTTGAGAAGGGGGTGAGATAGGGTTGCGTGTTAGCGCCGACTCTGTCCTCCCTCGTCCTAAATGGCCTAATTGAAACTCTCCTTTCAGCCAAGGATATAGATTCTCCAAGGTTAGCGAACCGCAAAATGCCAGCTTTAATGTTTGCGGACGATACGCTGCTCCTATCTAAGTCACCCATGGGTATGCAGCGGGTATTGGAAGAGTTCAGTTTATTTTGTAAGAGAAGGGATTTGGAGATCAATCTCCAGAAAACAAAATATATGGTCTTCCATGCCAATACCAGTAACTGTCCACACGCCCGATTGGAAGGCAGGCCCCTAGAGCGGGTGTCCATCTTCGATTATCTGGGCCTTACACTAATTGATAAGATGGAAAGGGGGACTCAAGTAAAGGAAGCCAACCTAAAATTAACACAGTCTATAGGGGGAATTTTAAAAGTGCACAAAAATTGTACCCAAAAAGTGGTAGGCCCCCCAGCAGAAATTTACAAGACCCAAGCGAGGGGAGCCTCAATATATGGCGCTGAACTTTGGGGCTACTGTCCATCTAATACCTTATCAATGACAGAGAACACCTTTATCAGGCAGCTGTTGGGTCTCCCTAAAAGCACCCCCTTAATCCCACTAAGGATGGATTTGGGCATTGGCCCTATTGCCGACTTAATTGCCTCTCGCCCACTCTTATATTGGCGTCGCCTATGGAGTACGCCGGAGCTAGAAACCTACAGAGAGGAATTGAAGGATGTCATGTCCATTCTGGGAGCAGGGAACTTACCATGGCTGTCTTACATTAGGAACATATGCCACGCACTGGGGAGGGCTAATATGTGGCTAACACCAGAAGTGACTTGCCCTTCTATCCCTAAAAAATCTTTAACCATCGCTTTTAATGATTATAAACTTGCCCAGATCTCTCAGAGCATAGACTCATCTAGCTTGACCTCCAGGTTCCTGGACGTCAAACAGCAATATAAGTTAGAGTTGGTCCTGGATAGTAGCCAACCTTTTATGGCAAAGAAACTGTTTTTACAATTTAGGCACGGGACGCTCCCGTTGCGTGCATTCACAAATAAATGGAAGGGAGCAACTAAACAAGATTGTCCCGGGTGTACTTCAACAGAAGAAACAGAACTCCATGTCATACTTTTCTGTCCTGCCTATAGAAGGTCTAGGTCTAAGTGGGTCCTTCAGCTCTGTAGGAACCTGGGGATTAGAGATTACATTGAGGTGTTTAGGCTACTAAAATATGAGACGCATCCATTATTTGTAGCCGCTACCTCTGGATTTTTATTTGCGATGTGGTGTATACGCAGAGGCATTTTAAAGGAAAAGGAGTTGGGTAACAACGTAACTCTGTTCTCTCATTAGATATGTTACTGACCCAAATCAGCATATATCTCCTTTTGGGCAAATTCCTTTGTAACGCTAGTTTAGTCAATTGATCTTAACGTTTTTCTTTTAAATTATTTTTTTAAATTGTGCATATTTTAATTGTTTTTATTGCTCTCAAATTCTGTCTATAGAAAACCTGGTAACAGTTGATACATATGTTTGTCGATTAACAGGTGACGATTAGTTTTGGGGATAAGAAACATTTTATAAACTTGTAGCACAATATTGCTCTTGGTCCCAATGATATCTTGTACTATTCCTTTAGTCTACAATTGCTGTGTATTCTAACTTTCTGCAATATTTTTTAATGTTATAACTAACTGTGCTTTTATGGCTGTAAAGCCGAAATAACGTTTTTTTGACTGACTAAAATTGAGACTTGGATGTGTAGAAATGTGTATTTCCACATTCATACAAACATGTTGAGAGTTGCATTTTTTGTGTCAGTTTGTAACACATGCATTAGTTAAAGTGTGCAACATGGGTGTTTTTAAAGAAATCAGAGTGATGAACAAGCATCACCCTAAATGCACACTCCCCAAGGACACAGCTGAATTTACTGACAGTATGCCAGTGGAGGCTGGTGATCTTTGAAAGGGGTAGGGCGTAGTACTGGCCAGGAGTTCACCCCAATGTTTTAAAAATGTGCCTAAGTCATACTCACTTCCTCTCACATTTACCCTCTCCTCCCTCAGTCACTCTAACATTCTCTCACTTAATCTCACTCACACTCACTCACTCCCACTCACTTACTCACTCACAAACATACTCATACTTATTGGTTCTCATGTTCCCTTACTAACACACAAACACACACACACAAGCTGACGCTGGGCCCTGGTGCAACTACACCTGCTGCACTATTAATAGCTACACCCCTAGCTCACTTTCATTGCATCTCACAACTTCCAATCAATCACTTGTTCAAATGCGCTCACACTCCTTCCCTCACCCCCTCATACTCGTTTTTACTTATTCATACCTCTAAAACTCAGATTCTTACTCACTTTCACTCTCATTGACAGTCTCAAACACACTCAAACACACATCTTCGCTCAATCACATTCACTTTCAAACACTCCCAAATACATGCACAGAGAAATACACTTTTTAAAAATGTATCTTGCTTACTTAGTTGACAATCGGAGGCTCCATGGCAGCAGTAGAGCAGGAACCTGGTGCTGGGCATTGGAACCAGCAAACCATGATTCCCATAAGGAGTCAGATGGAGCCGCAAGGGCAGGCTTGAGATAGGGTCAGAACCACCTCAATACCTCACCCAGATTCTTAATAGGACTGGAAGAACAACCCTGTAAGAAGCTAGGATAGTGCTGGGGATCTGTGCTCTGTGTGGCTTTTCATTTGCTTCAGGGATGCACTGATGTGCACCCTAACAGCCACATTTTAGCAGTTATACTGTGCTGACTGAGGCATGTGCAGTATGTCAGATAAATAAAATAGATTGTGCCTCTGTGAGGGGATGATAGTTGAACTACGTCCCTCAGACATGTGCAATCCAGATATCCAGCTACAGGGTGTCCTGTTTTAACAGCACTCTGTAGCTGGCTCATGCCTCAGCACCCTCCTCCTCCTGTCATCAGGAGCCTGGAGACGAGGCAGGGGGGCTGACCTGTGCACCCACAGAGTTCATGGGAACGCGAAACTTGTGTTTTCACGAATGCTGCTAATTTGAAAAAAGTCTCAGGGGGTCTGCACCCTGCAGCCCCTGATAAAGAGCCACTGCTGCAGTATGCAGATAGTTTACTGATGTATCAGTATATTCCTTGCCAATATCCTCCCAAATCAGTACAATGCTGAAAAGGAGGTAGGACTGCACACTCAAAGTCCCTGATAATATACTTCCTAGAAATTGTGCTCTGCCACTTGATAGTGTTGAGAAGTGAACATAGCTGAGAAAAAAGAAGGAAGACACACTGTTACCATATCAACACCAGTCCTTCCAAGTACATTGCGATTAATCCTGTTTATTGCAATTATTGGTAGTCACAAGCAAAGACTGTTTGCAGCCCACATTAGCACATCCAATGCTGGACATCTTTGCACATGAGTTTTGTGGTAGTTTCCATTCATCAGTAGAGTGGTCTTATAAGCTGGGGGTGCCTGATATGCTGTTTATAGTTTCTCCGGACTGGTACCTTTCCAAAGGTACGGTGCATCCTTTGACTTATCCAATATATATCTGCAGAAGGAGGTTAGCAAATATAGGGGGATGGGAGCACACTGGCACCATATCAGAACCTGTCCTCCCAAGTGCATAGTGCTTAAAGTATTTCATTAAAATTATTACTAATTACAGGTAAAAACTGTTTGCCTCCATTGTTAGAGCAATCAGTGCCGACATCTCTGGACACGTGTATCTTTGTAGTTGCCCTTCATAAGCAAAGAGTCGCCTTTTAAGTTTGCGGGAACATGTGCCGAATTAAGTCGTCACCCAAGGAGGACATCGGATGTTGATCACTCAGGCAGAGGTGCACATTCTGCCTACCCTTCCCACCGGAGGTTGCTTTGATACTAGGCTTGGAAGATAACATAGACCCTCTAAGGTCCTCCATAGAAGTTGTAATGAATTGCTTAGCCTTTAAACAACTTCTCTACCTCAAGGAGCCATCGTCCTTACACCTCAGTCAGGGCATGATTCTCTGTGACTGTTAGTTTTTCAAAATAAAACACCACGTCCTTTAGAGTCCTCTGAACAACATCACAAAGCTACAGCTAAGATGGCTGTTCTATTACGTTCTGCAGGTACCTCTACAGTGCAGCCACGTTACTTTAGAATATGTAGGGTGCATTGAGATTTCCGTGTGATGTGCCTTATTAGCAATGCGCTCCCATTCTCTTCACTGTGCTGCTTCCTATGCCTAGCATCAGTCACCAGTGCATGCGCATGAAAGATAATACACACATCGGTCATTCAGTCTAATGTGATTTTAGTCATATACCGTATTTTAATGTAAACGTGAACTGCACTGCACTTGAACTGGTGTCACACCAGTGGCAACGTTTGCTGCAGCACATTAATTCAGGAACAGAAAAATTCGGTAATGTTTACCAGTCTGAACCGGGACAGAAACACAAAGCTGCATGCTAATGCAATCATCCATGCACAGCATACAAAAACAAGCATTTGCAATGCAATAGGTCTCGCATTTACGCAAGTTTAAGCTATTGGCATTGTAAATGACACTGCCTTTTATTTATGTTTTAAAAACAAAAATAAAAGGCATTGTTATTTGCAATGTTAATAGCTCAAACTCGCGTAAATGCGAGACCTATTGCATTGCAAATGCTTGTTTGTGTTTGCAATTGTAATGGAAGCTTTTACGGGGACGGGTAAAAGCGCAGCATGTGGTATACGAACCACAACAAGCTGCTTTTAGCGGCTAATTGAGGACGCACAATAGATGGTGTGATAGATTAGATTAAGGAATTTGTCTCCTAGACAGTAAACAGGGCTTCAGGGCACGAATGTGCTCTGTGGAAGTTTGTAGTTAGGCAAAAGGTTTATCAGCTGGCGCATTAGATATTACAGAGCGCAGTGAAGATGCTTTTATATGCATCAATTAAAAATTACGTACTGCTTTGTGAATGCAATTTGTGAGAGAGCCTGTTTTATTACAAATATTTAGGGGAAAATTAAGTGTTACTTCCTTGTTTTTGAGTACAAGCTATTTTTTTGTATGGGAAAACGCTAATATTACCTGGGCTTTAAGAATACTGCATATAAAGCGTATTTATTTGTGTTGTAGCTTTTTCCACTGACAAAATAGCAAGCCCTAAAAAGTGTTTTTTTAGAGACAGGTAAAGAATGTATAAGGGGGCTTATTATTTATAGGTCTTACCCTGCGTAGTATATACAGCCTATTGTATACTGAGAAGGAGAGAAATAATACCACCTGAAGCACATTTTTGTTGGTTTTATACCCTGCTGCTCTTTACTGTGCCCCCAAACCCCCTCCTCACACAGGTATACCACATATTTAGGAATAATAACAGCTGCAATAATACCGTTTTTATTTGCAGTGGGATATTGCTGCGTTGCGAGATAATTGTGGTAGCACTGTGGCTAGATGCAGTATTGTACGTGTGCTATGTTTTTAAATGTATTGCTTTTTGGTTGCGGCTTAAAACACATATAGGGGCATATTTACGTTCCCTGGCGCATCCCTGCATATCAGCAGGGATGCGCCAGGGAAAATGCGTCACGCAAGTTTACCCTTGCGCCACGTCCGATGCGCCGCATTTACAATGCGGCGCATCGTGGCGCAAGGATAAGCAGATGCGTGACGCATCTGCCGGCGGAAGGTTGGCGCAGTGCTGAAGTTGTGTCGCAAGCGTGACGCAACTCCAGCACTGTTCCAACCTTCCCTATCCCTAACATGGTGCATCAATCCTTACGCCTGCTTGAAGCAGGCGTAAGGATTTGACGCACCAGCGTCGGAAAAGTGACTGCGTGAAATCTGGTAGATTTCACTACGTCACTTTTCCGAGGCGTTCCTGCGCCGGAACGCCCACATGAAACCTGACGCAGGTTTCATGTGGCGCAGGGGTTTACTACGTGACGCATCTCCCTAGATGCGTCACGTTGTAAATATAGCGCAACGCGGCGCATGGTTTGCGTCGCAGCTGCGTCACATGCGTGACGCAACGGCGGCGCAAAAGTGGCGCAAGGGGCTTGTAAATATGCCCCATAGCGTCTGTTTATAGCAACTTTGGGCTTTTTTAGATGTGCCACACAATCAAGGGTAAAGGACCGGATGTGGGTAAGGAGGGAGCGAACGAAGGGGAAATTGAAATTGTGTGCTAAGGCGCTACAAAATAACGTATGAGATAGTACAAACATTGCTTTAGGGCATGTGTCTGGGGCATTAAAAGTATGCTGGGTAAAAGTAATTTCTAAGAACAAATTGAAGGCGCAGAAGTGTATTGTGAACAGGTTGTACGCTATGTTGTGGGATAATGCCTGTAATAAGATTGTTAGTGCAGTGCTGCTATGTTGAAGATGGCTGTTTGTGCAGTAATAGGTGGCATGGGTGTGGCCCGCTAAAAGTATGTAGGGGTAAATTACTCGGCAATGGTAAAAATAAAAAGCCCAAAAAACTATAAATATGGTATGCTACAATATTTGGAAATACTGCGGTAAAAGGTGATTATAGCAGGACTGCAGCTAGGGGGATGAGCACTAGTACATAATATAGGGTAAAGGGCCGATGAGGTGAGGGAGGGAGCAAGTGGTAGGCGAACGTGAATTAGTGTGCATGTCAGTAAAAATTACCCTCTGCCACAGTGGAAAAGTGCAAAATGGCATGTGTGTGGGCTGCGAAAAATATGTACGGCTAAATGATTTATTAAAGGCACGATCTAAAGTGCAGTAATGTATGAGCACATTTGTAGTACACTACCTGATGGAGTAATGGTCTGTTTCGAAAAATTGGCTAAAGCACTGCAACTAGGCTAAAGATGGCTGTTTGTTTAGGGACAGAACATGCGGGCTGTATATTAGTGCGTTGTTGTGGTAGAAACTTGAAAACCGTATACTGCATGTGTATATGTATGCTTGCCTTTTACTAGCGGCATGTAATGGAAGCAGCAGGGCCTGACGGGGGAGGGGGGAGTGGGGAGTGAGGCAGCAAGCGAGGGACAAACTGTATTTTTGTGCGTGCTGTTATGTTGAAGATGGCTGCTTGTGCAGTAATAAGTGGCATGGGTGTGGCCCACTAAAAGTATGTAGGGGGAAATTACTGGGCAATGGCAAAAATAAAAGTGCAAAAAACTATTAAAATATGGTATGCTACAATATTTGGAAATACTGCCGTAAAAGGCACTAGCACATGTCCTGTGCAGAAGGGGCGGCATGGAGACAGAAAAGGATAAAGGCAGCGGCATGGAATGAAAGCAGAACGGGCCTCAGAGACAGGGAGGGAGGGAGCGAGCGAGCGAGCGAGCAGGAGTTGTGATAACGCCACGAGCCGTACGCGTGCACATCTCCTGTCCTCCGAGTTGTGCTAACACCGCCGTACGCGTGCACAACTCCTGTCCTCTGTACGCGTGCACATGTCCTGTCCCCTTTCGGCAACGAAAGCCACAACAATAGATCTCGCCAAGGCGAGCAGAGCATGCGCTGCGTCGCTAGGCGAGACCTAAAAACATTTACAAACAAATTAAGTGTGGCAAAACCAAAAGGTCAGCAGCTAATGCCAGACCTGTTGGCTTTGCCAACACTAGTTCATTTAAGGTGTTTATGTTATATTTTATATGTATATACCTGAGAGTGAAAGGCAAACTAACTAGCTGCAGAATAGTTTGTTCTTTTTAGTTAATTCTCTGGCCTCGACTCCAAACTCCCTGGCCTTGGCCCCAGTGCGCTCAGGATCACAATTCCCATCGTTTTTTTTCATGCACTTCAACCTCTAGATCAGTGGTCTTTAAACCTTTTTATGCCGCCCCCGTGAAGAAAAATAATCTGCGGGACCCCTCAAAAATGTTGACAGTTATTCTATTAAATGGCAATGTTTACAAATGTCTAGACTTATTTAAACATTGCATTTTAAAAACGGTAACATACCTTAAATGCAATCAATTACATGATCGTCAAACATACTATTCGGGTCAGGCAGACCTTACTAAAATGTAAAAGTATGCACAGTACGATTATTAGAAATTCGGGATGCGGGTTCAGAAGTGAATTTGGAGTCCCCTCCCTTTTGACACCTTCTCCCAGCCAGGATATCAATAACAGAAGATGTTAGTGATGGCCCATTACAGAGCGGCTTACTGCCGCTCATTTTTTTCTGCTGAGAACAAAGCACGTATCAGCATAATTCTTCTTTTGGCCCAAGCCTCGCGCCTCTCTCCCACCCCCCCCCCCGGATCACTTGAGGGCCCCCCAGTTTCAAGACCCCTGCTCTAGATGAGCTGCAGAATACTTTGTAAGAGGTTGTCTCTGAGGTCCACCGCCAATGCAGCCCAGAACACATCAGCTGTGTGTGTCCTGGAAGATGGAGCAGCCCGAGCTGAGACACACCATGAGGGATCTGGACAGTGGTATGTGAAGCCCTTTTAACCCAATGGGCATTGAGCATCTGGTACTCAGCGTCAGATTGTCACATATGTTAAAGAAACATACAAATGTTGACTGCACCTTGCGTTCTGGAAAATACTGCTTTCGATCTAAATAAAACACAATCGGTCCTTCCACACACTGCATACAAAAGGATAGACCTGCACCGCCTAATCAAACCACCATACGTGGCACAACAGCAAATCCAGCCAGACCAGTTCTTTGACTCTAAACAATGCGCAGAAATAACTTCCTTATCAGAAAGGGACTTAGCAGGATATGAATCCTTTCTGCCACGGTAAACTCCAGCCTTCGTAATCACCATAAACACTGGCCAAATATTTATATATCTTGGTGGTTTACCACACATATTCCTGGTGCTATGTACAGCTCTCTCCTGCTTCTTTTGGACTAGGTTTGCACTGTTTATCCATACACCCAAAAATCAACACTGAAACTGTGATTTAAGAGCACTGTACAATGGTGTAAAGGGACACAAATAATATATTTTAACTAAACAAAGTAACCATCACTTTCGAGGATCAAGAGTAAATTCTATGTAATTATATAGTTTGAGATTGTAGTTGACATCTATTCAAGGTCATAACTCCCTCCCCACAAGAGTTATCCTTAATGGTATATCCCCGTTCCTCTGGTTTAAACCGGTCTCCTAAACCTCTTGCACAGTATATTTGTTTGCCCAACTAACAAAACATACGACACATATGCAACACACCCACAAGCAATATCAAAGTCTCCTCTCCACTACATTGTATACCCCCAGTCAAGTATAACCCTCACATAGTACACCCACTCTTCTCAAATTCAGAAAAAAGTGTACCCGGTGACCTATCCTACTCTTTCCCCAATAACATAGAACATCTTAATTCCCATACTTCAAATGGCATATCCCAGCTTGCTCTCATGGGATACTAATGTTACTTGCTACCTTAACATGTACTTTACCTTCGCCACCTCAAAGGTGGAACTCCATCATGATACAGATCGGATAAGCATTCCCTCTCCTTTTCAGAAAGCAATTGAAGACTAATCTCTTATAATAACACATCGTCCAAAAATAACTATTATAACTACAAGTGGACAACAGCGGAAGAAAGGCCTTTCACCTGTATGTAAGTTATGCTTGCCCACCTCACTACTGTACACTACAGTTAGCTTCTCTCGTATAGCACACTGATGATTTGCACTTCACAAATACTCATACATCTGTAGCCAGCCACTATCAGTTATAAGGTATGTCTCAACATCAACTTACCATCATCAACTCAGCATATCTTCATATAACATATCTCCTTATCCCTCTTTCCAGCCATATTCCTTTCACCTTGAGCGATAGCTCCGCTTATCAGATGAATCACTAAGCTTATTTTTCAACCATATAGCTTCCCATTCCTCCAACATGACCTCAAGTATACTTAGTGTCACATGGTATAAGTGCAAAGGCCACCAATCTCACATACTGTTAACTTATTCTGCAGAGTCCTTTGTTCTATTTTTGGTCAGATATGACTTTAATTTCTTTTGTTGAGACATCATGGTAACAATTTGTGCGTGGCAGACCCACTTGGTGTTGAACAGACCGCATGTAAAAGCTCCTGCTAGGGATAAGCCACTGAGACGGTCAGCGGACCATTTTTTAACAGGATACTTCGCCCAAATCTGATTTATTTGAATGCGGGAAGCGGGGTGGATAGGCTGGTTTCTCTCTTGTCGGCATGTATGAACCTTCTCACTGAATGATTTGTCGTATTTGTTAGGAGATGCAACCAGAAAGTGCGTGCTGGCCTTTGTAGGAGGCGTGCTGATTAACTGCCTCTCCTGGCAACAGTTGTGAGGATATATACTAAGCCTTGCAATGCAGTGTGCTGATGGGCTCCTTCTGAGAAAAATCCTCTTAAAGCACAACATGCTCCCACTAGGGGTCCGGAGCTTTTAAGGTTATAGACGTTGCTCTTTCTCCAAAAAAGATCGTATAGAGTCTGATAAAACTGAGGATATCAGAGGGAAAATAACTCAGAACATGGAGATGAAAGAAACGTTGGAACACATTAAACTTAATATGGCATTTCCATATCCCCCGATGCTAGATGAACCTGAATCTCTTCAGTTACACAGTGCTGTTATAAAAGTTTTTGAGTCAGAATAGAAGGAGGTGGACAGGCATACTTTTGCACGTTTCGTATCAAAAAGACAGCAGTCGCAGGAGTTTTCGGATTAATGCCCATTCCATGGTAAAAGTAGATTCACTAATGGCAAGGTTGGATACTCAAGGTGTCATTGTTTCAGAGGATGCTATGCCATTGGATCCTATTGACAAGATGACGGGCCTGGCATTGAAAAGGGCTTATGTAGGCTCAAACATTTCTGTAAGGGCTGCAGCTTATGCCAGTTATACGGTACAGTCCCTCCCTCGTGAAAGATTATCAAAACCTGGCTGAACTGCTGCATCAGGGGGCAGAAGTAATGCCAACTTAAAAGAACATGGAAACAACAAGTGAGATTTTTGTCAGTCATTTCTTATGACACCTGTGGTACTACTCTGCCTCGGTAGTGAAAGCTCACCGCCAGTTATGAAGGAGACCGTGGAAGGCAAAAGCATCCTGCTGATGAAAATGCTTTTTTCTGGACCAACGTTATTTGGGGATCAGTTAGACAGTATGATAAAAAAAAAAAAAACAAGCTGAACAACGGAGGCGACATCGCGGGGCGCACTGCCTGCCTCCGGTGCAGATGGCGGCGAAACCGGAAGTCAGGCAGCCTTCGTTGGGACGTGGGCGGGGCCTGCGAAAGAAACAGGAAGGAACCGCCGGAGAGGACGTCCGGAACCCTGCAGGCTCCATGCTGAAGTCCCGGCCCCATCAGAGGGACCGGGCGAAGAGTGAGGCAGACTGCATGGCACCAGAGGCAAGACGGGGCTCCCGAGTGGTGAGGAGAGCCCTGCGGCGTGCCGAGGAGACGGCCAGGGAACCGAGGAGAGATGCCGGAGTCCTGAACCAGCCGGTGAGTGAGGGCTTGGCTGGGTGCATTGCCGGCGCCCATTCTCTTAGCGGACCCGCCAGACAGCGGGCCGCTCCATCATGGGGGCAATTTTGACTGTAAGGCGCACGCTGAAGGACAGGCCATGAGCGTGCACATCGGCTGTCTGAAAGAGACGCCGTGAGCGTGCACATGGCCTGTCCGGGCGCCGTGAGATGTGCACGCGTATGGTGCAAGCAGGAGTTGTGAGAACGCCGCGAGCCGTACGCGTGCACATCTCCTGTCTTGCCATACGCGTGCACATGTCCTGTCCCCCTTCAAACTAAAGTCGACAACAATAGATCTCGCTAGCGACAGCGCTTCACGCTGCGTCGTTAGGCGAGACCTAATGATGTTATTCTGCTCGCTTCTGTCGTATAACTTCCAGAACAGCATCGAAGCAAACACAGGGATTGAAAATCATGCGTAGTAATAACAGCCCTACCTTTAAGTTCATGGACACACCATTGAGTGTACAAGCTGCTCCTCAGCCAAAATTAATCAATTATGCTCACTAGAGCTACAACACTGAATCGCTGTGCTTATCTGAACACACATAATTGTGTGCACACAACAGCAGCTACTGCACAGATTACTATATTTTCGTAAAAGCATCAGCTTCTGCTACACCTTGCTGCATGCTGTTGGTCCATATATTGGTCAGTTGTGGTGCTGCAGGTTATTGATGCTTAATGCATGCAGCCCAACAATCTCCATGAGGAATGGCGAACCCATCGACATTGAATAGAATCCAGAGCTGAAACTTCAGATGTAGACAGTGATGCCAGTAGGGATAAAACACTTGATTGCAGAATTGTTCACACTATTACAGTATAAAAGATTGAAAGTCATTTTCTTTCTGCCAATTAACACATATTGTTATTCATTGTACTGACTAGACTGATTTGCATAAAGAGGGACCACTTCTCTAGTGGCACAAAACATCTGCTCTATGTAATGCCAGTGGTTTAGAGCACCATCACTAGAATTTTGATCATGTTATTTGTTCATTGAATCTTCCCTTGATGTCAGTATGCACAGATGGGGACCACTTTTCACTGTGCGTGGATTTGCAAGTTTTACCTGAATGACAAGCTCCTTTCAAGCAACAAAACATTGGTGTCTGATTGTTCTCTCGTACAGAGGACACAGATTCCCTTTGGAGTGGACTGGACTAATTAGTCTTAGGTTGGTCCTCTTCTGTACTAGAATAGAAGAAAATAGAAGTGATGGAAAATGGTGCTCGAAAGCTTTCCTTGTGGTTTGAAAATATTTTCCCAAACATTTCATGCACAGGAGAGGATCCTTTAGGCAGGAAATGCTGGCAAGGAGAAGCACATCATCACTTGCTTCTGTTTTAAGTGTCTCCTCCACTAGACATAAGCAAAATGAAAAAAAAACATGGTTGTACTGGCTCTTCTTAGGGGCCTGGGATGAAGTGCTTAGCACATTATTTTTAATGTTTTATGGTTCATCCTTCTTGAGAGTTGTGTGATTCAAAATCAGATTATTTCCAAAATGGCGTTAAGTATTAATTCATTGAAAATGTATTGCCTCATTCCTTACCCAGAGACAGAACTTGCCTATTTTTCATTTTCAATTCATTGATCCTCAAAAGCATACTGCATGCATAGCTGTCATCTCGCCTTGTATAATGAGCAATGGACAATCCAACTCATCATGCTGTATCGGTCACAAGGTACGGTATTAATCTCAAACGAGAGTGGGTCTGCAAGGAGCGTAGATTACTCAACATCAACCGTACTGCTCTAAACTAAAGTATCAACTCACACTGTGTACGGGGGTAAAAAAGGTAAAGAAATATGGGAAAATGTGGAGCGCTGCTTGTGTTCGGACGAGAACCCTCACTCGCCCTAGGGTGACATGCTTCATCATAGGGTCCCATCCGCACACTGGGACAGCAAGGTACCCAATGTGGGCTACGACTTTCCCGTAGGAAAGGAGCAGGGGTGTTCTCAGGCACGTATGGGGGCAGAGTGAGGGACAGAGTGCTGAAAGAAAAGGTGATTAAAACTATCTCACTTGTGGCAAAAAAACTTTATTAGAATGCGCCAATGGATAGGAATTAAAAGCGCAGCTGCATTCCTGGTGCCACCATCTCCTTTCAATACTGCCAAAAAGCAGAACTTTAGCGCCAGATGGACTGCCTGGATCGAAATGTTCAATTACTTCATAGATGCTATAGAAGAAGCAGATGGCAAAAAGATCATCATATATTTAAAGAACCTTGCAGGTGATGGATTCAAAGAAGTGATAGAGAAGACAAAGCAACAAAGTTAATTTGCACATTGTCCTAAAATCACGCTCAAGGTGAATGGTTGCTCTACAATTTTTAATAGACAGTGGTGCATCGATAAACATCATGCTGGCAGAAAAGTACAAAGAACTATATCCAATACCATGTCTCACACTGCCGAAAACAAAGGTTTACACCAGGGCAGCTTCTCACCTTTGCAGAGTCAAGGATCCTTTTTAGTGACCATGCGGCACAAGAAAATGACAATGCAAACGCTAGTTCATGTCCTCCAAAGTATGTTGTCTAGTGCATGCTTATTAAGTTTCAATACAGCTGCTGACATGGGACTGATCACTATTAACTACAACTTGAAAGCCCATTCTGAAATAGTGAATCAATCCCCGACATTGTTTCATGGACTTCTTAAACGTAAAACAATGGAGGTGCAGCTTCACATTTATGTAGACATCGCCCTGTTGCACAGTGACACCGTTGAATTGCTTTCACTTACCGGAAGCCGTTGAGAAAGAACTAGAAGCACCGTTAAAGCATGACATCATCGAGCGCTCCACTGGTCCGAAGCAGTGGGTTTCACCCATTGTGGTAGTGCCAAAAAAAGGACAATGGAGGTTCAGTGCGCATTTGTGTTGATATGCAACAGGCCAAAAAAGCAACAAAAAAGAAATACATCCAGGTCCACGCATTGCTGACATGATCACGCAGCTGAATGGTGCCAACATTTTCTCCCACCTTGATTTGAACACCAGCTACCATCAACTTGAACTGTAAGAAAACTGTTTTTTTCAACTCATGTTGGTTTGTTCAGATATAAGAGAATCAGTTTTGGTGTTTCATCAGCTGCAGAAATCTTTCAAGATGGCATTTGTTGAATAATTCAGCCTGTTTTATATGCTTTTAGCTAAAGTGAAGACATACAGGTGTCTGGGGCTACACTCATAGAAGTATGCCATCTGTTGATGCAGGTCTCATACTGAATGCAGAGAAGGGTGAGTTTCACAAAAACAGACTTACGTTCTCTGGGCATATTTTCTCTGAACGGAGAATGGCACCTGACCCAAAAAAGGTACAAGCATTTTTGTCTTCTTGCCCTCCAGAAGACGTGACTATGTTGTGATCCTTTTTTAGGCACGGCCAGCTACTGCTCCAGGTGCATTTGTGATTTTGCTACTGTGAGTGCCCCTCTAACAGAACTAACAAAGTGAGATGTTCTGTTTGAATGGCCATCTGAATGTGATGAATGGTTCAAGAAAATAAAATATGCAATTGAAAATGCAACTGAAATGGCTTACCTTGATCCGAAATTGCATACAGAGATTTTGGTTGATGCAAGCCTGGTAGGATTGGGCATGATCCTTGCTCAAGACAATGGATGGCCCGATGCTCAGAAACACATTGTGGCCTATGCTAGCCAGAGTCTATCTTAGACTGAACGTGCTTATCTTTAACCTGAGAAAGAAAGCTTAGATATAGTATGGGCATATGAACACTTCCATGTGTTTCTGTGCAGAAAGCATTTCACCCTTGTCACGGATCATCAGGTGTTGCTCACCATTTTCGGGAATCTGAAAGCCAAGATGCCCCCTTGCATTGAGAGGTGGGGGCTGCGTCTGCAGGAGTGTGATTACCATATTGTGCACAAACCTGGGATCAAATCCCTGTAGACTACTTTTCATGAGTGGTACTACAGCATCATAGTACAACATCCAAAGCGGCTGAGACTTACATCAATTTCATAGTAAAGTCAAGTGCAACTGCAGCTCTTTCTATTGAACATATTCTCCCAGCTACTAGTACTGGCAAATAAATGCTTTAGCTTAAAGAAATCATTGCAACTCAATCATGGAGGAAACATACTGGACCTCTGATAGCTGATGTTGAGTTCCAGTAATTCAAGAATGTTTGAGAAGAACGTTCTGTTGCACATGATGGTGTCATACTAAGAGGTGCAAGAATAGTTATCCCTGAAATCCTTAAGCAAAAAGTTATTGAACTCGCACATGAAGGACTTTGTGGCATTGCCACAACTAAGAGAGCCCTCAGGGATTGAGTGTGGTTCCAGCGCCTTGATGAATGAGTTAAAAGGAAGCTGTGCAACTGTCTGTCTCCCAAAATGAATCAGCATCCACAGGACATGTCTGATCTTCCTAAGCAGGCCTGGTAGAGGATTGCAGTTGACTTATTTGGACCCCTCAATAATGGACATCATCTCACGGTTGTTGTCGATGAGTACTCTAGTTTTCCTCTAGTGGAAGACTTATCATCAACAACACATGACAGAGTCATCAAGAGGGTTTGTGACATTTCTGCAACATGGGGTGTCCCTTCCATTTTCAAATCTGACAACTGTTCACCCTTCAATAGCAGAGAGTTCCAAGACTTTCTTAATCGTTTGAACATCAAACACCAGAAAATTACACCGCTCTGGCCACAGGCTAATGGCATTGTTGAATGAATTATGAATATTTTGAAAAGGGTGGTACAGCATGCTGCGCAGGAAGGAATCGACCACAAGTCAGCTTTATGCCTAGCCCTCCGTGCCTACTGTTCTACCATTCCACTCCTCATTCCACAAAAGGAGAAAGTCCTGCAGCCTTGCTGTTCGGGAGAGCTCTTGGAACAAAGATGTCACAATGGATCACCAGTCGGTCAATAGACCCTGATGAGATTCATGTCTCTGACACCTCTCACAAATGCAAAATGAATGCTTATTGTGAAAAGCACCGATGCGCTCGAGACACGGTCTTCGAGAAAGGAGACCAAGTTCTTGTCAAGCAAAAGCAGACATGCAAGACTGACACTCCGTTTCATGGTGAACCGCTATGAGTTGTGGCAAGCACAGGAGACATGGTAACTTTCCAATGACCTGGAAGATCCATAACCAGAGACTCATCACACTGTAAGCATTTGCTTGATGTTCGTTGGCTCCAAACCTCATGGGTGAGGCAAGTCCACCTGAGTGCCCAAGTCAAGCATCAATCTCTTCTCCAGAGATGCAAGATGTAGGCGCCCCTCCTCTGTCTCCTACAAATAGATATGGAAGACTGTTGAGAGCACCTTGAACTCATTGAGGAGTTATTATGTGTATATATATTTGTTCATACTTTTTATTTAACAAAGGGGGAGATGTTGTGTCCTGTGTTTGTGTGTATGAAGCCTCTAGTGGTCTCAGTAGACTCCTTACAAGTATTACGTAATCTGGTGGGTGTGGCTGGGTGTGGTTAATAAAGTTTGTGATGCAGTGAGTTCAGTTAATGGTTGCATGCTGAAGAATAAAGACCTGCAAACCAGAGCTCTGTGTGGTGTGGTCTGTTACATGCTCCCAGGCTGGTGAGAATGCTACAGACTGGTCATATGATAGTGAGCTGAGAGGTCAAATAGAACAAATACACAAGTTCCCCAATCACACATTAAAAAGATGAGCTGCTTGTTTTTTTCAGTCAGTAAGAACCCTGTAACTGTACCATACTTTCTAGAAAGTACACTTGCAGCATGTGCAGTTAGGAAAACTTGTGATAATTTCTTTGTAGCCAGGAGAGTAACAGCAGTGTGAAAACACATTTTCTCTTGTGTTATATATGAAAATTACTGTAACTCTAGCTCCAATTTTTCACATACAATAAAATGTGTCCATTATACAAATATGTTTAACCAGTTTTAATTCAATTTTGCTGATTAATATCCTTTGTAATCCGAATTACATTATTAATAAAGTCCTTAAGGTTTGAACACCATCCTTTCTGTCGTTTCTGTGGAGCCACGTTGGTTTCACTGTAATTGAGATTCATTGCTGATGCTATTTCAATTTGAGAAACAAAGGTCCACATGACCATTAGGGAATTCTGTTTATTATCTTCACCAAGAGATTGGTATTTAAGAAACCCTGCCCTATCACAACCCCACTGTTGATCAATTTATAGAAATAAAATACTAAATTCACATGTTTGTTAAACAATCAGCTCATAGATATACGTTAACACATTAACACTTTTCAATAGATTCAAATAACTACAAATAATGAGCATGGAGAATAGTTTGAACTTTTAGTTATCAAACGCTTTCTTGCTTGATTGCTGGCCCAGCAACAATATCCTTAATCCTAATGTTGTTTGACTAGAAAACAACAGCTGTTGAATCATTCTACATTTTGTGTGCCCTCTTTACAAATTTGGGCGATAAAAGAATTTTCTGCACTCCAGGTGAAATGCCATTTTCTATGACTCTAGTCACCAGCGAATGAGCTGACATTTTATGCTTACGGATACAAACTACTAAATAGCAACAATGGCTCCATAGGTTTTAATTATAAAATAAGACCATCCATATAATGTAATGGGAATGTAATCAATACTGAGCAACAGAAATGTAAGATCATTGCACCTGAAAACGTTCATCTGTTTTATCAAGTAGTAATATTTGCATATGTCACTTAGCAAGTCAGTAACAGAGAGGTGTATATGTAGTACCTCGGATTACATGGCGGAGTCCCTGGTAGTGATATCTGCAAGTGTAAACATTCACTTGCCCCATCCCGCACTGCGGAGGGTGCAAAACTGTGTTTGCTAACTTTTAACAATAATCTCAAACAATATAACAATGTTCAAAATTGACTTCTTCACTCACATTTTGTCATGAAACTGAATTCTATTTATTACGAATACCTTTTCGTAATAATCAAATCATTTGCGTATACAGAATGATGCTCAGACCTATTTAACATTATGTAAGCATGAGAACAACAAAATTAATATTGTATACATAAAATTAACAAAGATCCAAATAATCTTGATAGTTGATTTCCCAATGCATTTCAGGATTATGAAAACCCTTTGTCAGGGGAACTGGAAATAAAACAAGTATTCCAAATTACAATGTGCATTAAAGATATCGACATTGAGCAAACAAGGAGGACATAGTATAGAAATTAATTCTCATTCAGTAATTCTAGGCAACGTAAAAAAATTGTACATCATCGTGTCTGTATAAAGAACTCGTGCTGATGGAAGCAAGCCTTCAGCCGTGCACATGCTGATAAGCTGTTTCCAGCTGCCAATATACCCGAGAAAACAAACCTCACAGGAATCAAAATAAAGAATTGTAAACTCACGTGTTTCCAACTTAATCTGATGCCCAGCGTAAAAAATATAGAACGATATCTGTAAAGAATAAAGTTCCTCAACTAATAACAGGATCAAGTCCAGTGAACATTTATTTAGAATGGCATGCAGTTTTTCCATAAAGATTTTATTGAATTGAAAACGAAATAACATGGGCTTAATTGGTAAATGTAGACCCCTCGGTATTCGCTGTACCTTGTGGTACTGAATTAAAGTTGATGCATGGAGTCTTTGATTCAGGGCTCTTCTTGATAAAAACTCTAATTGTCGTAGTTGTTGTGTGATAGATCCTCCTTGTGTGCTGAACATTTGGGTTTCTTGTATCAGAGCATAAATATCATTCGCTTGGGCGGATGTGTATGTTTTGGTATCGGCCCGATTATCAGTGATGTTAGATATTGAATCAAATGACATGATCGTTGGCAGGTGCTGCTGCCCGGGTGAGCTGATAACTATACTGGAAACTGTGGGTGGGACAGAGCACTCCTATTAATTGTTGAAACAACTTATCAGAAGTACTCAAAATCACGTTTTTAAGCGTGCTGGGTGGGAAAAAAGGGTAGCTAACCCTTATGTGACAAGTTAATGATATCTGCAAGTGTAAACATTCACTTGCCCCATCCCGCACTGCAGAGGGTGCAAAACTGTGTTTGCTAATTTTTAACAATAATCTCAAACAATATAACAATGTTCAAAATTGACTTCTTCACTCAAATCCCTGGTAGGCCATGTTTCTTGTATAAATACACTGGCCATCTTGCGTCCACTTGCAGCTGATGCTCTCAATCAGCTGTCTGGCTTAGATGGAGCACAGTACAGGCCCTGTTACAATATATAGTCTTTGTTTGAGAATGTAGTACCACTACTTATATTTGAGCAAATAAATACTATTTATAAGCATAACTCTTAGCAGAGTAGCTTAACAAGTTTCTATTCACCAAGGTTCCCGAAAGTAATCCTGAAAAGCTGTTCCAGGCACAGGCTCTGAAAATGCTCTGTGACAGTTCCTAAAGACTCCTAATCCCCCACAGTACAGTTCTCCATAGCAGAGAATTCCGCACAGGAGGAATGGAAATGCACATTTTTTCTTTCTCTGTAAACCATTTTTTGCTTTTCCCTATACTTCACTGTAGGGAGACTCTGCAGTCAGTGGGAAGATCTTTGTATGATAAAGAATAGGGAAAGGTTTTTTAACTTTACCATAGGGAGATTTCTTCAGTTGGGGCAGAGATCTCCGCATGATAAAGCATAGAGAAAAGTAAAAAAGTTTATTAAGCTTCAAAAAAGTTTCCAAAAATATTTTTATGTTAAATATTAATGCAAATTAGTTTTATATACTTATGTAAAATGCAGAACTAAAGGAAAAATGCTTCAGCACTATTAACTAAATTTTGAATAAAAAATTAAATGATTTAAAATATATTACATTACATTAAAAAATATTGATTTAAAGTTGTAATTAAAAAACAAATTCCCACCTAAGTAAAAAGTATGCTTTTATTAGGCATTATTAATAACGTATAGAATTAATTTAAAGTATTTTAATTATATTTTTAAAACCTATTGTTACATAACTTTTTAAATGCAAACAGGTTATTAAAAGATTGTATAATTAAATACAAACATGTATTATTTTTATATTTTTTAACATTAAATTATGTTTATTTATATTTTTAACTATTCTACATTTTCAATAGGGTTTACATTTATGTCCCTGATGCCATTATTTTATGTGAGAGGGTATTGTAGTTCCAGTGGTTGGCCATGCATGATGCTAGACTTACTACTATTTTGGTTTTTTTTTGTAGCAATTTACAGTCCTAAATTTGGTCCAACCCCCTTTTCCAGGGGTGGAGACATATTAGTATACAATTTTGAGCAACTTTACACTTGGATTTTATTATTAGCCAAAAGTAGTAAAGTTACTCGAAAGTGTAAGACTAAAGTTACATGTGTAAATTACTCAGAAGTGTATCTTACCTTTGTAAATAGCCCTGTCAGTTTTAAGTTGAAGTCATACAGCACCACCACCAAATAAATGACTACTGGAAAATAATTGAAGCTGACCATGCGTTCTACCACTAAGCAATCTTCTGCTATTTCAAGCTTTACTATTACTCATATTTTTGCAAAATAGTTTCTTAGCACACACCAAACATATGTAGTCTTTATTATACAAGTAAAATGTTCTGCTTATGTAATTTATCAATTTCACGTAATGTAAATTTGGTGAAATGTTGGAAATTACACTCTTGTGAAATTTGACATACCTTTCTGCTGCAGAGGACAAGTTTGAGTAGAAAATGTGAAGCAGGACACTGGTTAGAGAAGAAAATGTGTGGCAAGAGACATTTTCTCTTTAATCCAACACATTTACTGGTATTGTGAGTGACATTTGAATGTGAGGTGTACCCTTGTGTTCAGTTTTCACTTGAGATACGAGAAAACATATTTCACATTATTTGCATTACAATTTCGGTATTTCTTAACATTTTGGGGTCAATTCCGATTCGGGCCGGAAAAAGCACCGACCGACTCGGAGCCGTAATTTATTCCGACCGACACGTACCTGTGGCGCCCGACACGCCAAGTACGATGCAAGGCGTGCAAAATCCGACCGACACGTACTGAACCCAAGCCGAACGACCGAGCCACACGGAAAACAGCAATCCGGCCGGAAAAACACGCGAATCGAACCGACCGACACGCACCCGGAACAAATCCAACCGAAACGTACACGCGAACTCCAAACCGCTAAGTACGATGCAAGGCGCGAAAACCACGACCGAGTCGAACGGAGGACAAGCCGTACGACCGACACGCATACAAAACTGCGAGCCGAAGTAACACAAAACACCGCGACCGACGCGTACGCAGCATAGAAAACTGCACAAACACAGCGTGAACGAAACGGAGAAGACCGTACGAGACAAATGCAGGGTCCGACTCGGTCACAAGAACGTTTCCAACATGCACAAAAAGTACTAAGGAAAAATACACAAAAAAAGGCCAAACAAGCAAATACAAAGCCAATAAATACTGGGGGGTGGGGACAGAGAACAAAGACACACCCACAACTCCACCCATATAAAGGACACAAATCCCAACCATGATCCTTTGCAAATGCCATTCTACTGCCAGCACTCAACAGACAGCAACCACACACCCACAGCTCATCCCTCACACAAGCCACACACCATCAGCACACCAACAAATAGCTACCTCACATACACCCAGCAAAACACACACTCACACACCCTCACCTGCACACCAACACACACATCACTCACCATCACCACCCATCACCATGCCCCCAAGAAGAATCACAAGTTCCTAGATTGTGAATTGGAAGTCCTGGTAGACGAGATCCTCAGGGTAGAGCCACAGCTGTTTGGCACACTGGTCCAACAGACCCCCATCTCCCAGAAAACCAAGATGTGGGAGAGGATCATCAACAGGGTGAACGCACAATCACCATGTCTGCGCACAAAGACTGACATCCAGAACAGGTGGTATGACGTGCGCAGGAGGGTACGGGAGCAGCTCAAGAAGGTCTACCTCCTGAGCCAATACACCGGCAGTGGCCCTCCTGCCAAGCCATTATACCTCAGGCCCTGGGAGGAGAAGGTGCGGGCCATCCTTCCGCCAGTGAGCGTCTATGGACTAGAGAACATCCCAGAGCCTGGTGAGTACACAACAAATGTACACAATATTCTGCCACAATACACACACACATCACTGTCAAGGGGAGAGTCAAACCATGCACTCATAGCAATTACACAGCAACCAGAACAGAATCATCCCAAAATGTGTATGTCAGTCAGATAAACACAACACATGCCATCTCAAAGTTACATTTAACCGTGTCATCACATGTACAAACACAACTACAACTACAGCTAGGCAGTGGCACAAATAGAACTAACAAACACATCCAGACATGTAGCCACCACTACAACACCAACACACAGTGAAGACCACTGAAAGGAAGGAATTCTGTGTATGCTGGGCAAGTCAGTGTAGCCAATAGCATCATGGGAGTCGTAGTCACACATATTACTCACCCCCACAACTGTCCCATCAACACCACCATGAACCATGCGCACATCACAGGGAGTGGAGAAGGACTCACAAGATGGCTGACACTGGCTACTGCTGTGGGGAGCACAAGGCCCTGCTGGCAACTGTGCAACAACCAACAGCAGGACACCACTGATTGACATCCTGAGAGACAACTTCCACTCCCTGCAATGGAAGCACGTTCCATGGTGGGATATCTGGCTGGCTGGGTGGGAAGGAGGACTCGCAGCACTGACCATAGTCACAAGCACCTCCCCTCACACACACCCTCAACACAAACTCCACAGAACCCACCTGGGAGAATGCAATGCCTCACATCCTAACTCAAGATCCCACAAAGAACCTCCACCCTGGGTAATGTTGTGTGAAGCACAGGGACACTCTTGGGACTTTTAGCCAAACAACTGCCAGGACAACACTCCCAGCCATCCTGTCAGCACAGGCAGCCCACCCCACAGGGAAGCAGAGTCAAAAGGAAGGAAGCATGGGCATGCTGGGAAGGGGGTGGAGGCAATAGCATGATGGGAGTCGAAGGCACAGCTCTACATCCCCCACCACATGGCCCAGCAAGCTCACACTCACGCATGCACATCCCACAGAGAGTGGAAAGGCCCATCAAAGATGTCTGACACTGTTGCTGTGTCGTGGGGAGCACAAGGGCATGCTGGGAACTGCACACCAACCAACAGCAGAACACCACTGTCAGCCATCTTGCCATTGCTCTCACACCCACACACACTGAACTCCCCACAAAAGCAAGTAAGTATGGGAATGCTGGGAAGTGGGGTGGAGGCAATAGCATGATGGGAGTCATAGTCACAGACATAGCTCACCCCCACAACTGTCCCATCAACACCACCCTGAACCATGCTCACATCACAGGGAGTGGATAAGGACTGACAAGATGGCTGACACTGGCTACTGCTGTGGGGAGCACAAGGGCATGCTGGGAACTGCACACCAACCAACAGCAGGACACCACTGTCAGCCATCTTGCCATTGCTCTCACACCCACACACACTGAACTCCCCACAAAAGCAAGTAAGTATGGGAATGCTGGGAAGTGGGGTGGAGGCAATAGCATGATGGGAGTCATAGTCACAGACATAGCTCACCCCCACAACTGTCCCATCAACACCACCCTGAACCATGCTCACATCACAGGGAGTGGATAAGGACTGACAAGATGGCTGACACTGGCTACTGCTGTAGGGAGCACAAGGCCCTGCTGGGAACTGCACACCAACCAACAGCAGGACACCACTGTCAGCCATCTTGCCATTGCTCTCACACCCACACACACTGAACTCCCCACAAAAACAAGTAAGTATGGGAATGCTGGGAAGTGGGGTGGAGGCAATAGCATGATGGGAGTCATAGTCACAGACTTAGCTCACCCCCACAACTGTCCCATCAACACCACCCTGAACCATGCTCACATCACAGGGAGTGGATAAGGACTGACAAGATGGCTGACACTGGCTACTGCTGTGGGGAGCACAAGGCCCTGCTGGGAACTGCACACCAACCAACAGCAGGACACCACTGTCAGCCATCTTGCCATTGCTCTCACACCCACACACACTGAACTCCCCACAAAAGCAAGTAAGTATGGGAATGCTGGGAAGTGGGGTGGAGGCAATAGCATGATGGGAGTCATAGTCACAGACATAGCTCACCCCCACAACTGTCCCATCAACACCACCCTGAACCATGCTCACATCACAGGGAGTGGAGAAGGACTGACAAGATGGCTGACACTGGCTACTGCTGTGGGGAGCACAAGACCCTGCTGGCAACTGTGCAACAACCAACAGCAGGACACCACTGACTGACATCCTGAAAGACAACTTTCACTCCCTGCAATGCAAGCACAGTCCATGGTGGGATAACTGACTGGCTGGGTGGGAAGGAGGGCCGGCTGTCAACCAAATACAACCAATGCAGACCATGTTCACACCCCAACAAATACATAGAAATGCCCAAATAATGCAGGACAATGTGCTACACCAATATCAACCCCTGACTGTGATGACTTAGGACAATGCAATGTACATGCCCGCACCCAGAGGCACAGTCACAACTGTCAGGTGTGTCAACCATTGATGCCTGCAGAAACATAACATACATTGTGTGTGTCTCCCAAAAACAGGTGATGATGGGGACACAGCAGCAGACGCTGAGGAGTCCCAGTCCCAGGCTCAAGAGGATGCAGAGCTCACTGGTGTCGTACAGCCTCTGCCCTCCTCGGACGAAGAAGACCAACCTGGCACATCCGGTGCAAGTGAACATGCAGCACCAGCAGGACCACCAGCTGCAGCACCAGCAGGACCACCAGCTGCACCTCCTGCCCCCACCCCTCCAACGACTGTCACCACAAATACCATCCCTGCCGACATGGACAGAACAAGGAGCAACACCAGCACAGGGACCCTGGACCAACGTGGGGCAATGGACACCACCACCACCACCACCACCAACCCCCAAGGGGGACCAGGGTCATCTGTGCATGCCACTGCACGCACTGCACATGTCGGCAGGGGTGGTGGGAGGGGTGGGAGACAGAGGTCGCTGCTTGCAGAGGTTGCTGGTGTGCATGATGACCCACAACTGGTACGCATAGCCGATGCGTACCAGTCCAGCACCGGAGATCTCAGCCAGGTAGTGGGGCTCCTCAGAGACATGAAACAGCAGCAGGCTGCCCATCATGCCCGCTTGGACTCACACATGTCCCGCGTGGAGTCCAAGTGGGACGCACTGCAAGAGATGACGGCGGTGCACAGGGACATATTACAATGCCTCCGCCAGATGAACAGCAACCAGTCCACACCTCCCTGTGTGCCAACAACATCTGGTGCTGGAACAAACTGCAACTGCCACAGGGAGGGAGGATGACTCTGGCGGAGAGTCCCCTGCACCGCAGCAGCCTGTACTTGAGGGGCCCCCCAAAGAAGAGGGGTCGTCCGAGGAGGGGCAAGTGAGAGGCCGATGACCAAGTGCAACTCCCAGGAAGCCTGAACCTGTTCTGGATGTTCACCTTTGTGCACAAACTGTTCACCCTGTTGACGGCAACACAACTCCCACACATTACATGGGGAGTACAAGTTGGACCAATGTCTCAGACAACTGTGGCCCCGATACTGGGGATTTTGTCTACCAGGACTTTCAATTCACCTAGGAACTTCTGATTGCAAGATATATGTACAGCACTAACCATCCTATGCACTATTCACACAAATGTATCACAATAAACACACTAATACACCATACTTGCCTCTGTTGTGATTCCAACGTGGGTGCTGTCATGGGGATGATGAACTGCAAAATTACACTGTGTATGCGAACTGCAACAGCAAGTACAACACAGGCATGTGAGTAAAGGCAACGTGACACATATGAGGGAGACACACCACCAGGGCTACACAACACATACACACCTAGGCCATCTGACTCATTGCCTACACTGATGTTGCCAGGGAAGACGGTGCAATGCACAGACACCACACCTATTCCCAGTTGTAGTCAAGTAGCCCACAGGTGCAGTAAGCAAATGGCAGTCAAATGTGTGACCACAGACAACGCACATCACAAAGTGAAGCACAGGTTTATTACACAGTTGCAACATGTCGTAACCACTACAGATGCAAGGTAATCCCACCTGGCAGCGGGCACACAGTCAACAACTGTAGAAGGAAGGAAGTCCATGGGTGTGGCGCACATCACCTGTAGGGACACAACAGCTACCACCCTGGAAGTACAATCACGTCGTCGGTGGACACAGTTGACCAAACGAATCTGAAAGTACCCTGTGAAGGACAGAAATAACACACAGTCAAAAGCAATGGAGAACAGGACAGAACAGCAAAACTCATGCACAATACATGTTACAAGATACCCACCCAGAACCAAGTTAGCATGTCAACACTGTTGGGGAGTACAGACCACCTGTAAGCACACATCGCTACACACATCCAGTCAAGTAGCCCATGGACACACTCCAACAGCACCAGAGCACCACCTACACATATCATGCCAACTCACATCATTGACATGACACCTCAGGATACTCACATTCAGCTAAAGAAGTTGGTGATGAGCTGTGTGCGGACATCACCCTCATCATCATCATCATCACTGGCATCGTGGTCCAGGCCAGGATCCTCCACAGGTGGCTGATGTTGGTCATTGTCATCCTGGATGAGAGGCAACTCCTTCCGCACTGCCAGGTTGTGGAGCATGCAGCAGACGATGATAATCTTGCACACTTTCGCTGGGGCATATGGGAGGGACCCTCCTGTCTTGTCCAGGCAGCGGAAGCGGCTCTTCAGGAGACCAAATGTCCGCTCAATCACTCTCCTGGTCCGACCATGTGCCTCATTGTAGAGCATCTGGGCTGGTGTCACAGGGTTCCTGAGGGGTGTCAGCAACCACGGCATGTTGGGGTATCCCGAGTCACCTACGGACAGACAAGTGCACATTAGCTGACTTGGAAAAGTGGGCGGAATACTACAGATCAGATCACACACAATGGCACAAAGTCAGTACACACCGACAAGCCAGGCACGCTGGTTCTGCATCTGTGCCATCATCCTGGGGATGCGACTACTCCTCATCACAAAGGCATCGTGTGCTGAACCAGGGAAACGGGCACACACGTGTGTGATGGTCATATCTGCAAGACACACCACCAGTGCATTGACCGAGTGGTAGTGCTTGCATCCCCTTTTGTATCGCTGCGGTTACGGTAGGCCTGCTCCTGGGCCTGTGGTGGTACCAAAGCCACAAGTGTCCCATCAATGGAGCCAATGACATGCAGCCTCCTCCCCAGGGCATAGAAGTCACTTTTCACGTCAGTGAGTCGTTGCAGTCTAGGGAAATAGATGTACTGGTTCAGGAATAGCAACATTGCCTCCAAAACATCGCGGAGCACACGGCTCAACATGGTCTGTGACATCCCACCAGCAGCCGCCACAGTATGTTGGAAGGTACCGGTGGCAAAGAAGTGTAGGGCTGCCATCACCTTCACCTTGGGGGTCAGCGCTGTAGGACACGGCCGGCCAGGCTGCAAATGTGGGGCCAACTGCACTGCCAAATCCTCAATCAGCTGCCTGGTGAAGCGGTACCATTGGATGCTGTCCCGTTCCACCATCGTTGCCAGGTCTGGGACTGGTCAATGGACAGCAGGAGCCCTGCAGTGCAGAGGAGAAGAAAGCAAGATTGTCAGTCACCCCACATATGTGGCATTGAACACACTCAATATCACAACATACATCATTATGAGGCACAACTACATGAAGTGTGCAGTTCCGTAAGGACATGTATGGTACATACATGGCCAACATCTGTCATCACGGTTCAACAAGTGGCATCAATAAGTCCCAGGTTGGCCCATTGGATATCATGAGGCCGTGTCACAGTTCCCATCTCCTGCTGCCGTGTCACAATCACCCCCCACAGTGACATGTGAGGACAGATGTGCCCCAGGCATCACAGCTCAATGACAGGTACATTCCCAGGGACCCTGTATTGCCACATGGACACTGGCATTACATGGAGTATCATGTATACACCACAGCAAAACAACCATGACCCCCACAGGTAGTGGTCCCACTTGCCACTGCAGGACAGACATGGACGTCTGTGACACACACACGCACAACATCAAAGTCCATGCACACACAACGTGGATGTGGAGACTGTCTCCCATTGTGCACATGAAATCAGAGACATTGTAAACACTACATGCACACAGACTGTGGAGGACCATCACTATTGTGCCACTGGGACACCCTGGCTCAAACATACCATCCCACATGGGACTCACGGGGTATGTGACATGACATACACATACACCACCGTGAAATGTGACCATGGCACATGCACAGATATGAACAGTTGCACATCACAGTGGTCATGTACACGTAACACCCAGGATCCTGTCCCCATGAACACATGCACAGCCTGGGGGTGGCTGCCCCCAGGTGACACCCACAGGACAACATGTACACCAACATACACACAATAGGAAATGCAGCCTTACATGCCTTATGATACAGTTTGGACAGGCTGTCGTGTTGTAGGTGTGCCCCTCACTCCCTGGGAGCTATCTGTGGCTGGCATATGTTCATCTGAGACAGGCATGGTGACATATGCCAGTCACTTGTACAGGGATGCGTTGAACAGCAATGGACCGATCGATGCCCCGGCCGGCCCATTGCATTCAATGTGTGCGGGTACGCGTTGTACCCCTGTACGCGTTGTACCGCAATGGACCGATCGGTGCCCCGGCCGGCCCATTGCATTCAATGTGTGCGGGTACGCGTTGTACCCCTGTACGCGTTGATCAGCAATGGACCGATCGGTGCCCCGGCCGGCCCATTGCATTCAATGTGTGCGGGTACGCGTTGTACCCCTGTACGTGTTGAACAGCAATGGACCGATCGGTGCGCACCCATTGACAATGGCCTAGCCTGGCAACGGACGCGTTTTCGAAATTCGAACGAGTCGGTTGCTGGAAATTCAGTTGGTCACCCACAACAATGTTGCAAAATCATGTATGTCATGAAGTTGAAGATTTGAAGGATGCTGTGGGCGTGTATTGGTGCTGCTATTCCATGGATTGGCCAGATTCAGAAGATGCAAACGACTTGGACCTATCACTTTGGACACATGGGACAGTATCTGCCTCTCCAGCACATATATATTGCTGGCTGTTCCCCTGAGAGCTCACTTGCCTGCACTACATGCTCCAGGACGACATCTGCCACTGCACTGCTGCTGTCTCTGCCCCCTCTGGACCCTGCAATGGCACGTACTGTGGAGAGAGCCCCAGCCTTCAGCCTTGAGGAGAACCAGGCCCTGCTGGACAGCCTACTTCCACAGTACAGCAAGCTGTATGGGACACCAGGGGAGCAGGTGAGTGTTCTGTGCACTGCCTTTCTGAATGTGCATTTTGTCTGACTAGCAAGGCTGAAAGTCTGCACGCCACTGGCTAGCAGGCTCACTGAGTAGTTGTCACCCCCATAGTGTGTAGTGACATGCACTGGACAGGTATGGTGCAGTGACAGTTCATTTGAACAAGGTTTTACTTCCCATGCAATGATACCATGTAGTGACGTCTGGCAAACTGTCCATGGGCAGCGTTGCACTGCCTGTGTACATCATGTGCCCCTGTGATTGAGACATGTATATACAACTGTGTCATGCACGGATATGTTGCATGTGTAGTAATGGCCTTTTCACTTTGTCATCCTGACAGGTTAATGCCCATCGGAAGCAGGAGATCTGGAAGGACATCGTCCGGGCTGTCCGGTCCGTGGGGGTCTACAAGCGCCGGATCCGCAACTGCCAGAAGAGGTGGCAGGACCTTCGGGGCTGGACCCGGAGGATTGCACGGGTCCAGCTGAAGCTGTCGCCTCCTCGCAGGAGGGGCGGAACATGGACCCTGACCCCCACATGCTCCAGATCCTGGCGGTGGTGTTTCCAGACCTGGATGGGCAGCTGAAGGCCAGACAGCAGCAAGGAGGGGGTGAGTCAAAGACTGCACTGTGAACTCTGTATTACATGCTATGTGCCCTCCTCTGGCCTGGTTAAACTGCCACAGTACAGCAGTCATGTTGTCCAGGAGCCATGTCCCTCTATTGTGCACTGCCCACTCCTCATCTGATACCCAGGTGTGGCCCTTACATTCAGGGAATTGTGTCACTTGGGACTGTGTCCTTGCAGTTTGCTTCACTAAAGGTGGGGGACAGCATCTGTTTCCCTAACTCTGTTGTGGCCATCATGGGTGGGTCCATTGTTCACACAACGCCTGTGTTCGGACATGTAATCTGCGTGTTGCTTTGATATGCGGTCCACTTGCTGAGCTGAGCCACCACATGTGCCTGGGGTATGTGGCACACACCCATGCAGCGGGTGGGAACAATGTTTGGGCCCCAGGAGTGTGCAGATTACGTGTGTCACACATACATAGCCAGCTATCCACTGTCCAGGGCTCATCCCTCATTCATGTGGGGCAGGACAGTCATGCCTACTCCAGGCCATGCAATGCACTCTGTACTCCCACTCCCGTATATCAGCTGACACATTGTGCGCAGTGATTTGACCCCTCAGGTGTCTGCCTCTGTGTCAGTGTGCTGTGGATTTGTTGCCAGGAGTGCTGGGGTGTTTCTCGGTAGGGGCTCAGCATGCCACTGGAGATGTGACCATAGGAGACGATACTTGTGTGTCACATAGGTGTTTGATCAGCTGCCCGTGCAGACTGGGGTATGCGAATGTGAAGTTCAGGCAGCTGTTTCCCATTCACAGCAGATTGTGAGGGGCTCAGGTTCAGAGGGTAGTGTCACAGGTCTCCCATATGTCCAATCGGTATGACCTGGACAGATGAGGGTTAAGATGATGTGTTGTGTGGGGGATGTACATGTGCACTTGTGCAGCTCCAGGACCTGCATTCCCCATGACCTACTATTGTGACACAGTGCAGAGTGTTGTTGTCTGGCTGCCAAGTCATACATCACTGAGACAGTGATGTATGACTTAGCAGTCATGCCTCCGCCATGGCATGTGTCTACTTATTGGTGATCCTGCAGGGGAGTGACATGTGCTACATGCACACCATTGTGGTGATGGCTATCAGGACATGGGTGCATCATGGTGTCTGTCGCTGGTATGCATCACATGCATTTCCTATTTGACTCTGGGCATCCCTTTCATCCGGAAACCTGTACTGACTCAGTGGCAAGAGTTGTGATGTGTGCATGTCCACATGCTACACCGTGTCCTCTGCACTGTCCAACTACTGTGTAGGTGGTTCATGTGTCCACACTGGGGTGTTGCTATCCAACAGACACCAGACAGATGGGTGCAAGGCCATGTGGGATGTGAGTGCCATGGTTGGCATCAGACTGACAATTGGCTTCTCCTGTTCAGTTAGGGCACTTTTAGCAATGTTCAACTAATGATGCCAGGGCTTACTCTGTAATGTGCTGTGCTCACAGTGGTGTGTGCGTTTGGTGCAGGTGACTAATGTCTGTCTGTTTCCCCATTGTTTGCAGATACATCCACGGCCACGGAAGGGGACAGCTCCATGGACCAGGAGGAGCCGGAGAGCCAGACTGGGTCAGCAGCCGAGGAGTGGTCGGAGGGACCCAGTGGCACGGAGGGCGAGGGGAGCCACACCGAGGAGTCCTCAGCACCATCCACCTCAGCTGAGGACCAGAGCAACTCGGAGGATGACTCCCTTATGGAGGCAGGTGTCAGCAGCTACCACACCCCAGCTAGTGTTGCTGTCCCCGCCACCACCAGCACCACCACCGCCCTCCCATCGGCTCCCATTCCCCAGGTCCGTGGAGGCTCCCATGTTCGGGAGCGTGTCTCCTTTGGGCCAGGCACCGCACCCCTGCCCCTGTGTCCCCTGCTGCCCTGAGTGAGGAGTCTGTGTACCTCCTTCGCCAGCTCCATGTAGGGCAGACAGCCATGCTGAGTGTCCTCCATGCGCACACCGCTCTGTTGACTCAGCTGGTGTCGTTCATGGAGGGCATCTCATCGGGCATGCCTGACCTACAGAGGGGCAAAAGGTCCATGGACTCCTCCCTGACGGCAGCAGTGTCCCTCCTCAGACAGTCCCTCACCCCTCCTGCCTCTGCTCCATCCACACTCCCCAGCACCTTACCCGTCCCAAGCACACACACACCGGCAGGCGTCCAGCACACAGACACACATGCCACAAACAAAACGCACACGCACGCACAGTCAGGGGACTGAAACCAGACTCACAGGGGATGGGGCCCTGGAACACACACAGGCATCCACGAGCACTGCGCAGTCCTCAGTTGCCTCTCCCTCCAAAGCACCCTCCCTTGCCTCACCTGCAACCCCAAAGACCCAGCGGCTCTTCCTCAATGACCTCGGCCTCTTCCCCTCCGATCCAGCTGGTACAGCATTCAGGGGGAAGATGAAGCCCACACACACGGAGCAGAGTGCCCCTCGCCCCCGGACACCCTCCCCCAGGCGCAGACAGACTGAGGCCCCCACCCGCAAGTCCCCCCGGAGTCGTAAGAGCAAAACCCCGCCGCCGCCCTGCAGCTCAGGCACCAGGTCTCCTTCCTCCATCCCTCAGGCCCCCACTCCACAGGTGCCCCCACCACACCCTGCCCCAGGTTCCCCCACCCACAAATATACCATCCCCAAGAGGATCCGGCCTTCTCCCCCTGCCACTTGCTCTCCCGGCACCACACCCCCGCTGCGCTTGTCTGTGCCACTGATGTGGTGAGGGTGTCTTCCCCCTCTGTCCAGCTCACCTTGCCTGTTCCCCAATCTCCTCCCCTGGTGGTAGGCACTGCAGTGGAGTCCACTACCACCCTGTCTGACTTGGGCACTGCAGTGGCGGACCTGTCCACTCCATCTGCAGGGTCCACTGCACTCGTGCCGGCACCCACAACATCTGAGTCATGCCCCCCAGTTGTGCCGGCACACACCATGTCAGACACCTCCACTGCAGTTGTCAGTGGCTCTCCAGCACCCACCACCCCTTCCCTGCTTCCTCCTGGTGAGCCCTGATCCTGTCCCTGCGGTGCCTGGCCTGCCCCCCCGGTTGCCCCTCCTAGTGGATTGTCCCTGGTTTTGTGCAGTGCAGGCATGCGTAGGGTGACATCTGCCACTGTCACCCTGTTTGGACTTTGAAAATGGACTGGCCATTGGCCTTTGTGTTTTTTCTGGACTTTCAGTTTTCAATACACATATGCTGAATAAAGCAACTTTCTGTTCTCTAGTGCTTATGCTTCAGATGTACATGTTGTTGATGATGCTAACCATGCCCTTGCTGCAGTGATGGTGATATTTGGTCTCATGATAATGAAGTGTTACTGTGCAGGAACCCATGTGGTCCAGGGGGAATGTGTCCTATCCTGTGGTGTATCCATGTCATCCATAGCAGCATCTGAGGGTGTCATGTGTTCAGTATTTGGCAATGGGATTTCCTACTTACATTAGCAATTTCACATCTGTGGCTTCCACCCCTGCACATCTGTTGTGCCTGCCATTGTTCAATTCGTCTACTTCCCTGACCGTGTGGCCATCTCCACTGGGCATGCAGGTTTGGGCATCAATGGGGAAGGACTCATCTGTGTTGTCAGTGCAACATTGCTATACAAGTGTGTTGGATCTGTGCTGATGATTTCGTTGGCACTTCCATGACCAGGCTGATGTGACGGGAGCCTTCATTTGGTGCTAATTGTTGATTGTGTGACCAAGTGCTCAGCTGACATGATGGGGCCCTACTGAAGCAACATATGGCACAGCTTTCCTCACACAGGAGTGGAGTCCCCTCATGGCAGTGTGTACTCCTGTGACATTGCCTGCGCCCAAGTTGTGTGTTGTATGAGCATGTCTGTGTGTTCACTTCCGTTTAGCTGTGCATGCTGTGATCCCTAGTGTTGTACCTGTTTGTGATGCTTGCTGAGTTGACCTATGTTCCCCCAAAGTCTTCTCCCTGGGTTCTCTGTGATGTGGGTGCATGGCACATTACTGGTCATCAGGGTGTCACCCATAGGTGTGTTTGATGTCAGGGCTGAGTTTGTGTGCAGACGCAGATGGGTCACAGTCAGGTTTCCCTTGGCACTTGTTGTTTGCCCCTGTCATGTGATTTCCAGTTTGTGTTATCTTTCAGTGATTGTGACACGTTGTGTGTGTGACTGCTGGCACTCCTCAGGGTCCGGGCTGCAATGTTGGTTGTTGTCTATGTGTGTTCTTTGTGGGTGACCTTGGCTTCTTCATTGGTGTGTGACTGTGGCTGGGATCCCATTGGTTGGTGTGGTATTGCCGTCATGTCCATGTACAGCGTAGTGTGCAGTGTGTCAGACATTCAGGAGTCTTGTTGAGTGGCCATGTGTGATGTGTTTCTGCACCTTGGTTCCCACCCACCACCCTGGAATAGTCATGGGTGCATGTGCAATGTCACCAGTGCATGTGTGCTTCACTGCTGCACATTGTTGGAGGTCGAGGGTGTGGTGTTGAGTGTGTGCAGATGAGAGTTGTTGCCCGGCTAGGCCCCTGCCTCCATGTTGGCCTTGGCTTACTGGCCGTGCTGATTGATTTGTGCTTGTGTAGGTGTGATGGTAGTTTGTTGCTCAGGACACATGACTGTGGTTCACAGTGTGAACGACATTTAGCTTTGTCATCACAGTGGGATTGTAATGCAACCCAGGGTCAACACATTGTGGGGGCCCTGGGGGTAGTGCTGTGGTGTGTCTGTGTCTTGCTGTGTCAGTTGCTGTTCCTACGTGCCTGTGTGACATGTGTGATTTGTGCTCCCTCTCATCTGACAATGCCTGCTTGCCCACATAGGGGATTTGGATCCATGAGTTACCTTTGTGTGGCACTGTATGCACATCTGTATGATTGGTATTCAGGTCTCCTCATGTGTTGTGTGGTTGCCTGGGACACTGGCACCCCCTCACCTGTTGTGTATGATGTGCAGTGTGGGTCTGCCTGTTTGTGTTTGTGCATCTGCACCACTGCATTGGCATATCTTGGGTGTGCCATTGGCTGTATGTAGTTTGGTGGGTTTCCCCTGCTGTCCCTGGGACTCCTAGGTCATCGGTCAGCACAATGATCATGGTTTGTGTGTCCCATTGCTGCCATGGTATGGTATCTGTTCACCTCACATCTACAGTCTCCACAGGGTATCTGCATTTGTGGGCCCATTGGTGCAAATATGTGGGTCTGCATTCTGATGGTCACTTCTGTCATTGTGTCATTGATGAATGTTGACAGTGTCAGCCCCCATGGGTGTTGTTTGTCTGCACATGGCCAAAGGTATGTCTTATTTGCACTGCAGTATTTGCCTCCCCCAATTTATGTTGCAATGGGACACATGCACTACTTTGCCACTGATGTGTTTTATGTTCTGTGACCAGGAATCATCCATGCAGTTTGGCAGTTGCAGCTTTTTCTTTGTCAACACTTACATTTTGGTCACTGTGATGATGGGGGTTTGGACCCCATTGCCACAATGTTCAAAATGTGCTTCAGCTATGGACCCCACACTTACCTTTTGGTCACTGTGATGATGGGGGTTTGGACCCCATTGCCACAATGTTCAAAATGTGCTTTCAGCTATGGACCCCACACTAACATTTTGGTCACTGTGATGATGGGGGTTTGGACCCCCTTACCACAATGTTCAAAATGTGCTTCAGCTATGGACCCCACACTTACATTTTGGTCACTGTGATGATGGGGGTTTGGACCCCATTGCCACAATGTTCAAAATGTGCTTCAGCTATGGACCCCACACTTACCTTTTGGTCACTGTGATGTTGGGGGTTTGGACCCCATTGCCACACTGTTCAAAATGTGCTTCAGCTATGGACCCCACACTTACATTTTGGTCACTGTGATGATGGGGGTTTGGACCCCATTGCCACACTGTTCAAAATGTGCTTCAGCTATGGACCCCACACTTACATTTTGGTCACTGTGATGATGGGGGTTTGGACCCCATTGCCACAATGGTCATGGCCTGCTTGCATTGTGGGGGCCACACACATATATGTGTGGCACATGTGATAGGGGGTCACATTGTATGTTCAAAGTCATGTTCAGTGTTGTAGGCATTTGACACAGTCTACACACGCTTGTCATGGTGTTGGGGGATGTCTTTTTCTTGCATTCCCTAGGTTGTGGTGTGCTGGTTGTGTCATGCATTGTCCATCCTATGAGTGGGGGTGGTGTTGGTGGTAGGCATCCAGCCCCCATGGGTAGAGGTGGTAGTAGTGACAGGCATCCAGCCCCCCTGGGTAAGGGTTCTAGTAGTGGTAGGCATCTGGCACCCCCCTGGCTAAGGGTGGTAGTATGGTAGGCATCCAGCCCCCCTGGCTTAGGGTGGTAGTAGTGGTAGGCAGATGGCACCCCCATGGCTAAGGGTGGTAGTAGTGGTAGGCATCCAGCCCCCCCTGGGTAAGGGTGGTAGTAGTGGTAGGCATCCAGCCCCCCCTGGGTAAGGGTGGTAGTAGTGGTAGGCATCTGGCACCCCCATGGTTAAGGGTGGTAGTAGTGGTAGGCATCCAGCCCCCTGGGTAAGGGTGGTAGTGGTGGTGGGCATCTGGCACCCCCATGGCTAAGGGTGGTAGTAGTGGTAGGCATCCAGCCCCCTGGCTAAGGGTGGTAGTAGTGGTAGGCATCCAGCCCCCCTGGGTAAGGGTGGTAGTAGTGGTAGGCATCCAGCCCCCCCTGGGTAAGGGTGGTAGTAGTGGTACTCATCTGGCACCCCCATGGCTAAGGGTGGTAGTAGTGATAGGCATCCAGCCCCCCCTGGGTAAGGGTGGTAGTCATGGTGGGCATCTGGCACCCCCATGGCTAAGGGTGGTAGTAGTGGTAGGCATCCAGCCCCCCCTGGGTAAGGGTGGTAGTAGTGGTAGGCATCTGGCACCCCCCTGGCTACGGGTGGTAGTAGTGGTAGGCATCCAGCCCCCCTGGCTAATAGTGGTAGTAGTGGTAGGCATCCAGCCCCCTGGGTAAGGGTGGTAGTAGTGGTAGGCATCCAGCCCCCTGGGTAAGGGTGGTAGTAGTGGTAGGCATCTGGCACCCCCTGGCTACGGGTGGTAGTAGTGGTAGGCATCCAGCCCCCTGGGTAAGGGTGGTAGTGGTGGTGGGCATCTGGCACCCCCTGGCTAAGGGTGGTAGTAGTGGTAGGCATCCAGCCCCCTGGGTAAGGGTGGTAGTAGTGGTAGGCATCCAGCCCCCTGGGTAAGGGTGGTAGTTGTGGTAGGCATCCAGCCCCCTGGGTAAGGGTCGTAGTGGTGGTGGGCATCTGGCACCCCCTGGCTAAGGGTGGTAGTAGTGGTAGGCATCCAGCCCCCTGGGTAAGGGTGGTAGTAGTGGTAGGCATCTGGCACCCCCTGGGTAAGGGTGGTAGTAGTGGTAGGCATCTGGCACCCCCATGGCTAAGGGTGGTAGTAGTGGTAGGCATCCAGCCCCCCTGGGTAAGGGTGGTAGTGGTGGTGGGCATCTGGCACCCCCATGGCTAAGGGTGGTAGTAGTGGTAGGCATCCAGCCCCCTGGGTAAGGGTGGTAGTAGTGGTAGGCATCTGGCACCCCCTGGCTACGGGTGGTAGTAGTGGTAGGCATCCAGCCCCCTGGCTAAGGGTGGTAGTAGTGGTAGGCATCCAGCCCCCTGGGTAAGGGTGGTAGTAGTGGTAGGCATCCAGCCCCCTGGCTAAGGGTGGTAGTAGTGGTAGGCATTCAGCCCCCTGGGTAAGGGTGGTAGTAGTGGTAGGCATCCAGCCCCCTGGCTTAGGGTGGTAGTAGTGGTAGGCATCCAGCCCCCTGGCTTAGGGTGGTAGTAGTGGTAGGCATCTGGCACCCCCATGGCTAAGGGTGGTAGTAGTGGTAGGCATCAAGCCCCCCCTGAGTAAGGGTGGTAGTGGTGGTGGGCATCTGGCACCCCCCTGGCTACGGGTGGTAGTAGTGGTAGGCATCCAGCCCCCCTGGCTAAGGGTGGTAGTAGTGGTAGGCATCCAGCCCCCTGGGTAAGGGTGGTAGTGGTGGTGGGCATCTGGCACCCCCTGGCTAAGGGTGGTAGTGGTGGTTGGCATCCGGCCCCCCTGGGTAGGGGTGGTGGTGCGCATTCAGGCCCCTGTGTGCATATGTGGCATTGGTGATGGGCATCCCGCCCCTATGGTGCTGCTGTTGCTGGTGTAAGTAAATTCTGCATCCCTCTGTGTGTGTGTGATGTGTCGTGTACGTATTGTATGTGTTTTGTGGTTGGTGTCTGACTTACCTTCTGCGCCGTACGCGTCCGTGCCTGTTCCGGTAGTAAATGTAGAATATTGGTATGATCGGGACGAAGGGATTCATGGTTGGTTCGTGTCGTTCGTCTTTCTCGTCGCTTCGCGTCGTCCTCGTCGCTGGCGTGTTCGCCTCGTAGCCGTGGATCGTGTTGTGGCGCGAATCGGAGCTTATGTGCGCCTCTCCCGGATGTTTTGACGTGCCGTGCGTAGCGACGGGTTGGGCGCGTACGGAAAGCGCATTGTACTTGTTCGGCCGGACGGGGCTGCATTTTCCCTTCCGTGCGACTCGATTCTGCGTTTCCGGATTCGCCTCGGTCGGAGGACAGGACCTGGATTGGGTGAGTACGACTCGGCCGGATTCTGTGCTGTTGTGCGCATCGTACTTACTCGTTCGGTATGCTGTACGGATCGGTCGGGAAACAGGCATTCGCATGGCTTTTTTCCCAACCGAATGGTATTGGGTGCGCCTCCGACCGAGATCGGAATCGGCCCCTATGTATGGTTTTGGAAAGAGATTGTGAGATTGTGCACTCCCCTAGTCTTTATACTTGTCATTTTTAACTTGGTCTTAAAAAATGAAAAGAAAACTTTTCATTTTACTTTTTGTAAAGCATCTCGTTTTCCTTTAAGGAAAACAGGCTGCTTTACAAAAAAAAAGATTGCTTTATTTAAAAATATTCACGGACATGGTGGTCTGCTGAGCTCAGCAGGCCACCATCCCTGTGATTTTTGCGATTCCTAGGGGGTCGCAAAGTGCAACCCACCTCATTAATATTAATGAGGAAGAGCGATTTGCGACCCCCTAGGAATCGCAATCTGAAACTCTTTGAGTTTCATGCATTGTAAATTGTGATTCTCAGGAATTCGCAATTAGGTATTTGCAATTTACAATGTTGATGCATGGGCCCCCTAGTTTCTTTTCAAACTATTTAGAAATCCTTCTTAACGTAGCCCTTTCAGCCTCTTTGTGTTGGTAGTTCTTTCAGAAAACATTATGTCAATCTTTGTTCTGCATTACACAGAGATCTGCTTTCAACAATCTACTACAATCTGGCTTTGGTACACTAGCCAGTATTACCTTGGCCCATCATAATCCCTTCTGCTCTATGCTCATCATTCTGACTCTCTCTGCGGTATTCAACACTGTTGCTCAACAAACCATGCTTATGACTCCCCTTTACATAGGCTTGTCTGGTACAGCTCTTACATAATTAGCCTTTTATCTCTCAAACCTACAATTTCTGTCTCCAAGTGAACCTTCCTCTGACCTCAACCTTACTAACAGTTGGTATTTCCCAGGGCTCTGTCCCATTAACTCTCCATGAAAACCGCACTCCTTGGCAACATCATCTCCCACTATGACTTTTCATACTACGTCTATACTAATGACTCACATACATTATGGGGCACATGCATCAAGGTAGGCTTTGCGATTCCTTAATTGCGATTATTAAGGAATCGCAATTAAGGAATCGCAAAAGCCTATGCATGTAGGAATCGCTATAAAAATAGCGATTCCTAAACATTCCTTAATTGCGACTCGCTAATTGCGAGTCGCAATTAAGGAATACCTCCCCATTAATACCTATGGGCCTAGAGGCCCATAGGAATGAATGGGAAGACATTCTCAATTAGCGATTCGCAATTAGAGAATCGCAAATTGAGAATGCAATTTCAAGGGTGCCAGGGTGTCAAAATGACACCCTGTTGCACCCTGAAATTGTGATGTGCACCCATGTTGCGCACACACATGCCCCAAGGGCATGTGTGTGTGTAACCTAAAACTTAAAAAATGCATTTTAGAGCATTTTTCGAAGGTTTTGCAAATTACAGACAAGTTTGATTTGTCTGTAATTTGCGGTCCCAAATAGCGAAATCGCTATTTGAAAGTGCTTCTAGCATTGCATTTAAGGAATCGCAAATTGCGATTCCTTAAATGCAATCATAATTTAGAATTCGCAATTAATTGCGAATTCTTAAATTGCGCATAGGAAACACTTTCATGCATCTCCAAAGGCCAATTTGCGATCGCAAACGGCCGATTTTTGCGATTCGCACCGTTTGCGATCGCAAAAACCTTTGATGCATGTGCCCCTATATTTCTTCTCGCCTTTATTCCGTTATTTCCTCTTTTTGTCATGCTCACTTTTATGAAGACAGATCTTATCTATTTTTTAACTCCATATTCTCCATAATAATCCTTTGCTCTTCTTGAAAACGTGAAACATTTGGGCACTAAGACTCTTTCTAATATCTACTATTTAGCATTGTAGGAAATTGCGTTATGGGTTAAGGGAGGTGCAAACCCTTCTCGAGCAACAACCACAATCCTTGTCAGGGTAAAGCAAAAAAGTCACTAAAGTAACCAGTGCTTAAGCTTCTGGTAGCTTGGCACAAAAGCAGTCAGGCTTAACTGAGAGACACTGTGTTAAGTATTTATGCAGCACATAATCAGTGGCAGAGTATAAACACAATGCAAGAAAAATCCCACACCAATTTAGAAAAATAGAGAACATTTTAATAAACAAAATGACACCACAATGAATTAAAACCAATCTGTAGAACCGGATTTATGAATTTTTAATCTTAGCGACTAAAAGATCAAAGTGACAATCACGCGTATTTGGGTGTACAAAACCAGGGCAAAGTCAAAGGCCAATCACGATGGAGCATGGTTTGACTACACAATGTGGATTGGGCCCAGTCTCTGCTTACCTTCGGACTTAGAAGAAATTTTGAAGAAAATTTCCTGAGAGGGTAAAATCCACGAGGCAAGCCAGCCGTCAGTGTCTGAAGAGGAGGCAGTATTGTCAGGGAGCTTCTAGACAGAGTTGCATTGAGATGATTTATATATTCAGACTTTGTCACTTTTTTTGTATTTGAAAATCTCTAGCAGGACAAAGCTGCTGACTGTAGCCAACAAGGCATCCATGAGGGTGAATATCGTAGGTCGGTGGTCCCTTTGAACAGGATTTGCTGCTGGGGAAAAGAACATAGCGGGAGCTACCGCAGAATCAGGCCAATTGGTGATGCACCTTGGGCGGATTGGCAAGCAGGTAGGTCTCGATCTTCTGCCAATTCGCGGGACTGTTTTGGGTGGAAAATTTTCTACGTTCCAAATTTTAGAGTTAGTTAAAGCATCACCTTTAGAACCTCCACTAAGGGTCCAGGACTGGAGCGGCATCCTTTAGGGGGTCGGAACTCGCTCCAGCAGAGGCCAGGTTCGGGGTTCGAAGTCTCTGGAGCTTCTTATACCTGTTGCCACTTTAAAGTGGTGGAAACTTATAAGACACCCCCCTCCACATCTTGCCCTGGAAAGTTCCTTTCTTCCCTGTCCAGGCTCCAGGTAGTCTGGGGTGACAACAGACTGGTGTCAAATTTCTTTCTGAGTGTGCTGGAGGAGCCCTAGTAAATTAAGAGGGGCAGGGCACAGCTCCACCCCTCCCATCCTGCCAGTATTTGATCCCTGTTTGCAGGCGCGGCCGGTACAAATGAAAGCGGTGGGGCGGGGCCGAGTCGGCGATGCAGCGAGCGCAAGTTAAGTGGTTTTATTTATTTATTTATTTTATTTTCCCTATCACATCATATGTCAACTTCCCCCGCCCCACCGCTCTTATCTGTACCGACCGCGCCTGCCTGTTTGTCTCACTGTCTGTGAGGAATACACAAAGGCCAACTGCCAAGCTATCACAGTTGTGTGACCTAGGACACAGGCTGCAGGCTCCAAATGGTTAGGAGAAAAAAATGGCAACTTTCTAAATGTGACATTTTCAAAATTGTGATTTAAAATCAGATTTTATTATTAAAGAAGTTTTTAAATTACAATTCATTAGAGACCAAACATGATATTCTTACCTGCTCCCAATCAAAAGTTAGCACATACAAAATGTAATAGGGTAAACCAATGTCATCCTAAGAGAGAAGTAGGCCTATCATTAGTGAAAAAAAAACAATTAGGAGTTTTTCAATACCAGGACATGTAAAACTTAAAAACACATTTCCTACTTAAATACAATACATGCTACCCTGTGGACTGTTTAGGGCCTACCTTAGGAGTGACTTACATGCATTAAAAGGAAGGTTTTAGCCTAATCAAAAGGGTACTATTGCCAGGCTTAATTGGCACTTTAAAACCACACACAGACTGCAATGGGAGGCCTGGGACATGTTTTAAAGTGCCTTGGGTACATGTAGTATCACTTTACTAGGGACTTACAACTTAATAAAATGCGCCAATCAGGTGTAGACTATTTTTACCATGTTTAAGGGGGCGACCCCAACCACTTTAGGAATGGTTAGTAGAGGTAAAGTGCACAGAGTCCTAATGGCAACAAAAAAAATGAAATTAAAAAAACAGTAGGGAAGAAGGAAAAATGTTTGGGGGACGACCACACCAAGGATGTCAGGTCAACAAGCACTTCTAGCCATAGAAACCAGAAGAAATAGCTCTTTGCCTAGCAAAATGCCCAATAGTAATTCCTAACATTGTCTGTGTAAGTTCAAGCAGGTAGGGGTAATAAACTTGGGAATTACGTCACCTCAAATACGTATTCTTTTGCTCTATAATAACTAACCTATTAGTGGGCCACACCATTAAAAGCACACAAAATACATTTAAACTAAATACAATTATAGGTTAGTCAATGTTCAAGTCCTTACACTTACTTAGAAGAAAAGTCATGCAAAAAAAGGAAAGTAAAATGTTTCTTTTCATGGCGCTCAGTCTTGGGGCTTTTTCAAGGCTATTTACATATAACATACAAATTCAAAAGATAAAAGTAAAGTAACCAAATCATAAGACACAAATCATAGATAGTGGTCAAATCATAAACCATAGAGCCTCCCATTTAAGCTAGTGAGACATCACGAAAAAGATAGACTTGACATAAGAAAAACAACATACAAAGAAAATTCCATTTATTTGCTGATGTAACATAACACAGTATGTTTAAATCATTTAATTAAAAAATTTAATATATGACCCAGATATAATCACATGTGATATCAGTGGCCAAAATAGATAGAAAGAGGAAGATGCCCTGTGATCAGGTATAAGAGACTATAAGTTAAAAAATATAGAGAAGTGCCATGACAGTACCTGGTGAGAGGCTAAGATAGAGCAGTATTACTTAAAAGTCCATATGCATGCAGTGTAATTAAATATTTACAGAGAACTGACATATGCATAGTCACTGGTTAGACAGAATGGAATAGAGTGTTGCAATATGTATTGCAAAAACCAAAGTGATCAAACATCAAGGTTACCAAACAGTAGATGGAGAAGGAAGGTCAGGGTTCTGACTAATCAAAAGGTTCTGATTTTGTAGGTCTCATTGAGGTCAGTTGAGGTCAGTTAGGTTATACATATATGTTTATTCTTTGTAGGGAGAGCAATAATATTTTTATTTCAAATTTGTATTTCAAGTTTAATGGCCTAATTAGGTCAAATGAAGTATGGGTAAAAATGAACCCTCAGTACGTGTAAGAGTAATTGCTGTAGTAATCTGGAGGTAAAGAAGTTATAGAGAGCACGCAATAGTAAATTGAAGTTATTAATGTGACGCAACCTATCTTGATCAATTAAAGCTAGGCCAGCAAGAGTTTGGCAAGGAAGTACCCTTACCAATATAAGTAAGGTGCGGTGTTCAATCGGCCCAGTCACTATCATCATCAAGGCAACTTAAATAAGAATGAATTCAAAAACGCTGCATCGTGTACAGCAGTACCGGGTCGAAGGTTGCAAGGAGAACGTGCCGAATGTTGCATCCTCTGGAAAAGCAAAATGAGAGGCGACCATCTTGAAAGGGAGTGGGGACTAATGGGCATATTCATTAAACTTCATCATGCCGAGTTAACTGAGAGATTCAAAAATAAGTCGGTGCTGCATGGGTCGAATAAATTATTAGTAAGTATTGTTAATCTTATTCCCCCATGAAATCCAAGGAGAGATTCAATATATACAGTACTCATACAAATGGGAATAGGGAAATTGTTGGATAGTTATACTAGAAGTTACGGTAAAGAAAAAACAAAGTGATACTTTTTAACAATCCTGTTAGAAATGGGGGTCTCTAGTTGGCAATGGCTGGCCACTGTCCAAGTAGGGACCCTTCTTCCTAAGTCAGAGTAAGAGGGCTACCCTCCTTGATACCCCTGTTCAACCCTGTGGTAACGTAGCACTAGCAGGTAGGCTTATCTCAGAGGCAGGGTGTGAAGCATTTATGACCATACACAGTAACACAGTGAGGCACACTACAAAGGGACACCACACAAGTAGTTATAAAAAATAAGTATCTTTATATATATATAGACTTATCACAAGACCAATAACTGTTAAAGCCACAATACTGTCAAAAATAGGATTGCTGTTGAAGGACTGTCAAAAAATAGTTCAAAGGTTGCAAAAATAAGGTTCAAGTTCAAAGCAGTGGTCTTTGCGACCCTTTCTCTCACAAAGTACCTGGTTTTAGTAGCAAAACCAACAAAATGTCGCAAATAAGCTGTAGCGATGATTCTCGGCACGCGAGGCCGGCGATGCGTTGAAATCCTTGCCGCAAGGGAGGATGATGCGCCGATCTGCGTGATGCATGCGGAGACGATGCGACAAACTTCTGCACGCTGGACCGCCGATGCGATGACTTTCTTGCCGCGTGGGAGAAGTCGATGCGACGATCCTGTTGCGCTGTGTGATCGTGTTGCGATGCGAAGACAAGACGCTCCGCGAGGGAGCGACGAAAATTCGGTGCGATGCGATCAAAGTGGCGGACGCACGGCGTCCGCGATGCGATGTCTCAAAGCGATGATTTCTTTACGGGTTGCGAGTGCGCGGCGACAGCAGCGCGATGATTTTCCCAGCGCGTCTCGGCTGCAGCGGCTCGCAAAGGGGCGTTAGCGATGGTTTCGTGTTGCGAGCCCTCGGCGGCAGCAGCGCGATGATTTTCCCAGCGCTTTCGACTGCAGCGGCTCGCAAAGATGCGTTAGCGTCGATTTCCAACACTCTCTTCTCTGATGCAAACTAGAGGCCCTGGAACTCACAGGAGCCTCATCAGCAGTTAGCAGTCCTCGCAGGGAGGAAGCAGGAGGTTGGTGGGGGAGTCTGATGTGCCTGAGACTCCAGCAGGAGGCTAGCTCTTTTCATAGCCCTTGGGTGATTGCTTGTAACAAAAATAAAAGTTCTCTCAAGAGTTCCTTTTCCTCTTCTTCAAGGTCCAGTGGTCACTGATGCAGGCCAGTGCAAGAAGCAACACACAAGCACAGGGACAGTCACTTCCTGCAGATTCCTCCAGTGGCATGGACAGAGTTTCCTCTCCAGATCCAAAAGCAATACAAAATGGAGGGGTTTGAGCACAGATATTTATACCCCAAAAGTCTTTGTTCTCAGAAGCTACCAGTCACTGAACCTAGCCAGAACCAGTTCTGCTCAGGCCTGGAGCACTTTGTTTACCAGGCTGCATCCTTCCTTTCAGAAAGAGGGGTCTGCTAGCAGACACATAGTAGGAGGTGGAGCCAGCATTCACCTTGCCAGGCACAGCCCTATTCAGGTCAAGGAGCCACTCCTCCCCATACTCTAAATGCAGATCTCTCTATTCAACCCAGGTCTGACTCAGCCTGCCCTGCCCCTCCAAAACCAGACAGCCAATACACATAACAGCAGAGCACACTGGAAGGCTTAGGCAAGAAAATACCTACTTTCTAAAAGTGGTATTTTCAAACACAGAATATAAAAATAAACTTCACTAAAAGATGTATTTTAATATTCTGAGCTCAAGCATACTAAATTCGTTTTTCTACCATGTTCCTGGGGTCAGTTAGGACTATAGAATGTAATAGTCAAACTGCCCATTCTAGCCTCTGAGGAACAGGTAGCCTTACAGTAGTGAAAAACGAAATGGGGTGTAATTCACTACCAGGACATGCTACACACACCAAGGCATGTCCTACCTTACACATACAATGCACCCTACCATAGGGGTGACTTACAGGATGCCAAGGGAAGGTTCAGGGGCTGGGAAGTGGGTGCACTTCACAGCCAAGATGGCAGTTCTGGACTGCACACAGACACTGCAGTGGCAGGTCTGAGACACACTTTACAAGCTGCTTCTGTGGGTGGCACACATCAGTGCTGCAGGCCCACCAGCAGCATTTGGTTTACCAGCCCTGGGCACACATAGGCCACACTACTAGGGACTAACAGGTAAACCAAATAAGCCAATCAGGGATATACCAATTCACATAGACATATTTACACAGGGAGCATTCGCGCTGTGACACTGAATGGCAGTGGCACAGCGCCCAGAGCATCTAACACCAGCAAAACAGAGGAGACAACAGCGAAAAATGGAAGGGAGACCCACGCCAATGGTGCCAGGTCGAACATGTGTCCCCTCCAGCTGAAATGTGGGGAGAACTACCCATCTCCTTGGAAGTTCTCATCACTAAGGCGGAAAAATCTGGACAGACCATCAGCATTGGCGTGTTCTGTACCAGGGCGGTGTTCCACCGTAAAGTCCATACCCTGTAGGGAAATGGACCACCTCAACAACTTGGGATTCTCACCCCTCATCTGCATCAACCATCTGAGGGGCCTGTGGTCTGTCTGAACCCGGAAGTGAGTCCCAAACAGGTATGGTCTCAGCTTCTTCAGTGCCCAGACCACAGCAAATGCCTCACGCTCAATTGCACTCCACCTCTGTTACCGTGGAAGTAACCTCCTACTGATGAAGGCTACAGGTTGGTCTAGTCCCTCCTCATTTATCTGTGACAGAACGGCCCCCACCCCATGCTCTGAAGCGTCTGTCTGGACGACAAATTCCTTAGCAAAATTGGGCGCCTGGAGTACGGGTGCTGTACACATGGCAGTTTTGAGGGCATCAAAGGCTTTCTGACAGGTGTCAGTCCAGTTCACAATCTTTGGCCGCTTCTTGGAAGTCAGCTCAGTCAAGGGTGCAACGATGTTGCCATACCCCTTGACAAACCTCCTGTAGTAACCCGTGAGTCCTAAGAAGGCCCTCACCTGGGTCTGGGTCCTTGGGGGCTCCCAAGCCAGGATGGTTTCAATCTTGGGCTGCAGGGGTGCCACCTGGCCACTCCCCACCTGGTGTCCCAAGTACACCACAGAACCCTGCCCAATCTGGCACTTACTGGCCTTGATTGTAAGGCCTGCTCTGCGCAGCGCCATCAACACTTCCCAGAGGTGGCGCAAGTGGTCCTCCCAGGAGGAACTAAACACTGCAATGTCATCCAGGTAGGCGGCACTGAAATCCTCCAGCCTAACCAACACCTGGTTGACCAACCTCTGGAAGGTGGCAGGGGCATTCTTCATCCCAAAGGGCATCACACGGAACTGGTAGTGCCCATCTGGTGTTGAGAATGCTGACCTCTCCTTTGCCCCATCAGTTAAGGCGATCTGCCAGTACCCAGACGTCAGATCAAACGTGCTGAGGTACCGGGCAGCCCCTAACCGATCTATGAGCTCATCAGCTCTGGGGATGGGGTGCGCGTCGGTCTTTGTGACCAAATTGAGACCTCGGTAGTCCACACAGAACCTAAGTTCAGGAGTGGCACCAGGCGTCACAGCTTTTGGTACCAAGACCACGGGGCTGGACCAGGGGCTGCTAGAAGACTCAACCACCCCTAGAGCAAACATTTTGGAGACCTCCTCCTTAATGCAAGCCCTGTTCCTGTCAGTCACCCTGTAAGCCTTGTGCTTGACAGGAGGACTGTCCCCGGTATCCACCTCATGGACGCACCAATCAGTGACACCAGGTACCAGGGAGAACAAATCAGAAAATTGCCCCAACAGTTGGTGACAATCTCTCTGCTGCTCAGGGGTCAGTGTGGTGGAAAGGATCACACCCTCCACTGACCCATCCTTCTCTCCTGCACACAGGAGGTCAGCGAGAGGCTCACTCTCCTCCTCCATCCCATCATCTGTGGCAAGAAGCATGCCCACTTCAGACCTCTCAAAGTGGGGCTTCAGTCGGTTCACATGCAGGACCCGCAAGGGGTTCCTGGGAGACTGAAAGTCCACCAAGTAGGTAACTGGACTTTTGCGCTCCACCACCTCAAATGGACCGGTCCACTTATCTTGGAGAGCACAAGGCTCCACTGGGGCCAGTACCCAAACCTTCTGACCAGGTTGAAATTCGACCAGAGTGGCATTCTGGTCGTGCCAACGTTTCATTTCCTCCTGGCTGGCTTCCAGATTTGCCTCAGCAATCTTTCTGAAACACCGAGTCTGGTTCCTGAAGGCCAACATGTAGCTAAATACATCTTGGGGAGGTTTCCTGGGAGATTGCTCCCAGCCTTCCTTGACCAGACTCAGAGGTCCTCTAACCGGGTGGCCATAGAGGAGTTCAAAGGGGCTGAACCCTAAGGACTTCTGTGGCACCTCACGGTAGGCAAACAACAGGCATGGCAAGAGGACGTCCCACTTACGCCTCAGGGGCTCTTCTAGGCCCATGATCATGCCCTTCAAGGTCCGGTTGAACCTTTCAACCAGACCATTACCTTGGGGGTGGTAAGGAGTGGTGAACTTATAAGTTACCCCACACTCCTTCCACAGAGACTTCATGTACTGGGAGATTAAGTTGGTCCCCCTGTCAGACACCACCTCTCTGGGGAATCCCACACGGGATAAAATCCCCATCAGTGCATGTCCCACCACGGGGGCCGTCACTGTCCTGGGCGGGATGGCTTCAGGGTACCGGGTGGCATGGTCCACCAAGACCAGGATGAACCTGTTGCCCATGGCTGTCTTGGGGTCCAGAGGCCCCACAATGTCAATGCCCACTCGCTCGAATGGGGTACTCACAACTGGAAAGGGCTGGAGTGGGGCCTAGATCTTCCCTCCACTCTTCCCACTTGCCTGGCAAGTCTCACAGGTCCTGCAATGAGTGTCTGAACTCTTGTGCATCTGGGGCCAATAAAAGTGGGCGGCCAGCCTCTCAAAGGTCTTGGTCTGCCCCAGATGTCCTGCCAATGGAATGTCATGAGCCAACCCCAGTAGGAAGGTTCTGAAGCACTCGGGTACCACCAGCACACGGGCTGACCCCGGTTCAGCAGCCTTAGGCTCGCTATACAGGAGACTGTTCTCCCAATAAATCAGAAGTGAACCAGACATGTCACCTTCTGCCTGGGCTGCAGCCTGTCGCCGCATACCCTCAAGAGAGGGGCAAACTCTCTGCTGCTCACAAAATTCCTCCCTGGTGGGCCCCCCTTCCTGCTGCCAATGGGTCAGCTCAGGCAGGTCCCCCAGTTCGGCGATCTGCTCCCCGGTAGGCTCCAGGGCATTCCCTTCAGGGTCTGCTCCTTCCTGGGCTGTGGGAACCAAGGGGGCCGGCTTCCCACGCCCCCTGCCCCTTCTCTCTAAGGCAGGGATCTGGGCCATACTCTCAGGCTCCAGGTCCTTCTCAACACCCTCCTTGGCTGCCATGGACCGAGTGGTAGCACACGCCCACTCAGGCAGACCCAACATCTCTAAGTGAGCCTTCCTCTCCACCGTAGCCCACGGGGAGTCCTCTAAATCATTGCCCAGCAGACAGTCTACAGGCATGGCGGGCCTCACAGCTACCTGAAGAGTTCCTGAGACCCCCCCCCCCACTCAAAGGGAATCTGAGCCACCTCACATTGGCTCTCTGAGTTGTCTGCGGACACTACTGGGTAGAATGCATGGGGGACAACCTGCTCTTTGGACACCAACCGGGAGCTGACAGCAGTTACACTGGCCCCTGTGTCTCTTAGAGCCTCCACCCTATGGCCATTGATGGTCACCCACTGCCTGTATTTTTTAGTGTTAGCAGGCAGTGCAGGCTTAGGGACCATCTCAAAGTCCCCTAATGAGACAAGGGTCAACTCTACGGGATCCCACCCCTCTTGGGCACCCATCTCCTCCTCTCCCAGGGCTACACTAGCAATCTGGCGGGGTGGTGCACGGGGTGGTGCACTGGCCCCCTTTGGGGGCACTGGGGATCAAAGTATCTGTGGCCCACTTGACCACAGTTGTAACAAGTGGGGGCCCCCTGGGAACAGGCCTACCTGTTGGGGGCCCTGGCCTCCTTTCTTGGGGGGCTGGGACACCACTGCTTGGTTCCCTTGGGGATTACTTTGGGGCCCTCAGTGGAACTCCCTCTGTTGACCCTTGTCCCCCCACTCCTCTGCTGGGGACCCTGCCCACCTTTGGCGAAGTCTCCCACTGGACCCTTGCGAACCCGGGTGCTCACCCAGCGGTCCGCCTCCTCAGCAAGCTTTATAGGGTTAGTCAGCTTGCAATCAATTAGGTGCTGGCGTAGCTCAGGAAAATAATTACTAGATAAATGCTCCCATGCAATCAAATCATAAAGCTGCACAAAAGTTTCTACTTTGCTACCTTTTACCCAGCGTTCCATGGCTCTGCAAAAAAAAGACACATATTCAACCCACGTGGTACCCTCTAGCTTCTTGCAGATCCTAAACCTCTGCCTATACATCTCAGGGGTCAAACCATAGCGGGTCATCAACGCTTCCTTCATGTGGGCATAAACCATCCTACTTTCTGGGGGCAGGTCCAACAAGGTATCCCTCCCTCACTCACAAAGCGTCCCCACAACCCCGCTCCCCAATCCTTCTCAGGGACCCGGTGGGACACCATGGCTAATTCATAAGCGGCAAACCATTGCCCAATATCTTCACTTTTGTGGAAATCCTTAATAACCTCCTTGGGTATATACACGCTACTCTCAGGGTGCACTATAGGTACGCTGCCACCAGAGGGGGAGATTTCCATACCCTTAGCTTTAATCTCCAACTCCCTCAATACTCTCTCATGCTCAAGTTTCATTTTCATAATCTCCACTTCTAACTTCTTGTTCTCTAGGTCCCGGTGACCATCCATTTTAAGCTTAGCCATCTCCATATTATGCCGCCTATCTCTCTCCCTGTCCTCCATCGCTTCGGGGGACAGACCCTTAGCGGACACACTAGAGCCCGGGTTGGAAAGGGCTTTATCTCCTACTAAGTCTACTACATCGCCCTGCTGCTCTCCTGCATTCTCTCCCCCCTCCACAAGCTCTCCCATATCCTTAGGGGCATCCCTGGCTTCTAGCCAGGCCTTCAGCGCCTTGTAATACTCCTCCCTTCTAGTGAGACCTGTGATAGGGACTGTGAATTGCTTGCAAAAATATTTGAGCTGCTTGGCATTGTAGGTTTCTATTTTCTCTTCTTCCCAGGAGAGATCCTCCGAGGCATTGGATCTGGGCTTGCCCATTGTAGAGATAACTGGCAATATCAATAAAGGATAGAAGAAAACTTCTCAAGAAACTGTATGCGGGTGAAAAATCACCGGCAATATCAATCACAATATAGGATCCAAAACAACTCTCAAAAATGTGTGCAGGTGAAAAATCACCGGCAATATCAATCACAATATGGGATCCAAAAAAACTCTCAAAAAATGTATGCGGTACGTTATGGTCTGCACTCACTAGTAGTGTACACTATAATTACTGTATGCGATCATAAATGCAAGTCCAGATCCTCACCGCTGACCACCAATGTTAGAAATGGGGGTCTCTAGTTGGCAATGGCTGGCCACTGTCCAAGTAGGAACCCTTCTTCCTAAGTCAGAGTAAGAGGGCTACCCTCCTTGATACCCCTGCTCAACCCTGTGGTAACGTAGCACGAGCAGGTAGGCTTATCTCAGAGGCAGGGTGTGAAGCATTTATGACCATACACAGTAACACAGTGAGGCACACTACAAAGGGACACCACACAAGTAGTTATAAAAAATAAGTATCTTTATATATATATATATATATAGACTTATCACAAGACCAATAACTGTTAAAGCCACAATACTGTCAAAAATAGGATTGCTGTTGAAGGACTGTCAAAAAATAGTTCAAAGGTTGCAAAAATAAGGTTCAAGTTCAAAGCAGTGGTCTTTGCGACCCTTTCTCTCACAAAGTACCTGGGTTTAGTAGCAAAACCAACAAAATGTTGCAAATAAGCTGTAGCGATGATTCTCGGCACGCGAGGCCGGCGATGCGTTGAAATCCTTGCCGCAAGGGAGGATGATGCGCCGATCTGCATGATGCGTGCGGAGACGATGCAACAAACTTCTGCACGCTGGACCGCCGATGCGATGACTTTCTTGTCGCGTGGGAGAAGTCGATGCGACAATCCTGTTGCGCTGTGCGATCGTGTTGCGATGCGAAGACAAGACGCTCCGCGAGGGAGCGACGAAATTCGGTGCGATGCGATCAAAGTGGCGGACGCACGGCATCCGCAATGCGATGTCTCAAAGCGATGATTTTTTTACGGGTTGCGAGTGCGCGGCGACAGCAGCGCGATGATTTTCCCAGTGCGTCTCGGCTGCAGCGGCTCGCAAAGGGGCGTTAGCGATGGTTTCGTGTTGCGAGCCCTCGGCGGCAGCAGCGCGATGATTTTCCCAGCGCTCTCGACTGCAGCGGCTCGCAAAGATGCGTTAGCGTCGATTTCCAACACTCTCTTCTCTGATGCAAACTAGAGGCCCTGAAACTCACAGGAGCCTCATCAGCAGATAGCAGTCCTCGCAGGGAGGAAGCAGGAGGTTGGTGGGGGAGTCTGATGTGCCTGAGACTCCAGCAGGAGGCTAGCTCTTTTCCTAGCCCTTGGGTGATTGCTTGTAACAAAAATAAAAGTTCTCTCAAGAGTTCCTTTTCCTCTTCTTCAAGGTCCAGTGGTCACTGCTGCAGGCCAGTGCAAGAAACAACACACAAGCACAGGGACAGTCACTTCCTGCAGATTCCTCCAGTGGCACGGACAGAGTTTCCTCTCCAGATCCAAAAGCAATACAAAATGGAGGGGTTTGAGCACAGATATTTATACCCCAAAAGTCTTTGTTCTCAGAAGCTACCAGTCACTGAACCTAGCCAGAACCAGTTCTGCTCAGGCCTGGAGCACTTTGTTTACCAGGCTGCATCCTTCCTTTCAGAAAGAGGGGGTCTGCTAGCAGACACACAGTAGGAGGTGGAGCCAGCATTCACCTTGCCAGGCACAGCCCTATTCAGGTCAAGGAGCCACCCCTCCCCATACTCTAAATGCAGATCTCTCTATTCAACCCAGGTCTGACTCAGCCTGCCCTGCCCCTCCAAAACCAGACAGCCAATACACATAACAGCAGAGCACACTGGAAGGCTTAGGCAAGAAAATACCTACTTTCTAAAAGTGGTATTTTCAAACATAGAATATAAAAATAAACTTCACTAAAAGATGTATTTTAATATTCTGAGCTCAGGCATACTAAATTCGTTTTTCTACCATGTTCCTAGGGTCAGTTAGGACTATAGAATGTAATAGTCAAACTGCCCATTCTAGCCTATGAGGAACAGGTAGCCTTACAGTAGTGAAAAACGAAATGGGGTGTAATTCACTACCAGGACATGCTACACACACCAAGGCATATCCTACCTTACACATACAATGCACCCTACCATAGGGGTGACTTACAGGATGCCAAGGGAAGGTTCAGGGGCTGGGAAGTGGGTGCACTTCACAGCCAAGATGGCAGTTCTGGACTGCACACAGACACTGCAGTGGCAGGTCTGAGACACACTTTACAAGCTGCTTCTGTGGGTGGCACACATCAGTGCTGCAGGCCCACCAGCAGCATTTGGTTTACCAGCCCTGGGCACACATAGGCCACACTACTAGGGACTAACAGGTAAACCAAATAAGCCAATCAGGGATATACCAATTCACATAGACATATTTACACAGGGAGCATTCGCGCTGTGACATTGAATGGCAGTGGCACAGCGCCCAGAGCATCTAACACCAGCAAAACAGAGGAGACAACAGCAAAAAATGGAAGGGAGACCCACGCCAATGGTGCCAGGTCTAACAAATCCTCATTGAGAATTTATTGACATTTAAAATATTAGAGACACTGTAATGAGAAGAACAAATGAGATGCAAAAAAAACCTTTATATGTGTATTATAATTATGTCCATGCTAGAAAAGTCAAAATAATAGCAAGGAAATGAAGGAAGGGGGAAAAACCCATCAAAACACATCTGTCATTTTATATAGCAATCCAATTGTAGGTATTTTGTCTATTAGTAGAGAATGTCTGTAACGTAGCTGTAGTTTGATCTATTGATGACCATGAGTCCAATATATTATGTGAATTAAGAATTTTATAGTAAGTTTAACATTAGCCAGTATATCTGTCTAAACAAATTTATTAAGTGTAATTACTTCTTTTTATAATCAATGAAACATGGTTTATAGGACCCACAGCTAGGTGGAAGGAAATTTAACAATGTGGAATTTTGATTCAGAGACTGATATGATGGAACCTCATATGGGAATGATAACATGGAAAGAATCAAACCCCTTGATTGACTATTTGCAGGAGTATGAAGATAATCTATTAAGTAAGTGTTTCTGCAGCCAGTAATGCATTTCTGCATCCTTGTTGAGTTCTGTTTTGGTAGTTCCAAGCTTTAGTATTAGTTCATATATTATATCAGGATAATATATTGAATTTCTTAATTAAATGATTGAAACATACTGTATTATGTTACTTCTGCAGATTAATGGTATTGTTTCTATATCTTGCTATTCTTAAGTTGTGTCTGTCTTTTCATGATGTCTTACCTGGCTTATTGGGGGGTGCTTTATGGCTTATGATTTGACCACTATCTATGATTTTTGTCATTTGAGTTGGTTACTTTACTCTTATCTTTTGAATTTGTATGTTATATGTAAACAGCCTTGAAAAAGCTCCAGGCCTGAGCGTCATAAATTAGGTGAAACAAGTGTGGGCTGACTCACTATCACAAGGCTTTTTGCGACAAATGATATTGGACTTTTTATTGAATCACTTTTCTTCTGAGTAAATTTAAGGACTTGGAAATCAGCTAACCTATACTTGAATTTAAATTCCTAACATTAAAACCTAACAAAGAACCTCAACCTCCGACCACTCACAAGTTATCACAACCTTCACCTGGGAACACATCTTTCACTTTGCTAAACTCATTCTCCTCAGTGTATGAAAGCTCCCCTAGCACCTTAAGGAGAGGAAGGTGCTTTGAGCTTTAATGTCCTCTTCTATTTTAATGGTCTTCCTTTTCACCTCCGGCCAAATCCTCCTTTCCACTTGTTAATGGTGCCCTAAAATCACAGTTGATTAAATTAAATTGTAATTTTCGCCTCTGGTCCAATTTTAACCTAACATATCAACACACAATTGACAGAGTGCTACTATTATTGTTCTATTGTATATAAGGTATATTCTGTTTTTATCATTAAAAATGCCATGTCTATCTTTTGTCTCCTGTACTCCCACCTCTACACAAGGTACATTACGCATGATGTAACTCTGCAGTTTTTAAATTAATGCTTGACCATTTGGTAATTATGTGCAGCAATTGTGGTCAAAGGGCAAACCATATAAACAAATAGAATAGAGTATGATTTAGTTTATGTTGATATGTGATCAGTAGAGCAAAATACATTCAGCGGGGGAAGCTTGTGCTGTTTGGTGCCTTTATTAGCCATTAGGTTGTATATTTGGCTTTGCTACATATATACTAATAGTTCTGTCTAAATGTATTCTGTGGCAGGGTGGTGTGTGGTTAGCCAGATAAATAGTTTTGTTATGGCACCACTCTGTATGGCCTCTCTATACGATGTTCTGTGTAATGTGTACATTCAGAGGCTAAGTGTATGATGCTTTAATGTATGATTAGAGATGTGTGCCCTTGTGAGCATAGTGATATCCAACTTTGGTTTGTAGCTATGTTTTGCTGGATTAATGTGCAAAATTGTTTCTATTGTGTCCTGTTGAGAGCATTGCCACTCTACAAAGGTGTTATTGCTAAATGAGATAGTTCAGCACTTTAGGCTTGATTGAAAGTACCCTGATGTCAGATGCAGTAGTTATGGAATCCAATATAAACCAACACAGAGTAGTTCGGAATTTATCTGATGATATAGTTATAACCTAATCTGAGGTTTTCCCTGAAAATTCAGCTTACCACTCCTAAATCTGCATGTACCAGTATTTATCTGCCATTTTCACACATTACAATATGAACAATTTGACCTGTTGAAAGTTAATTATTGCAAACACAAGGATATGATGGATGGAGCACTGAAACTTTTCAGACACTCACCCCCAGTCACAGATCTGGGTTGAATCCATCATCGTTGTTTAGCTCACTTCGCAACCCCAGTTCAGACCAAGCCATATGCAAATCAGATGTACGCTGTGCCCCATGGGAACAGTCCAGCCCGAACTGCCAAGCCAGGTCCTCACTGGACCAGAAACAAGCATCCTGGGACCCGTTTCGGGGTAACACCCCTCATCAGCAAGGCTAGCATGAATCCAGTGGCAAAGTGAGCAAGGGACCCACTTAGGGGCATACCATGCCAACTTAGGGCAAACAAAGCAAACACAAGGAGATGATGGACGGAGCACTGAAACTTTTCAGACACTCACCCCCAGTCACAGATCTTGGTTGAATCCATCATCGTTCTTTAGCTCACTTCACCACCCCAGTTCAGACCAAGCCATTTGCAAATCAGATTGACCCTGTGCCCCATAGGAAGGGAGGGTGAGTGTCTGAAAGGTTTCAGCACTCCGTCTGTCATCTCCTTGGGTTTGGAAAGTTAATTATTACCTGGTGTTACAAACATCACAAGAGGGGGGGAATGGACCACTCGTCCTGTGTACCAGGGTCAAAATTGTTGCTAATCCGTCTAAAAAAACCCTCATACTCGTACATAGGACTAAGGCGGTATATCTTGATTCTCCGCCTATCTGTGACGTGACAGCATCATCATCGGGTTTAGTTTGTGAATATGCTGACCTCCGCCTGGAGGTTGACCAACTAGTGTTACAGTAGCGTCCAGAGATAAAAAGGTGATAAGTGATGTGCTTATGTGAAGTGAATTAAAATTCCATACTCCACCATATAGGCAGGTGCTTTAATAAATTTGGTGGGGTGGGAAGGTAAAAACAAGGTGGTGCGTGCGTAGGTCGAGTTACTGATCTACCGCACTATTTGTGGTCTTTTGGTCGACATGTTTCAGCCTTGTTGTCCAGGAGGATCTATAGGCTTTCTTCAGGACCGGTAAGCATGTAGTAGCACGTTGTGGCGACTACTTAAAGTGGTTCACTTACCACTTTCCTTGTGTTTAGTCAGGTCAATAGTACCTGTAGCTGAAAATAAATAAAAAGAAAAGAAAAAACTTTTGTATACTTTTTGTCACAATTTCAAAATAAACCTAAACTTATAATGCTTTAAAGAAGGTTTTTGAGCCATTCAACAAATCGTTAGGTCTGCACATAATGAACACTGGAATAGGTTATTGGTAGAGGAAATAAGCGAAAAGATTTGCACTAATGGTGTCAGTATTGTGAAATTGTCTTGCTTGGTATATCAGATGTTAATAAATGTTAACATTAAGTCAGCCGGATGTGTATTAATAAAAGCAGAATCTTTTCATTATTGGCTTTTTCGCCAGTCAAAATGGGACAATGAGCGCATTCTAAATAGCATGGCGCTTCATTTGTAATGGCAGGACAGTGAGCGCGTTATCTTTAGCATGGCGTATTAATAAAAGCAGAATCTTTTCATTATTGGCTTTATCGCCGGTCAAAATGCTATTAAACAATAACAACGGGACAATGAGCACATTCTAAATAGCATGGCGCTTCATTTGTAGTGGCAGGACAGTGAGCGCGTTATCATTAGCATTGCGCTTTGATAAAAACAAATGAAATGAAAGGAACTTGTAAATGTAAGCTGTGATTTAATAAAAGTGGCATTGTTTGCGCGTTGTTGTCAAAATCGCGCCTTGTTTTACAAAAGAGATGAGCGAGAGTCTAGATTCTTTTTTAGCGCTATTGTGCACATACTGTCGATTGACGCTGCAAGCATTCAATCAATCAATCAATCACGGCATTTATAGAGCGCGCTACTCACCCGGGAGGGTCTCAAGGCGCTGGGGGAGGGGGTAAGTTACTGCTCGAACAGCCAGGTCTTGAGCTGCTTCCTGAAGGAGAGATGGTCCTGGGTTCGCCGAAGGTGAGTGGGGAGGGAGTTCCAGGTCTTGGCTGCCAGGTAGGAGAAGGATCTTCCTCCGGCGGTGGCTCTGCGGATGCGTGGTACGGTGGCGAGGGCGTGGCTGGTTGATCGTAGCTGGCGGGTGGGCGTGTAGAAGGTCATGCGGTCGTTGAGGTACTTGGGGCCCAGGTCGTGGAGGGCCTTGTGTGCGTGGGTGAGGAGTCTGAATGTGATTCTCTTGCTGACGGGGAGCCAGTGCAGGTCTTTCAGGTGTCCGGTGATGTGGCTGTGTCGGGGGATGTCCAGGATGAGTCGTGCAGAGGCGTTCTGGATGCGCTGGAGTCTTTTTGAAGTTTGGCTGTGGTTCCGGCGTAGAGGGTGTTCCCATAGTCCAGTCGGCTGGTGACGAGTGCCTGGGTGACGGTCTTCCTGGTTTCAGTGGGGATCCATCTGAAGATCTTGCGGAGCATGCGCAGGGTGTTGAAGCACGAAGATGAGACGGCGTTGACTTGTCTGGTCATCGACAGGGAGGAGTCCAGGATGAAGCCCAGGTTGCGTGCATTCTTTGTTTGTATAAATACCTCGGTAATCCCATTTAGAGCTTCCTGGAGGTGCCGGTCGGCTCTCGGGACCTGCTCTGGAGGGATAGAATAGGTTAGTTTAGCTTACTTTCTGTTGTGTGATGAGCACGGTTCTGGCAGTGTCTCTCACCGATAGCTGCTCGGTCCTCACTCGTGTCGGCTCATTACACGGCGCCTAGAGTAACGCGGGCCCGTGGTAAGTCAGCATTATCTAATCTCTGACTAGATAAAAAGGGTGGATAGACTTTATGCGGTGGTTGGCTTCTTATCTCCTATTAATGCTGAATTGTTGTCAGTAGCCCTAAAGTGCTTAAAAATCATTATTAACCCCGAGTGTGAAAATTAAAAGGGGTTTTCTAAATTCAACTGAGAGGAGTTTGTTTTTACACTTATAAAAAGGGTAGACAGACTGTCTAAAGTACATGTGCCATCTGGATTCATTTTCAAAATCCTTGGTGGATGAATATTTTGCTCTATTAGTCAAAAGGTATGTTTAGAGACCTTTGAATATATCGGGATCATAAACAGTGATCATGCAAGTCAGGCAGCTTATTGTTTGGTGGTTTTAGAATGGGCATGTCTCATTGTTTTGTGTCCATGGAGTTTCTAGGAGCAATCAGTAGGACACCCAATTGCTGTTCTCTGTTTTTGCACTAGTGCTGAAGACCTTAAGTTAGAGCATGCCAGGGGATATTGTCATTCAAACCCTTTATATTTGTCTGGAGACGTTGTACCCAACGTTGTTCTTTTTCGAATAAAATTCGTTCAGCATTGTGACCCTTCACAGGTAGTGTCTCAAAGACTACCCAACTGAGTTCGTCCACAGAGTGTTCGAAATCAATGTAGTGTTTGCTCATTTTTGTAGTGGCTCTTTTACAGTTCACATTGCTCCTGTGCTCGCAAATACATTGTTTTACTTTGCGGCAATTCATCCCTATATATTTAAGGTCGCAGGGGCAAGTGATCATGTAGATCACATGTGTTGTGTTGCAGTTTGTATGATAGCGTATCGTCCAAAGGAGATTGGTTGACAACTGTAGGGTCTTTGTAATTGTGGTCAGTTTACAGACCGAACATGAGCCGCATGGATAATGTCCCGTGATGGGGCTCAAGTTCCATGCTGAAGTGATTGTTTCATTTTTCACTGTAGGTGCCGGTCTTGTATGGACAAGAATGTTCTTTATGTTACGTGTTCTCTTATTTGCAAATCTCGGCTTAGACCATTGTAAAGAGCCTGAGGTAAGTGTTCTCCAGTGTTTATTGATGATCTTTTTTACTGTATTAGTGGCAGTGCTATAGGTTGTTACACATGTCAATCGATCCTCAGGTGGTTCTCTTGGTGTGATGTCGAGTAGGCATTCTCTTGGTTGGTTTCGTGCTCTCTTTTGGCACCTTTTTATTGTTTTTGAGGATAGTTTCTACTCTTGAGTTTTTGGCTCAGTTCCTCTGCTTGTACTTTGTAATCCTCTATTTTGCTACAATTGCGTTTAAGACGCAGGAACTGACTGTAAGGTAAATTGTCTCTTAATGGGCGAGGGTGAAAGCTGTTGTAGGAGAGCAAGCTACTTTTGGCTGTGGGTTTATGAAATGTTTTCGTTTGGAGAGAGTTGTTTTCCACATAGATAGTGATGTCCAGGAAGTCTAGTTGTCTCCTGTCCGCTGTAAAGGTGAATTTAAGACACTCATCTCTTGTATTTATCCATTCTACAAATCTTTGTAGATTTTCATATGTGTCTTCCCAAATCATGATGACGTCATCTATGTATCGTCTCCAAAAAAGTACCTTTCCAATGTAAGGATTTTGCTCATTTTTAATGTATTGTTTTTCAAAACTGCTCACATAAAGCCCGGCCACACTTGGGGCGAAGGTACTGCCCATCGATGTTCCGTGGCATTGTACAAACAATGTGTCTTCATATTCAAAATAATTCTCAGTTAGGGCGAGCCTGCAGCATTCCAGGATGAAGTGTCGGGGGGTATTGTACTCCCATTGTTCAGAGAAAAGAATTTCCTCTAATGTGTCCAAGGTCTTTTGCTGTGGGAGGCTCGTGTAGAGGCTCTCCACGTCGAGACCTACCAGGTACATGTTATCCTCATTGTATAGTTGTCCTTCCAGTTGGTTTAGTAGATCTCGTGTATCCTTTAAGTAAGTTGGCATCTTTTGCACTAATGGCTTGAGGAAATGATCCACGAATTGTGAGAGGGGCTCCAGTACATACCCTATCCCTGAAACTATAGGGCGTCCTGGAGCTGGGGTTCAGTTCTTATGGGTATTTGGAAGTGAATTGAAGTATGGTACTCTTGGAGTTTTTGTTTTGAGAAAGTCTGCTTCATGCTTCGAGATCCATGAATTGACTTCGGCTTCATCAACCATTAGTTCAATGGTGCGTTGTAGTCTCTTGGTTGGATCCGTGGGTATCTTTTTGTAGAATCTGTCATCTGAGAGGAGATCCAGGCATTGTTTCTTATAGATTTCCTTGCTAAGGAGGACGATCCCTCCCCCTTTATCTGCCGGTTTTATGACTAGGTCAGCTTTTTGTCGGAGATCATCAAGGGCTTTTTGTTCTTGCCTCGTGAGGTTAATGAAGGATTTTTTGTTGGTATCTTTTATATTCTCCACTTCCTTCATAATGGCTTGCTCGAGTGCCTGAATTTCAACAGGTATCAAGTGGTTTGGAGGGCAATAAGACGATCTTGGTCTTAAGTTGGTATCACTTTTAGGAGTGTGGTCCTCCTTGTTCATAAAGAAAGCTTTGAGTTTTATTTTCCTGCAAAATTCAGCCATTTCACATTGCAAATTGAAGATGTCCTGTTTGGGTGTTGGTACGAAGCCCAGTCCTTTGTTAAGTACTCGTTCCTGGTCTTCAGTTAAGATAATATCAGTTAGGTTGACTATTAGCGATGCGCTGAGCTGGGTCCGGGTTGCTTCTGGGACATGCTGCGTGTTAGCACTTGTCTCTCCTGTTCGTTCCAAGTGACTCCTTTTCGTCTTCCTCTCTGGGTATTCTGGCCTCTCCCTAAAAAAGGTGGTTGTTGCATGTTGGTTTGTCCCACCATATGTCCGGTTGTTTGTGGTCCTTGAAAGTAGGGGTTCATCCACCCATGAAAGTTTGGTATATATGGTTGGTACATCGGTGGGGGCTGGCCAGCATATTGAGGTGTATGCCAAATATTTGGTCTTCGATGTTGATTCCTTCTGTATTGGCCCCTTCCTCTTCGGCGGTTGGGTGTTTCATCACCGCTCGAATCAGAGTTATTGCTGGAGGTGTCCCCTGATGACTCGTCATCCGCTGGTTGATCCGGTGCAGTGTAGTCGTCCTTTATGTATGGATGCATTTTCTCCATCGAGAATCGTTTAATTCACGTGAAATGAATGAAACTAGAGATTATATCACTCAAAACAAAATCCAAAAGTTGGGCAAAGATCTTAAACGATTCTCGATGGAGAAAATGCATCCATACATAAAGGACGACTACACTGCACCGGATCTACCAGCGGATGACAAGTCATCAGGGGACACCTCCAGCGATAACTCTGATTGGAGCGGTGATGAAACACCCAACCGCCGAAGAGGAAGGGGCCAATACAGAAGGAATCAACATCGAAGACCAAATATTTGGCATACACCTCAATATGCTGGCCAGCCCCCACCGATGTACCAACCATATATACCAAACTTTCATGGGTGGATGAACCCCTACTTCAAGGACCACAAACAACCGGACATATGGTGGGACAAACCAACATGCAACAACCACCTTTTTAGGAGAGGCCAGAATACCCAGAGAGGAAGACGAAAGGAGTCACTTGGAACGAACAGGAGAGACAAGTGCTAACACGCAGCATGTCCCAGAAGCAACCCGGACCCAGCTCAGCGCATCGCTAATAGTCAACCTAACTGATATTATCTTAACTGAAGACCAGGAACGAGTACTTAACAAAGGACTGGGCTTGTACCAACACCCAAACAGGACATCTTCAATTTGCAATGTGAAATGGCTGAATTTTGCAGGAAAATAAAACTCAAAGCTTTCTTTATGAACAAGGAGGACCACACTCCTAAAAGTGATACCAACTTAAGACCAAGATCGTCTTATTGCCCTCCAAACCACTTGATACCTGTTGAAATTCAGGCACTCGAGCAAGCCATTATGAAGGAAGTGGAGAATATAAAGATACCAACAAAATCCTTCATTAACCTCACGAGGCAAGAACAAAAGCCCTTGATGATCTCCGACAAAAGCTGACCTAGTCATAAAACCGGCAGATAAAGGGGGAGGGATCGTCCTCCTTAGCAAGGAAATCTATAAGAAACAATGCCTGGATCTCCTCTCAGATGACAGATTCTACAAAGATACCCACGGATCCAACCAAGAGACTACAACGCACCATTGAACTAATGGTTGATGAAGCCGAAGTCAATTCATGGATCTTGAAGCATGAAGCAGACTTTCTCAAAACAAAAACTCCAAGAGTACCATACTTCTATGCACTTCCAAAAACCCATAAGAACAGAACCCCACCTCCAGGACGCCCTATAGTTTCAGGGATAGGGTATGTACTGGAGCCCTCTCACAATTCGTGGATCATTTCCTCAAGCCATTAGTGCAAAAGATGCCAACTACTCAAAGGATACACGAGATCTACTAAACCAACTGGAAGGACAACTATACAATGAGGATAACATGTACCTGGTAGGTCTCGACGTGGAGAGCCTCTGCACGAGCCTCCCACAGCAAAGACCTTGGACACATTAGAGGAAATTCTTTCTCTGAACAATGGGAGTACAATACCCCGACACTTCATCCTGGAATGCTGCAGGCTCGCCTAACTGAGAATTATTTTGAATATGAAGACACATTGTTTGTACAATGCCACGGAACATCGATGGGCAGTACCTTCGCCCCAAGTGTGGCCGGGCTTTATGTGAGCAGTTTTGAAAAACAATACATTAAAAATGAGCAAAATCCTTACATTGGAAAGGTACTTTTTTGGAGACGATACATAGATGACGTCATCATGATTTGGGAAGACACATATGAAAATCTACAAAGATTTGTAGAATGGATAAATACAAGAGATGAGTGTCTTAAATTCACCTTTACAGCGGACAGGAGACAACTAGACTTCCTGGACATCACTATCTATGTGGAAAACAACTCTCTCCAAACGAAAACATTTCATAAACCCACAGCCAAAAGTAGCTTGCTCTCCTACAACAGCTTTCACCCTCGCCCATTAAGAGACAATTTACCTTACAGTCAGTTCCTGCATCTTAAACACCAAGAGAACCACCTGAGGATCGATTGACATGTGTAACAACCTATAGCACTGCCACTAATACAGTAAAAAAGATCATCAATAAACACTGGAGAACACTTACCTCAGGCTCTTTACAATGGTCTAAGCCGAGATTTGCAAATAAGAGAACACGTAACATAAAGGACATTCTTGTCCATACAAGACCGGCACCTACAGTGAAAAATGAAACAATCACTTCAGCATGGAACTTGAGCCCCATCACGGGACATTATCCATGCGGCTCATGTTCGGTCTGTAAACTGACCACAATTACAAAGACCCTACAGTTGTCAACCAATCTCCTTTGGACGATACGCTATCATACAAACTGCAACACAACACATGTGATCTACATGATCACTTGCCCCTGCGACCTTAAATATATAGGGATGAATTGCCGCAAAGTAAAACAATGTATTTGCGAGCACAGGAGCAATGTGAACTGTAAAAGAGCCACTACAAAAATGAGCAAACACTACATTGATTTCGAACACTCTGTGGACGAACTCAGTTGGGTAGTCTTTGAGACACTACCTGTGAAGGGTCACAATGCTGAACGAATTTTATTCGAAAAAGAACAACGTTGGGTACACCGTCTCCAGACAAATATAAAGGGTTTGAATGACAATATCCCCTGGCATGCTCTAACTTAAGGTCTTCAGCACTAGTGCAAAAAACAGAGAACAGCAATTGGGTGTCCTACTGATTGCTCCTAGAAACTCCATGGACACAAAACAATGAGACATGCCCATTCTAAAACCACCAAACAATAAGCTGCCTGACTTGCATGATCACTGTTTATTATCCCGATATATTCAAAGGTCTCTAAACATACCTTTTGACTAATACAGCAAAATATTCATCCACCAAGGATTTTGAAAATGAATCCAGATGGCACATGTACTTTAGACAGTCTGTCTACCCTTTTTATAAGTGTAAAAACAAACTCCTCTCAGTTGAATTTAGAAAACCCCTTTTAATTTTCACACTAGGGGTTAATAATGATTTTTAAGCACTTTAGGGCTACTGACGACAATTCAGCATTAATAGGAGATAAGAAGCCAACCACCGCAGAAAGTCTATCTACCCTTTTTATCTAGTCAGAGATTAGATAATGCTGACTCACCACGGGCCCGCGTTACTCGAGGCGCCGTGTAATGAGCCGACACGAGTGAGGACCGAGCAGCTATCGGTGAGAGACACTGCCAGAACCGTGCTCATCACACAACAGAAAGTAAGCTAAACTAAACTATTCTATCCCTCCAGAGCAGGTCCCGAGAGCCAACCGGCAACTCCAGGAAGCCCTAAATGGGATTACCGAGGTATTTATACAAACAAAGAATGCTTGCAGCGTCGATCGACAGTTTGTGCACAATAGCGCTAAAAAAGAATCTAGACTCTCGCTCATCTCTTTTGTAAAACGAGGCGCGATTTTGACAACAACGCGCAAACAATGCCGCTTTTATTAAATCACAGCTTACATTTACAAGTTCCTTTCATTTCATTTGTTTTTATCAAAGCGCAATGCTAATGATAACGCGCTCACTGTCCTGCCACTACAAATAAAGCGCCATGCTATTTAGAATGCGCTCATTGTCCCGTTGTTATTGTTTAATAGCATTTTGACCGGCGATAAAGCCAATAATGAAAAGATTCTGCTTTTATTAATACGCCATGCTAAAGATAACGCGCTCACTGTCCTGCCATTACAAATAAAGCGCCATGCTATTTAGAATGTGCTCATTGTCCCGCTGTTACTGTTTAACAGCATTTTGACTGGCGAAAAAAGCCAATAATGATAAGATTCTGCTTTTATTAATACACATCCGGCTGACTTAATGTTAACATTTATTAACATCTGATATACCAACCAAGACAATTTCACAATACTGACACCATTAGTGCAAATCTTTTCGCTTATTTCCTCTACCAATAACCTATTCCAGTGTTCATTATGTGCAGACCTAACGATTTGTTGAATGGCTCAAAAACCTTCTTTAAAGCATTATAAGTTTGGGTTTATTCTGAAATTGTGACAAAAAGTATACAAAAGTTTTTTCTTTTATTTTCATTTATTTTCAGCTACAGGTACTATTGACCTGACTAAACACAAGGAAAGTGGTAAGTGAACCACTTTAAGTAGTCGCCACAACGTGCTACTACATGCTTACCGGTCCTGAAGAAAGCCTATAGATCCTCCTGGACAACAAGGCTGACACATGCCGACCAAAAGACCACAAATAGTGCGGTAGATCAGTAACTCGACCTACGCACGCACCACCTTGTTTTTACCTTCCCACCCCACCAAATTTATTAAAGCACCTGCCTATATGGTGGAGTATGGAATTTTAATTCACTTCACATAAGCACATCACTTATCACCTTTTTATCTCTGGACGCTACTGTAACACCAGTTGGTCAACCTCCAGGCGTAGGTCAGCATATTCACAAACTAAACCCGATGATGATGCTGTCACGTCACAGATAGGCGGAGAATCAAGATATACCGCTTAGTCCTATGTACGTGTATGAGTGTTTTTAGACGGATTAGCAACAATTTTGACCCTGGTACACAGGACGAGTGGTCCATTCCCCCTCTTTTGATTATAAATACTACGTATGGAAGCCGAATGGACCATAGCTTCTCCATCCCTCCATCCTGATTATTTTGTTACAAACATCACACCACATATAATTGTGATCCCCACGTAAACATGTGTTTGCATAAGGATCACAATGCAACGTAGTACTGTTAGCAGGCATTTTTGGTCTCATTCAAAGTTAAAAATGTGGTCCGCTGCAGGGCCATCTATCATTCTATGAGAACCCTGCCAGTTCAGCAGGGATATTTTTTTGTGGCAGTGCTCCAGTCACGTGACATTATCACTTTTGCCAAAAGTGCAGTGTTGTCCAACCCCCATATTATTGCAGCTGGTTGGCATTTTTTATGATATTCATAAATAAACCCTCAAAGTGGGCCAGGAATAATATGAGCATGAAGGCTTACCCTACATAGAGAAGATCTTCTGATGGACGAAAGCCGCCAACCCTATGGTTCACGGGCTGCAAGTCATACGTTTCTACCAGAGGAGACTCCACTATCATAAACCTAATAATTCCCTGACCTCTTAGTGAAGTTTGTAACTGTGTGTCTGGTTGAATGGGAGAACTGCTGATTTATGGTGCCAAACTCTAAATGAAGCTCTCAGCTCTGACAGAAAATAAATGGGATCATCATTCCTTTACATGAGCAAATGACCAATGAGCGATTTCACAGATGCTAGTGTCCAATCACAATCCACTGAAATGGCTAGACTGGAATTGGGGTTGCCATTTCTACAGATACTATCTTGTGGATATCCTGGACCACTTAGAGTCTCAAATGTGATAGGGTAAATTGGAGTAATACCAATGTGTTCCTGGGTAACTGTTTAATTCCATTCTCCATTTCAGATCCTTCAGCAAACCACTATCCCTCTATCATCCACCTGACTTCAACTTCAACAAATTTCCACCAAGACATGTGGCTGTCTAAAAATTATTTTGGTAATGCCCTAAATCAGTCAAATATATAGTACAAGAGATCCAACGTGCCTTGAATCACATTCTACCTATCTTGTAAACCTCTCTAAGTCCTTTCTGGAGCACCGCTGATACCCATACAATTCCTCATCAGCCCTTTGCTGAGCACATCCAAGCTTTTCTTTAAACTAGTTTCCAAAGCACTAAGAGGCTACACATGTTATGTAAAGACTAGTAGCAACCCATTATTGCAGGACAGCCAGATAGGGACATGTGGTAGGTCGTGCAGTTATGGATAACATGTATTATATAGGGTAAAGTACTTCCTGCGTACATTAAAAGTATATTGCAAGTCAATGAGGAGATACATGACCATATAGCGGAACGAGGCTGAACACCAAGTGGCATATTCACAATGAAGTGACGGAGTGCGGTGTTAGCCTTCCTGGCTTAACGCCGCACTCCGCCACATCAGAAATGCAGGTGTGTACCATATTTACAACAATATGGTGCAGTCCTGCGTTTCCCCCTGCGCTGGTGGTAAACTTAGCTGCCTAGCGGCAATGCAGGCACCCTTGCACCATAGTGCAAGGGTGTCTGCGTTGAGGGGAAGATTGTTTATATGCAGGAAGGTATCCCCTCCTGCACATAAACAATCTTTAAATGACGTTTTGTAACTTTTATGTGTGCTGCTTAATGCAGCACACAAAGAAGTTGCAAAATGTAATTTCTTTCTTTGATTTTTTATGTGCAGGAAGAGAGACCTTCCTATACATAAACAATCAATTGCCTTTTGCTGTTTCTATGTGTGCTGCACAACTCAGAACACACGAAAACAGCAAAGTGAGGAGAAATAAAGCATTTCTCCTCGTTTTGCCTGTTAAGACCAGGTTTTCCCTAGTCTTAATTTTAGTGCTGCCTCCTATTTACGTCACCCTTGTAAATAGGGAACCGCAGTCAAAATCAATGGGTGTTGCGGTGGAACGCCCACCGCAACACCCATTGCCCTCCCCTTTCACACTAAGTACTGTGTGAAAGGGTGCCTTATTTGCAAGGCAGCGTTAAGCCAAATTAAGTGGCTTAACGCTGCCTTGTAAATAAGGCGAAGCCCATATCGCCATAACAACGCCACTGAAAGTGACGCTGTGGTTGCGATATCGGCTTGTAATTATGCCCCCAAGTTCCTTTATATGGTCATGAAAATCCGAGATGAACACAATATCGTTTTAATGTACAGCAGAGGATATTTTATTTCTTATAATACATGGTTGTAACAGCTTACATTTTTGGTGTCATGCACTTCCATGCCCATTGCAGACAAGAAATTTAAAAGATTACTCTATATTGTGAAATTAAACACACCAAAAAGTAGTTAACAATTTTTACAAACAGATATTAGAATCAGTGTAATGTTTTCAGATTATAAAATTATGTGGCACAGATTGTGTGGAATCATGCAGAGATTCTGTCTCTCCTGTAATGACCTACACTATGGTGAAAAAAATATTGCCAAAAACATCTCCTTTCAGCTGATCATGTTTCTTCTTTAGAAAAAGACATCAAAAGAAGTGAAAGCCAGTAACCAGTATCCTTGTTTAAATAGCAGCTGTAATTATGTTTTCAACACTCCTTTCACCCTGGCTGCTGGCTCAGGCTGCAGCCACCGTGACGTCAGAACAGTTAAGCAGCTATGTAATTTTGTTATTGCAGGTGACTAGAGACGTCCCAATATGCCTGTCATAAGGAAATTGGAGGCAAACTTTTATGCTAGGCTATGCTATGTTTTTTATTGGTTTATAAGCGTGCAAATACCTAAAAGGTGTCTTGGTGCTGCTGGGAGACCAAGGGCATTTCTACTCAGTACAAAAGAATATGAATAACACATAAAAACAGAATCCTGTCAACCCATCCAAGAAATAGACGAGTCACAAAAGCAAACCAATCCATAAGCTAAACCATCAACAATTCAAATTCATTAATCTAATCCACTCCAATTGAAAGACCCCGACCTCTCATATAGAAGATAAATGAGAAACAGAAGAATAATCGCAAGTGTTGAGCTACACAGGTAGGTTTTCAGAGCCTTTCTAAAATGTAGTTTCAACACTTGAATCCGCATTGCGATCAGAAGAGTGTTCCACATTTTTACGGCTGCCACCGAAAAGGCCCTGCCAACCAGACTCACTTGATAAAATTTGGGAATTGACAAGAGCACAGATTCCAGTGAGTGGAGAGACTGACTTGTAATTTAGATATTGAGGGCCACTTTTGTGGTGTAACCATGATGCAAAATGCTAGTAGATATTTACAAAGCCTCCTTGCATGGCTTTGTAAATAAAAATGTAACACAATGCATCGGCTTGCGTTGCTTTGTGTTACAGTTCATTCTGGAAGGCGTTCCATGGGTGGAACATGGGAGCTCCCATGCATCCGCCCATGGATTTCATGCAATCCTAGATTTACAAAGGTTTGTAAACCTGGGGTTGCATGAAATCGCTATGGCTCTGAGAGGATGCCGTAATGAAGAGAAACATTTTTTTTCCCTCGTTATTTCCTCTTTCTATGTGTGGTGCAATGTTTAGCATACATCGAAAGACGAAAATGTCTTGAGAGATTGTTTTTGTGCATGAATGTATCCCTTCTTGCACAAACAAAATTCTCCTTGTAACGCAGGCACCGTGTTGCAAGGGTGCCTGCATTCGTGCTAGGCTGCCTGAAGAACGCCTGAGTAATGAGAGAGCAGAAGTTCACCATATCTTAGTAGATATGGCTCATTTTTGCTCTCTCCCTTTCACACAACACAGCACAGCAAGTTGCCTTGCTACACTGCTTTGTGTGAACGATTAGTAAATTTGGCCCTGAATTTCTATCTCAGATAGTGTGGACCGGAGTGGTGTATGGCTCAGTAGACAAAGCAGGGACTCCTTAAGGCAATACTTTTTGCCACAGGAAGCCAGTGAAGCCATATGCAGGGTGAAGAAAGATGAGGTAGACCAAGGAGGGCCAAGGGCTACTTCGGCCACAGAATTTTTTATTTAAATACTGGGATTGCAGGCACCCATGTATTATAAGATGGCAAAGGGTGGTGAAGGAATATGGCAATTGGCCGATCATGGCTGTTAAAACTCTGAACCATTGTCTGGTCCTGTAGGTATCAAGCTACTGACCACTGACCTGGATGCATGCTTGAGGGAGTGATGCTTACTTGTTCTTTAAATTGGACTGACTACATTGCTCTGTCTGTTCTCTTATGGTTAGAAGGCACTTTGACTTGTATACTTGATGTTTCTTCTCCCTCCCCCAGTACTCTTACCATGAATGCTGTTTGATGCCATGTGAAATTTCGCTACCAGAGTAGCAAATAATGATACATATTCTGGTATGTACAGTGGATCTGTGTGCCCTAAGAAGCTGTAACCAGGTCCAAAATTGCTGACTCAGCGAGACATAAATAGAGTTGAGGCTCCCCTGTCTTTAACGTCAATCTACTAAATTCTATAAAGCTAACTCCTAAGCAGTATCAGCAAAACTTTTCTCGGGCATGGCCTAAACTTAAATCCCTGTCTAAATAAGCTTAATCAAACTCCACTGAACTCGGCTTGGTAATAGAAAGGATCAGGGATACATCAAGATGGCAAATATGGGGGGTAGAAAAGTATTAGGGGGCATATTAGCAAGACCGGCGATAAAATTATCGCCGTTTAAGCGGCAGGAAACTGCCGCTAAAACAGCGATAATGGGCTTGCTAATATGCGTTATAGAATTCAATAGAAGCCCAGGTTAGATGTGCAGGACATCTAACCTGGGCTTCTATTGGAATTCTATAACGCATATTAGCAAGCCCATTATCGCAGCTTTAGCGGCAGTTTCCTGCCGCTAAAACGGCGATAATTTTATCGCCGGTCTTGCTAATATGCCCCTATATTTTTAGTGCTCCATTGCTCCTGATGTAGGTTTGTGCTCTACAAATACTAACGCATACGTATATCCTATTGGGGATACAAAAGAACATGGTTTGCTCCTCTTTGAAATGAAAGAAGGAGATTCTTCTCCAACGTCCAATATATTACCTTTAGAGGAGTAATGATTGTTGAGGTGCAGGAGGAGGCAATGTGGAGTCCTTGGCTCTATTTGATTAAATTGAGGCAGTCTACTTCAGATTTGTGTATTGGACCTCTCTGATGATCAAGCAGTCGTTATGTAAGCAGTGGCGTAATAAAGGCACCAGCCCTCTCAGTGTGGGGGGGGGGGGGGTGCTGAACTCCAGGGAGCCCCCTCAGCACAGTACCCTGGCCTGAGAGCTCCCCAGTGTGCGGGGGGGGGGGCGCTCCATGTACTTTGCAGGGGCCCCCCTCATCTTTCATTATGCCAATGCATGTAAAGGTACTTGTCTGCTGATGATTACACTCCCCTTCATAACAAAACGAATCCATAATCACTCAGTATGGAAATAGTCCCAGCTAAGGATAAAACATCTCTAAATGTTCACGATGCTGCTCCTTTTTCTCTCAGAGCTATATTCACCCTTGTCTGTGACCTTTGACAAGGAAACACTAAGGGGCAGATTCAGAAAGGGATTTATGAGGATATGAAGTGGCACTCCTATAGCACTTTTCATGCACTTTCAAATACATTGGCGGATTGGCCCGAGCTCATCTAAAATGAGAATAAAATGGGAACATTGACATAGTATTAGTAGAAGGAACAGTGCCCTCTTAGCAATTGTATTAAAAGGGAGTTGTACATTTCGAGGCCGCTTCACAAAAACATTTATAAGTACTAGTGTGTCTGTAGTACTATTTTGAATACTCATAAAAGCCTTTGTGCATCTTCCCCATAGGAATTATGCCAGGTTCGTACTCAGAATTGTAAAATAAAGCTTCCTGTTTACAAATTAACCAACCTCATTAAAGATTCACCTCCCAGTTAGCTGATCTAGAAGCCAGGGTAGCCATGATTAAGGAAGATCATGTGCAAACTTAAAGTCAGCATTCGGCTCCAGTGGAACTGCTGTCTCACTCACTTCAAGCTGGAGTATTTTGAAAACTGATTCAATCACAATAACTTGTGCATTTTGCGGACTCCAGGAAATTCCGAGGGTATACATACTTGAAAATTCATCGTGGATTTGTTATCTTATGTGCTTCCGGCCTTGACGCCATAGGACTTTTCCAATCATTTTAGCGTATTGTTACCCTTTCGTTTGCCGTCTACAGTGCTCAATATGCTAATGAAGACAGACCCCACGATAGTTCAGCCCCTTTGGAAAATTTTAACATAAGAAAGCTATATTTGATCACTCCCAAGAAAGCAGGCTCAAGTATTGTTTTTAAACAGTTTGATATTTGGCAGGTCGAAGTGGCGACTTCACTAGCTGACTATGAGGACTGAGACCTAAAGAACTGGGTGCTCGTGTTTTTATGTGTTTTTGAGAGTGGGCTAAGCTGAAGTTGGTTAATGACAACAAAACTCTATTTAGTAGTTTGCCTTTAAAGGCCTCTGAGATGCTGGCCAAATGGCAGACGCCTGACTCCACTGGAGCAAACTCTGATGTAGAATAATTGTGGGTTCCCTGGTGGTGGCGTTGTTGCTGGGGTAGATAGAAGGCGAGTGGCTGTGTGGTGTGAGGGTGTTGGATGAAGGGTGAGGGGTGATTTGTGGTGTTGACAGCTATTAAAACAATCATGAAAGTTGCAATAAGTGCATAATGCTTAATTGCTTTTTGGACCTTTTATGATTGGCATTAGATGCTTAACTTGGAATGTAAATTGTCTGAATGGGAAAGGTTAAACGTAGGATTATTACTGCTCAGATACTGCCTTTCCACTCATTTAGTCTGTACACGAGAGGCCCATACTGTAGGTAGCGTCTAAACATCACCTAGATAGCTGGGTTTCTGAAAGTTGGTGGCTGCTACCAAGGATGTCTCTATTTAAGGAGTGCTGTTGCTGCCCATCCTCTCAATGGAAAAGTTGTTTATTCTACTGTTGATTCACCGGGGTGCTGGGTTAAGATTACACATGAAGCAATTGGTGCTGTCAGCTTACTTAGATGACATACTATCTCTGCTCTACATGGTCCTAACATGGATGACACCACATTAATGATATGATGTTGGAATGCATGGGGGGATCCAGATGATATGTGGGTATTTCAATATCTGCTTTGATCTCTGGATTTATTCTTCAGCCCACAAGGATGTTCTTATGTGAGCAAATATAAAGCAATGTTTTAACAGCTGAAGGATACCCTCTGTTTGAAGAATTATTGGAGGTGGCTGCTCGGAAATTGTGTAGGTATACCTTTTACTCAGTAGGTCATCACCAATATCGTCAAACTGATCTGATCTTCGCAACAGCTGATTTTTATCCTTGGGTGACAACAAATCATTCACCACTTCTGTAGATACTTAGGATACCTGGTAGTTATGTTAGGCCAGAGCAGTGGGCATTGAACAGGTCACACTTGAGACATCCTCTTTTTCAGATTCACTTCTGATAATGTATTGATAACGCTGATTCTTATCTTATCACCTTAAGAATCTTCAGGTCGCCAGGATCTTTTTACCTGCTGAGTAGTGTAAAGGGAAGAAAATCCTTTTCAGTTATGCAATCATTTCTTCTTCAATCTGGTTCTCCTACAAAGACCACTGACTCCGAATTTAGTTTTGTGGGTTTATTACAGCCAAGAATAACTGCACGTGCAAGCACCTCAACACGAGGTTAAAGAAATAAATGGGCACTAATACAAATAGCATCCTTCGCAGGAGTCTCATCCGACTCAGGATGAGAAGAATCGTTAGCTCTAGAAGTATTAGACAAGCAATAACAGCTCCAATCTCTATGTTATTCCTCATTTAACTAAACAAGCAGAAAACCCATTGACTGTCCCTACTCTACTTCTAAGATGACATACCTACTTAACGAATTTCCCAGGCAAGAGTAAGTAAAAGGTGTCAGCTGTGAAGACTTCCTAAGAAACCATGCGCCGCGTTGCGCTATATTTAGCAACGTGACGCATCTAGGGAGATGCGTCACGTAGTAAACCCCTGCGCCACATGAAACCTGCGTCAGGTTTCATGTGGGCGCTACCGGCGCAGGGGGGCGTTCCGGCGCAGGTACGCCTCGGAAAAGTGACGTAGTGAAATCTACAAGATTTCACGCAGTCACTTTTCCGACGCTGAGTGCGCCAAATCCTTACGCCTGCTTCAAGCAGGCGTAAGGATTGACGCACCATGTTAGGGATAGGAAGGTTGGAACAGTGCTGGAGTTGCGTCGCGCTTGCGACACGACTTCAGCACTGCGCCAACCTTCCGCCGGCAGATGCGTCACGCATCTGCTTATCCTTGCGCCACGATGCGCCGCATTGTAAATGCGGCGCATTGGACGTGGCGCAAGGGTAAACTTGCGTGACGCATTTTCCCTGGCGCATCCCTCCTGATATGCAGGGATGCGCCAGGGAACGTAAATATGCCCCCGAGTATTTAAGCTCAGATTTTAGATGCTCCTTCACCAAATCCATCTCTGCCCTTTTCTCTATCCTCTCCTACCTCTTCTCTGCCCTCCACCCTCGGGGCACTATCCCAAAAACAAAACCAAATACAATTGAACACGCCTTTTGACACGCCTCTTTGGCCAGGTCTTCTTTCTTGTACTTTTCCATCGAAACGGTTACTTCATCTCGGACGGTTGCGATGACCTTGAGTCCCAGGCACCTTCTCCGCTTAAAGTATCATCCCTAAATTCCATTGCACTCCCATTTCCATGCCTCTCATTGCTCTAACTTATGAAACAAAGAGCCAGTCTTTAACTAACGAGGCATGTGTCCTTGCACCTGCAACAGAAGATACGTTCAACAGAAACCCTCTACTGTGCTAATTAAATCTACTATCGGTGCCCAGAGAGCCTTTCCAAGAGAACCTTCTCTGCCTGCAAAATAAGCTAACATAAAACGACCAGGCCTTTCCTTGGCATATATGCAGTCAGGCCTTTACATACGTTAAACACACAAATCATAATCACTTCTATAAGCATTTGGTTCATTACATTTCATATGCGAAAAGTGAACTACACGTGCAACTTATATGGTACACGTTTAAACTACTGCAGCTCGATTACACATGGGCTGATTCATCTTATGCATTGGTTTACACATGATTCAGTTAAGCATTACATTTGCATGATTAAAATAGCACAATTACAATTCTTATTCATTCTAATAACTGCGGGTTATAACTACATGTTACTAGCCATTCATTGATATGTAGCTGGATATATGCGGGAGCGTGCTATCAGTGATTATGATGCACCCTTACAAACTTCACAAGAACATGGCGCTCTATCAGTATTATCAAATGCTATACAGCAAATAAAGGTACAGTAGGATTACCAAGTATGCAGAAAATGTTAAATGCCAGAGTTGATAGCGAGTTTATACCTTATGCTTCCAAATGTGCATACTGCACATTACATCTATGAGGATATGGCTCGGCAGCTGCATAAGGTGGAGTTGAATCATGCCGCAACATCAGAGGAGTTTTCTCGCAAGACCGAGGAAGTGTGGCATTTGCCTGGTGCAACAAAACATGAAATTAAGGGTGGAATTAAGGGTAATATGATGGCACTGATAGCACTGGCCACGACTGGCAGCGCAGCAAAGAATGGAAATTAAAGAATACGAGAAGTCCGTGGGAACATGTTCACAGCGGTGATCTGCTCAGTCTAATATATGTTGAGTTTCTATGCTTGCAATGCTTGGCTAAGCATCCAGATGAAATAGTCATGTTTCTTTCAAACTGTTATTAGAATTGTATTGGGATGAGAAGGAATATAATATTAATTCATTGGTTTATTGTATTCTGTCCTGACGCCTGATGCCTTTTGCTGCCAAGGGGAGAGGGGAACTCGGACCACTAGTCCCAGGCTCCCAAGCGGCCGTCGCCGCCAACGTAACTCTTTTGGGCCCGGAGGCGCCATAAAAAGCTTTGCGGGCTCCCGCAGCGCGGGAAGCCCGTCCTGACGCCTGACGCCTTTTGCTGCCAAGGGGAGAGGGGGACTCGAACCACTAGTCCCAGCCTCCCAAGCGGCCATCGCCGCCAACATAACTCTTTTGAACCCGGAGGTGCCATAAAAAGCTTTGCGGGCTCCCGCAGCGCGGGAAGCCCGTCCTGACGCCTGATGCCTTTTGCTGACAAGGGGAGAGGGGGACTCGGATCTCTAGTCCCAGGCTCCCAAGCGGCCGTCACCGCCAACGTAACTCTTTTGCGCCCGGAGGCGCCATAAAAAGCTTTGCGGGCTCCCGCAGCGCGGGAAGCCTGTCCTGACGCCTGACGCCTTTTGCTGCCAAGGGGAGAGGGGGACTCGGACCACTAGTACCAGGCTCCCAAGCGGCCGTCGCCTCCAACGTAACTCGCTTGCGCCCAGAGGCGCCATAAAAAGCTTTGCGGGCTCCCGCAGCGCGGGAAGCCCGTCCTGACGCCTGACGCCTGACGCCTTTTGCGGCCAAGGGGAGAGGGGACTCGGACCACTAGTCCCAGGCTCCCAAGCGGCCGTCGCCGCCAACGTAACTCTTTTGCGCCCAGAGGCGCCATAAAAAGCTTTGCGGGCTCACGCAGCGCGGGAAGCCCATCCTGACGCCTGACGCCTTTTGCTGCCAAGGGGAGAGGGGGACTTGGATCACTAGTCCCAGGCTCCCAAGCGGCCGTCGCCACCAACGTAACTCTTTTGCCCCCAGAGGCGCCATAATAAGCTTTGCGGGCTCCCGCAGCGCGAGAAGCCCGTCCTGACACCTGATGCCTTTTGCTGCCAAGGGGAGAGGGGGACTCGGACCACTAGTCCCAGGCTCCCAAGCGGCCGTCGTCGCCAACGTAACTCTTTTGCGCCCGGAGGTGGCATAAAAAGCTTTGCGGGCTCCCGCAGCGCGGGAAGCCTGTCCTGACGCCTGACGCCTTTTGCTGCCAAGGGGAAAGGGGGACTCGGACCACTAGTCCCAGGCTCCCAAGCGGCCGTCGTCGCCAATGTAACTTTTTTGCGCCCGGAGGAAATGGGGAAACGGAAGCCTATTGCAACATCAAAAACAACAGATACAACACTTGACGGTTTCTTGCAAAAAGCGGTAGGGGCTTTAACCAAGGAGATTGAAATAGTTGAACGCAGACTTTCTTCTGCCCCCTGCTTTGCTCCATCTGCCCAAACTGACTCACAAATTACCACCTTGGAATTTGCAGTAGAGCAAAGACCACGACCCCCTTTATCCCCCACTCTAGTCATTTCAAGCCAGGGAGCTTTACATGCCCCAACTGAAGGATCTGACCCATCCACCAGTCCTGTGGAGAAAACCTCTGTAATCCAAACAGAAAAAGGAGGGAAAAGAAAGCGAGGGGAAGGAGCAGGAGCCAACCATAAATCAAGGAGCCATTCGCCAAGGCGGAAAAGAACTAAGAAAGCCACCTCAGTGGTCAATACCTCAAGGACACGGTTGGGAGAAGGGAGAGTAAATGTTTTAAACTTTTCAGATATTAATGTTAACGATAAAGCTGATGAATTTGCCAAAGTTGTACGAGAGGCGTTGAGTCCCATTTTGACTAGATTAGCCAGTATTGAACAACAATTAGCCGGAGTCCTAAGGGTTTTAGGTAATAGCCCGGAACTCAGAAATGAGACTGATAATATTACTTGTCTAAGAATCTCGAACGCAAACACCATTACTCCCAGTGCCCAGTTAAGTAATTTGAACTCAACATGTGTAACATCTATTGCAAAAGAACGTGCTCCCCTCGTAAATATCCCGCTTATTAATGATGACAATAATACTGTACCCCTAGCAAGCCAAGTCCCAGTCATGGCTGGGAATATTAACAGGAAGAATATGAGTCTGGGGCAAGGGGACACCAATCATTTTAAGTTACCCATAACAGAAAGGGCTGGTCTGTTAAAAGATTATACAGACTTAAATAGGATTGGGCGTGAAAATAAGGGAGGGAGGGGTGCTAAGTGCATGCTGAATTTGCCACCACAATGCACACCGTACACTTTGATCCTTAACGGGGTTCCCTGTCTGGAAGCCGGTCAGGAGGAAACCTGTCAAAGTCTTATTAATAAATCTGCTTATTGGTGCTCTAAAAAAATCTCATCAAGGATAAACTGGCTTGAAAATATTATTATGGCCGGGCGAGTGAGTTGGCTGGGTCATACACCTAAAAAGGGGGGCGGGGATTGCATCGCACTTAATTTTAATAATGTTTGGTGTGTACATTTTGCATTAACGCACTTTCAAAGTTCACACGACGACCCCATAGTGTTATACCCATTGAGTTTCTTTTATCCTCCACAATTTGAATACCCGACGAGGAAAATTTGGCCAAGGACGGGCCCTAGCCCAAATATGGTTATGCAGCCACCTTCTCTCAGCCTTCACAATCGTTTCGATGTCCTTTCAGGGCTGACAGAAATTGATTGACTAACTGACTGTTCTAATCTTCCTGTGGCATCGGTGACAGCAGGATTGACCCTTATGGCTCAGGGTGATGGAGTTCATACAGATGTACTTAACAATAGGGTTACTGTTGATCCCCCTGAAATTTCCACCTTAAAAATCACTACTAACGTGAATAATTGGGATAACTGTCAGAATCTCCCCCATCCCGGCAATCTATCTTTAAGTGACACTTTGGCTAGGGAGACCCTTGGGCCCCCTACTACCACAGTTAACCAAGTCATGAATAATGAAGCCATTAGGCTGGAAAAATATGGTCAGCAAAAGTCTTTCCTTAAATTCATTTCCTGGAATATAGCAGGAATTGGTTCTAAATTGTCTGATGAGTCTTGGATAGCGTATATTAAAGGATTTGATATCATCTGTCTCCAGGAGACCTGGTACACGAAGGACATTGCACTGAATGGTTACTGTTCTTATATAGTCAATGCTACCCCCTCGCCCTCCGGGAGGGCAAAAGGTGGGTTGGCAATGATTATTTCAGTAAACTATGAAGCCATAAAAGTCACTGTTGTTGGTACATCCCCCTGGTTTCAATTAGTGGTGATTTCCAATTTTGTTGAAAGCTAAGTTATTAGTGATCAACTGGTATTACTATATTTTTAATCACAACACTTGCCAAGTTATTGAGGCTTTACAGACAGAAATTAATATACTTTTTGCCCATATAGCTCTGGTCTTGCATGTGGGATGTTAAGTATGGGGGGTACCTCCTGGCGCACTCTAGTCATATCCCCCAGGGAGAGGCTCTTAGCTCTATTATTATGGAGAATGATCTGGGCCTTATTAATGACTTAGTTAGTAATCCCTTAATACAGTGTCCCTCCTATGTGGGTTGTGGTAGGGAGAGTATTATTAATTTCATGTTTATATCACACAAGTTCTTGCAACTCATAGGTGACTTTGGGGTGGTTCCAAATAGTGCAAGTGACCATAACCCACTTACAATGACAATTAGTATAATAGCTCACACGGGGAATGCTGTAGGCCACAAAGTTTCTTTTAATCCTAATAAGGGAGTAACACTTAGATGGAACAAAGTAAAACCTACTGAGTTCGAAGCTAAAATTGTTAGATCAAATTATGATTCTATTGTGAAGTGTTTAGTCCATGACCTGCCCCCAGTTGAGATTATTCAGGAATTCCAACTTGTTTGTTCGCATGTAGCCAAAAATTTGACTAAAACTATCAAGGCGGTGGACCACCCGGAGATAAGGTGGTTTAATGCGGAATGTACAAGAGCGCACAAAATTTTAAAATTGGCACTGCATGCACACCCCCGTGATAGGGCTCAGATCAAACTTGCTAGGAAGGTTTATAAAGATACGGTGAAACAGAGGAAAGAAGAACTGAAGCGCCTAGCCTGGGACGATCTGGAAAGAGCGAGAGCCCTTAAGGACTCAAAAGGTTTCTGGGATGTCATAAACCGCCCATTATTTAATGAGGAGTTGGACAGGATGGATTTCTTGATCTTGGGTGATGTCTGGGAAGCCCACTACGCGGCTATCTTTAATCCAAAAGGTCGCCCGCATCAGGTCCCCAGGGAGGATCTACCCCAAAATCTAACCTCGGCCTGTCACTTAAGTGCGTCAATCTCAGTAGCTGAGGTTGAGGAAGCTATAGCCAAAGGAATCAGCATGAAAGCCCCCGGCCTGGATGGAGTGCCACTGGACCTCTTTAAAACTAATATTAACCTATGGGCTCCATTATTGACCAATATGTTTAAAGCAGTGGTGATCGGCCCTATCCCGGCATCTTGGAAGGAGGCAATAGTGGTTCCTGTGTTTAAAAAAGGTAACAGGTGTGACCCCACCTGCTATAGGCCAATCTCCCTTATTGATGCCACAGCAAAATTGCTGGGTAGGGTTGTCCTTGCTAGACTAGAAACCTGGGCGTTAGACACAGGGGTGATTGCAAGATCACAGTATGGCTTCAGAAGGGGCATGGGCACTATTGAACAGTGCCTCAACTTGTCCCTGATTATGGGCAAGTACATGAGGGCCAGGAGGGGCTCTATTCACCTGGCCTTTATGGACTTGTCCAGCGCTTTTCATACTGTAAACTGGGACAAGTTGTGGGCACTGATGGGGAAAATGGGAGTTGAGGAACCTTTAGTTTCTCTTCTCCACAGGCTCCATGCCTCGACATCTGTTAGCATCAGATATGGCGCCAATGGTGAAAAAACTAGGCCTATTGCATCGACAGAGGGTGTCCGGCAGGGATGCATCTTAGCGCCTTTTCTTTTTATAATTTACACCAATGGCCTTGATGCTTTACTGGCAGAGAAAGATCTTGACTGTCCACGTATGGGGAGTTCCCGGGTCTCGCTCCTCTCCTACGCGGACGACACTGTTCTAATGGCCCTAACAGCAAATAGCCTCCAAAAATCACTTGATGCACTTTCTGATTTTGTTATCACTGGATTTAAAGGTTAATTTTGGGTAAATCTTATGTTATGGTCTGCGGACCTCAAACAACTAAAACCAGAAAGTATGCGGTTGGGCCAAAAAGCATTGATAAAATGAAAATGTTTAACTATTTAGGGAACATTTTTAATAATAAGCTGAAATGGGATCCGCTTGTGACCACAAGGGTGCATAATGTAGGTAGGGTGGTTGAGGGACTTTTCCGTTTTGCATCTAAACTACAGCAAAAACCGGTGACCGAGCTTGTTACACTTTATAAAGCCAAATGTGTTCCGGTGTCAACATATAGTGAAGGTGTTTGGGGGTACCATAACTGTAGCCAGTTGCAAATCATGGAAAATAAGTTCATTAAAAGATTACTGTCGGTCCCTAACGGTGCCCCCACAAACTTTTGCCATTATGAGGTGGGGCTTGACTTTGTTGAAGATTGTATAAATATTGCCCCCTTACTTTTATGGGCCAAAATTTGGTTAGCGGAAGAGTTGTCATTTACTAGAGAGGTTATTAAGGATTGCCTTAGCCTTGATGGTGCATTAGCTATTCCATGGCTTCGATTTGTCAGGGACAACCTTCACAAGTTAGGCCTGGGACGCTACTTTGATTGCCCAGCTAGCATCTGTGAGAATGCGAAAAGAATTATAAAAGAGGCGCACTCTGCTAGGGCAAACACGCGCCGCTCTCACCCGGAGGCAGCAGGCCCTCTCTGTTTATTCCCTGCCCAACAGCAATTCTATTTAATGTTCTCTACAAATACCCAGACCCGTTTTTACCTTACAAGATTCCGTCTATTGACCCTACATTTTTTAGTGGCTTTTCCGAAACAAGCTGGGTGGACGGACAATTTGGTGCCCTGCCCTTGTGACAACTTGGCAGCCCAAAGCACATTGCACTTTATGCTTTTTTGCACCCTTTACAAAGAGCCCAGGAGAAAATTTTTAGTCCCGATTTAAAAAAAAATTAGGCCATGTTTTTATATTGATAGTTTTAATCATTTATGCTCTCTGGCAACTTTCGATATATGTACTGGGGTTTCTAATTTTATTAAAGATGCAATTGCTATTAGAAAACGGTATTAGCAGCTGTGTCTGATCTAGATAAATTAGAGTTATTACTGTACCTCCCTAAGGGCATATCAACAACCAGGCGATAGTCAATTATCGCCGCTTTAGCGTCCGTTTCGGACGGAAAGCGGCGATAATTCTATCGCCTAATCAGCAAGGTCACGCTATCGCGTGAATCCCTGCACTATCGCTCTTTCCCTCAACGCCATCCTTGCATCTCTAATGAGATGCAAAGTGGGCGTTACTGGGCATACCCCAGATGGGCTACGTTGTAAATATCGCCGATGTGCACATCGCGATATTTACAAGGCAGCCCACAGGATTATAGCAGACGTTAGATTTTGGCGAAAACGGCCGTTTTCGCCAAAATCTAACGTCTGCTATAATCCCGACTTAGCCATCCCTAACATAGGGGTGGATTCTGCTGATACGACCACAGGGTCGTATCAGCAAGGTTATCGCCGTTTTGCAGGGAACATCGCTGGAAAACCAGCGATGTTCCCTGCAAACGGCGATAATCTCGCTATCTCTGGAATTTTTATCGCCCTGGAGAAGCGTGTTGTTAATAACGCGCTACCAGGGCGATAATTTCCAGAGATAGCCAGCGATAAGAAATCTATCGCTAAGCACGGCCAGCGATAATTATCGCTGGCCGTTGATAATATGCCCCTAAGTGCCTTGTTTAGGACTGAACCTTAAGGATTCTGATCTTGTTATCTTGTTTTTATTCTTTTTAACAATTGAACTGAATTAATTTTTCCCATGTTGTTTGTAAATAGTCTATGGTAACTATAAACTGTATTATTGATTTTATGTACTTTTATGTTTTTTTTCTTGAAAACCGAATAAAGTTATCTTGACTGACTGTATTCACCCTTCTTAGTCGCAGACTTGCTAGTTATCTTGTCCTTTCCATTAACACGGAGGAGGTATTACAAAGAATTTATTTGCATTCCATTGAGAAGGCTTCTGGGAAGTGCAGGTTTCCAAGCAAGTTTTTAAGGAATTCGCTCCTACTTTGGCTCCTATCATCTCTATGGTGATGGAATACATTTGTTGGCCCAAGCTTGCGGATCGCCCACACTTGTGGAATTCCATGAATATTGTTCTTTTTCATTAAATAAATAATACATTAATAAACCACTTTATAAGGGCGCCTCATATCACCGGATTTCATTGGTTAACTCAGGTGCTAAATTATATAGCAACATTTTTACCTAGACATACTTCACGAGTTAACTGAAATGGTGTGAGATCTTGAAGGTTCCATTAGAGGCTGGCATAGAGATGGAAAAGGTAATGCCAGGACTGCACTGTGGCAATTATATTACACTAGAGGCATGCACTTATATATCGTCCTCTTTGGTTGTGGCCAGTGCCCTATTTATTGCTAAAGCTGCATCTGATGAGCTCCACGTCTATTTTAAATAATCACAAAAACTATGCATTTGCCTTAACCATCACAGTAGATGCTGTCATGTCCGGATCGAAGTATGGGGAAAGAGAGGAGAAAAATAAAGAGAAAGGGTACCGCTTTGGGTAGGATGGCCTTGACCATGTAAGTGGTGTTAATTTTCATGTTCATTCAATGGGAATGTTAACTAGCCTGCTAGGTAATTGATTAAGATCTGAAAAATTGAAGTTATTGTTGATATTAACCCTTAAATTTAGGAGAGGAGCAAAAGAAGATTGTGTAATGATATTTGTACATTGTGTGAGTTTTCCTCCTCATTTACATACCATTCCTTGAACTCATTTACATGTCCCATCTTGTATTCCCTCACTATTGTAATATTTTATTCTGTTGATGGATATTGTTTCTATAAATGTTTCTAAACAATATTATCTTTAACATCTACATTTAACCCTTAGGAGCCCTACTGACTAACCACAGGATTTGCTTCTATCATCATCCCCACATCTGCCTAGATGCCAGAGCCCACCATTCAACATCATACAGGTAGAGGCTTGTCTTCAGTTGATACTAACACGACTGTTCACAATCCACCTGAAGATAAAATTCCCCAAAACAGAGTACGTGCTTTTCAACAGCGATGTCTCCGAACCCAAAGTCCAATTTTGGCTAAGTGACCCAACTGTAGCCCGTGTTGTTTCATTGAACACCTGCAGTGCCATCTCACTAGGTCTATATATATCGACTAGCAGCTCTTATGTAAACACTATGGGGTCGATTCCGATTCGGGCCGGAAAAAGCACCGACCGACTCGGAGCCGGAAATTATACCGACCGACACGTACCTGTGGCGCCCGACACGCCAAGTATGATGCAATGCGTGCAAAATCCGACCGACACGTACCGAACCCAAGTCGAACGACCGAGCCGCACGGAAAACAGCAATCCGGTCGGAAAAACACGCGAATCCAACCGACCGACACGCACCCGGAACAAATCCGACCGAAACGTACACGCGAACTCCAAACCGCAAAGTACGATGCAAGGCGCGAAAACCACGAGCGAGTCGGACAGAGGACAAGCCGTACGACCGACACGCATACAAAACCGAGCCGAAGCAACACAAAACACCGCGACCGATGCGTACGCAGCATAGAAAACTGCACAAACACAGCGTAAACGAAACGGAGAATACCGTACGAGACAAATGCAGGGTCCGACTCGGTCACAAGAACGTTTCCAACATGCACAGACAGTACAAAGGAAAAATCACACAAAAAAGGCCAAACAAGCAATTACAAAGCCAATAAAAACTGGGGGTGGGGACAGAGAACAAAGACACACCCACAACTCCACCCATATAAAGGACACAAATCACAACCATGATCCTTTGCAAATGCCATTCCACTGCCAGCACCCAAGAGACAGCAACCACACACCCACAGCTCATCCCTCACACAAGCCACACACCATCAGCACACCAACAAATACCTACCTCACATACACCCAGCAAAACACACACTAACACACCCTCACCTGCACACCAACACACACATCACTCACCATCACCACCCATCACCATGCCCCCCAAGAAGAATCACAAGTTCCTAGATTGTGAATTGAAGTCATGGTAGACGAGATCCTCAGGGTAGAGCCACAGCTGTTTGGCACACTGGTCCAACAGACCCCCATCTCCCAGAAAACCAAGATGTGGGAGAGGATCATCAACAGGGTGAACGCACAATCACCATGTCTGCGCACAAAGAGCGACATCCAGAACAGGTGGTATGACGTGCGCAGGAGGGTCCGGGACCTGCTCAAGAAAGACTACCTCCTGAGCCAATACACCGGCAGTGGCCCTCCTGCCAAGCCAATATACCTCAGGCCCTGGGAGGAGAAGGTGCGGGCCATCCTTCCGCCAGTGAGCGTATATGGACTAGAGAACATCCCAGAGCCTGGTGAGTACACAACAAATGTACACAATATTCTGCCACAAAACACACACACATCACTGTCAAGGGGAGAGTCAAACCATGCACTCATAGCAATTACACAGCAACCAGAACAGAATCATCCCAAAATGTGTATGTCAGTCAGATAAACACAACACATGCCATCAAAAAAGTCACATCCAACTGTGCCATCACATGTACAAACACAACTACAACTACAGCTAGGCAGTGGCACAAATAGAACTAACAAACACATCCAGACATGTAGCCACCACAACAACACCAACACACAGTGAAGACCACTCAAAGGAAGGAATTCTGTGTATGCTGGCCAAGTCAGTGTAGCCAATAGCATCATGGGAGTCGCAGTCACACATATTGCCCCCCCACAACTGTCCCATCAACACCACCATGAACCATGCGCACATCACAGGGAGTGGAGAAGGACTCACAAGATGGCTGACACTGGCAACTGCTGTGGGGAGCACAAGGCCCTGCTGGCAACTGTGCACCAACAAACAGCAGGACACCACTGACTGACATCCTGAGAGACAACTTCCACTCCCTGCAATGCAAGCACGTTCCATGGTGGGATATCTGGCTGGCTGGGTGGGAAGGAGGACTTGCAGCACTGACCATAGTCACAAGCACCTCCCCTCACACCCCCTCAACACAAACTCCACAGAACCCACCTGGTAGAATGCAATGCCTCCCATCCTAACTCAAGATCCCACAAAGAACCACCACCCTGGGTTATGTTGTGTGAAGCACAGGGACACTCTTGGGACTGTTAGCCAAACAACTGCCAGGACAACACTCCCAGCCATCCTGTCAGCACAGCCAGCCCACCCCACAGGGAAGCAGAGTCAAAAGGAAGGAAGCATGGGCATGCTGGGAAGGGGGTGGAGGCAATAGCATGATGGGAGTGGTAGTCACAGACATTGCTCAGCCTCACAACTGGCCCATCAACACCACCCTGAACCAGGCTCACATCACAGGGAGTGGATAAGGACACACAAGATGGCTGACACTGGCTACTGCTGTGGGGAGCACAAGGCCCTGCTGGCAACTGTGCACCAACAAACAGCAGGACACCACTGACTGACATCCTGAGAGACAACTTCCACTCCCTGCAATGCAAGCACGTTCCATGGTGGGATATCTGGCTGGCTCGGTGGGAAGGAGGACTTGCAGCACTGACCATAGTCACAAGCACCTCCCCTGACACCCCCCTCAACACAAACTCCACAGAACCCACCTGGTAGAATGCAATGCCTCCCATCCTAACTCAAGATCCCACAAAGAACCACCACCCTGGGTTATGTTGTGTGAAGCACAGGGACACTCTTGGGACTGTTAGCCAAACAACTGCCAGGACAACACTCCCAGCCATCCTGTCAGCACAGCCAGCCCACCCCACAGGGAAGCAGAGTCAAAAGGAAGGAAGCATGGGCATGCTGGGAAGGGGGTGGAGGCAATAGCATGATGGGAGTGGTAGTCACAGACATTGCTCAGCCTCACAACTGGCCCATCAACACCACCCTGAACCAGGCTCACATCACAGGGAGTGGATAAGGACACACAAGATGGCTGACACTGGCTACTGCTGTGGGGAGCACAAGGCCCTGCTGGCAACTGTGCACCAACAAACAGCAGGACACCACTGACTGACATCCTGAGAGACAACTTCCACTCCCTGCAATGCAAGCACGTTCCATGGTGGGATATCTGGCTGGCTGGGTGGGAAGGAGGACTTGCAGCACTGACCATAGTCACAAGCACCTCCCCTCACACCCCCTCAACACAAACTCCACAGAACCCACCTGGTAGAATGCAATGCCTCCCATCCTAACTCAAGATCCCACAAAGAACCACCACCCTGGGTCATGTTGTGTGAAGCACAGGGACACTCTTGGGACTGTTAGCCAAACAACTGCCAGGACAACACTCCCAGCCATCCTGTCAGCACAGCCAGCCCACCCCACAGGGAAGCAGAGTCAAAGGAAGGAAGCATGGGCATGCTGGGAAGGGGGGTGGAGGCAATAGCATGATGGGAGTGGTAGTCACAGACATTGCTCAGCCTCACAAATGGCCCATCAACACCACCCTGAACCAGGCTCACATCACAGGGAGTGGATAAGGACACACAAGATGGCTGACACTGGCTACTGCTGTGGGGAGCACAAGGCCCTGCTGGCGACTGTGCACCAACAAACAGCAGGACACCACTGACTGACATCCTGAGAGACAACTTCCACTCCCTGCAATGCAAGCACGTTCCATGGTGGGATATCTGGCTGGCTGGGTGGGAAGGAGGACTTGCAGCACTGACCATAGTCACAAGCACCTCCCCTCACACCCCCCTCAACACAAACTCCACAGAACCCACCTGGTAGAATGCAATGCCTCCCATCCTAACTCAAGATCCCACAAAGAACCACCACCCTGGGTTATGTTGTGTGAAGCACAGGGACACTCTTGGGACTGTTAGCCAAACAACTGCCAGGACAACACTCCCAGTCATCCTGTCAGCACAGGCACACTACCCCACAGGGAAGCAGAGTCAAAAGGAAGGAAGCATGGGCATGCTGGGAAGGGGGGTGGAGGCAATAGCATGATGGGAGTCGTAGTCACAGCTCTACATCCCCCACCACATGGCCCAGCAAGCTCACACTCATGCATGCACATCCCACAGAGAGTGGAAAGGCCCATCAAAGATGTCTGACACTGTTGCTGTGTCGTGGTGAGCACAAGGGCATGCTGGGAACTGTACACCAACCAACAGCAGGACACCACTGTCAGCCATCTTGCCATTGCTCACACACCCACACATACTGAACTCCCCACAAAAGCAAGTAAGTTTGGGAATGCTGGCAAGTGGGGTGGAGGCAATAGCATGATGGGAGTGGCAGTCACTGATATTGGTCACCCCCACAACTGTCCCATCAACACCACCCTGAACCATGCTCACATCACAGGGAGTGGAGAAGGACACACAAGATGGCTGACACTGGCTACTGCTGTGGGGAGCACAAGGCCCTGCTGGCAACTGTGCACCAACAAACAGCAGGACACCACTGACTGACATCCTGAGAGACAACTTCCACTCCCTGCAATGCAAGCACGTTCCATGGTGGGATATCTGGCTGGCTGGCTGGGTGGGAAGGAGGACTTGCAGCACTGACCATAGTCACAAGCACCTCCCCTCACACCCCCTCAACACAAACTCCACAGAACCCACCTGGTAGAATGCAATGCCCCCCATCCCAACTCAAGATCCCACAAAGAACCACCACCCTGGGTTATGTTGTGTGAAGCACAGGGACACTCTTGGGACTTTTAGCCAAACAACTGCCAGGACAACACTCCCAGCCATCCTGTCAGCACAGCCAGCCCACCCCACAGGGAAGCAGAGTCAAAAGGAAGGAAGCATGGGCATGCTGGGAAGGGGGTGGAGGCAATAGCATGATGGGAGTGGTAGTCACAGACATTGCTCAGCCTCACAACTGGCCCATCAACACCACCCTGAACCAGGCTCACATCACAGGGAGTGGATAAGGACACACAAGATGGCTGAGACTGGCTACTGCTGTGGGGAGCACAAGGCCCTGCTGGCAACTGTGCACCAACAAACAGCAGGACACCACTGACTGACATCCTGAGAGACAACTTCCACTCCCTGCAATGCAAGCACAGTCCATGGTGGGATAACTGACTGGCTGGGTGGGTGGGAAGGAGGGCCGGCTGTCAACCAAACACAACCAATGCAGACCATGTTCACACCCCAAAAAATACATAGAAATGCCCAAATAATGCAGGACAATGTGCCACACCAATATCAACCCCTGACTGTGAAGACTTAGGACAATGCAATGTACAGGCCCGCACCCAGAGGCACAGTCACAACTGTCATGTGTGTCAACCATTGATGCCTGCAGAAACATAACATACATTGTGTGTGTCTCCCAAAAACAGGTGATGATGGGGACACAGCAGCAGACGCTGAGGAGTCCCAGTCCCAGGCTCAAGAGGATGCGGAGCTCACTGGCGTCGTACAGCCTCTGCCCTCCTCGGACGAAGAAGTCCAACCTGGCACATCCGGTGCAAGTCTACATGCATCACCAGCAGGACCACCAGCTGCAGCACCAGCAGGACCACCAGCTGCACCCCCTGCACCCACCCCTCCAACGACTGTCACCACAAATACCATCCCTGCCGACATGGACAGAACAAGGAGCAACACCAGCACAGGGACCCTGGACCAACCTGGGGCCATGGACACCACCACCACCACCAACCCCCAAGGTGGACCAGGGTCATCTGTGCGTGCCACTGCACGCACTGCACATGTCAGCAGGGGTGGTGGGAGGGGTGGGAGACAGAGGTCGCTGCTTGCAGAGGTTGCTGGTGTGCATGATGACCCACAACTGGTACGCATAGCTGATGCATACCAGTCCAGCACCGGAGACCTCAGCCAGGTAGTGGGGCTCCTCAGAGACATGAAACAGCAGCAGGCTGCCCATCATGCCCGCTTGGACTCTCACATGTCCCACGTGGAGTCACACATGTCCCGCGTGGAGTCACACATGTCCCGCGTGGACTCACACATGTCCCGCGTGAAGTCCAAGTGGGATGCACTGCATGAGATGACGGCGGTGCACAGGGACATTTTACAATGCCTCCGCCAGATGAACAGCAACCAGTCCACACCTCCCTGTGTGCCAACAACATCTGGTGCTGCCCAAACTGCAACTGCCACAGGGAGGGAGGATGACTCTGGCGGAGAGTCCCCTGCATCGCAGCAGCCTGTACGTGAGGGGCCCCCCCCCCAAGAAGAGGGGTTGTCCGAAGAGGGGCAAGTGAGAGGCCGATGGCCAAGCGCAACTCCCAGGAAGCCTGAACCTGTTCTGGATGTTCACCTTTGTGCACAGACTGTTCACCCTGTTGACGGCAACACTACTCCCACACATTGCATGGGGAGTACAAGTTGGACCAATGTGTCAGACAACTGTGGCCCTGATACTGGGGATTCTGTCTACCAGGACTTTCAATTCACCTAGGAACTTCTGATTGCAAGATTTATGTACAGCACTACCCATCCTATGCACTATTCACACAAATGTATCACAATAAACACACTAATACACCATACTTGCCTCTGTTGTGATTCCAACGTGGGTGCTGTTATGGGGATGATGAACTGCAAAATTACACTGTGTATGCGAACTGCAACAGCAAGTACAACACAGGCATTTGAGTAAAGGCAACGTGACACATATGAGGGAGACACACCACCAGGGCTACACAACACATAAACACCTAGGCCATCTGACTCATTGCCTACACTGATGTTGCCAGGGAAGACGGTGCAATGCACAGACACCACACCCATTCCCAGTTGTAGTCAAGTAGCCCACAGGTGCAGTAAGCAAATGACAGTCAAATGTGTGACCACAGACAACGCACATCACAAAGTGAAGCACAGGTTTATTACACAGTTGCAACATGTCGTAACCACTACAGATGCAAGGTAATCCCACCTGGCAGCGGGCACACAGTCAACAACTGTAGACGGAAGGAAGTCCATGGGTGTGGCGCACATCACCTGTAGGGACACAACAGCTACCAGCCTGGAAGTGCAATCACGTCGTCGGTGGACACAGTTGACCAAACGAATCTGAAAGTACCCTGTGAAGGATAGAAATGACACACAGTCAAAAGCAATGGAGTACAGGACAGAACAGCAAAACTCATGCACAACACATGTTACAAGATACCCACCCAGAACCAAGTTAGCATGTCAACACTGTTGGGGAGTACAGCCCACCTGTAAGCACACATCGCAACACACATCCAGTCAAGTAGCCCATGGACACACTCCAACAGCACCAGAGCACCACCTACACATATCATGCCAACTCACATCATTGACATGACACCTCAGGATACTCACATTCAGCTAAAGAAGTTGGTGATGAGCTGTGTGCGGACATCACCCTCATCATCGTCACTGGCATCGTGGTCCAGGCCAGGATCCTCCACAGGTGGCGGATGTTGGTCATTGTCATCCTGGATGAGAGGCAACTCCTTCCGCACTGTGGAGGTTGTGGAGCATGCAGCAGACGATGATAATCTTGCACACTTTCGCAGGGGCATATGGGAGGGACCCTCCGGTCTTGTCCAGGCAGCGGAAGCGGCTCTTCAGGAGACCAAATGTCCGCTCAATAACTCTCCTGGTCCGACCATGAGCCTCATTGTAGCGCATCTGGGCTGGTGTCACAGGGTTCCTGAGGGGTGTCAGCAACCACGGCATGTTGGGGTATCCCGAGTCACCTACGGACAGACAAGTGCACATTAGCTGACTTGGAAAAGTGGGCAGAATACTACAGATTAGATCACACACAATGGCACAAAGTCAGTACACACCGACAAGCCAGGCACGCTGGTTCTGCATCTGTGCCATCATCCTGGGGATGCGACTACTCCTCATCACAAAGGCATCGTGTGCTGAACCAGGGAAACGGGCACACACATGTGTGATGGTCATGTCTGCAAGACACACCACCAGTGCATTGACCGAGTGGTAGTGCTTGCGGTTCCTGTAGGCCTGCTCCTGGGCCTGTGGTGGTACCAAAGCCACATGTATCCCATCAATGGAGCCAATGACATGCGGCATCCTCCCCAGGGCATAAAAGTCACTCTTCACGTCAGTGAGTCATCGCAGTCTAGGGAAATAGATGTACCGGTTCAGGAATAGCAACATTGCCGCCAAAACATCGCGGAGACACAGCTCAACATGGTCTGTGACATCCCACCAGCAGTCGCCACAGTATGTTGGAAGGTACCGGTGGCAAAGAAGTGTAGGGCTGCCATCACCTTCACCTTGGGGGTCAGCGCTGTAGCATACGGCCGGCCAGGCTGCAAATGTGGGGACAACTGCACTGCCAAATCCTCAATCAGCTGCCTGGTGAAGCGGTACCGTCGGATGCTGTCCCGTTCCACCATCGTTGCCAGGTCTGGGAATGGTCGATGGACAGCAGGAGCCCTGCAGTGCAGAGGAGAAGTAAGCAAGATTGTCAGTCACCCCACATATGCGGCATTGAACACACTCAATATCCCAACATACATCATTATGAGGCACAACTACATGAAGTGTGCAGTTCCGTAAGGACATGTATGGTACATACATGGCCAACATCTGTCAACACGGTCCAACAGGTGGCATCAATTAGTCCCAGGTTGGCCCATTGGATATCATGAGGCCGTGTCACAGTTCCCATCTCCTGCTGCCGTGTCACAATCACCCCCCACAGTGACATGTGAGGACAGATGTGCCCCAGGCACCACAGCTCAACGACAGGTACATTCCCAGGGACCCTGTATTGCCACATGGACACTGGCATTACATGGAGTATCATGTATACACCACAGCAAAACAACCATGACCCCCACAGGTAGTGGTCCCACATGCCACGGCAGGACAGACATGGACGTCTGTGACACACACACACACAACATCAAAGTCCATGCACACACAACGTGGATGTGGAGACTGTCTCCCATTGTGCACATGAAATCAGAGACAATGCACAAAGACTGTGGAGGACCATCACTATTGTGCCACTGGGACACCCTGGCTCAAACATACCATCCCACATGGGACTCACGGGGTATGTGACATGACATACACATACACCACCGTGAAATGTGACCATGGCACATGCACAGATGTGAACAGTTGCACATCACAGTGGTCATGTACACGTAACACCCAGGATCCTGTCCCCATGAACACGTGCACAGCCTGGGGGTGGCTGCCCACAGGTGACACCCACAGGACAACATGTACACCAACATACACACAATAGGAAATGCAGCCTTACATGCCTTATGATAAAGTTTGGACAGGCTGTGGTGATGTAGGTGTGCCCCTCACTCCCTGGGAGCTATCTGTGGCTGGCATATGTCCATCTGAGACAGGCATGCTGACATATGCCAGTCACATGTACAGTGATGCGTTGAACAGCAATGGACCGATCGGTGCTCCCGGCCGGCCCATTGCATTCAATGTGTGCGGGTACGCGTTGTACCCCTGTACGCGTTGAACTGCAATGGACCGATCGGTGCCCCGGCCAGCCCATTGCATTCAATGTGTGCGGGTACGCGTTGTACCCCTGTACGCGTTGTACCCCTGTACGCGTTGTACCGCAATGGACCGATCGGTGCCCCGGCCGGCCCATTGCATTCAATGTGTGCGGGTACGCGTTGTACCCCTGTACGCGTTGAACTGCAATGGACCGATCGGTGCCCCGGCTGGCCCATTGCATTCAATGTGTGCGGGTACGCGTTGTACCCTATGCACGCGTTGAACTGCAATGGACCGATCGGTGCCCCCGGCCGGCCCATTGCATTCAATGTGCGCGGTACGCGTTGTACCCCTGTACGCGTTGAACTGCAATGGACCGATCGGTGCCCCTGGCCTGCCCATTGCATTCAATGTGTGCGGGTACGCGTTGTACCCCTGTACGCGTTGTACCCCTGTACGCGTTGTACCGCAATGGACCGATCGGTGCCCCTGGCCGGCCCATTGCATTCAATGTGTGCGGGTACGCGTTGTACCCCTGTATGCGTTGTACCCCTGTACGCGTTGTACCGCAATGGACCGATCGGTGCGCACCCATTGACAATGGCCTTGCCTGGCAACGGACGCGTTTTCGAATTTCGAACGAGTCGGTTGCTGGAAATTCAGTTGGTCACCCACAACAATGTTGCAAAATCATGTATGTCATGAAGTTGAAGATTTGAAGGATGCTGTGGGCGTGTTTTGGTGCTGCTATTCCATGGATTGGCCAGATTCAGAAGATGCAAACGACTTGGACCTATCACTTTGGACACAAGGGACAGTATCTGCCTCTCCAGCACATATATATTGCTGGCTGTTCCCCTGAGAGCTCACTTGCCTGCACTACATGCTCCAGGACGACATCTGCCACTGCACTGCTGCTGTCTCTGCCCCTCTGGACCCTGCAATGGCACGTACTGTGGAGAGAGCCCCAGCCTTCAGCCTTGAGGAGAACCAGGCCCTGCTGGACAGCCTACTTCCACAGTACAGCAAGCTGTATGGGACACCAGGGGAGCAGGTGAGTGTTCTGTGCACTGCCTTTCTGAATGTGCATATTGTCTGACTAGCAAGGCTGAAAGTCTGCACGCCACTGGCTAGCAGGCTCACTGAGTAGTTGTCACCCCCCATAGTGTGTAGTGACATGCACTGGACATGTATGGTGCAGTGACAGTGCATTTGAACAAGGTTTTACTTCCCATGCAATGATACCATGTAGTGACGTCTGGCAAACTGTCCATGGGCAGCTTTGCACTGCCTGTGTACATCATGTGCCCCTGTGATTGAGACATGTATATACAACTGTGTCATGCACGGATATGTTGCATGTGTAGTAATGGCCTTTTCACTTTGTCATCCTGACAGGTTAATGCCCATCGGAAGCAGGAGATCTGGAAGGACATCGTCCGGGCTGTCCGGTCCGTGGGGGTCTACAAGCGCCGGATCCGCAACTGCCAGAAGAGGTGGCAGGACCTTCGGGGCTGGACCCGGAGGATTGCACGGGTCCAGCTGAAGCTGTCGCCTCCTCGCAGGAGGGCGGAACACGGACCCTGACCCCCCACATGCTCCAGATCCTGGCGGTGGTGTTTCCAGACCTGGATGGGCAGCTGAAGGCCAGACAGCAGCAAGGAGGGGTGAGTCAAAGACTGCACTGTGAACTCTGTATTACATGCTTTGTGCCCTCCTCTGGCCTGGTTCAACTGCCACAGTGCAGCAGTCATGTTGTCCAGGAGCCATGTCCCTCTATTGTGCACTGCCCACTGCTCATCTGATACCCAGGTGTGGCCCTTACATTCAGGGAATTGTGTCACTTGGGACTGTGTCCTTGCAGTTTGCTTCACTCAAGGTGGGGGACAGCATCTGTTTCCCTAACTCTGTTGTGGGCATCATGGGTGGGTCCATTGTTCACACTACGCCTGTGTTCGGACATGTAATCTGCGTGTTGCTTTGATATGCGGTCCACTTGCTGAGCTGAGCCACCACATGTGCCTGGGGTATGTGGCACACGCCCATGCAGCGGGTGGGAACAATGTTTGGGCCCCAGGAGTGTGCAGATTACGTGTGTCACACATACATAGCCAGCTATCCACTGTCCATGGCTCATCCCTCATTCATGTGGAGCAGGACAGTCATGCCTACTCCAGGCCATGCAATGCACTCTGTACTCCCACTCCCGTGTATCAGCTGACACATTGTGCGCAGTGATTTGACCCCTCAGGTGTCTGCCTCTGTGTCAGTGTGCTGTGGATTAGTTGCCAGGACTGCTGGGGTGTTTCTTGGTAGGGGCTCAGCATGCCCCTGGAGATGTGACCATAGGAGACGATACTTGTGTGTCACATAGGTGTTTGATCAGCTGCCCGTGCAGACTGGGGTATGCGAATGTGAAGTTCAGGCAGCTGTTCCCCATTCACAGCAGATTGTGAGGGGCTCAGGTTCAGAGGGTAGTGTCACAGGTCTCCCATATGTCCAATAGGTATGACCTGGACGGATGAGGGTTAAGATGATGTGTTGTGTGGGGATGTACATGTGCACTTGTGCAGCTCCAGGACTTGCATTCCCCATGACCTACTATTGTGACACAGTGCATAGTGTTGTTGTCTGGCTGCCAAGTCATACATCACTGAGACAGTGATGTATGACTTAGCAGTCATGCCTCTGCCATGGCATGTGTCTACTTATTGGTGATCCTGCAGGGGAGTGACATGTGCTACATGCACACCATTGTGGCGATGGCTATCAGGACCTGGGTGCATCATGGTGTCTGTCGCTGGTATGCATCACATGCATTTCCTATTTGACTCTGGGCATCCCTTTCATCTGGAAACCTGTACTGACTCAGTGGCAAGAGCTGTGATGTGTGCATGTCCACATGCCACACCGTGTCCTCTGCACTGTCCAACTACTGTGTACTTGGTGCATGTGTCCACACTGGGGTGTTGCAATCCAACAGACACCAGACAGATGGGTGCAAGGCCATGTGGGATGTGATTGCCATGGTTGGCATCAGACTGACAATTGGCTTCTCCTGTTCAGTTAGGGCACTTTTAGCAATGTACAACTAATGATGCCAGGGCTTGCTCTGTAATGTGCTGTGCTCACAGTGGTGTGTGCGTTTGGTGCAGGTGACTGATGTCTGTCTGTTTCCCCATTGTTTGCAGATACATCCACGGCCACGGAAGGGGACAGCTCCACGGACCAGGAGGAGCCAGAGAGCCAGACTGGGTCAGCAGCCGAGGAGTGGTCGGAGGGACCCAGTGGCACGGAGGGCGAGGGAGCCACACCGAGGAGTCCTCAGCACCATCCACCTCAGCTGAGGACCAGAGCAACTCGGAGGATGACTCCCTAATGGAGGCGGGTGTCAGCAGCCACCACACCCCAGCTAGTGTTGCTGTCCCCGCCACCACCAGCACCACCACCGCCCTCCCATCGGCTCCCATTCCCCAGGTCCGTGGAGGCTCCCATGTTCGGGAGCGTGTCTCCTTTGGGCCAGGCACCGCACCCCCTGCCCCTGTGTCCCCTGCTGCCCTGAGTGAGGAGTCTGTGTACCTCCTTCGCCAGCTCCATGTAGGGCAGACAGCCATGCTGAGTGTCCTCCATGCGCACACCGCTCTGTTGACTCAGCTGGCACAGGCACACACCAGCACACACGTCCAGCACACAGACACACACGCCACACGCTCCCTTGCCTCACCTGCAACCCCAAAGACCCAGCGCCTCTTCCTCAGTGACCTCAGCCTCTTCCCCTCCGATCCAGCTGCTCCAGCATCCAGGGGGAAGAGGAAGCCCCCACACGGAGTAGTGCCCTCGCCCCGGACACCCTCCCCAGGCGCAGACAGACTGAGGCCCCCACCCGCAAGTCCCCCGGAGTGGTAAGAGCAAGACCCCGCCGCCGCCCTGCAGCTCAGGCACCAGGTCTCCTTCCTCCATCCCTCAGGCCCCCACTCCACAGGTGCCCCCACCACACCCTGCCCCAGGTTCCCCCACCCACAGATATACCATCCCCAAGAGGATCCGGTCTTCTCCCCCTGGCACTTGCTCTCCCGGCACCACACCCCCCACTGTCCAGGGCTCATCCCTCATTCATGTGGGGCAGGACAGTCATGCCTACTCCAGGCCATGCAATGCACTCTGTACTCCCACTCCCGTGTATCAGCTGACACATTGTGCGCAGTGATTTGACCCCTCAGGTGTCTGCCTCTGTGTCAGTGTGCTGTGGATTTGTTGCCAGGAGTGCTGGGGTGTTTCTCGGTAGGGGCTCAGCATGCCACTGGAGATGTGACCATAGGAGACGATACTTGTGTGTCACATAGGTGTTTGATCAGCTGCCCGTGCAGACTGGGGTATCCGAATGTGAAGTTCAGGCAGCTGTTTCCCATTCACAGCAGATTGTGAGGGGCTCAGGTTCAGAGGGTAGTGTCACAGGTCTCCCATATGTCCAATCGGTATGACCTATACAGATGAGGGTTAAGATGATGTGTTGTGTGGGGGATGTACATGTGCACTTGTGCAGCTCCAGGACTTGCATTCCCCATGACCTACTATTGTGACACAGTGCAGAGTGTTGTTGTCTGGCTGCCAAGTCATACATCACTGAGACAGTGATGTATGACTTAGCAGTCATGCCTCCGCCATGGCATGTGTCTACTTATTGGTGATCCTGCAGGGGAGTGACATGTGCTACATGCACACCATTGTGGCGATGGCTATCAGGACATGGGTGCATCATGGTGTCTGTCGCTGGTATGTCCTATTTGACTCTGGGCATCCCTTTCATCCGGAAACCTGTACTGACTCAGTGGCAAGAGTTGTGATGTGTGCATGTCCACATGCTACACCGTGTCCTCTGCACTGTCCAACTACTGTGTAGGTGGTTCATGTGTCCACACTGGGGTGTTGCTATCCAACAGACACCAGACAGATGGGTGCAAGGCCATGTGGGATGTGAGTGCCATGGTTGGCATCAGACTGACAATTGGCTTCTCCTGTTCAGTTAGGGCACTTTTAGCAATGTTCAACTAATGATGCCAGGGCTTGCTCTGTAATGTGCTGTGCTCACAGTGGTGTGTGCGTTTGGTGCAGGTGACTGATGTCTGTCTGTTTCCCCATTGTTTGCAGATACATCCACGGCCACGGAAGGTGACAGCTCCATGGACCAGGAGGAGCTGGAGAGCCAGACTGGGTCAGCAGCCGAGGAGTGGTCGGAGGGACCCAGTGGCACGGAGGGCGAGAGGAGCCACACCGAGGAGTCCTCAGCACCATCCACCTCAGCTGAGGACCAGAGCAACTCGGAGGATGACTCCCTTATGGAGGCAGGTGTCAGCAGCCACCACACCCCAGCTAGTGTTGCTGTCCCCGCCACCACCAGCACCACCACCGCCCTCCCATCGGCTCCCATTCCCCAGGTCCGTGGAGGCTCCCATGTTCGGGAGCGGGCCTCCTTTGGGCCAGGCACCGCACCCCCTGCCCCTGTGTCCCCTGCTGCCCTGAGTGAGGAGTCTGTGTACCTCCTTCGCCAGCTCCATGTAGGGCAGACAGCCATGCTGAGTGTCCTCCATGCGCACACCGCTCTGTTGACTCAGCTGGTGTCGTTCATGGAGGGCATCTCATCGGGCATGTCTGACCTACAGAGGGGCAATAGGTCCATGGACTCCTCCCTGACGGCAGCAGTGTCCCTCCTCAGACAGTCCCTCACCCCTCCTGCCTCTGCTCCATCCACACTCCCCAGCACCTTACCCGTCCCAAGCACACACACACCGGCACAGGCACACACCAGCACACACACGTCCAGCACACAGACACACATGCCACAAACAAAACGCACACGCACGCACAGTCAGGGGACTGAAACCAGACTCACAGGGGATGGGGCCCTGGAACACACACACGCATCCACGAGCACTGCGCAGTCCTCAGTTGCCTCTCCTCCAAAGCACCCTCCCTTGCCTCACCTGCAACCCCAAAGACCCGGCGGCTCTTCCTCAATGACCTCGGCCTCTTCCCCTCCGATCCAGCTGATACAGCATTCAGGGGGAAGAGGAAGCCCACCCACACGGAGTAGAGTGCCCCTCGCCCCCGGACACCCTCCCCCAGGCGCAGACAGACTGAGGCCCCCACCCGCAAGTCCCCCTGGAGTCGTAAGAGCAAGACCCCGCCACCGCCCTGCAGCTCAGGCACCAGGTCTCCTTCCTCCATCCCTCAGGCCCCCACTCCACAGGTGCCCCCACCACACCCTGCCCCAGGTTCCCCACCCACAGATATACCATCCCCAAGAGGATCCGGCCTTCTCCCCTGCCACTTGCTCTCCCGGCACCACACCCCCGCTGCGCTTGTCTGTGCCACTGATGTGGTGAGGGTGTCTTCCCCCTCTGTCCAGCCCACCTTGCCTGTTCCCCATTCTCCTCCCCTGGTGGTAGGCACTGCAGTGGAGTCCACTACCACCCTGTCTGACTTGGGCACTGCAATGGCAGACCTGTCCACTCCATCTGCAGGGTCCACTGCAGTCGTGCCAGCACCCACAATATCTGAGTCATGCCCCCCAGTTGTGCCGGCACACACCATGTCAGACACCTCCACTGCAGTTGTCAGTGGCTCTCCAGCACCCACCACCCCTTCCCTGCTTCCTCCTGGTGAGCCCTGATCCTGTCCCTGCGGTGCCTGGCCTGCCCCCCGGTTGCCCCTCCTAGTGGATTGTCCCTGGTTTTGTGCAGTGCAGGCATGCGTAGGGTGACATCTGCCACTGTCACCCTGTTTGGACTTTGACAATGGACTGGCCATTGGCCTTTGTGTTTTTTCTGGACTTTCAGTTTTCAATACACACATATGCTGAATAAAGCAACTTTCTGTTCTCTAGTGCTTATGCTTCAGATGTACATGTTGTTGATGATGCTAACCATGCCCTTGCTGCAGTGATGGTGATATTTGGTCTCATGATAATGAAGTGTTACTGTGCAGGAACCCATGTGGTCCAGGGGGAATGTGTCCTATCCTGTGGTGTATCCATGTCATCCATAGCAGCATCTGAGGGTGTCATGTGTTCAGTATTTGGCAATGGGATTTCCTACTTACATTAGCAATTTCACATCTGTGGCTTCCACCCTGCACATCTGTTGTGCCTGCCATTGTTCAATTCGTCTACTTCCCTGACCGTGTGGCCATCTCCACTGGACATGCAGGTTTGGGCATCAATGGGGAAGGACTCATCTGTGTTGTCAGTGCAACATTGCTATACAAGTGTGTTGGATCTGTGCTGATGATTTCGTTGGCACTTCCATGACCAGGCTGATGTGACGGGAGCCTTCATTTGGTGCTAATTGTTGATTGTGTGACCAAGTGCTCAGCTGACATGATGGGGCCCTACTGAAGCAACATATGGCACAGCTTTCCTCACACAGGAGTGGAGTCCCCTCATGGCAGTGTGTACTCCTGTGACATTGCCTGTGCCCAAGGTGTGTGTTGTATGAGTGTTGTTTGTCTGCACATGGCCAAAGGTATGTCTTATTTGCACTGCAGTATTTGGCTCACCCAATTTATGTTGCAATGGGACACATACACTACTTTGCCACTGATGTGTTTTTTGTTCTGTGACCAGGAATCATCCATGCAGTTTGGCAGTTGCACCTCTTTCTTTGTCAACACTTACCTTTTGGTCACTGTGATGATGGGGGTTTGGACCCCATTGCCACAATGTTCAAAATGTGCTTCAGCTATGGACCCCACACTTACATTTTGGTCACTGTGGTGATGGGGGTTTAGACCCCATTGCCACAATGTTCAAAATGTGCTTCAGCTATGGACCCCACACTTACATTTTGGTCACTGTGATGATGGGGGTTTGGACCCCATTGCCACAATGTTCAAAATGTGCTTCAGCTATGGACCCCACACTTACATTTTGGTCACTGTGGTGATGGGGGTTTAGACCCCATTGCCACAATGTTCCAAATGTACTTCAGCTATGGACCCCACACTTACATTTTGGTCACTGTGATGATGGGGGTTTGGACCCCATTGCCACAATGTTCAAAATGTGCTTCAGCTATGGACCCCACACTTACATTTTGGTCACTGTGGTGATGGGGGTTTAGACCCCATTGCCACAATGTTCAAAATGTGCTTCAGCTATGGACCCCACACTTACATTTTGGTCACTGTGATGATGGGGGTTTGGACCCCATTGCCACAATGGTCATGGCCTGCTTGCATTGTGGGTGCCACACACATATATGTGTGGCACATGTGCTAGGGGTCACATTGTATGTTCAAAGTCATGTTCGGTGTTGTAGGCATTTGATACAGTCTACACACGCTTGTCATGGTGTTGGGGGGATGTCTTTTTCTTGCATTCCCTAGGTTGTGGTGTGCTGGTTGTGTCATGCATTGTCCATCCTATGAGTGGGGGTGGTAGTAGTGGTTGGCATCCAGCCCCCCCTGGCTCAGGGTGGTAGTAGTGGTAGGCATGCAGTCCCCCCTGGGTGTGGGTGGTAGTAGTGGTAGGCATCCAGCCCCCCCTGGCTCAGGGTGGTAGTAGTGGTGGGCATCCAGCCCCCTGGCTAAGGGTGGTGGTAGGCATCCAGCCCCCCTGGCTCAGGGTGGTAGTAGTGGTAGGCATCCAGCCCCCTGGGTGTGGGTGGTAGTAGTGGTAGGCATCCAGCCCCCTGGGTGTGGGTGGTAGTAGTGGTAGGCATCCAGCCCCTGGCTAAGGGTGGTAGTAGTGGTAGGCATCCAGCCCCCTGGCTAAGGGTGGTGGTAGGCATCCAGCCCCCCTGGGTGAGGGTGGTAGTAGTGGTAGGCATCCAGCCCCCCCTGGGTGAGGGTGGTAGTAGTGGTACTCATCCAGCCCCCACTGGCTAAGGGTGGTGGTAGTAATAGACATCCAGCCCCCCCTGGGTGAGGGTGGTAGTAGTGGTAGGCATCCAGCCCCCCCCTGGCTCAGGGTGGTAGTAGTGGTAGGCATCCAGCTCCCCCTGGCTAAGGGTGGTGGTAGGCATCCAGCCCCCTGGCTCAGGGTGGTAGTAGTGGTAGGCATCCAGCCCCCTGGGTGTGGGTGGTAGTAGTGGTAGGCATCCAGCCCCCCTGGGTGTGGGTGGTAGTAGTGGTAGGCATCCAGCCCCCCTGGCTAAGGGTGGTAGTAGTGGTAGGCATCCAGCCCCCTGGCTAAGGGTGGTGGTAGGCATCCAGCCCCCCTGGGTGAGGGTGGTAGTAGTGGTAGGCATCCAGCCCCCCCTGGGTGAGGGTGGTAGTAGTGGTACTCATCCAGCCCCCACTGGCTAAGGGTGGTGGTAGTAATAGACATCCAGCCCCCCCTGGGTGAGGGTGGTAGTAGTGGTAGGCATCCAGCCCCCCCCTGGCTCAGGGTGGTAGTAGTGGTAGGCATCCAGCCCCCCTGGGTGAGGGTGGTAGTAGTGGTAGGCATCCAGCCCCCTGGCTAAGGGTGGTAGTAGTGGTAGGCATCCAGCCCCCCTGGCTAAGGGTGGTGGTAGGCATCCAGCCCCCTGGCTCAGGGTGGTAGTAGTGGTAGGCATCCAGCTCCCCTGGGTGAGGGTGGTAGTAGTGGTAGGCATCCAGCCCCCCTGGCTAAGGGTGGTAGTAGTGGTAGGCATCCAGCCCCCTGGCTAAGGGTGGTGGTGAGGCATCCAGCCCCCTGGGTGAGGGTGGTAGTAGTGGTAGGCATCCAGTCCCCCCTGGCTAAGGGTGGTAGTAGTGGTAGGCATCCAGCCCGCCCTGGCTAAGGGTGTGGTAGGCATCCAGCCCCCCCTGGGTGAGGGTGGTAGTAGTGGTAGGCATCCAGCCCCCCCTGGGTGAGGGTGGTAGTAGTAGTAGGCATCCAGCCCCCCTGGCTAAGGGTGGTGGTAGTGGTAGGCATCCAGCCCCCCTGGGTGAGGGTGGTAGTAGTGGTAGGCATCCAGCCCCCTGGCTCAGGGTGGTAGTAGTGGTAGGCATCCAGCTCCCCCTGGGTGAGGGTGGTAGTAGTGGTAGGCATCCAGCCCCCCTGGCTAAGGGTGGTAGTAGTGGTAGGCATCCAGCCCCCCTGGCTAAGGGTGGTGGTAGGCATCCAGCCCCCTGGCTCAGGGTGGTAGTAGTGGTAGGCATCCAGCTCCCCTGGGTGAGGGTGGTAGTAGTGGTAGGCATCCAGCCCCCTGGCTAAGGGTGGTAGTAGTGGTAGGCATCCAGCCCCCCTGGCTAAGGGTGGTGGTAGGCATCCAGCCCCCCTGGGTGAGGGTGGTAGTAGTGGTAGGCATCCAGCCCCCCTGGGTGAGGGTGGTAGTAGTGGTAGGCATCCAGCCCCCCTGGGTGAGGGTGGTAGTAGTGGTAGGCATCCAGCCCCCCTGGCTAAGGGTGGTAGTAGTGGTAGGCATCCAGCCCCCCTGGCTCAGGGTGGTAGTAGTGGTAGGCATCCAGCCCCCTGGCTGAGGGTGGTGGTAGTGGTAGGCATCCAGCCCCCTGGGTGAGGGTGGTAGTAGTGGTAGGCATCCAGCCCCCTGGGTGAGGGTGGTAGTAGTGGTAGGCATCCAGCCCCCTAGGTGAGGGTGGTAGTAGTGGTAGGCATCCAGCCCCCCTGGGTGTGGGTGGTAGTAGTGGTAGGCATCCAGCCCCCCCCTGGCTCAGGGTGGTAGTAGTGGTAGGCATCCTGCCCCCCCTGGGTAGGGGTGGTGGTGCGCATTCAGGCCCCTGTGTGCATATGTGGCATTGGTGATGGGCATCCTATGGTGCTGCTGGTGTAAGTATATTCTGCATCCCTCTGTGTGTGTGTGATGTGTCGTGTACGTGTTGTATGTGTTTTGTGGTTGGTGTCTGACTTACCTTCTGCGCCGTACGCGTCCGTGCCTGTTCCGGTAGTAAATGTAGAATATTGGTATGATCGGGACGAAGGGATTCATGGTTGGTTCGCGTCGTTCGTCCTTCTCGTTGCTTCGCGTCGTCCTCGTCGCTTCGTCCTCGTCGCTGGCGTGTTCGTCTCGTAGCCGTGGATCGTGTTGTGGCGCGAATCGGAGCTTATGTGCGCCTCTCCCGGATGCTTTGACGTGCCGTGCGTAGCGACGGGTTCGGCGCGTACGGGAAGCGCATCGTACTTGTTCGGCCGGACGGAGCTGCATTTTCCCTTCCGTGCGACTCGATTCAGCGTTTCCGGATTCGCCTCGGTCGGGGAACAGGACCTGGTTTGGGTGAGTACGGCTCGGCCGGATTCTGTGCTGTTGTGCGCATCGTACTTACTCGTTCGGTGTGCTGTACGGATCGGTCGGGAAACAGGCTTTCGCATGGCTTTTTTCCCGACCGAATGGTATTGGGTGCGCCTCCGACCGAGATCGCAATCGGCCCCTATGTGAATGGTAACAAATATTTAACTTGAAAGGAGCCGGGTGACAAAATAAAAGAAAGTGGAAGGTGGAAGTGAAGAACATTTTTAAAAAATGAAAAAGAAAAATGAAAAGGAGGCTGTGCCAAATTGTATGTCAAAATTATTTGTAGTACTTATAGAACATTTGGCCTTTTAGACACCAGGGGGCATATGTATGGAATAGTAGCGCAGTGCAGCGCAATGCAGCAAGTCACCTCGCTGCACTGCACTGCATCACTGGGAAAGGGCAGGAATGCAGCGTATATCAGGCATACTACTCATTCCTGATCTTTTCCCCCTGCGCTGGCATCCTTTTAACAGCCGAGCACCCACTCAGGCACCCTTGCACCATGGTGAAAGAGTGCCGGTGATGCATGCAGAATTGTTTTTGTGCAGGAAGGGACACCTTGTGCAGAATGCAGCACATATAGAAAGAGGAAGTAACAAGAAGAAATAAAAATATCTCTCCTCATTACACCTCTCCTGGGAAAGCGTGTCTTTTTGGCACATTCTCAGAGTTACAAGGTCGTGAATCTGGGAATGCGTCAAAATCCGATGGGAGTTGCATGGGAACAGCGATTTGTGCTGTTTTGCGTTACTCCAGAGTTTTGGAGCCACACAAAGTCACGCAAAGTGACTTTGCGGGCGTCAAAAATCTGACTTAAGGTTTGCTTCTCTCTTGTACCACGGTGCATGGTGCAAGAGCAGCACAAACCTGGCTATAAATATGGCCCTAGTTTCCGTGGAATCCACCTCTTTTACCATTTCAGTCTTCATCTCCATAGAAGGAGGACCCTCACCCAGGATTGGTGAGGTTTGGGCTTGATTTTCAGGTCCAAGAGTACTGAACTAATGAGCACTTATCAGAATGATCTGTAAAACCCCCGGGGCTTTAAACTTATTTCTTTGGAAAACAGTGTTGTAAAATGCATCATTTGGTCCTATTGTTAGCAAAACTTTCACTGGAATTAGAGCTGGTAGGTGGGGGGAGTACTGCTCACCACCCCCACCTCCTGGGAATTAAGCACGTGCCCTTCACTTTATGCTGTTTAGGCAAGGTAGTTACCTAGTTTAGCAGCTGGTTTGTTTGTTATATGCTCAGTATTTATGTTAGTTATGGGTAATCTTTATTAAACGTTGTAAAACATTACTTTTACATGGAAACGCTGCAGAATGCATTTCGATGGCTTAGAAGAGCGTATTGTTTTGAATAGCTTGTGATTAATAGCTGATGGCGTCTTATTGCATGTGCTCGACTCATACCCACAACATATGTTTTCCATCCTGAGCGCGTGCAGGGACGGAGTTGGCTTCTGCCTCTGGTGTTCTATTGTTCGTGCATTTGGGCAGAAGACCAATGTGTCTCCGGCATCGCAGCAATCAGCAGCTTTGTTTTGACACAGCGGTCCCCTTCTGAATAGCGTGTGCCAAAAATGGCAAACAATGCCACAGTTATCCAGCCGACTTCAAGATAGTATAAAAAGAATCTTTTGGGACCGTGTTGCATAAATATTACATTATTTGATGAAAATCACAGCGCGCATGTTTCTAAATCGGTGTTGCTACATTTAAGAGCTTTTTGAGGACCCACTGATTGGGTATTGTTGCATGTTCAATATTAACAACATGAAATCCAGGGTCAGGAGTGTAACCTACTCTTGGCGAAGCGCTAACATCCTCTCTTGGTTTTCAATATAATGAGCCAGCCGAGTTAATGAAAATGTGCTTGCATTATTACGAGGAGCAGAATGACTTTTGCAAATATGTGAAAACATTTTAATAGCATGAAGTTATCTATTCGCAAGGTATCTGAAGGCAGACGGGAAGGTCGGCTTGCACTCTCTTTCACCGCCTACTCTCCCTTTTTTTTTTTTAAGTTTAAAGAGCTTTATTGTAACAGTTAAAGAGGAAGGTACAACATTATACTAATAAACATAAAATCAGTAGAGAGGATAGCAATAAATATACATGAAAAACAAAGGATGAAAACTTGTTATATCGTACATAATCAAGAGAAAAAACCTATGTTTAAAACAAAAATAAACAAATGTGTACCATAGTAAATTAGCATTTTTAAAAATTTTATAAGGGAAGAAAGAAAAAAGAAAAAAGAAGAAAAGGAAAAAGAGAGAGAGAAAGAAAAAGGAGAAAAAATAAATAAAAAGAATGAGAAAAAGAATCCACAACCTTATCACAAATACTAATAAGATTTTCCGTTAAATAAACAGTATAAAATCTGATAGAATAATATACATTCAATAAACTATGAACAATATGAAAAATATTGAACACAGTACTCATAGCGACTGAAATGCAAAGGTATTATCTTTGGTACGTAGTTCAGGAGAGGATAGGTAATTGGTGAGTGGAGACCAAAAAGCTTCTTTTCGAAGAAGTTGCTGAGAAGTAGTTACAGAAGCTCTGTCAAGCCTATGATGGTAGCATAGAAGATTCCACCAAGCAGAAAAGGATACTTTGGAGGCGTCCTTCCAATTGGATGTAATCACTTGAAAAGCAATGGCAATTAACAAAGCTACAAAAGAGCCCAATTTAGGAACACCCAGCCAAGGGATAGAATTACTGCCCAAAAAGATGGAATAGATATCAAAAGGGAATTTGATGGAGCAGATGGAGGAAATTGATTTACAAACTTTTGTCCAAAAAATGGAAATGTTAGGGCAAAGAAAAAAGGAGTGCATATATGTGCCAGGAGTATTCTTACAGGACCAACAATAAGGGGATAAGCCAGGACTAAATTTGGAAACAGATAATGGGGTTAAAAATAATCTCTGGTAAAAATAATAAAGAGCATTTCAAGAGGTGCGATGTATGCGAGTCCAAATGGAATCCCATGTGCGTGTAGAAAGAGTACATGGTAAATCTGTTTCCCATAAAATTTCAGTTTTGCTTTTGGAGCGGGTGGGAAGAGAGAAATGGAGATATTTATATATGTGAGAGGCCCGAACAGAAGGGGAAGTAGGTAGTGGATCTAACAAGGGGTCTGATGAAGAAGAGGGAGTTTCGGAGATAAGAGAAAGCTGTTGAGTTAGAATCTGTCTTAGAGATTCAAACTTGAGGAGGGAAGCAACAGGTAAGCCAAACTTAAATTGAAATTCCTGGAAAGACATAAATTGCCTATTCTGCATTAGGTGTTTAACCTGGATAATCCTTTGGCAACCCAATCCTTCCAAAGGATGGTACGATTGGAAATTTTAATGCCATATAGAAGAGTCCAGGAATAACTGTAGAGGTGAAAGAGATTTTATAAGAACCGGATAGAAGGTCGATATAAGGTGTGAAATAGTGGGGGCTTAAACAAGCGAGGGGGTGAGGAAAATTAACTAAAGAGGAAAAGGGAAATGGATGAATAGCGGATTCCTCCAATTTGTAAAATACCGATACAGGAGGATCATCCAAGGAATAAAGGTAAGGCAAAACCTGACGAATTAAAAAAGAGAAGTGGTATTGACGAAAGTTGGGAAAATTAACCCCTCCCCTATCTTTAGGAGCAGACAAAGCAGACAGAGCTATACAAGCTTTCCGATTATTCCAAAGGAATTTACTCAAAATACCATTAAGAGTTTTAAAGAATTTTAAAGGAAGTCGTACTGGTAGCATGGACAAATAAAAATTAATAACTGGAATCATCATCATTTTGGAAGTGTCTAGCCTACCCCACCAAGACAGGAATAAAGGAGACCAATTCTCTGGCATGGCAGATATCTTCAATAAAACATCGTCTAGATTAAGCTGAACCGTTCTAGCAATTGAGGAGGAATATTTTATTCCCAGACAAGTAATGCAATTAGTGTTCCATTTAAAGTCTGTCCCATCGAACATACTTCTTAGACAGTACTTATTCAATGGAAGAACTTCAGATTTAGAAAAATTTAATTTATAACCGGACAGGGCAGCATAAGAGGTTAATAGATCTGTAAAAGCGGGTAAAGAAGTAGAAGGATCAGAGAGATATAACAGAATATCATCTGCATAGTCAGTGAACTTAATTTCTACCGATTTATGTGTAAAGCCCCGAACAGCAGAAGAATGTCTAAGGGAATGAAGAAAGGGCTCGAGAGATAAAATAAAAAGCAGAGGTGACAGAGGACAGCCTTGGCGAGTGCCTCGCTGAAGAGAAAAGTAAGAAGATTGAAGCCCATTAACAAAAACCGAAGTAGTGGGGGAAGAATATAACAAACTAACAAGGGATAGAATGACAGGACCAAAGCCATGCCACTTGAGTGCGCGCATCATAAAAAGCCAATGAATGTGGTCAAAAGCTTTCTCCATGTCCAAGGTGATGGCCGCAACAGGGGAGGAACTTTTAGAAGCAAGATGTATAATGTTTAAAAAAGGTCTGGAATTATCCGCAAGCATTCTACCTTTGACAAACCCTGTCTGTTCATAGCCGATCAAGTCCAGAATAACTTTATTAATGCGAAGAGCAAGTACCTTAGCAAATATCTTACAGTCTAAATTAATTAAAGAGATAGGGCGGTAATTAGCACAAGAAGAAGGATATTTGTCCTTTTTTGGAATTAAACAAATCATTGCTTCAAGAAATGAGCCGCGAGCCTCCTTATGAGAAATAAAATATTGGAATAAAGATAAAAGATGTGGGAGAAGAGTCTGGGAGAAGCAAGAATAAAACTCTGCAGTAAATCCATCCTGGCCGGGGATTTCTCCTTGGGTAATTGAGATAGGGCAGACTTAAGTTCAGAAAGTGAAATGTCTTTTTCTAATAGAGAGCAATCAGGAGAGGAGGAAGAACGAGGAGGTAGCGATTCAAAAAAAGATTCCAATGCCCTGTCAGAAGGAGATGATTCAGGAGTGTATAGTGTCTTATAGAAATCTGTAAAGCAGTTTAGTATTTCCTCGTCCTTAAAGTGATTGACACCACCAACATCTATGATGTTAATTATTTTAGATCTTTGAGATTTTACCTTCAAGTAGTTCGCAAGCAGTTTACCGGCTCTGTAGCGACCACCATAAAATTTAGAATTAACTTTGAGGAGAACCCCAGACGCTTCCTCCGTCGATTTTCTATTAAAACAAAATTTGGCCTGGACTAATTTCTTAAATGTATCTTCATTATTAGAAGAAAATAGGCATGTTCAAGAAGCTTAATGGAGGCTAATAAGGAAACTGAGTCTTTGATGCATTGCTTCTTTTTAACCGCAACATAATCAATAATGAGTCCTCTGGCTGTCGCCTTAAAGGCACCCCAGATAGTGTGGAAAGGGATATCGGGATTGACATACCTAAAGAAGAAGTCTGACAAAAACTCTTTGAAACGTTCCAAAAAATTATGATCCTTAAGTAAGTAATTATTGAAACGCCATCTGCGAGGTTTGGAAGGCTCGGAAGGAAGATCTAAATTAATCAGAACGGGGGCATGGTCAGAGATAAGAATGGACCCAATTTCAGCATTAATTAGATTGGGAAGGAGATGGGGGCTCAAAAAAATATAATCTATTCTAGAAGAAGAATTGTGGGTAGGGGAATAAAAAGTGAATTCTAAGGTGTCTGGGTGAAATATCCTCCAGGCATCCACCAAACCCCTCGAGCGAATTGTATTCGTAAAGGTTTTTTGCATTTTATTGGGAATATATCTAGCGTTGGACTTTCTGTCTGTGAAGGGGTCCATGACCTGATTGCAATCCCCACCCACCAATAGATTAGGGTCAGGACATGAATGAAGAGTGTGTGACATGGTCTGCCAAAATTGTGGTTCAACGCCAGTGGGGCCATATATGTTAAGGAGAGAGACAGGGGAGCCATTTATTGTAAGATGTAAAAGGAGCCATCTGCCATCCACATCCCTCTCCTCTTTCTCTAAAACAAAGGAAAGGGACTTATGAAATAAGGTCACCACTCTGTTTTTCCTATCCTAAGCCGGGGAACAAAAAACATGGCCTACCCATTGCTTTTTGAGAGAATTGATGTCATTATCATTAAGATGAGTCTCTTGAAGCATCGCAATTTTACATTGCAGCCTAGATAGATGGGTAAGTACCCTCTGTTTCTTAACAGGATTTCGCAGTTTTTTTACATTCCAGGAAACAATGCGAACACTTTCAGTCATAATAGAAAGGAGACAACATTAAGCAACAACATATGCATTTTAAAAAACTGATATAATTGAGATTAAAACATGTGAAAACTTGTAAAACTATAAACAGGAAAATGAATAATGGCAACCTATAAGGAAAGGGGATAGTATAATGGCAATGAGACGAAAACAAAAGAAGGAAGTAATCAGAAACAATATGCTGAAGAAATTTAAAGAGTATAGAAGGAAAAGAAAAACACAGAGAAAAAAAGAGAGAGAAAGGGAGAAGCATAAGGGAAGAAAAAGGAAAGAGAAGAGAAAAGGAGAGAGAATAAGTGATGTACGAAGAGAGGCTGACATGGAGCCGGAAGGCTTCAGTCAAGAATGACGGAATACAGATCCAGAGGAAAAAGAATAGCATGCGGAGGCGGGGAGCCACAGAGGAAGGACAGATGGCAGAACCAGCGAAGACACCGGGAAACGACAAGAACCAATAGACCAGAAAACAGAAAGAACAGGGAGCCTAGTATGATTTGACGAGTCATTGAGCATGCAGGAACACATTAGCTCAGCCACCACAGGGGCCAACTTCCACATGAGTATTCTAAGAAAGGTAAAACCCTTCCTCCCCCCGGACGACTTCAAGTCTGCTGTTCAAGCTCTAGTAATCTCCAGGCTAGACTGTGGCTGTGCAACCCTAAGTGGGCTACCCAGGTACAAGCTAGCTCCGCTCAGGGCTTCCCTGAACTCAGCGGCAAGGCTCACAATAGGTTCCAGAAGAAATAGCCACATCACGCCGGTTCTGAAATCCTTAAACTGGCTACCTTTGGAGGCTAAGATTGATCTCAAGATTGCGTGCATGACGCACAAGGCCCTTCACTTTAACACCCCTTTGTACCTAGCCCAAAAACTGGAGCTCTCTGGCGGGAGCCGATCTTCGAGGAGTTCCAGCACTCTGCTGCTGAAACCTCAAAAATTCCAGAAATAGAAAACTTACAACCAGGCGTTCTCGGGTATTGCCCCGAGAATTTGGAACTCCTTGCCTCCGCACATCAGACTGATTCCTTCTACGTCGTCTTTCAAAAAAGAAGTGAAAGCCCTTTGGATGAATGCCCTTGTTTGACGGCACCTACCTCCACTGACTATGCCCACTACGCTGGTTTGTGCTCAACCCCGCCATTTGTTTGTTGCACTTATATGATACACTATTTCCTCTTGCATATTTTACTGCTCCTCTATCGTCTCCATTACCTTGCTTATCATTGTTGTTGTTGTTTTACCTGCAACTCTGTTTGTACCTCGGTACATCTGTAAAGCGCTCTAATACCCGCTTGGGTCACGTTTGCGCTATATAAAACTTTATAAATAAATAAATGAGATAACACAAGGGGAGAGACTGGCTGCGTGAAATATAAAAACATAGGGTGATATAAATAAAGCAATCCAACAGCTATAGCAAGGGTATCTAATAGAAGGATTAACACTTACCAAACAATGAAGACAACTGTAAGCAGTAAGAACAATATGGGAAGGTAGGGGGAAGGAGACATCAGAGGAAGGAATCTATACGGGGAGGAGGACATCTGTGGAGAAAAACAAAGGGAGTGATGAGAAAGGGCTTCCTAAGAAGACGGACAAACTACGACAATCTACAATAAAACAACAAGCCTTAACAGACAACAACAAATGAAGACAAAGTCTTCAGAGCAGTAGAATGAAAAAGGATAACTCAGAGAACATAAGACAAAACAAAAAGAGGCATTCCTCAGGACCCTCCGGAGTCCATCTCATCTTCTTTATGGTGAGAAATAAACTGTCGTAGATCCTCAGGACGATCAAAGGAATAGGAACGGTCCTTGTAGGTAACTTTAAAAAAGCAGGGATGCACCAGGCCGTATCTAGCGTTCATTGATCGAAGAGCCGGACGAAGAGACAGGAATTCTTTGCGACGAGCAGCAGTAGCGCGGGCCACATCCTGGGAGAAGAAAACTTTTTGACCGGACCATAACATCCGCTTTCTGAGCTTAGCCGCCGAGAGGACCATTAACAGCTCGGTGTACTCCAAAAATAGAACAATTATTCCTCTAGGGCGATTAACCATTGAGGTAGAGGATGAAACTCCGAATCTAGGGCCGATGCCGTGAGCACGTTGCAAATTAAGATTGGTACCGTCCTTGAGACCAACAATTTTAGGAATGTGAATTTTTAGAAAGGAGAGCATGTCCACACCCTCTTCTCCTTCAGGAATTCCATAAATTCTATGATTGTTGCGCCTATTGCGATTTTCTAAATCCTCCGTTTGCATTTTGAGGAGAGCAACCTCTTTAGACAAGGCTGCAACTTGAGGAATCACATCTTCAGTATCGGTAATCCTCTGTTCCACCGCAGATATTCTAGAATCCAAGTTGGACCATTTCTCTTCAAGCCTTTGAATGGTAGTGTTGGTGTCAATCACAAAGGGTTTAATAAGTTTGAGCTCTTCCATAAGATCCTCCATCGTTATAGGTAGCAGAGATTTGGTAGGAGAATTGGGTTCCTTCTTTTGACGCTTGGAAGAAGCTGCGGTGCTGGAGTCCTTGCGGAGGGAAGACATAGTTGTTGAGGAATTCTTCTGGCCAAGGGAGGAAGACGACTCCAGAAGAGTGAATATAGAGGTGTATTGCAGTCACAGGAAATCCTGCGTCGGCAAGAAGTAGAACCTTCAAAGGAGTCTCCAATAATGAAAACTTGATGCCGAGAAGATTAAGAGTCCACCCATAGGGTTCCAAAATCAGCAAGGCACGTCGAGAGGAAGACAAAAAATTAGAAAATTCCTCAAATAACCACCACAATCATCTGGTGACAAAAAAAACAACTTTATCAACACAAAGACGAGGAGAGTACTTGATGCATGAAGCGCAAATTCAGTCACAGCTGTCCCTTATGGAAGATAAATCAATTCAGAAAGCAAAGCCTCACATAACTGTGTCAGCTTGGTGAAAGGAAAAGGCAGCTGGACCCACAGATGACAAATGACTTAATTGCAGTCACAGTAAGCAGTTCCAGTTATATGACAAGCCCATACTAAAAAAAGTCTCTTCAAAATTATTCGAGTGGAGAACTTCCTTAACAGAGGAAGAATTCATTGAAAATCAGAAGGTTTGTTGAGCAATGTACCTCCTCTAAGGGCACCATGTGGAAAATTGCAGCATAACTCCACACCGTACCTTAAGCGGCATGAGGAAATCCATGAGGGAAAGCAGCGTCCCGTCGCGAACAAAATGGCGGGCGCTGCGGATAGTTCTGAAGGGAGCGCGACGCGGAGGCAACAGGGCGAAAAACGGTACCAAATGAGAAAAGAGAAATGGCTACATGTGCCCCCGCGCCTACTCCGAAAAGGCAGTTAGTCCATTGACTCCGGGAGTCGGCGATTCAGCTCCGGAAGATGAAGAGGTCCCGCTCGAAAGGCGGAGCCTAAGCCGGACGCCGCCATCTTGTGGCAGCTCAAGCCACGCCCCTCCCGCCTACTCTCCTTGACTGGAACAGAAGCGTGCGCGCGACCGTTGCGTCACTATCTTTTGATTCCCAGGACTGAGAGCCACGTGCAAGGAGTGTTGATGTCAGCCAGTCGCCTGCGTCCCCATTTACGTAGATCATGTAGAACATTTTCCTACATGGGCCTTTTCAGGTGCGTACAGGGACATGAACACAATTTTACTTCTACCTCAATGTTTCATCTAGAATTAAAATCCTAAACATCACGCTGAATCTTGCAGGAGAGTAGAGGCAAAGTACCCTTCAATGTAGGCCTACTGTATGGACCCTTAAGTCTTTGCAAGAAAGAGCCTATTATTGTTTGCCATTTTCATTGAAAATAAGAGGTAGGCGAGCCAACAGATTTATAGGGAGAGCAGAGCCAGAGCCGAGCCAAGGGTATGGCTCTACTAGTGTGACCAGCTGACATGGAGGCAAATTCTGGACAGGACTGTAAAAAATATCAGGGCAAAGGGTCAAAATTCAGGACAAAAATTCAGGACAAAGGGTCAAAATTAAGGGAAACAATCAATTTTATGGACACATCCAAGGAGAAGCCATACCCCACTAATTTATCAGTATATTTATTTACTGTTTTCTACACAGCACTATTTATTCACTATGGTCTTTATGTGATTGCCTCTGGGTATGCTACATTTAGGTGGCACATTATGTCCTTGTTAAATAGTAAATTAATGCCCTTGAGCATGGTGTCAAGGGCATCACCCATACCCAAATTTACCAAATCTTTCAAAGAGAGAAAGCAACTGACATTTTGATTATGTTTTTAAACATTTTAAAACCCATGGCAAGCAGTTTGGGGAACATTAAGGTAAGTGACCATCTGCTAGTTTAGACAAGTTGAACAAAAACATCTGCCTCATCTCAACCTCCTGGGGACGTTAAACCTAAAAAAAAGAAATGAGGCAGAGCAGATGGTGTGTGCAGCAGTCTCACACCTAATGTCAGGATGTGAAGTACCCACAGTTTGTCTGTAGTCTCACAGCACTAGAGTGTGCATCTGGGACTCTAAATGTATCTCAGTACCGGGAGCACAGACCAATCAAAGAGAAAGAGCAGGATAAAATTGAGATCAGATGGGATATCCACAACAACTGACTCAAAGAGTTGTTGCTAAGAACCGGACAAATAAGGAAGAGGAGAACAAGGTGGGATAATTTCTAAAATCAGACACGATGGGCCTCCCATTAGTATTCGAAAGTATTGAGTACCTTTGGATTTGTCTAAGCTGAGAGGTCAGAAACAGAAGAAGCACTGTCAAGTGGTTGAACAAACAGCACCCACCCCCACTGGCAAACTCAGCAGGTGCAATGGGCTGCTCGTTGTGCTCGTGAAGGATAAGCAGAGACCAGACCCCTTGGAAGGTTGCGCCCTGGGCAGTTGCCCATTCTGTCCATGTTTTAAAATGGTTCTGCAGTTGAGCCAAAGACAAACCAGTCATCTGGCTCATCTCTAAGTGCCGAAGTAATGCAGAGTTTTCAAAAAGTTTGGGATGAAAATTACATAAGCAAAATGTAAGAACATAAGGTTTTTATAATTCAAGCAGTGTTTCTTTAGAATATGGTAGTGTTTTCCCCTTTATATACAATTAGACCCCAGATTGAACAGGGGAATCAGTTACCTTTTGATACCTAGAGATTAATATCTACTATTACCCCACTGATTTTGAGGATGGGAATCTGGGCAGAGTGACACAGCCCCTCCAAGCCCAGTTTGCTTTCAGTAATGGACCGCGTGACACTATTGAAGGTGGTTATACTACCTTAGTTATTGTATTGTATTATTTTGCAAACCTTCCACTGCTCATTCCTCATTCCTTCATCAGACACCTCAACACATCCCATGCCTGATTTTGGGGGATGGGGTGCTGTCAGGTAGTTCCACTCTAATGCTACCCATGACTGCGGGTGGATTAGCCATTCTGGACTTAGAACACAATTATTTAGCTGCACAGTTCCAATGGATGTTTTCCTGGCTGTCTGGCTGCCCCCTGCATGAGACTGGATTTAGCCGTAAAGACTTTAAGGAGGGCTTACTCCACTGCTCATTGTTTCCTGCTGACAATTCTACCCAATGCCACCCAGGGATATCCCGCACGACTTTCTCTTGCCTTATTAGAACCCGTAAACTCACCAACATGAAAAACCTTATGCTCCTACAATACCTTTGGTAGGCTTCCCCACTCACACAGGACTGCTCAGGGCATCTCCGTCTGTGGCATGCTGCAGGCCTCTCAAAATTGGGGAGCTACTAGATTTTCAAACCCTTAAGGCAGGCTACAGTCTTCATCCAGGTCAATGCCTTTCTTGGGAACACTTTAAACAATCATTAAATGCCATATTTCATGTCCTCCACCTAGCACCAACCCCACTTGAGGTGTACCAGACACTCAACACCATAGGGACTGTTGGCAAATTGATAAGTTCATTGTACAGAACTTTCCTTAACATGGGAACCACTCCAGGGCTTCTCTCCGTACTAACTGGGAGACTGACATGGCCAAATCTCTGCACGATGCGGACTGGGCTAAAATATTGGAATATCCTCACAAAGAATCCCGCAGCTCCAGTTTTATATTCAATGTAATATTCTGAACTAAGTGTAAATTAACAAAAAATATACCCTGGAGTCACAGCTGCATGTCCTTGATGTGCTGTCGACCATGATGGGACATGTACCAACAAATTCCCTCAACGTAGTCCTATTGAGCGTATTTCCCTCCTTAAGTTCCAGAAACCTCCCACCAAGTTCCTCGACCTGGCTCTTCTTCAAGCAAAATGCAATATCACACTGCACTGGAAGCATTCACTTCCTCTGATTATTGTGAGTTGGACGAAGGTATTGCTCTCTTCGTTTTGAACTGAGAGCACCCTGTTACATAGGGAGGAATGAAATGGTCTGAGAAAATATTTTATTGCACAGGTGTGATATATTTTGATGGAGGGCTTTAAAGACTGCACCAAGAATGATACTCTCCACCTGTAATCCACCCAAACAAATACACTCTTGGTTTCTATATACTAGTTGTTCTTGCCACATCTAAGCAACTACACAAGGCAGTGGTCTAAGGGCACCTTTCTCCGTCATGATGTCCCCATTAGAAAACATTCTTCTAAGCACCACAGGGTTCATTGCTCTGCTTCCCTACTCTGATAGTCAATGCTGTCACCAGGACTGACGCACAACCCATTCCCAGAGCTGATGAGCTCATAGATCGGTTGGGAGCTGCCAAGTTCCTCAGCACGTTTGATTTGACGTCTGTGTACTGGCAGATTGCCTTAACCGATGAGGCCAAGGAGAGGTCAGCATTCTCAATCCCAGAGGGGCATTACCAATTCCGGGTAATGCCCTTTGGATTAAAGAATGCCCCTGCCACCTTTCAGAGATTGGTCAACCAGGTGTTGGCTGGACTGGAGGCTTTCAGTGCCGCCTACCTGGATGACATTGCAGTGTTCAGTTCCAGCTGGGTAGAACACTTGCAGCACCTCTGGGAAGTGTTGATGGCTCTGCAGAGGGCAGGCCTCACGTCAAGGCCAGTAAGTGCCAGATCGGGCAGGGCTCTGTAGTATACTTGGAACACAAGGTAGGGAGCGGCCAAGGTTGCATCTCTACAACCAAAGATTAATATCATTCTGGCTTGGGAACCCCCCAAGACCCAGACAGAGGAGAGAGCTTTTTTAGGTCTCACCGGGTACTACAGGAGATTTGTTAAGGGCTATGGCACCATTGTGACCCTCTTGACAGAGCTGACATCTAGGATGAAGCCCAGGAAGGTGTTCTGGACTGATGCCTGGCATAAAGCTTTTGATGCCCTGAAGGCAGCCATGTGCACGGCGCCCGTGCTCAAGGGACTCAACTTCTCCAAGGAATTCGTAGTGCAGACTGACGCTTCAGAGCATTGTGTGGGAGCGGTGCTCTCACAACTGAACGAAGAGGGCCTAGACCAGCCTGTAGTCTTCCTTAGCAGGAGACTACTCCCCAGGGAACAGAGGTGGAGTGCCATAGAATGAGAAGCATTTGCTGTGGTCTGTGCACTGAGGAAGATAAGACCCTACCTGTTTGGGACTCACTTCCGAGTTCAGACAGACCACAGGCCCCTCAGATGGTTTATGCAAATGAGGGGTGAGAACCCAAAACTGTTGAGGTGGTCCATCTCCCTACAGGGAATGGACTTTACAGTGGAACACTGCCCTGGCACAGAACACGTCAACTCTGATGGTCTGTCCAGGTTCTTACACGTTAGTGAAGAGAACTCCAAGTAGGTTTGGTAGTTCTCCCTATTTTCAGCTGGAGAGGACATGTGTTAGACCTGGCATCTTTTGGTGTGTTCCCCTTGTCTTTTTGCTTTCTGACCTCCCAGTTTTGACTCTGTTTTTGCTGGATTAGTGTCTCTGCGCACTTTCTTACCGCTGTTCAGTGTTAAAGTGCAAGTGCTCCTGTTGTAATTTGTGTTATGGATTGGTGTTTCCATGATTGGCATATTTGATTTACTAGTAAGTCCCTAGTACAGTGCACTGAGAGTGCCAGGGCCTGTAAATCAAATGCTACTAGTGGGCCTGCAGCACTAATTGTGCCACCCACAGAAGTAGCCCTGTAAAGGTATCTCAGACCTCCCACTGCACAGTTTGCGCCCAGTTTTCTAACTGCCATGTCGACCTGGCAAGTTCACCCATTTGCTAGGCCCTAATCTTCCCTTTTCTTACATATCTCACCCCTAATTTAGGCCCAAGGTACCACTGTGAGCAGGGTGCTGTGTATGTTAAATGTAGGACATGTACTGGTTTGTGTGGCATGTCCTGGTAGTGAATTACAGTGCATTTTGTTTTTCACTACAGAAAGGCTATCTGTCCCATCGGATAGAATGGGAGTTTTACTTATAACATCTTATAAGCATAACGTCCCATTGGGACAAGATAGGGAAATGGAGTTTAGTATGCCTGGACTCAAAATCTAAAAATGCTTCTTTTAGTAAAGATGATTTTTATGTTCTGTGTTTGAAAATACTACTTTTAGAAAGTAGGTATTTTCTTGCTCAGCCATCCTGTGTGCCTCTGCTGGGTTTGTGTATTGACTGTCTGGCTTTGGAGTGACAGGGGCTGGGGATGTGCATTCTCTTCAGACAGCCACTGGGGGAGGGGGGGGTCGAGGTGTGTCCTGCCTTTCATGAATGAGTCAGGATTGTGCAGAATAGACCTGGGTAGCATTTAGAGTTGTGGGAGGAGATTTCCTTGCACCTGAATGGGCTTGGTCTGCCTTGGACAATGCTGTATCCACCTCCTGCCGGGAAGCTGGGCCAGAGAGGACAGAACTGGTTTTTGCTGAGCACAACCACTCTCTGCCACAAGAGAACAAAGACATTTTGAGTATAAATATTGGGGTCCAGACCCCAGAACTTTAGAACTATCTGGAATCAAGGAACCTGCCAAGAAGAAGAGCTGGAAGAGTTGCCATGAGGAGTACTGCCCCTTTGCTGTATTGTCGCTTTGTTGGGTTGGCCTGCAGGTGCTGCTTTTGCCTTGGACAGTGAAAGGACTGGACTGAATTTTCTCTAACTTGTTTCTGAGTATCTCCAAGGGCTTGTAACCAAGGTTGCCTCCTGTTCATGAAGTCTCAGGGACAGCAAAGACTTCACTCACTTCTTGGCACCGCCTCTGGAAACCATGGGTTTCAGTTGCCGCATAGGAGGAAAAGTAGCCACCTCCGTCACCGACTCCGTCGCTGGCTCCTGTCCTGAAGGCACCGCAATGGGCACCGCTGCATCTCGCACCGCAACCCTGATATCACCGACGACTTTGACCGTCGCCATCGCCACTGAGCCGCTGCTTGCACCGTGACCTCTGGGCCTCGCATTCCGCACAGCCGCACTTCACCTTGCTGCCCTGGTCTCACCGACGCCATCGCTGCTCTTCAACTGACTCTGTCACCTGCACCACATCGAGCACCAATCCACTTCGCACCGCAGCAGTGGTCCCACAAACGCAGCTTGGTGACCGTCACCGAGCCACTGCCTGCACCGCGACCTAAGGACACCGCACGGTGCACCGCTACACTTCACATTGCAATCTCGACAGTTGCCACATCCGGCCGCATTGGCTGCAACACAAAAGGGACTGTTTACGAGTCTGTCGACGCCCCTGACCGACGCAGTCAGATGGAACTGTTGGATACTGTTGTTTACAGCACCGCAGTAGCACTGGACGGAGCTACCAACTTCAAGGAACTGTGTTTTTAAAGTATTCTTGCAGAGTGCATATTTTTAAGTACTGTATGCTGTTTTTTTAATCATTTTGGTCTTGTTTTGGATATATAAAAGTATTGGATATTTTTCTATACTGGTGTGGTGTCCTTTTGTAGTGTTTTAACTGTATTACTGTTGGTTATGTGCAAATGCTTTACACACTGCCTCTGAAATAAGCCTGGCTGCTTGTGTCAAGCTACCAAGGGGGTGAGCAGGGGTTATTTTAGGAGTGTAACTCCCTTACCCTGACTAGGAAGGAGGGTCCCTACTTGGAAAAAGGTTCAAAACATTGCAAACTAGACTCTCCCATTTTTAACAGTTAGTTATACAGAAATTTTTTAAAAATGGTGTGCTAACTCTTCATAAATAGCCCAGCATTGTTCTTCTGTAATTGTACAATAGAATATATTGCTACATACCTGGCTACTATTATGCTATGTAACCTCTTTCAGCATACAATAATAAAATCTTTCCAAAAAATCATATGGTAGTGTTCCAATTTAGTACATTAGATAACAACATTGCATTGACATTTATTTGAAGTGAAAAATGTTAACCATGAACTTTAAAACATTCATTAATCTTCCTTCTTGACAACACCAGGAGTGAACAAAGTGAACCAATTATCTGGTGTCCCTTACATCATGGCCAATATTATTGTTATCAATGGTGGAACATTACAGGCTGATAAAACATACGTTAGTTTTTTGTACACAGTCCATCTTAAATTAGTTGAAAGTGCTCTCAAATGTCACTATATGTAAATTAGGCACATGAAGCAAATTGATTTGACTTAGATCACACATTTAATCATGCAGCTGTTGGAATGGGTAAATACAATGTCAATGAATGCCATGATATTTGCAGGCCTGAAAATGGCAATACCAATAAATGCGATGTTAGCGTATGCCATAACCTGCGCCCACACAACAATGTCAATGCCCATCAATGCAGTGTCAATGTATGCCAGAATGTATGCACAAATGACAATGTTGTTACCAGTAAAAGCAATATTGATATACGCCATGATTTAGGAATGCATAACTATATCTATATCAGTAAAGACAATATCAATGCATGCTATGACAACTGCGCACACAATGTTGAGAATGTTAATAAAAATTATACCAGTGACTTCTATATTATTTTTAAGGGCGGGCAGAGAACTCCGCTCTGCCAGTGGAGTGTGCGGAGTTTTGTCTACTCCGCGCTCCGCTGAGAACGTGGAGTTTAGGCAAAACTCCGACTCTGCAGCAGAGCGGAGTTTGCCAGCCCCCCCTGCTAAAAATAGGCTCCCCGTCTCCACCCCCACCTAATAAAAAATATTTTAAAAAGAATTAAAAAAGAAAAAAACACACTTACCTCTACTGTGGCGTCTCCGGGCTACCCTCCTCCTTCTCGCCGTGGTCTCTCTCCTGCGCAGTTCTCGCAAGACGAACGTCCAATGTAGGGGTTTGCAGGAGAGAGACGGCGAGGAGGAGGAGGGCAGCCCGGAGATGCCACAGTAGAGGTAAGTGTGTTTTTTTCTTTTTTAAATATTTATTATTAGGGCGGGTGGAGGCGGGGAGCGGAGCGGAGCGGAGTTGTTTCCCAACTCCGTGGAACTCCACGTAGTGGCACTACCCCAGCTCCGCCCGGGGTTAATTATTTTCCAGAGTTCCAACAAACTTGTGTCATTGCTGTTGGATTTGCCCAAAGCGACCTCCCCGAGTCAAAGATACGTGGCCAGGCAGGTCCTGTGACCCACACCCATGCCATACTCTGTATGTTGTTTTTTTAATGATCTGCCTTTTATGATTTTATCCATAAAATCGAATAAAGATTTATATGAAAGATTTATATGAATAACAGGTTACAGGTGGGGTCTCTCTAACCCAAAGACAAACGCGCAGCCAGGGAAAACCCTGATTGATCCCACAGATAGATAGTTGCACCACAAACAGGTCCGAGGCAATTGGTCCCAATAAAACACAGTTGGCCACAGTCTTGCATTCACCAAAAGTACCACAAAGCTAGATACCACATGTAGATAGAAAGACTCAGCCAATCAGGACATGACATGCACACCACACATAGTGATCACGTGGTCCTCATGCCGGACATTGGGACACATGCACACTGGCCCACACTAGCTCTCCTCGAGGTCGAGAGCCACCTGTGTCCTTATCTTATACCCAAGCTTGTTAATTTATGACTGATATGCTTTTCAGTAATGCAGAAAGTACTTTGTTGTACCTCACTAGATGTATATAATACCAGCCAAAACTTTGTACACCAAGAGACTTTCCTCAGACGCATTCTGTCGAGACTCTTCCAGCCTCTGCATTTAATTAAACCAACTTGCTCCTGTTATGCCAAACATGGCTTGTCCTTTCATTTCTTTAAGGTGAATTCATATCCGAGCAACATTTTGGTGAGCCAGATAGGAGAGATTGTTGTAACGAGCCTGACTCCTGCAGAAGGACAAGGATCCCTGCCCGAATGGATTCATTTGTGCAAACAAGAACGGTGAGCAGATGCCATAATTGATTAGAAGTTCTGCTGAATCCACGGTCCAGAGGTCCGCCCGGAGGCCGCCGTCACAAGGGGAAGAGACTACAACTGATCCTTAGTCCCAGCATGTGGTGTATGGCAAACTAGGTCAAGGACGTAGATCATTTTCGATGATCAGCACGCTAGAGAAAGGTGAAGGTAGCTACAGTTTTTTTTAACCTGAACAGTTAGCCTTGACACAACAGTACACCCCTGACTCTTGATGTGTTATATAGGGTTACTCTTTTTAGATTGAAAAGTTGGGCATGACACAACAGTACATCCCCGATCCTTGGTGTGTTATATAGGATCACCACCTCAATCTTATTTTTTTGTCAATTGTTTTTCTGAGAGAATTCTGGGGTTTCTTAACACTGAGATGATCTAAAAGAAGTTAAAAGGTGGACTGCTGGGCATCAGGAAGTCGGTGCACACTACCCCTGGGTGTGACATAGGGTGTAATTCAAAACGTTAGGTAAAGTCAGACTTTGGTGCAATAAGGCTCAGCTTGTGTCAGGCCACAGAGGGTCGAGAGTTGTCAGGTGATTCCTTTTTCTGCACTAAGCGCTGCTACCTTTGTCCGCCGAGCCGATAGTGACAGACTATCAGGCTCACTTAGCTCTGTGTAATACATGGAGCATCCCCTCTCCTCGGGCCTTAGGCGCTAGGAGGGGGCTAAGGTTTTTTAGACAAATTAATCATTTTTTGCTGTCAACCTCTTTCTCTCTTAGTCTCTTTTAGATTTTTTCCATTTTATGCATTAATTGATGTTGTGATGCTGTCATAGTTTGAATGTACTGCATGTTTAAATGTTATGTCATACTAGTAAGTCTCTGCTTTATGTAATAATAACCAATTTTTTCCAGATCAGACTTTAACGTTTGCTAGTTTGTTGCTACAAATCAACTCGTACTGCTCTGAACTAACCATTGCATTCTGTTTCAGGTTGTTACTGTTTCATTGCATGCGTCTTTTGTTTAGTGGTAAATATCCTTTTTTAATGCATTGATTTTTTATGGAGCTTGTAACTAGTAGATTGTTTTTGGTACCACCCCGTGTACACTGTTCCCCAAGATTTTTTAAAAATTTTGCGCGTTGTTTATGGGTGAGTGCAGTTCAGCATTCCATCCGTCTTGTGCTTTCGACTTGGTCACTGGGGAGGTATGCTGCATGCTGTTGTACAATCGTGTGACAAACCTGTGCGGTGATGTATCCGTTAGCATGAGTTCTAGGGCCAGCAGGGTGGGCGGAGGGCATGGGAAAGTGTTGTGTAAGTGACGGCACGTTGCACGGATGCAGTAGTATAATAACATATCCGAGAAACTCAGTGATGCCTCCTCAATTAATGATGGCGGGGTGATAAAGGTGTTGTTAGGGTATAGGTCCGCAAACGTATTTATGCTGCGTTGTTTCGCTCTTATCACATTGCCTTTATCCGCTAGTTGGTGCATTTGAGGATTGTTAGCCAATGGGATAGATGGGGCATAAAGTATCTCACTCTCAGCCCTCTTTCGCAATCCATCCCAGGCCCAGCGCAGCATTTCGATTGTATCAATTTAGTTCCTGGGTCGTTGATTGCAGTGCTAGAGGCACTCCTATGGTTTGAAACCCCGTGATGACCTTTGACTACCATCATTTTAATTGACTTTTGGTGTTTCATTTTACCCTAGCATGAATGCACGTCCTGCATATGCCTTCTACCCTTGAAGATTTCTTTCGTATCTCTCACAGTTTTAAACTGGGAGCTGTCACAGAGTAGGACAGCTTGCCAAGAACAGAACGTGTGGGATGTGCATTTGAAAGCATGAGAGAGAGAGAGAGAGAGAGAGAGAGAGAGAGAGATGTGGAATGTACTGTTTGGTCCCGAAGTGCAGTGTTATAGGCAGTGGTGCACAAATGTGCATTATGTTGTACATTGAGAGATGAAGTATGTGATGTTATAGGCAGTGGTGCATAAATGTGCATTATGTTGTACATTGAGAGCTGAAGTATGTGATACTATAGACAGTGGTACACAAATGTGCATTGTGTTGTATATTGGGAAGTATTATGAAGTTCTTACTATTGGCTTTGACATGCCCTCATGTTTTCTTGAATTCTGACTCTGTCTTGCTTGAGCCTTTTGCACGCACAGGCAGGCCCCCAGAGTGCTCAAGTTGTTTGGGTTATTCACGTTCAAGGTTGCTTTGTTTTTGGAGAGGAGATTGTTGAATGTACCCTCGGAGACTTTTGTGAGCTTCGATAAGAAGGCTGCAAAATGTGAGAATGTAGAGGGAACGTGGGAACTCCTTTTGCCTCTAGAATGCTTGCATGGAAAGTGGCCAATTTCAGTAAGTTTCCTTGGCGCAAAAGGAAGGCCTCTCGAACCTTCTAGTGTGTTTTGAGAGTAGAAAGCTGAGGTTTGTTGACTTAGAAACCGGGATTGTTTGAGCCTGAATGGTGGACACATCGTCAGTGCAGGCATCTGGTTGCAGAGTCTTCTGACTTTGACTGTGAGTCCCCCAGTCTGGAGTGGGTCAGGATGATGATTGCACCAGGTGAAGTGTTTGATTTCTGATTGTTGCCATTGCGATTTGTGTCTGTTTGCGTGCTTATTTAGTTTCCAGTGGCTATAACAGTGATTGTGATGCGTGACTGACAGTGTACACCTTCAGTTTCCAGTGGCTATGATCATCTGAGGTGTTTTTTTTGAGTATTGACTTTGTGATGTGTGAGTGAGTCTGGGTACATAGCCAAAGTAATCATCTGATGTATTTAGTGTATATATCTTTCTGATTTCTTGCAGGACGTCCAGTATTATTTGCTGCTTGTGTTTATTATTATCTATGCATTTAACTGTTGCATTTGCCAAGTGTGTTATTATTGCTTGCATATACATATATATATCTATATACATTTGAATGCTGTTCATTTGACATCTGGGAAAGCCTTTCTGTTAGAGAGCATTGCATAAATAAAACCCCAAGCCTTATTCTGAAAAGAGAGTCTTTGATGTGCATCATTTTATAAAGTGAAATCCCTCTCCGGGGGGTGTGGTGTTGTGTCTATTGCTTTGTCATGTTTGAGCCACCATGTGGTATTCTGTATTATCTGGCTGATGGCGTAGCAAGACATTTATATGCTTGGTAGAAGGCTGTGTGCAGGGGCATAGAGGGCCGCTGTATCTATTTCTACCGCTATGTAAGGCTGGAACGGGGTCGGATATAACCAGTGATGGAGAAATTGAGCTTGTGCGCAATAGGCATAGAGGGGAATGTCCGGCGCGCCCAGGCCACCCTGATCAAGCGGGAGCGTAAACATCTCCCAGGAAACCCAGGCTTATTTTCCTACCCATACCAGAGAAATCATCAGAGAAGGTAGTGTCTTTGAAAAAGCTTGGGTGAGTGGGAGAGGGAGGATTACGAAGATGTATAATAATTTGAGAAGGACGATCATTTTTGCCACCGCTATACTTCCAGCTAGTGATAGCGGCAATTTAGACCAGGTTGCCACTTTCCCTTCTAGCCAGGCCACTGCGCGCCCATAGTTCATGCTCCAGGGTTCTTGCGTATCGCGGCTTAACCAGATCCCTAAGTGCTTGACCGGACCGTCCGCCCACTTGAGGGGGTAGTCCAGCTTGAAAGGTTTTGTGCTTTTTGTATGGGGAAAAGTGTTGATTTAGTCCAGTTAATGTGGATTCCCGACAGTCCGCCGAATTTGGTGAGTTCTCGGAGGACGGGGTGTACGCTCTCCTTGGGGTTATTTATAAAAAGTGTGATGTCATCGGCATATAAAGAAATGATCAGGCCCCTGGAGGTAAAGCCCAACCCCCTTGACTCATGATGATGTCTGAGACGAGCTGCCAGTGGTTCCATTGCTATGGCAAATAAGAGGGGTGACAGGGGGCATCCGTGTCTTGTTCGGCGAGTGATGAGGAAGGGATCTGAGAGCAGGCCATTCACCAGTACTCTACCTGTGGGTTCAGAGTAGAGAAATTTGATCTGCTGTAGATATAATGGGCTTATCCCCAGCCTCTTTAGAATGGTAAAGAGGTATGGCCATTCCAGAAAATCAAATACCTTAGTGGCATCTAGGGAGGCTGCCAATGCGGTCGTCTTGGGGGCTAAATAATGTAGCCCCCCAAAGAATGCACGGAAATTGTGTTCAGTTGATCTCCCAAGAATAAAGCCCGATTGCTCGGGTCTGGCGATGAGGGGTAGAAGTGGTTTTAACCTATTTGCAAGTAGTTAGGCATACATTTTATTATCAATGTTGATAAGCAACACTCGGGGATAAGAGTCCCTGTGGTTTGGGGCCGTCCTGGGTTTCAGCAGTGTTAATATGACTGCCTCACCCATGGTGGGGGGAGGACTCCTTTCGTTAGTGATTCCTGATAAACATCCAAGAGGTGGGGTGCTAGTTATGGTGCATAGCATTTGTAAAAGGAGGTTGTTAGCCATCTAGGCCAGGGGCCTTGTCGTCCGGCAAACTATTTATAACCTGCTGAATATCTTCCGTGGTGAAAGGTTCGTCAAGGTATGCCCTATGTGCCCAGCCCAGCCAAAGCAATTCAATGGAGTCTAAGTAAGACTCAAGGTCCACAGCTATGTCATGAGAGATAGAAGAATAAAGCGTAGAGTAAAACTTTGTTAGTTGTTCCAGTATCTCCTGGGGGCCTCTCACTGGTTTGTGGTCTTCATCTAATAGCTCTGTGATATATGAGGCATTACGTGGTGACATAAGGATAGCGGCAAGGGTTTTCCCTGGTCGATCTCCCTCGCCATATCACCTGGCCAAGGTATATTTCCCTACGAACTTTGCCTCCCTATGTGCCTCCTCCTCAAATTCCGAACGTTTTTCCCTGAGTGGTGCTAGGTCTTTTGGGTCGCTAGTGCTGTAGTATTGCAGTTCACTTTCCTGGATTTGTGATTCAAGGTTCTTAAGTGAATGTCTAATGACCTTCAATATGCCAGCCTGTCTAGCTATACATTTCCCGCATATTGCTGCCTTAAAGGCTTCCCAGAGTGCTGATATTGAGGATACTGACCCTTCATTAAGTGTAAAATATTCTATTATGTCTACTCTAATTTCTTCCCGGAATGCTGTGTCTAGAAAGGCCTGAGGCGGGAGTCTCCAACTTAATTCCCGACGAGACGTCGAAGGGAGTGTCAGTTGGAGCAAGCAAGGGGCATGATCTGACAGAGTCCTGGGCAGGTGTCTAATGTCTGTTGTCCATGACGCTATACCTTTGGAGACTAGCCAGAAGTCCAGTCTGGACCAAGCGTTGTGTTTTGTCGTAATACATGTTCCCTCTGTCTCCTCCGAGTGCCACTGTCTCCAAACGTCCACTAGCTCGTTGTCTGATATATTGGCATTCAGAGTCGCCCCTGCCTTGGGATGGAGCCTGTGGGATGATCCCAGTCTGCCTAGAGTGTCAGCTAGTATAGCGTTGAAGTGGCCCCCCATATAATAGTATCATAGCCGAATAGTGTGACTTTAGTCCAGATGTTGTTAAAAAATTCTGGTTCGTCTGTGTTAGGGCTGTAGATCGCTATCATGATGATTTTTGTATTCCCTAGTGAGACCCCCAGAATTACAAATCTGCCCTCCGGGTCTAACTGTGAACATGTCTCAGTCCACTCCAGGCCCTGGCGTATCAGTATGGCCATGCCTCTTGCGTAAGTGGGTATATCGATGAGTAAATTCCCCCCCCCCAACGTTTGTGCTGTAATTAAGTAGAACATGTGCTGTTCAAATGCGTCTCTTGGAGAAAGCACACATCGATACATCGATATTGTGTCTGGTCAGAAACGTCTGAATGAGTATAGTTCTCCTGTAGTCATTTAGGCCTCAAATATTCCAAGTGAGGTAGTTGTACGTCATCATGTGTACTAGAGATGTGTATTCAGTATGCCTGTGTTTGTGCCCAGTCTCTGCAGCTGTTATGTTATTTGGATTTTTAACACGCACGGCTACTCACGAGTGTCCCAGCGCGATGTCTTAAGGGGAGCAAGGTGCCTAGCAAGCGAAGAGGTGAGTTTTCAGTTTTTTCTTGAATGCTGTCGGGTCTGCGATATTGCGTAAAGCCAGGGAAAGTGCGTTCCAGGCAGCCGCAGCCCTCCGTGCCAAAGAACTACCGCCAAGCCTCTGGTACCTAAATCGAGGAACCAGAGCAAGTCGGTGAGATGCCGAACGTAACTGTCTCGATGGCACATAGAAGTTTCTGTAGATAGGAAGGTCCCAAGCCATGCAGAGCACGATGGGCTAGGACCAGTGATTTAAACTTCACCCGTTCAGCGACGGGAAGCCAATGAATGGAACGCAGGTGATGACGCACGCTATGTCTGGCAGAGATGCCCAGAAGAAGTCTAGCTGCCGTATTCTGGACCATCTGCAACTTTTTTATCAGGTAGCCAGGAATGCCAATGTAGAGTGCATTGGCATAATCTAGCCGGGACAGGATGAGAGCACAGGTGACCGTTTCTCTTGCTGCTTGGGGCAGGAGAGGAAAGAACTTTCTTAAAGTCTTGAGGAGACCAAAACAATTGCCGGCCAACTTCTTGATGTGAAATGAAAAGGAGAGACTTGCGTCAAACCATACCCCCAAGTTCTTGGCCTGCTTCCCTACAGAGGTGGGCAGGGGGAACTCAGGTGGTCAGAGAGCTTCCCGGAAATTGGAAGGGAATTTTCCAAACAGGAGAATCTCTGACTTCTCCTCATTACATTTTAATTGTGCAGCTGCTAACCATTTAAAAATGGAGGAGAGACAGTGATGAGCCAAGGAGACAGAATTGTCGTCATTGTCCCATGTAAAGAGCAACTGGGTGTCATCGGCGTAGGCCATCACCTTAGCTCCCAGGCTCTCGGCCAGATAGACCAAGGGTGTCACATATATGTTAAATAGGAGGGCGCTTAGGGAGGACCCCTGAGGAACTCCCGTAGTCACAGACTGTAGAGTAGAGGAGGACAGAGGCATCCAAATCTGCTGGGCCGGACCCTCTAGAAAGGACCTAAGCCAGTTCCAGGCAGTGCCCGACACACCTATCCTGGCAAGACGTGAGAGGAGAAGAGAGTGTGGGACCGTGTTGAACACCACCCAGAGGTCAAGCAAAATCAGTGCTGCCCTCCCGCCGGCATCCAAACACTCCCGGATGGCCTCCACGACCTCCACCAGCACCGATTCAGTGCTGTGAGCGGCACGAAACCCTGACTGTGCGGGATGGAGCAGTCCCTTACTCTTGACGAACTCCGTAAGTTGTTTGGTGACAACCTTCTCACACACCTTGGCCAAGCCAGGTAATAGGGAGATTGGCCTGTAGTTCCCTGGACTGCGAGGGTCTAATGACGGCTTTTTTATAAGTGGCAGAATGTCCATGGTATCCAATGTTATCTCTGTGATCTAGTAGCATAATGCGCAGTTGTTGGTAACTGTCTAGTGCAAAGATGTCTGTGTGCCCAGTTAGGTGGTAGTGACTGATGCTGCATTGTCCCTCTCTCCTTAACGACTAGTTTAACACTCTCTTCCCTCCCCCCTCCCTCACCAACCTCCCCAATTAGGTAATAAATAAGACCCCTCCCTCCCATGTCGCTTCATTCCAACACCCGAGCAACAATAAGATAAATCAAACAGGGGAGTTGTCCCTGGGGGCATAAAGGCGCCTGTGAACTACCCAGCCATGTGGCAGGGTGGCCGTGTAATGGGAGAAGAGTCAGGAGGCATTAACCAAACTGGACCATTTAACAGAGTAGTAGCAGGCCTTAGTGCAAAGAAACATAAACACAGTGGACTGTTCCTGCGATGTATGATGTCTGGATGTACTTCTCTTCTGTTTATCTGGTTTTCGCCGTTGACCAGTAGCATATCATTTCTCTAAGCCCATGTTCAACATCTGTTTTGGCTTCAGTGTCCATCTACCGCATGAGTCGTTAGCTTTCGAATGTCAACTTGGCTTGTTTGGCATCATGTTTCCCCATGGTGCCCACCGGGGAGGCATTGGCTTAATGAGATAATGCAGCAACCTTATGGGGTGTCCCTAGTAGGTTGGGCCAGTGTCTGATTTGCATCCTTGAGTTTAGCACCTTTAGTGTGCAGTATGCGCCGGTCCAACTATTGTGCTGTGTGCCATGGGGGACCACCTCCACATGCTCGTCTCACCTCAGCCAGCCAGCCCCCGTAGGGCGAAGACCCCCTCAGCTGTGTTCCCCCTGCTTATCTGCACATGCAGGGATTTGAGGATTATGGAGGGTCAGCTACTCCCGACAGCCGCCACGACCCCAGATGGAAGCGCCGGGTCCCCGGCTCAGTCACGCTTGGGGGATGAGCCCCACCTCAGTCCAACGTGTGCGGGTCTTCCCCTGCCACCGCGACCCCCTCCAGCGGTGCGGAGGGCACCCAGCTGCCCACTCCTGTCCGGGACAGCGTCATCCAGGCCCTGTGGCCTTCCCCGCTCTCGAAGCGGAGCAGGCCCAGCGAGCCCACACCAGGACGAAGTCAAGGCACGATCGCCCACCCGCAGCACCAGCAGGGATCGGACCAGTCCCGGCATCTGCCGCACCAACAGGAGTTGAAGCCACAGCAGGAGCGGCTCCCACCACAGCCAGGTCAGTATTCAGCATGCAGCATGCAGCAGGGAGTTGTCGAGTTTCGAGGGGGGCACACCTTATTTCCACTCACGGTAATAGTTGGGCTCAAAGGTTGACTCTGGCCGCCCCCAGTCTCCTCGGTACATTGGATATCTCTCTTGTGCCTTAATCGCCTCCCTCGTCTGGGTCGTCGGGACTTGACCCACAGTGCCAGCCCCACATATCAACTCAGCGGGGTCATCGGCATGCACAAGGCCCGGCACCTCTGGCGCTCCACAGACCGGTCACCTAGCTGCCAGTCTCCGCGTTCTGGAAGTCCGAGAAACCACTCATCTGGCACAGAACCAGGTCGTCTTTAGGCTTTATTCATTTTAGTTGCTCCATATACTTCTGTTCTTAAGGATTACTGACTTATATTTACTCAGCCGGCAGAGCCCTCTCAACGAGTGGCATCTTGCTGCTGGGCAAGACCACCCCCCGTTCCCCAAGATTAGAGTAGAATTTGTAATCATTTAAAGAATCTCGATACAATACAAATTAGCAAAATCCTTAAAACAAGTTCACCTATCTATTATGGAGACTTCACTAAGCCACATGCAAGCGAGATTCCCCACCCAGGCTAGGAATCTAGAGAAGCATTGCCGACAGTGGCACATCCATACCAAAGCCCACGCATTTCCCTGGCCTGAGAGGGGAACGTTCTACACCAACACCATAGAACATACAAAGACCCACATACAGACCAGATATACAGGACATAAGAAGGCTAAGTGTAAGGCCCTGCTAGAACTGTGAGCCATTTTCGAGGTGGCCCCAGCCTATTAGACTATCCCTGAGCCTGTAAGTAAGGCATCTGCACCTCCCCCACTGTACACCGGGAGGGATATGCTCTCGCTGATGCCGGTCATTCCAGTCGCCGCCACGCTGGGTTACACCAATACGCCTGGCCCAGCTCATACTGGTGCCAAGTCTCCTCTGGGTTCGACCTCTCACCCACCGGCTACGACCCATCAGGTCCAAGCCGAACAGATATTACATACTCCTGAACACCCCACGGGTGCCACAAAGTCAGAGGGAGGTTTTTGGCCCTATTAGAAGGTGATTTAACCAGTGGAGGGTAAGAAAGAAGCACCAGTCCCGCAAAGTCCTGGAAAGCCCAGCAGGGAGGGGAAACACCTCCCCGGAGGGAGCAGGAGCTAGACCTCGGGCCCCACATAGATATGAGCTGGGAGGAAAGCCCCTCACTGAGTCACACACGTCACCTGGCTGTCGGCATAGGAGAGGGACTGACCAGGAAATTAGTAGTCAGGAAAGCCTGACAGAGACACAATTGAGACATGGAAGGAGCTGCATGACACCCTTACGCGTGCACGAGTACAGCAATTACGAGGATGTCCGCCACTCCCCTCGAACGTGCTGGCAACACAGGGAAATGGATCTTATGCTTTGAAAAGAACACCACAGGTATAAACTTAGCTTTAGGTGACATCAAAAGTCTGTTCAGCAGCCTCATTGGGGAGCAGACCGAAAGGCTGTTTTCCAGAGCTTACATCCCAGCAGTCACCCTAATCAAAACCGAATATGATGTGGCTGCATTTAACTCATTCAGACACCAGATCTGGACTACCCTAAGGGAGATGTTCTCTGACTGTCCAGAGGTAGGAGGACTGATGGCAGAGAGCATAAATTCTGGGCAACCGTGACTGAATTCTTAGACAGAATGAGAGAACGATAGAGGCAGGAAATAGGACAGCCCTGGACCGCCACGGGTGCCAAGGTTCCATTCTTCTACAACATCCTCAAGAATGGACTACCCATTGAGATTTAGACCAGATTAGATAGTGTAATAGAGCTGGACACCAAACCTTGGTGGTAAATACAGTCCCACATACTGCACTATTACTGGAAGAGACAGGAGAAGGACAGGGAAAAGCAAGAGCAGGCCCAAAGATACACCGCCAAACTGGTCCAGCATAAGCTGAAGAAGACCGCCATTGAGGGGGCTGCTTTAGCCGTGAGCATCCGGATGGCGCCTGTCTCAAGGGAGCTCCGCTTGTTGACCCCAGAGGGTATCCGCCCAGTCCTAGTGGCCGAGGTCAGGGAAGCTGGGTCCAAACCAGTCACGTAGAATGCCACTGCTGTCACAGAATGGGCCACACGGCCATAGGAAAATCCATCAAATTCATTAGCGTCACCTCCAACAGACCAAGCACATAAAGTCCCAACAAGACCCCTGACTCTTGCAAACAAAACACTGCAAACAAACACAGTTCCAACCATTTCCCTGCAGGTTCCTACTGGGGTTCGCACACAACCTTCCAACCTCCTTCAAGGTCCTTTGTTGGAATAAGCAACATGGAAAAACACAGGCAACCGCCCACCGGGACCAGCACAAAACAACCTATAAACAGTCCGAAGATTCTTGATCCTTCAGAAGAAGGGCGTAACCCAGCAACTCAGCCTAATTAGAGAAAATCCTCATTTAACACCATGTGCCGAGGCCCAAGGGACACACACGTGTTAATGAAACATTGACCCACTACCCAAACACCCACTTCCCTTCACAATTGAATGCAGCACATGCAGGTCAAACAGACACCCCACCACGATCAAAGCATCACACCTTTAAACGGAGTAGCCCACAGGAAAAGTTTACTGTGTCCACCATAGCTAGGAGAGGGGGGGAATCCTAAATACAAATAACATTCAAACAGTTTAACACTCACTACTCCCCAAAAATTCTAGCACCCCTTAAACAGTTTTAAACTCTCCATAGCTAGACGTATGCCTAATCTTGTACATTCTTCTTCTTCATTCTTGACATGCATGCTCAGAGACCTCTCTCCCCCACATACGCCTACACTGAACAAAACACTAGTATTCCTCATGCACTACACAACGCACTCCTACACAACACCTGGCATCAACGCATTACTGCTGTAGGCACACAAACTACGAACAGGTCATGTTACATATGTTCACTGATACCTCACATCGTAGGCACAGACAGGCTTCACCTATCCCAGGAGATAGCCCCTGAAAGAGCAAAATGCCTCACCCATCTGTACATGGGATACCAAAATTAATAGGTACACATGGTTGGAAGGGAAGGGGCAACCCCTAATTTTATGGAAATGAGCACTGTGCTCTTTATGATTCAGAGGCAAAGGAACCATACCATTAGGCAATAATGAGAACTGCTGCGTGATGCTGTATGTACCGGACCTGCAATGCAGCACCTCCACATTGATGGATCTCTACTGGCAATGTAGTGACCTTGCCTACACCCAGCTCATCCACAGATGACGGGGCCACGGTACTCTTGTGACCATACACACCCCAACCCTGGCCATTCCTGAGGATCTGTCTGAGTAGTCTCAACATCCATTGCAAAAGAAAACAACTCTGTTGCATCAAGCTCGAAGGAGAAGAACAGCTGATTATTTTTGCTAGGCTCACAGTACAAGGACAACCCAGAAGAATTTAGACTGTTCACAGAGTGTCATGGCTGACAGTTCCTTGGGAGCAGTACTCTCAAAATTCCCACCTTACCGCAGCACCGATTCTGTGAGATATATTTCACCAGAAGCTCGGGGGGGGGGGTCAGATGAGGGGAAGTGAGTTAGGGATGGTACTGCGAGGAGGGAGTCACTTTAGAGATAATCACACTGGAACATAAATTGGCAGCAGCAATGTATCACATATCATCTGTTATAGTGTGGAACTTGTTTGGTCTCTTACATGTGGAAATACAAGAATTGTCACATACGCTGTATGGTTCCTATAAAAGTCTTGATATTCACAGCTGTAGCTAACTTGACTACATGCAGTTCCAAGACGTTAAACCCAAATAGTCGAAATGTCAAATCTGCTTTGAGCACACTCTCATATTTTGCAAACCATCTATTAATGTCAGCAATGCTATGAGCACAAGGATTCCAATCAGTTCCATATTATGCGTGCTTGGGCACTCTCTGAAGTACTGCAACTTAGTTTTTTATGGCCAGCAACTAGATGCAGTTTCAACAATGCGCAATTGAGGGCTCTCACGCTACCACGGCTTATTGTTACAAGCATTTCACTATGGCCAACAATATTGTATGCAACACCAATGAAACACATGCAGAATAATGAGAGAACGCAACGCCTCCATTGTCAATCTTGCTGCTTTTAAACACCTCTGAGACACTCTGACATAAACATGCACTGGAAGTCCTTTCCTTGCTTATGTGCACAGGATAAAGCTCACTGTATACTCCACAGAACGGGACCGCTCCAGGAACACTCCTCTGTCAACGATGGTTCATAATCGTGAGCGGCTGCATTAGGGTGTGGCCGGAATTTATGGTAGCGCCCCACCCAAGATGGCACCCAAGACCATGGGACTACTTGTGTTAACAGCAGGTTTACCACTTCAGCAGCTGTGGGAAGTCCTGAACAAGGAAGGGCTTGTGCCATCTTGGACAAACGATCCACCACTAATAAGATTGTGTCTTTTCTTTATCTTTTTGCAGAGCAGTAATAAAGTCCATTAATATACCTTCCCAGACGCGCTCTGGGGTCGGTAGTGGCATTAACAGTCCTTTTGTTTTGTATGCTCACTTTTATTACAAATGTATATGTCGCAATTCAGGATATATGTAGTGATATTCTGTCTCCAGGTGGGCCACCAGAAGTGGTGACTAACTAGTTCAATTGTCATGGTGCGTCTTGAGTCCTGATATGGCATGGTTATGGCACCATTGTAAGACTTGTTTTTGTAATGATTGTGTAGGGACATAGAGCAGTTGACCCTGAAAGGGTAGATTGTTCACTATGACTCATTGTTTGTCTTTGTTACGCCATTGTTTCAACTTAACAATGGGCATGTGTTCTTGAATCTTGTCAAAGAAAGCATCAGTGATATAGTAGTGGTAGTTCCAATGATCTGCTATGGGGTTATCATGAGTGGTGGGTCATGAGTACCCTGTGATGTAACACAGTCAGCACGGGACAAGGCATCCGCTTTGTTATTCATGCTCTCCAGGCGAATTGTGATTTGGAAACTGAACTCAGCAAAAAACAAGGCCCACCTCAATTGTCTAGAAGCCAAGGATCTTGTGCAACACAAACATTGTAAATTGCGGTGTTCAGTGTGCACCGTAATGGGACATTTAGCACCCAGTAGGTAGTGTCGCCATTCATCAAAAGCCAACCGAATGGCTAAGAGCTGATTTTCCACGATGGTATAGTTGCATTTGCCTGGCAAGAGTCTTTTTGAGAGGTAAGCCACCACGTGTAAATAATTGGTTAGTGTATCTCGCTGGGATAGGATTGCACCTATGGCACTATCGGAAGAGTGCGCTTTGACAACAAATGGTTGTTCAGTATCGGGGTGTTTGAGTTTGGGTGCTGAGGTAAAGGACTTTTTTAGACCTAGGAAATATTGTTCACAGTCTTGTGTTCATTTAAAGGGCACCCCTTTGCAAAGCAGTTTAGTTAACGGAATCACCTTTGTGGATAAATGATCTATAAATCGTCTATAGAGGTTTCCAAACCCCAACAAACGCTGTATGTCCTTTATATTCTGGGGTTGTGGCCATTGTGTGATTGCTTGTATTTTGCTTTCTGCCATGGTGATTCCATGTGGGATGAGAATAAACCATAAAAATTCCACTTCAGTAGTATGGAAGGTACATTTCGATAGCTTGCAATACAGACTGTGCTGTATTAGGGTATGAAGGATTTCTTTTACATGTTCCACATGCTCTTCTATGGATCTTGAATAGATGAGGATGTTGTCTATGTATACTGTTACAAACCTATCCAGGTATTGATGTAACACGTCATTTGCCAGAAATTGACAAGCTGCTGGGGCGTTACATAGCCCAAAGGCCATACCCTTTTACTCAAACAATCTGTAATAAGTACAAAATGCTGTTTTCCACTCATTCCCTACACTGATGCGTACTAGATGATATGCACCTCAAAGGTCTAGCTTTGTGTAGATGGAGGCAGTCCTGACCTGATCAAGGAGGATGGGAATGAGTGGTAACGGGTAACGTTTTTTGATTGCAATCTTGTTGAAGGCCCTGTAGTCAATTCATTTTCGTAGTTCACCATTAGCTTTTGGCACAAAGAACAGCAGCGATGCCATAGGAGACTTAGAGGGTTGGATAAAGCCATTCTTCAAGTACTTGTCTAGGTTCTCTCTTAGATGTTAATTCTCCTGCTCGGTTAGGGCGTATATATGACTGCATGGGAAATTGGCCCCTGGTACAAGATCGATTTGGCAGTCATATGTCATATGGGAAGGCAAGGTCTCTGCTTTATTGGCATTAAACACATCCCTATAGGTTTTGTTCTGTTCTGGCAGTTAAACATCCTCCTCAACTGCTGTGGTGATGAAATGCGTGATGGCACCAATAGGTGCCTATGCAGGTTTTGCTGATAAACAGACTTGAGAACACCAGTCAGATTCTAAATGGATGGTGTTTGTGCCCAGTCATTTTTTTCAGGTTATGCTCCGTTTGCCATGGCAGACCCAAGTTGATACCAAATTGAGTAGCGCCTATGAGATCAAACTTTATTTTCCCTTTGTGCACATTCACATTTGCTGACATGTGAGCTCTACTACCAGTGTGGTGAGTAATTCGAAGTCAACATGGTTCCATCCACCGCTCTCACGGTTAAGGTGCAAGGTGGACTTTACATATCATAGGCAATGACTTGTGCAGCAATCACATATACAGGATAGTAATGCAGACAATATTCAGTTTGCACATAGTGCTCACAGGTCAGCTTACTGCGCACAGTGCTCCATGCATACCATGTTCAGTTGCGCACAGTCAGGTGCGCACTCTGGTGCGCACAGTCAGTTGCCCAGACGAGTCATATGGGCCATGACACAGAGACTCAAGTAAATGCCGAAGGGTCAATACCCTTCTTCACCATGCAAATGAAGGCAAATGCCCACTGGTTGCAAATGACCAGGTGGGAGTTGCTGAAGATGATTAATGATACTGAGCCTACCATAAATGCTATCAAGGAAGAACTGAGAGCCATCCACCTTATGGTAATGCACCATCGGTATTTGTTAGACTTGCAGACCGCGATGAAGGTTGGGTTGTGTGCCAAGATTGGTGCTTCCTGTTGTACTGTATTACCGGAAATGACATGAACAATGGGACATTAGATTGTGCCATCCAAGAACTGCATTGTCTGCAAGCCTACATGAAGAAGGAGGGAGGTGCCCCAGAGCAGGCCTGGTTGCATAGTATTTTTTCATGGCTCCCCCTATGGGTGTTCAAACTATTCACCTCACTTATGCCAGTTTTCATTATTGTACTTCTGTTATGTGGTTTCCTGCAAGTGGGGGTTTTCTGCTTTAACAACACAGTCCTCAAATTAAGTAGTATGCACATAGGTAGGGAAAAAGTAACAGACACTACAGACACACACACACTTTTGAATAATATAACGTCATAACATATGAGGAGGATAGAGTAGTTGAAAAATCAACTAGAGGGGGGATGGGTTAATACAGTGTCAGTGAATACCATGATATGTGCAGGCCCAACTGCGGCAATACTAATAAATGCAATGTCAATGTATGCCATATCCTGAGCCCCCATAACAATACCAATGCCCATAAATGCAATGTCACTGCATGCCATAATCTATGCCTAAACAACAGCGACGATACCAGCAGTAGCAATGTAAATGTATGCCATAATCCATGCACGAATTACAATGTTGTTACCAGTAAAGCAATGTTGATGTGCCCCACGATTTAGGAATGCATAACTAGGTCAACATCAGTAAAGACAATATTGATGCATGCTATGACAACCGTACACTCAATGTTTAGAATGTCGATATAAAAATTATACCACTGACTGCCATATTATTTACCAGAGTTCCACAAACTTGTGTCATTGCTGTCATCTTTACCCACGGTGACCTCCCCATCAACCCCAAGTCAGAGATATGTGGGCAGGCAGGTTCTGCGACCCACACCCACACCTATTAAATAACAGGTCACAGATGGGATCTCTCTTAACCCAAAGATAAACGGGCACCCAGGGAAAACCCAGATCGATCCCACAGATAGATAGTTGCACCACAAACAGGTCTGCGGCAATTGGCCCCAAGAAAACACGTTTGGCAATTCCCCAAAAATATCACAAAGCTAGATACCACATGTAGATAGAAACACTCAGCCAATCAGGACATGGCATGCACACCACATGTAATGATCAGGTGGTCCGCATGCCTGACATCTGGACACATACACACTGGCCCACACTAGCTCTCCCTAAGGGCGAGAGCCATCTGTGTCTTTATCTGATGACGGAGCTTGTTAATTTATCACTTAGATGCTTTTCAGGAATGCAGAAATGTCTTTGTCGTATCTCACAAGATGTATATAATACCAGTCAAATCTTTGTACACTGAGAGACTTTCCTCTGGCGCATTCTGCCTAGACTCTCCCGGCCACTGTGTTTAGTTAAACCAACTTGTTCCTGTTTTGCCAAAAGCTTCTTGTCTTTTAATTTTTTAAGGTAAATTCATATCTGAGCAACACAGGGAATCTGGAATTTGAACCCAGGCTTCCCAGTTACACATAGTGCACTTAAGCCACTGACTAGATTAATTTATTTTCCTAAATCCCCTTTAAAACCGGAAGACATTGTTTTTGTACTTTTCTGTAAGATGAATAGTGAACTATGTTAAATAAATACAGGCCACAGGTTAATCTAACACAATGTTTAAAAAATAAAAAAAGATCCCTAATGAAGGTAAGGGAACACAGGGCACTATATGCTTATATCACTGTCTTTTTAGACATTAAATTGCTATTCTAGAGGTAGGTGAGCCACTGAGAACTTGAGCCAGCCTCAAGCCTGAAGCCTAGCTCTGGCTCAGCTTGTAGTCCTGCTAAAACCTAAGAGCCTTTAACTAATCTGAGCTTTCATGTAGCTTCTGCTTGCCTCCCTCTCTGCCCAGGATGTGGTGTTAGTGCCAGTGCTGCCGACTTTGGAACTTGGGAATCAGGTTCAATTCTCAGCATCGGCTCAACATCCTGTGATCCTGGGCAAACCACGTAATCTCCTTATGCCTATAAACAATGGAGGTGTCCTTGTGTAATGTAAGTGGTGCTCATGTAAAGTGCGCCAATACCTTTGGGTCAAGTTTGCGCTATGTAAAAACTGCATAAGTAAAGACAAATACATACACATTTCCTGGCTGATTTGTACTAAGTTAAATTAGAAACCTAGATAAATCATGGCTTCCCTGCTTAAAATGTGTGATCTTAGGCTAATGTGTTACTTCACCAAAACTCTTTTTTCTTCATTAATGCATATGAAATCTCTTTCAAATGCCTGAGTTCCAAAGACCTATTACATTTGATTTATTAGACTATAATGTGATTTATTAATGTCAATGCTTCACGTTGAAGAAATGCACTTTTAAAAAAAATTTAAGTGATTTTATCATATTTTATGTGAATTTTTGTTATATGATTTACATAACAAACATATCAGGGCTTGTCTCGTGCACGGGCTATAAGATCCGAGCCAGAGTCTTGGCTTGGCTCTGGCTCAGCTCTCCTTGTTAATTTGCTGGATTGCCCACCACTAAGCTATTTAATGCAGCAGTTGAAGTGTATTAGTATGGATACTGCAATGGCGAGTGGTCAGTTACTGCGGAGGCGGAATTAAAAACATGGCTAAAAAGCACAAAATGTTCTGTAACTGTTTTGTTGATCTTTCACCATCAAGTAACTGCATATAAAATAATGCACTCCTTAACTGAATAATAAACAAAGTTAAATCAGTGGGAAACGCACTATTTTATGTAATGAAACCTCTATTGGTTAATGTAATCATGACATATGTAAATGTGTGCAACCAGAAACCCATATAATTGAATCCTGTTTGGTGAAGCAGGGAAAAGTGACTTGTATTTTTAGTGCTAGGAGGTCTGTGAAAGCCCTGTGAATGTTTAAGTCATTATTTTAAACGTGCATTACACACAGTATAATCTAGGCTGCATTGAAATGCACATATAAATTTATGTTAAAGATAAAAAGTGCTTCTTAAATATAGATTTCAGTAATATGCAGATTATACCTAGTGCAAACAATTTTTATAATTGTCCATTAAAAACACACACTCCGCAGGTCAACTTGGAAACCCCTTTCACTACCTCTCAAAATGAAAATATCTATGTCATCAGGAAGCTTCATGTAACTCCATCAATTAATGCCTAACCCTGCGCCAGAGCAGCCTTTACACTTGAAAATTAGCCAATTTAACACATCAGCATTTCTTCGGGGAAGCAGGCACCTTGACAAGAAGGCTTCTTTCTTTTCAGCTGTCTGCTCATCCCTCGGGAGTACAGCACACTAGACTCCCTCCCTTCCACTTCAGCTGAGGAATCCCAACTGTGTAACTTTTATCCTTTAGCTGAATGGCTAAAATTAAGGACAAAGACCACCTGTTAAGACATGAATCATGGACAACAGACATTAGGGCTGATTTATATGCCAGTCTATGAAAATTATGTTTGGGTGGTCACCCTAGGCTCAGTTCTTAGTACCCATTCACGAGCCGAGCCCTGAAAATGTTAGCAATGTAAATTACACAACAACTATCATGTAAAATATGATAAAGCCTCTTTAACGTTCAAGAAAGTGCATTCCCTTAACATGTGAAGCTTTGACATTAATAAATCACATTATCGCAATGCATCAAGAAGTACTTATCAAAAGTGATAGTTTTAAACATGAACCATTAGTGCACCAAGAGGCAAGGCAATTGTCATGTAAACACACTACGTGACCCAGATTATTATAGAGCAACATTATAGTCCATTAAATCAAGCACAAGGTTTTTGTGCAACTGGAAATAACTGCTCCCGTTCACCCCCAAATTTCTCAAGAAGGTGATAAACCACCAGTTCATCGAACACCTAGAAAAAAACAACCTGCTCGACGCCTCCCAATCTGGCTTCCAATCCAACCACAGCAGAGAGACTGCCCTGATAGCCACCACCAATGACATCAGATCCATAGTTGACAGAGGTGAAACAGCAGCCCTGATCCTCCTTGACCTTTCAGCGGCTTTCGACACTGTATCACACCAGACCCTCATTGACAGACTCAACAGCATCAGCATCCACGGGGACTCCCTCAAATGGTTCACATCCTTCCTCACAGGACGAACTCAGAGAATCCATCTACCACCCTTCACCTCAGAGCCAAAAAGCATCATCTGCGGTGTACCCCGAGGATCGTGCCTCAACCCTGTTCAACACCTACATGACACCCCTCCCCGACATCGTCAGATCCCACGGACTCAACATCATTTCCTACGCAGGTACGACACCCAACTCATCCTCTCGCTACCCGAAGACCCTTCCACCACCAGAATGAACTCCTGCAATGCCATAACCATGCTCACCGACTGTCTGAGGACCAACTGACTAAAACTCAACACCAACAAGACAGAGTTACTGATCTTCAAGAACAACACCTCCCTGTGGGACAGCTCCTGTGCCACTGGAATCAAGCTATCCTGGCTGAAGAGGGGTGAAACCCCGAAACCGGTCCTAGGATGCTTGTTTCCGGTCCAGGGAGGACCTGGCTTGGCAGTTCGGGCTGGACTGTTCCCATGAGGCACAGGGTCAAGACTGATTTGCATATGGCCAGGTCTAAACTGGGGTGGCATGGTGAGCAAAAGAATGATGGATTTAACCCAGATCTCTTGACTGGGGGTGAATGTTTTGATTTGTTCTGCATTCCGTCCATCAATTGTGTGTCTTTCGCAACCTTGACATCATCCTTGACAGAAAGCTCACCATGAAGTGCCAAGTCAACGAAGTCACCTCCTCCTGCTTCCACACCCTCCGCATGCTCTGGAAAATCATATCATTAATACCCATCAAAACCAGAAAGACCATCACCCAGGCCCTTGTCACCAGCCAACTAGACTACGGAAACGCACTCTACACAGGCATCAGCACCCAACTCCTCAAGAGTCTCTATACCATAGAGAACGCAACAGCCTGTCTTATCCTCAACCTCCCAAAATGGGCCCACATCACCCCCACCTCAGGAAACTCCACTGGCTCTCCATCCAGAAGAGATGCCAGTTCAAGATTCTGATACAAGCCTATAAGTCCCTACATGATCAGAGACAAGCATACATCAACCACTGTCTGAGATTTCACCAATCCACCAGACACCTACGGTCCACCAACCTGGCCCCCGCATACACCCCGCATCCTCCAAACTCACAGCGGAGGTCATCCCTTCTCCTACCTCGCTGCCATGGCCTGCAATGAACTACCCCTCCACCTATGGACATCACCCTTCCATGCGGATTTCAGAAGGGGACTCAAGACCTGGGTCTTCGACTGAGACAATCGAAACCTCAGCACCCGGATACCCTCAGAGGTGATGAGTTGCTCTTTATAAATGATCGATTGCACATATTTTCCTAAGATCCTACAATTTAAGGGGGGAGCCTGCAATTTATCCAGGTTTTGTGGTTTCACTTTGTACAAATCAGCCAGGAAATGGGTCTCTCCTTGTCTTTCCTTATGTTAAGACTTTGTATTTATCTCTTTGTTTGGTTTTCTGGAGAATTTATATAGCGTGAACTCAACAAGAAGGTATTGGAGAGCTTTACCTAAGCGTTAGTTACATTACACAAGGTCACATTTGTTGTTTATAGGCAGGGGGAGATTAAGCAATTTGTCCAGAAACAGAGGATGTTGATCCAATGCCGAGACTCCAACCCGGTTTGCGGTTCTGGTTGTAACCCCACTTCCTGGGTAGAGGGAGGCAGGCAGACAGAAGCCATGTGCAAGATCGGCTCGTTATGGGCCCGAGGTTCCAACAGCACCTCAAGCTGAGCCATAGCCAACTTCAGACTCAAGTCTGGCTTCCGCTTTCAGTGGCTCACCCACCTTTAATAAAAATGATAATGGAGCAGGAAAAGGCAAAACAAGAGGTTTTGTTTTACCATACAGAAACATACAATGAAGGCTGCAATCCATTGGCATAACAAAAAACAGAATGTGAGGAGGGGCCCTTTTGTCGCCCGTATCTCACAGATATTCCTTGAGCTGAATAGGGGTCCCACCATTGAGGAGCCCATGAAGGGTCAAAGGTCTCCCTGTGCCACAGATGCCTGCATAATATCCACGCTGCAATCAAACCTTGTCCTTAAACCTAATTCCCCTTGTTTCCTGCTTCACTGTGTCACAGCTTTCTCTTTCCATCTAGTTCACCAAATGCTTAGCATCAAATAGCTAAATTATGTGCGAGTATTTATTTACTCCCATAACGTACTGTAGAGCAGAGGGCAGAACTAAAAGTGTCTTACAGGAATTGTGACAGAAGAAGTGTGGTGCGGCTGCATGTGCTGCATCACCAGCTTTCACCAGCTAATTCTAGAAAAAGTGTAAACAATGTATTGAGCTAGTAGCCAATGCCAAACATGTTTTTACACATACACTACCACATTACCTAATACACAATATAATTAATTATTTCTATATTGAAAAGTCACTCATCCACATACGTATGTTGTCTCTCATTCATAAGTCATTTCCACCTTTCACAAGTCATATCATTTAAAATGCCCTGATTGATAAATGAGCTGTTGATCTACTTGCCTACATCACATCCAATATCTTCTCTCCATGTATGAATGCTTGGTCACAGATTATATTATATTATCGGTGTGAACTAGCCATATTTCAAGGCTACTTGAACCTCTTCCAGTCAAATAAATAATTTAAGAAGATAAAATTTGACTTTACATTAAATAAATCTTACACATTTATTGAAGATATATAGGCCTATTACAAATACTCTGGGTTTAATTGTCACTCTTAGGTTTGGCAAGCTGTAACCTCTCAGTTTCAAAAGAAACATTGTCTGAATTTTATAGAGGAAATTCTCTTTGAATTTGTGACTTTTTCAGAAAGCTAAGTCTTCACATGTTTGTCTAATGATCAATAACCTGTTTTTGTTCTGTTTTGTTTTTTCACATTCAAAGTTTTTTCTCTATTCATATGACATCTTCTGTACCTAAGCTTCCACCTTGTTTAGAATTTGTAATCTAGAAAATAATTTTCTTTAAAAATATTGGGTCACATGTACTAGGGGTTTTAGCGTCACAAAGCCTCTGATTTGCTAAACCAGAAGCGTTGCGAGTGGTAAAACTATTTTTCACATGTACTAAGCATTTCTACAATTTAAAAAAGGTTTTCTGAATAATTAAATAAGCTTAGAAAACCATAGCAAATCGGTATTTTGAAGGAGTGTATTTAGGGCATCCCTTACAAATACTGATTCTTTATAGTATGTATTAATGACTTGAGATTCAAATTCAGTTTCAAAACAATAATATTTTACTGACACCTGAAAGGAGGTGGTAACTAACCCTGGGTGTAATACTTCGCTACGCTCACAGAGCATGCAAAGTTTGTGCTACTACGCAAATTGCACGTAGCAGAGTGAAAAACTGTGCTAATTGACATAGTATAGCAGCAGTATAATAAACACCTACAAATGCTTTGATAAAGCAATTTTCTATGCTAAAAAGCATATAACCAATTTACAAAAGTGAACTTTGACAATGAAAATATCAAGCAATGAGAGAGGTGATGATTTTGGGGTCCCCTAACCTAGGGGAGGACCAAGCAGATGCTTTGAACACAAAAAGCATATCATGCTGAACGATTCAGTGGTGGTCCCTTCCACCTAGGACCACCCCAAGCACAGTTATGGGCAAAAATACAATCCCAACCAAGGCTCTGCAAAGCATTATGGGACGAGATTAGCAGTGGGCAGTGAATATTATAGTGTCCAATATCAAAATAATTCTACAAAGAGCTGCAGTTCAACTAGTCGTTACTAGATGTCCCTCAGGAGTCAAATGCAAAAGCATTGAAATTATTAATACATCAAGCTGCAGTTCCACTAGTCGTTACTAGATGTCCTCACGAGTCAAATGCAAAAGCATTGAAACCCTTTCATGAAGCTTTTGCATTTGACTCGTGAGGATATCTAGTAACGACTAGTGAAACTGCAGCTTGATGTAATAATAATTTCAATGCTTTTGCATTTGACTCGTGAGGGACATCTAGTAACGACTAGTTGAACTGCAGCTCTTTGTAGAATTATTTTGATATTGGATACTATAATATTCACTGCCCACTGCTAATCTCGTCCCATAATGCTTTGCAGGGCCTTTGGTTGGGATTGTATTTTTGCCAATAACTGTGCTTGGGGTGGTCCTAAGAGGATGGGACCACCACCGAATCATTCAAAAAGATGTGCTTTTTGTTTTCAAAGCATCTGCTTGGTTCTCTCCCTAGGTTAGCGAGGATCCCAAAATCATCACCTCTCTCACTGCTTGTTAATTTAGTATATGCGTTTTAGCATATAAATACATACATACTTATTTTATCTTAATTTGCACTGTGCAAGATGCCGTTGGTAATTATTGTACAGTGCAGACAAGCACACAGCTACGTGCTACGCAATTTGTGTTGTGTAGCTACGTGTAGTTCAAAGTGTACTTCGTGTAGTGCTACTACGCAAACTATGCCCAGGGTTAGTGGTAACCCAATCCCTGTTGTGACTGTTTCAAAAGCATTTTTGAGGGTAGGCCATGTTGGAGGGGGGTGGGGCGCATGGCTTGAAACGGAAGGAGCATGGCTGCTTTCTAATGTGGCCCCGGAGCTGAAGGGTAGAGCGGTCGAACTGCGGGTGACTTTTTTCTTCCATGGCTCACCTTTGTTGGAGGAAAACATTGTGGGAAATATTGCCCTTCCCTTTCATCCATCTCACGATGGGAGATGTGGTAGCTGTGAAGTGTATTTCGGCATGAAGGTGGGCGAGCTGACTGGAATGAGTCGTGCTCGCCGTTTTGTGATTTACGAAATGGTGACTGAAGGCACTTCAGAGTGCTCTGCATGACTGTGATGTATTCTACTAGTTTCAGGTACTTTTACACATCATTTTTGATATTTGCTGCCAATACAATGCCTTTATCTAATAGATACGCTCTATTCCATTTTCTCTATAGCACTGCCTATTTGGATCCTACCTCCAATCATTTTTTTATGGTGCTATTGAACTTCAGCTAGCATTTGGTGGGTATTCCCAAGATATTCAATTGACAGCTTTTCTGTGGGGAAGACATGAAATTTGAAATTTAAATCTCCCAACATAGAGTCGCAAACCACCACCTCTACGCTCTCTGACCCTAATCCTTTCTCACTTTTTATGAATGACTTGGAAGCTCTAAGCCTCTTCCACAGAGTCCTTCAACTTCTTTATCGCGGGTTGCTCATCCTCCAGTGGCAGGTTCCTCTAGGTCTGGTTCACAGCTGAGTGGCACTTCAACTCTTTCCTCACGCAAAAGAGTTAAAAAGACTCACCTTTGACAGTCAAGTTCCCCTCGCCAGTTACATTGTAAATGCTTTTGGAGGAAATACATGCCCTTAAACCTTATATAAAGTAGAGTAAACAATCCTTGTGAATATTCAATCATAAATGGTTTTTATTTGATAACAGGATCACAGTCACAGAACATAAAATTGAAGCCCTGCAGGACGCTACTCATCAACCTGCATTTCTGCAATCTGAAGTTCCTCAACTAAAGAGGCAAGCTGAAAATCTTGAAAATCGACATTGTTGTAATACTCTTCGAATTTATGGATTGACACGAGCCTTGGGAGGCTCCAATCCTATTTCATTTTTAAAAATGTAATTCCTAAAGTTCTTGGAATGCCAGAGACATTTTCTTTGAACATCCAAAAAGCTCACCAACTGGGTCATGCTCCTAAACTTGCGTCTACCTCTTCAAAACCCAGAAGTGTCATAATTTTCTTTCTGGAACACACTAACTTATTGATGGTTCTTAGGGCAGTTAAAAGTAAAGGTTGTATTTGCAGGCTGGGATCTAATGTTGTTTTTTACACAAGACTTAGCCAAGGCTACTGTGGATAGGCAAAAGACGTTCTTGGACATGTGTCCTGCTCTCAGATCTCTTACTGCAAGATTTGGCCTATTTCATTCTTGTTTGAAGACCCAGTATTTGTGCTGAAATTCATTCACAGTTACAGAAAAGAAGCAATAGACGTGACAAGACATGCCTCTACTTAACTTCTTTCAATACTAGTGGCTGTTTCTCCGCAAGGGCAGGCGAGCATTGCCCCCCCCCCCACTTGCTGCGAGCCTCGCAGGAAAAATAAAATGGCAATGAAAAGATTTCATTGTCATTTTATTTTTTTGACGTGTGCACTGCAGCAGGCAGCCTGATCCCTGGCCCAGAGACATGAGGGGCATGTCCTCTGCTGCTGAATGGTAGCAGAAGACAGGGGCAGAGGTTGGCTGTATTCTCCACAGTGCACAAATCAGTTTTGCCAGATGTTTTGTGCCAGCCAATGTGACGTGCAATTTTAAGCTCTCCACTCAGCTGTTTTAAACAGCTGGGTTAAGACCAAGCACAGGCCAACAGGGCCTGAAGCAGCGTCCAGGCAGCCTGCTCCATCAAACCCTGGTGCTGTTCTCACAGCATGAGAGCAGCCGCAGGATTTGTTACGGGAGATGGCTGGGCACATGCTGGAGGAGAGAAGACGATTGGGACGAGAGCGAGGATGTGGAGGCTGGTAAATGACTGAGGGGCATATTATCAAGGGCTGGCGATATAATTATCGCCGCTTTAGCGTCCGTTTTTGGGCGAAAAGCGGCGATAATTATATCGCAATATCATCAAGAACACGCTAGCGCGTGTTTCCTTGATGTAGAGCCCGTTTTTTCACAGCCTCGCCTTGCATCGCTAATGAGATGCAAAGAAGGCGTGGCTGTGAAAACAACACATGTTAATATCGCGAAGGCAGCTTCGCGATATTAACAAGGAGGTGCAGCGATAAAAAAAATCGCGCTACCTCAGCTTTAACTCAGGAATTTAACGTCTGTTAAATTCCTGACTTAAGCATACTTTTCATGGGAGATGGATTCTGCTGATACGACCACAGGGTCGTATCAGCAAGGAGTATCGCCGCTTTGCAGGGAACATCGCTGGAAAACCAGCGATGTTCCCTGCAAAACGGCGATTTCACCGCTATCGCTGGAATTCTTATCGCCCTGGAGTAACGCGTTGTTAATAATGCGCTACCAGGGTGATAAATTCCAGAGATAGACGGCGATAATTATCCTAGCGCTAAGCGCGCTTTGTGATAATTATCGCCGTCCCTTGCTGATATGCCCCTTATTTTCTTTTTGTTTTGATATATTTTGTTTGTGTAAACTGCCCTGCATGCAAATTCTGTGTATTTAATTTCTGAATGTCATGAGGCTCAGAGAATTTCGTAGATAGATGCACGATCACACTGTGTTTGCGCACTGACTATAGGATAATGCTTCTTGAACAAGCCCCTTGAATCACACTTGACGTTTCGAGGTAGTTTTAAAGGCAATGGGCAAACTAGACTTTGCGCCGAAAGAGTGCAGTGCATTTGGGATTAGCAGATTGTGCCACGGTATAGCAGTTCACACATCTCGGTGTACAAGGGCCTGAAATTTGCTGCTAATCATGTTTTTGAGGATATTTTAAAAGGTCCAATGCATTTAGCAATAAAGTTCAATTACTAGTGGCTGCTCGTTCTACAGGTTAAGAATATGCCATAGAGCGTATAGGGCTTTGCAGTGCACATGAAGTGTGGACATAGCACGAGCAGAGGGGCAGGGCACGAGGCAGGGGTGCAGTGCACAGTCAGGAGTAGCACATGAAAGGGGTGCTATACCATTTATTCAAGTGATTCTCTCGCTGACAGTTTACTGAACAGCAGGGGAAGTCTACAGGTTGCCAGTATTGAGGTGCGACTGAATGTTGCATCAGAGGAGTTGCGGGGGCTCTTCAGCACGGCTGATGACAAATAGAGCTGCGTGCCCCCGCAGAGGGTGGGCAAGCTCCAGAGTGTGAGGATGGCAGCGGTGGGCAGTGTAACATCCTGAGCAGCGGCGGTTTGCCCGTCCCACCATTCCCCATAGCTGGCAGTTTCCACTGTTCAATACCACAGATTGTTTTGATGCTGTCATTATTCTTATACATTGTTATTCATGTAGAATACTGATGTATATTTGTTCTCTCTTATTTCCCCACATTTAGGTCTGCTACCTCACCTTGCTGAAATGTACCTACACTCATCTCCAATTATTTATCTGTTTTCTAGGTATGCGGTGTATGCTATCTTATGTTTTCGGTGTTCTAATTATTGCTCGCTTCTTCCTTTTCTTTTCCTTCTTCTCCTTTTTTTTCTTCTTTTTCACCACTATCCTCTCTATTTTGTTTTATTCTATATAGATTTTTTATTGACTTTCACTTTCAGCATTTTGTTTATTCTTCATGTATAAATTGTAATACTTATATCAAATTTGATGATACTTGTTTATGCCTTTACAAATAACCTCTTGGAATGTTAGGGGTTTGGGTTCACATATTAAATGGCAAACAGTTTTATCACATTTAGCTAAGTTAAGAGATTATATGATCTGTTACAAGAAACACATCTGCTACAAGCTAAACTTAATAAACTAGCTCAAACTTTGTTGAATCAGAAACAAATTGAACTGTTGTTCCATGTAAAAAATCTCTAGATGTTCACTTAATTTTTCAAGATTGTGATGTGGATGGGCAATGGCTTATTGTAAAACTGATAATGAATAAAATTCCCGTTTCTATCTTTAACATATATGCACCCACACAACCTAACAAAAATGATTTGACCTGACATTTGTCATAAATTAACGTCTATTTAAGATGATTACTTGATTTTAGGTGGAGATACAATCTGGGCATGGATCACTTTATTGACTGCAATTCTAAAGTTATGTTTATCCTGGTCAATATTCATAAACAATATTTATCAAAATAAGTCAACGATCTCTGTAACTTCTTGGAGACTCAGTAATCCAGTATTGAGAGAATGTACCTTCTTTTCCCCGGTACACTCTTCTCAATCCATGTTGGACCATTTATTTATTTGTAAAACTTTATCTTCAAATCTTTTGAATTCAGAGATTGGATCTATCTTAATATCTGATCATGCACTAGTTTTTGTGGATTTAGATTTAATCCCTGTATCTAAAGGCAATAAAAGATGGAGATTTAGTAACTCTCTTCTATTGGGTATTCAGTTTACTCAAAGGTTTGAAAATGTTATACAAAAATGTTTCCTTTTAAATGATACTCCTGATATGTCACCTCAAATTCTGTGGGATTCCTTCAAATCTTCAGCCAAGGACTACTTAATTTCATATATATCTGAAAAAAGGAAGTAAAATATTTAAAAAATCATCTGAAACCATGAAAAGTATCAAACGATTGGAACCACTACTAAATCTGAATCCTTTCTTGATTAATTAAATGATGCTACATTTAGATTTAATAAACACTCCACTGAAGCAGCAGACTTATATTTACTTAGATCAGCGCTAAGTAATTTTGGGGGCGAAACAAAGCCGGTATACTGCAGGCCAATTATCTTGAGATTAAACCGGAATTAATTAAAATTGAATCCATTGTAATGGACAACAATATTTCTCTTCTCAAAAATTCTGAGATCCCAGAGGAATTTAAAACCTATTACTCTAAATTGTTTTCCCTTCTTTGAACTATATTGCACAGTCCAAAAGAACATGATTCCTCTACAGATTTTTCTCCACTAGAAAATGAAATCATCATTCAGGAGGTTCTCATGACAATGAACGTGATTAAAAATGGAAAGCTCCTGGTCCTGATGGATTTTCAATAGAGTTATACCTTTATTTTTCAAAATCACCCAAAATGTATAAACTATTTTCCTTCTTTATCAGGAAGCAACACATACAGGGAAAGTTTCAAGATGTCCTGGTTTGTCTAATGCCCAAAGAGGGTAAAGATCTTACATTTTGGAAAAATTATATACCTAAAACTTTGGTCAATTTGTATTATAAAAGTTTTGCAAAAGTTGTTGCTCTTCATGTTGAATCATTGCTACTCAATCTGATAGGCCATGAAGAAATGAGATTTGTTAAAGGTAGACATTTATTGGACACTACCAGATTATTTTGTTATATATATGTATATATTAAGTAAATCTAATAAATATAAGCATTTATGTGTGGCTTTTTCACTTGATGTGAAAAAGCATTTGATCAACTGAAGTGGTCTTATGTTCTTCATTCGCTTAAGTCAGTCATAAATCTTTATTTCGGCAAACAGCCATAAACAAACAAATAAATTTGATAAATCAGTGGAGCTACAATAAAAGCACTGGAATAAAAAATATTAAATCACTGTTAAGAAATACTTGAAATAATCAATTAAGATAGAATAAGATAAAAAGCAGATATGACTTGAAACAGCTCTTTGTGGATTGCACAGAGTTTGGTGTAGCACTAGGGTAACCCTGCCTGCCATAGAGTCAATTTATCCCATTTTACATAAAGTGCAACTTTTGTCCCCACATGCTTTATATAACACTTTGCTTAGGATTGAAAAAAAGAATAAGAAATGGACAGCAATATCAATACAGTACAGGATGATTTTCGTTTTGAAAATTTACCTCCTCCAAGACTCCTGCTGTCTAACCTGGATAGGTTGACCCTAAGCTGTATTTTTACCTAATTCACCACATGCAATATTGGAATCTGAAAACTGCAAAAACTTTAGTTTGGCTTGTGTCAGAATGCAAAATCCTATAGGCGTCCACGAAAAGGACTCACCTTTAGATCATTGCAAACGGGGTCGTATTCCTTGGGGTGAAGTTACTGCTGTGCAGGGAGGATCCACGTCGGAATCTGCTTGGAAGAACAAGAAAAGGGTGAGCACACACCACAAACACTTTGTGTCCGCCACCTTAAAACAGGCAGTCGGACTGCCATGGTCAGCTCATGGAAAAGGCTACTCGTAATACGCACGGCGGTGCAACTCCCCTGTACCGCTTTATGGCAGCTGCCTTTCCCTGACCGCGAACCCGGCTGATGGTGGTCTGCTTGTGGTCTCAGTGGTCCAGCCGCGGTCTTGGCAAAGGCAATCTGTCCAACTGGTATTACAGCGGTTGGACAGCCAAGCTGGCCACGCTCAGACTGTCACCACCAGTAAGGCGGCCCACGGGACCACCAAACTCGTAATAAGGTCCTTAGTCTGTACTGAACATAGTTTCTCTTTAGAGCTGCTTTACAGGTCAGGACAGATACCCCCTTTGGATCCGTCCACAAGAATTCATTACCCATTTTCCTTAGCATAGCTCAGGCTTGCAATCTAAAAATGTGTCAGTCAAGCTACCAGGCATAATACTCCTCATGTCTTGCTCCCAGAGATAGTCCCTACAATGCTCCTTTATCAGTGGGCATGAAACTTGCTTACATAGGACCAGGTTCCCCCATAGTTCTGGCAGACCTATCTCCTGCAACATTGACCTAATAAAAGTGAGTCATGGTATCTTCTCCCACCCCTTTTGGATGAGGAGTGACTTAATCAGCTGCCTGTATGTTTCCAGATCCTCAGTAGACCACAGACTGCGCAAATAAAGAAGGAGTCTGGAGAGCAAGGTAAAGGGGATGTAAAAAATGCTCATGTCATGGTACTGGGAAAGATGGGGGCACTCTGCGGGAGATTTAGGAGATTCCTAATGAACTTATTTTTGGCTTTGACAAGAGGTTCAATTCTCACATGCCCTCATAGCTCTGTCTCGTACATTGCTGCGCCTTTAACTTTTATGTTACAGCTCTTCATCACTTGTATTAAAGGACGGGCCTGGATCTTCTTCTGCATCTAGGCCGCAGCAACAGCCTCCTGCTGAAATTTCGGGGTACTCCTGCAAATCTGTGACACCCAAATAAGTTTATTTGTAAGGCCGACCCCCAGATAGGCAAATCCCTGAACTTGCTCAATCGGAGCTTCTTTAACCGTGATATTCACCCTCATCTTTCTGTATGGGTTAAAGACCATGAGTTTTGTCTTCCTAATGTTCAATTCCAGACCCCTGTCACTGCAGAAATGCAAACACCGGTCCACTATTGTTTGCAGACCTGACAGAGATTTTCATATTAAAAGGGTGTTGTCTGCAAATAACTGGGTGGAAATCTTATGGGAACCCAATTTAGGGGCATCATTCCCTGGAACGTCCACTGCATTCACTAAGTCATTGATATAAAGGGTGAACAGGGTTGGCGCCAAAATGCAACCCTGCCTCACACCTGACTCAGTCGCAAAGGGGTCAGTTAGCTCTCCTTTATTTCTGAATCTAACACGTGCAAAACTTGCAGCATGCAGTTTCATTAAAATTATTATTAGGAGATTCTCGGGGACACACATCTGCTGTACCACCTCCCACAGTTTTGCCCTGGGGATAAAGTCAAATGCTGACCTAAGGTCAACAAAGGCCACATACAAGTGTCCGCAGTCCAGCAATACCGTTTTCCAGTAAAGACAGCAAAAGTGTAAGATTTGATCTATTGTGCTTAGATATTTCCTGCATCCTGCCTGGTAATCTGAAAGTATACCTTTGGCCAGTACCCACTCTAACAGTTACCTAAGTACAAGACGAGAGAAGAATTTTTGTGAGACATCCATAATGCTAATTGGTATAAAATTACAGGGATCATCTCTCGTGACCTTTTTGAAAATAGGGACTATTTCGGCTTCTGTCTTTGATCTAGGTACGGGTGCCCTACCAGGATAGACTTAAAAACTGCATAAAAATAAGGTCACCAGACAGAGGGCTCTAATCAGTATAAGTTGCCTGGCACTGAGTCAGGCCTTGGGTCTTTGTTTGGGTGGATAGCCTTGATTGCCTCGTAGATATCAATAAGATTGAAATCTAACTGGTCAGCTGTGTTTCTTTCAGGACCAGGGTAATCTCAAATAGTGTTTGCGTCAAAAGCATCCCTCATTGCATAAACATTTATAAAATGTTGGACCCAAACCTGTGGCTGCAAATGAAAATTGGTGAGGGTCATGTCGTATCAGCAACCATGATTCAATGTCCCCCAAAAGTCCCCCAAATTGTCTTCTTCCTTGACTGCCCCAACCAAAGTCTCCCAGACCTCCAGTTCCCATGATCTTCATGTTGCGGACAAAGTATCTTTATAGCCCTTCCTGGTGGCGGAATGGTTGAATGTCCTTGGTCTTGCAGTAGTGGGCACTTCAACCAGAATATTAAGTCTCATTTCCCTATTTGGCTCAAGAATAAAAAGTCCCTGTATGTCCTGGTTTTTTAGTACAGTTAGTAACATTGGGCAGTCAATGAATCTAGCCCACCCTGCTATTCCCACATAGGCCAGGTCCAACAGTCCTGGTATGATGCTGCACTTAAGGGTTAAACCTGTATCCCATCTGGATTTTGGTTTCAGCCCCACAGATCCTATGGGTATACATGGATAATAGACCATCCACCATATCTCAATTTTTCCAGACCACTCGTTCTACATCCTCTGGTTGCCCTATGGTCACTATTTGCTCAGCAATTATAATGTCACTCCTGATAATTGAGTAACACCCTTTTATATTCCTGAACCAATGGGTGACCTTGTTGATAAAGGAGTCTTGATCTTCCCCTCCCTTCTTAGTGACATTAGGGACCTGGTATAGGAAGGTCTGGTTCTGGCTTGCAGGATAGAGGCTGAGTGGCTGTGCCCCCTTATTGCCAATCCAGCCCCCAGAACTACGTGAATAATCTACATGACATGGCAGGAGGTATTGGTATCAACGCTGGCCCTCACTGTTAGTCTCTCTATGCGTGATTTTGGGCTCTTGGGGCAACTGCCCATTCCGCCTCTACCCCTTGGGGACACCCCACTACCTCCAGGATCTCACATCTGAAATTGGGTCAGTTCCCCAGGCCTGGAAATGGGTACAGGGCCTGGATTATGCCGTTCTATATACAAAGCATGGGTAGCATAACGATGTAGAGGTGTCCCCCTCCCCTGTGGCACAGGATGCATAGAGCTCCTTCGGTCCCTCACAGATGGTTTAGTGTTGTTTATTTTCTGTTCTAAAGATTTAATAACCATTCTCAGCTCACGAACTTCGCCCCCCAACTCCTCAATCATATCAATCAATTTTACAACATCTGAGGTTGTGCTATCGTATGGAACACAATCATTTGCTGACACACCCTCCACCTGCAAGTTAAGAGTAGCAAATCTGTTTCTGCAAATAATATCTGAGCTAACTAAAGTCACAGCTTCCTCTCAGTGTCCTGCTTAGCAATGCTGCAAGACAAAGCAGAGCTCACATGAGGTCCAGTAAAGGGTGGGGTCAGAGACTTTTTCTGAGTAAACTTGCCTGGGACCCTTTTCTTCACCTTTTTCCTCTTGGCTGCACTAGATTGGGGCTTTTGCTGAATGTGCAATGCAGAATCATCCGATGATTTTCGAATTTCCTCAACTTCAACAAGCAGGCCATCAATTCTGTCTATTAAACAGTTTGCTCCTGCTGAGCCAGGGCCTTTTTTTGACGTTGGTAACCCATTTATTGCCTCTGCTGCCTTTCTCTTCCCCTTCACAGCATGCAACCCAGGCTAAAGCCAATCTACTTGCCAAATATGTGTGACTTTTTTAATTTATGAAAGAAACATTCTCCTACAATAGAGCAAGTGTGCATACAGTACCTTCGCCCGGGTGTTAGGTGGGTGGCCCAGCCCAGCCTCTGAGGGGCCGGGCCCTTGGTCTGGGCTTTACCAGGACGTGGCTCCTACACGTCTCATGGAGTGGGAATGTAGAGGCGCTTTTAGCACTGCTGGAAGAGGCCCCGCCCCCTCAGAACTGGTTCGCAAGCGGGCCTCCTGATGCATGGGCTTGTGGAGGAAGTGAGTCCCCTGGTCCTATCCAGGACCACAAAGGTTAGTAACCCCCAGGTTTGCTTGCCAAAGATGCCCACAGAGCAGGAGTACAAAAGCACTTTTAGCATCACTGGAAGAGGCCCCACCCCTTCAGCACCGGTGTGCAAGCATGCCTACTGACATGTGGGAAGGTGGAGGGGTGAGTCCCCTGGTCCTGTCCAGGTCCACAGAGGTTAGTGACCCCGAGTTCGCTTGCCAAAGATGCCTACAGAGCAGGAGTGCAGAGGACTTTTAGTGCTGCTGGAAGAGGCCCTGTCCCCTTAGCAGCGGTGTGCAAGTGCACCTCCTGAGGCTTGGGCTGGTGGGTATGTGAGTGCCCTGGTCCAGTCTGGGTCCACAGAGGTTAGTGACCCAATGATCACTTACCAAAGATCATATTCTCAGTCTGTACATGTTTGAAGTGGCATTATCACTTCAGGCTCCAAATGCCTGATTAGAATATAATCTGAAACTATTATTTTTGGGACTGATAACATAATGGACATGGCTGAAATAAAATAATTTCTGATATTCTTAACAAAGTCTTGAAAAGAAACTACAATTCACAGTCAGAAACAACTGCTTGAGTCCAATATTATATCCAAAACTTAATTAGCCTTCAAGCACAGTGATATTTCGGGCATATGAACAAACGTTCTGCAGAAGTATTTATAATAAGTTTTCTCATCTTCAATACAAAATGGTTTCTCAATTGAAACTAGAACTATGGAGATAAACTCTATTCTCGTTCTCTATTTATCTTTTCTTGAAGCTTGTTTTCCCCTCTTTTTAAAGTGCATGGCCATGCCCCTAGGAGGTGGTGGTCCCCAGGGCAGAAAAAGGGCCTGGGAGAGGGACCGCATGGCTCCCCTCCCCAATGTTTTACACGGCCTGGCCCTGGGGAGGTGGTGGTCCGTGGGGCCATAATGGCCTATGAGGGGGGTCCATGTGGCCCCCTTCCCCTGTTCTTGTAAAAGATAGGCCTGGCCCCAGGGACTGGTGGTTTGGGGAGCTATAAATGGCCTTCAGAGGGAGGCTGCACAGCCCTCCTCCCACTTAATAAACATTGGCCTGCCCTGGGGAGGTGGTGATGCTTGGTGCCATGTGTGCCACCTCACCTATATACGTATGACAGTTTGACCCCGAGAGCTGGCCTACCAGGTGGCCAAGGTTTAAACAAATGAGGGAGACCACGCTAGTTTAAAAAAAAATGTTGTTGTGATTCACAGATACACTGTGATGTTTGTGGCAAAACTTTAAAAAAAATATGCTTTTGGCTCCGACAGGGTCCCATAGGGACCCCAGCACCAGGCAGAGGGAGGGCAAGGTATTCCTACTCTGACCCCTTCTGTTATTTTTCAACTTTATTCTTGGGACTCGGCTGAGTCCGAGTCCCAAGATGGCCGCCAACTCTTCCTGGTTGAAGTGTTGGTTGCCAATCATATCTCAGCATGAGATCTGTCATATCCAAGGAGGGTCCTCGTCCCTAGACATCTATATTTCTTTTCTCTCAAATAACTCCAAAACTACTGAAGAGATTTGCAACAAAATAGAAAAAGAGCTCTTTCTGGACCAAGAGCTAGCTTTCTGCCAAATTTGGTGTAATTCCGTTCGGTGTTTTGACCTGCAGTCGTGGGCAAAATCCCTCTGGGAAAGTGCATGGGGAAAATGCATTTAGGGACCTTAGGGACTCCCCTTTTTCTAGGTGCCCACTTGATGAATCACCATGAAACTTTCGCCACAGCAGCTGAACTACGATGCGTAATAGTTTTGAAAATATCATGAAGATTCGTCAAAGGGCATTAACGTTATTAGAAAAACAGAAAACGCTTTTCCTATGGAAAGTAGCTCCTAACTATAATTATATAACTCTACTGGCAACCATATAAATATATAAATATATACATATATTACCTACTGGCGGTCGCCTGTAGGTAGTTATAGTTAGAACCTAGTTTCTATAGGAAAAGCATTTTTTGATTTGCTAATAACTTTAGCGTCGTTTGACGAATCTTCGCGAAATTCTCCCAAAAAAAGTCTATCCAGGTCACCTCCTATCCTGAATGTTTGGGGGTGATTCGTCAAGCGGGGCTGAGAAAAAGGGGGTCCCAAAACGCGTTTTCCCCATGTTAATTTACATAGGAAATTTTGAGACAGGCTACAGCCCGAACTGCTGAACAGAATTACCCCAAATTTGGCCAAAAGGTAGTGCTTGGTTCAGAAAGCGACCTTTTTTTAAATGGTGTAAATCCGTTCAGTAGTTGCTGAGAAATTAAAAAAAAGCGTCAAAAATCAATTTCCCATAGGAAACTTTAGGCAAGGCTATAGCTGAAACTGTTGAACGGAATTACCCCAAATTTGGCAAAAAGGTAGTGCTTGGTTCAGAAAGCGACCTTTTTTTAAATGGTGTAAATCCGTTCAGTAGTTGCTGAGAAATTCAAAAATAAAAGTTTCAATATCTATGGCCACGGAGGAGTCGCGACCCCTCCCGACCACGAGCTTTATTTTAATTGGCTGTCAACACTTCAAACCAGGAAGTGTTGGCAGCCATCTTGTGACTGGGTAGAACCGAGTCACAAGAAAACAGTGAAAAAAATGTTTAAAAACAAGAAAAGGGGGCAGGGTAGAAACACCCTGACCCCCTAGGTCTGCTCAGGAGGTCCCACAAGGACCCCCAGGGCCCAAAAAAGCATTTTTTTTAAAAACATTTCGGCGAAATTCACGCTGGGGCCGTGAATCCCGCCGAAATTTAATTGAGGGTGGGCCAGGTCCCGGGGGCATTGCCAACAAATATATGCGGGGGCCCGTGGGGGCCCCCGCAGCTCTGGGGACCACCACCTCCCCGGGGCTATGTTTAAAATATGCGGGAGGGCACGCGGCCCTCCCGCAGCCCCGGGGACCGCCACCCCCGGGGCTTCCTTTTTAATGTGTGGGGGGCCTCCAAGGCCCCCTCAAGCCCCGGGGACCGCCACCCCCGGGGCTTTCATTAATTAGATGCGGGGGCACACGGCCCCCCACTGCCACCATTTTAAAAAAAAAACCCTGTGGGGGGAGCTCGAGCCCCCCACACACCCCAGGGACCGCCACCTCCCCGGGGCACTAATATTGCAAATGCGGGGGTCCGTTATGGACCCCCGAGCCCCGGGGACCACCACCTTCCCGGGGCTTCTATCACATTGGGAGGGGGGCCATGCGGCCCCCCTCCTGGAGCCCTCCATGGCCCTGCGGACTGCCCCCCCCATGGCCGGCTCCTGCAGTGTCCCGGGGTGCCCACCCCCGGGACACTGCTGTTTGCTATGGCAGGGCGGGAGCCGTGCGGCTCCCGCCCTGTCATAGCAAACTCTGCTATGGATTTTGGAAGTGAGATAATCCAAAGCAGGATTGCTTTTCCACACGGGGAGCTGCATGTCAGCAGCTCCCCATGTGGAAGAGCAATGGCGGCTCCTGCAGGATGCGGGGAGCCGGCGGGACCGTGGGGGCATTGGGGCTCCCCCCATGGTCCCCAACGGATAGGGCGGCCCCGGGGGATGGGGTCCCCGGGGCTAGAAGTGGCCCGGGAGAGGTGCCACACGGCCCCCCTCCCCAAAAACCCCCCCAAAAATATATATAAATAAAGGCCGGCCCCAGGGAATGGGGTCCCCAGGGCCAATAGAGGCCTCAGGAGGGGGGCCACGCAGCCCCCCTCCTTAAAAAATGTAATAAATGTGGCCATGCCCCGGGGGATGGGGTCCCCGGGGCCGGAATTGGCCACGGGAGGGGGGCCCACGCGGCCCTCTTCCCATTCATATATTGATTTATTTTTAAAAAAGGGGTCAGGCCCTGGGGGATGGGGTCCCCAGGGCCCAAAAAAAGGAAAAAGAAGGGGGGCCACACAGCCCCCTTCTAAAAAAAAAGAAATAAAAAAAAAGGCCGGCATCGTGCCGGAGGCTCCGCCCCCTCCCAGCAACACTCTGCAAACGCGCCCCCTCGCGCGTTTTAAGTTTGGGAATTAATTCCCCTTCAATACTGGGGGTCCCTGGGGGTCAACAAGCCCACCAGGTACCTCCAGTATGTGCCACAGGGCTGCCTTGCAGAGAGGTGATCCGAGGCCACGCCCCTTTGAACACCTCTCTGCAACGCAGCTCTGTGGCGCTTACTGGAGGTACCTGGTGGGCTAGTTGGACCCCAGGGACCCTCAGGATTCAAGGGGACTTAATCCCCCAACTTAAAACGCCCCACGGGGTGCGTTTGCACAGTGGTGAAGGGAGGGGGCGGGCTTGATGTGACATGTGTGCAAACACGTCCTGTGGCATGTTTTAAGTTGGGGGATTAAGTCCCTTTGAATTCTGAGGGTCCCTGGGGGCCAACTAGCCCACCAGGTACCTCTAGTAAGTGCCACAGGGCTGCCTTGCAGAGAGGTGGTCCGAGGCCACGCCCCTTTTTACACCTCTCTGCAAGGCAGCTCTGTGGCGCTTACTGGAGGTACCTGGTGGGCTAGTTGGACCCCAGGGACCTTCAGGATTTAAGGGGACATAATCCCCCAACTTAAAACGAGCCACGTGGCGCGGTTGCACAGTGGTGAAGGCAGGGGGCGCAGCCTGTTGTGACAAGTGTGCAAACGCGCTCTGTGGCGCGTTTTAAGTTGGGGGATTAGGTCCCTTTGTATCCTGAGGGTCCCTGGGGGCCAACTAGCCCACCAGGTACCTTCAGTAAGCACAACAGAGTTGCGTTGCAGAGAGGTGTAAAAAGGGGCGTGGCCTTGGACCACCTCTCTGCAACGCAGCTCTGTGGCGCTTACTGGAGGTACCTGGTGGGCTAGTTGGCCCCCAGGGACCCTCAGGATTCAATGGGAATTAATCCCCCAACTTAAAACCTCCCAGGGGGCGTGTTTGCACAGTGGTGAAGGGAGTGGGTGGGACTGATGTGACATGTGTGTACTTATCCAATCACTACGCCAAAACCCAAGCACTTATAAATTCAACATGCACTCTCCTTGCAGTACTCTAATCATCCAGTCAGTACCCATGCACTCATGCAATGAGCCATGTACTAACTCATGCACTGCTACAATACCCTGAGCACTTCCCATGCAGTCCAGCCATCGCCCTGTCAGTACTCATGCACTCCTTCAATCACCCAGCCAGCACCATGTACTTATCCAATCACTCCACCAAAACCCAAGCACTTATAAATTCACCATGCACTCTCCTTGCAGTACTCTAATCTTCCAGTCAGTACCCATGTACTCATGGAATGGCCCAGGCACAAACACATGCACTGCTACAATCCCCTAAGCACTTCCCATGCAGACCTCTAACCACCTACACACTACTGATTCACTCCTCCAATTACCCAGGTAGTACCCATGCACTCCAGAAATCCCTCTGTCACTACCCATGCACTCCTCCAATCACCCAGCCAGCACTATGTACTTATCCAATCACTCCGCCAAAACCCAAGCAGTTATAAAATCACCATGCACTGTCCTTGCAGCACTCTAATCATCCAGTCACTACCCATATACTCATGCAATGACCCAGTCACTAACAAATGCACTGGTGCAATCCATTGAGGACTACCTATGCAGTCCAGTAATCTCCCTGGTACTACCTATGCAGTCCTCCAATCACCCAGCCAGTCCTATGTCCTTATCCAAACACTGCGCCAAAACCCAAGCACTTATAAATTCACCATGCACTCTCCTCGCAGTACTCTAATCATCCAGTCACTACCCATGTAGTCATGCAATGATCCAGGCACTAACACATGCACTGCTACAATCCCTTTGTACTACCCATGCAGTCCTCTAACCACCTACACACTTCTCATTCGCTCCTTCAATTCCCCTGGTAGTACCCATGCAGTCCAGCAATCACCCTGTCACTCCCCGTGCAGTCCTCCAGTCACCCAGCCACTACCATGTACTAATCCAAACACTCTGCCAATACCCAAGCACTTATAAATTCACTCAGGCACTCTCCTTGCAGTATTCTAATCTTTCAGTCAGTAGCTATGTACTCATGCAATGATCCAGGCACTAAGTGATCACTGTTACAATCCCATATGCCCTACCCATACAGTCCTGTATCCACTTACACACTTCTCATTTGCTCCTTCAATTCCCCAGGTAGTACCCATGAAGTCCCGCAATCACACTGTCACTCCCTGTGCACTCCTCCAGTCACCCAGCCACTACCATATACTAATCCAAACACTCCTCCAATACCCAAGCACTTATAAATTCACCACGCACTCTCCTTGCAGTACTCTAATTATCCACTCAGTACCCATGTACTCATGCAATGACCCAGTCGCTAACACATGCACTGCTGCAATACCTTGAGGACTACCTATGCAGTCCAGTAATCTCCCTGGTACTATCTATGCAGTCCTCCAATCACCCAGCCAATCCTATGTGCTTATCTAATCACTGCTCCAAAACCCAAGCACTTATAAAATCACCATGCACTCTCCTTGTAGCACTCTAATCATCCAGTCACTACTCATGTACTCATGCAATGACCCAGGCATTAACTCATGGCAAATACAGAGGAGGTCATGCTAATCACAGGGGTACCCCAACGCATAGTGTTCCCTAGTGTATGTAGGTGTTTTCACTGTATTCTAAGTGTCTTTTAGCATAGCACTGCCTCTAGGCCTGGTTAGTCAGAGTCAGTTACCACCAGTTCCCATCAGCAAAAAGTTGGGGGCACAGGAGGACTTTCTGCTCCTCTGTTGGTTCTTTCTGCATATCTCTTCTTCTTCCTGCACTTTTCTTCGTCTTTCTGGACTTCTGTTGCCTCTTTCTGCATTTGTCTTGCTTCTTTCTGCACTTTTCTTCCTCTTTCTTCACTTGTCCTACCTTTGTAGGCATAGTTAGAAATTAGTATTTAAAAACCTTAGAAATTCACTGAAAAACCATAGGTTTCAGGGACGTTATAGTTAGAAATTAACATTTAAAAAACCTTTGAAATTCACTGAAAAAACCATAGGTTTCAGGGACGTTATAGTTAGAAATTAGCATTTAAAAAACCTTAGAAATTCACTGAAAAAACCATAGGTTTCAGGGAGGTTATAGTTAGTTGGAGATTTCACTCGTACAAAACCATAGAAATTCGGCCGTTATAGTTAGTAGACCTAACTATAACTCGCGCCCCCGCAATGCACTGCTGATGACGTCACATATTACATCACTCATGACATGCTCAGTGACATCAATGATGACATCACTGATGACATCTCAAATGACATCACAGATGACATCACTGATGACATCATCCACATGATCATCTGGTGTACCTCCTCATACCCTAATAAAACCTTTCATACACCCACTCTAAAATACAGACCACCAATATCGAAACCATAGACAGACCAATAGCAGTTAGTACATACCTGCTCAGTGATTCATACGTAAACACACACATCCACCCACTAACCCATACAGTCACTCATACACACAGTCATTCATCTATACAGCCACTGATATATCCACTAATACACCCATATAGACACTCACACACTGCCACTCAACCAAAGAGTTACTCATACACCTGGTCAGTCATGGAAAGAAACTATCACACATCCATTTCCTTGCTTATACAGTCATACACACACCACTGCACTTATTTATACACATACTAACATATACTTACTCTCTTAAACAATCACTCATAGAAACACACACTCATCCATACAGATATTCTTGCAATCACTCACTCTCACATATAGTCATTTATATACTCCAACACTCACATATACTGCTTTAAACATATGTAGTTACTCACACATGCACCACTGAGACATCAATTCACTCACCAACACACCCATTCACACACTCACCCACCCATACAGCTGTTTCCACATGCACTCTTGAACCCATACACCCAGTGAATCAACCACTCAAACATCCTTGCATAGAGTCACACACCTCCCACCCACCCACACACACACTCAGGCACCCATACAAATACTCAGGCAACCAATCGATAACCCATATAGACACTCATGTAGCTACTCACCAAGCCATGCAGCCGCTTACACACCAACTACCAGACTAATAAAGACATTCACACAGTTTAGTCACTAACCCATGCATTCAGTAAGACACATTTAATCACTCACTTATACAGTCAGTCACACACCTACTAAATCATCCATTCAGACACTCATACACCCACTCATACTTCAATACACCTTGGCATATATATATATATATATATAAAACATATTTTTATACTTTACAGAAACACACAATCATATGCAAAACAAAGACCCAGACTTCTCTCCATGGAAAAAGGTCAGATGGGTTGTGTTTCTTGTCACTTTTAATGCACCGGCATGACGCGTTTCAGCTAACCCTGGGCGTAGTTTGCATAGTAGCACTACACGTAGCTACGCGGAGTACATTTTGAACTACACGTAGCTATGCAAATTGCATAGTGCGTAGCTGTGTGCTTGACTGCACTGTACAATAATTGCCAAAGGCATCTTGCAAAGTACAAGTTAAGATAAAATAAGTATCGCTGTCTTACTCTTTATGTGCTAAAATGCATATAGTCATTTCACAAAAGTGAAAACGATAAATTAACAAGCAGTGAGAGAGGTGATGATTTTGGGATCCTCCCTAACCTAGGGAGAGAACAAAGCAGATGCCTTGAAAACAAAAAGCACATCTTTGAACAATTCGGTGGTGGTCCCATCCTCTTAGGGCCACCCCAAGCACAGTTATTGGCAAAATACAATCCCAATCAAAGGCCCTGCAAAGCATTAGGGGACAAGATTAGCAGTGGGCAGTGAATATTATAGTATTCAATATCAAAATAATTCTACAAAGAGCTGCAGTTCCACTAGTCGTTACTAGATGTCCTCACGAGTCAAATGCAAAAGCTTCATGAAAGGGTTTCAATGCTTTTGCATTTGACTCGTGAGGGACATCTTGTAACGACTAGTTGAACTGCAGCTCTTTGTAGAATTATTTTGATATTGGACACTATAATATTCACTGCCCACTGCTAATCTCGTCCCATAATGCTTTGCAGGGCCTTTGGTTGGGATTGTATTTTTGCCCATAACTGTGCTTGGGGTGGTCCTAGGAGGAAGGGACCGCCAGTGAATCGTTCACATGATATGCTTTTTGTGTTCAAGGCATCTGCTTGGTCCTCCCCCTAGGTTAGGGGGGACCCCAAAATCATCACCTCTCTCATTGCTTGATATTTTCATTGTCAAAGTTCACTTTTGAGAATTGGTTATATGCTTTTTTAGCATAGACAATTGCTTTATCAAAGCATTTGTAGGTGTTTATTATACTGCTGCTATGGTACGTCAATTAGCACAGTTTTTCACTCTGCTACGTGCAATTTGCGTAGTAGCACAAACTTTGCATGCTCCGTGAGCGTAGCGAAGTATTACGCCCAGGGTTAGTTTCAGCATTACTGCCTTTTTCAGATGTCCCTTACAATACGTGCTGCAGTGTTCGTGCTTTTGAAAGGAACTTGCTCCACTCCAATAGGCGGAAACCACAAGTGGGCGTGGCAGAAATTTCCACGATCTCGGCACTTTGAGGTATCGGGTGCAGGCGCTTCGGTAAGTACCATCCCAAGTGGGCGTCGCCTGCTAGTTTCCTCCACGTTCACCCATGTCTCAAGTGCCTCGTAGCAAGACTAACACAGCCCTCGTCCTGCCGCTTGTGTCCCTTGAAATGTTTAAACCACAGTTGGTTCCAACAAGTGCTGTTAACTTATAATTATGGGTTAGCGGCGGTCAGGCAGCAACCAAGTTCATTAGTTAGTTCAACAAATTGCCACTCACATTGCCGGACTGCTTGAGGACAGGCGCTCTTGGTGCTCGTGGCCACACCAAACATGCAAAACAAAGACCCACACTCCTCTCCATGGAAACAGGTCAGAGCACACACGGGTTGTGTTTCTTGTCACTTTTAATGCACCGGCATGACGCATTTCAGCATTACTGCCTTCTTCAGATGCCCCTTACAACAAGTGCTGCAGTGTTCGTGCTTTTGAAAGGAACTTGCTCCACTCCGATAGGCGGAAACCACAAGTGGGCGTGGCAGAAATGTCCACGATCTCGGCACTCCGAGGTATCGGTTGCAGGCGCTTCGGTAAGTACCATCCCACGAGGGCGTCGCCTGCTAGTTTCCTCCACGTTGACCCATGTCTCAAGTGCCTCATAGCAAGACTAACACAGCCCTCGGCATTAAAGTTATTAGAAAAACAGAAAACGCTTTTCCTATGGAAAGTAGCTCCTAACTATAATTATATAACTCTATAGGCACATATATAAATAAATATATATATATATTTATATATATATATATATATTCTGCTCCAAAGGTTGTCCACCAGGTGAGTAGCACTCGATCAGCAGCTTTGTTGATGATAGGCAGGGACGAGGATCCGCTTGTAGAAGCTGCTCCGTAATGGAATTGCCTGACGCGTTTCGAAGCTCCATATGCTTCTCTTCAGAGGCTTGAACGGAGACAGTGTGTGCAAACGCTGAACCCACTTCGCCATTTTCATATTGCACACCCACCAATGGGAAGCTCGAATGGCAAGCGGATCCTCGTCCCTGCCTATCATAAACAAAGCTGTTGATCGAGTGCTACTCACCAGGTGGACAACCTCTGGAGCAGAATATATATATATATATATATATATATATCCACGAAAAGAGTTGCCCCCTCGAAAGAGCCCACACAGGTAGGTACTGGTTTCTCGTTTATTAGTTGAAGCTGCAGCGCAGTAGTCGGGACACATCACCAAATAAAACAAGCCTGACGTGTTTCGTGCTACCTTGCCCTTTTTCAAAGGCTTAATTCGGACAGGAGTTCATTGTTTGGAAGTCTACGGTGCAGCTCAGGTGAACGGGACATCTCACAACCCACTGGGGTGTTATGGACTTGAAATTGTGCAACGCAAAGCAAACCCACTTGGGAAAACCACGAGTACTACGGATACCAGCAGGCTGTGCGCAGCCAACGCCCACTGGGGGCGGGTGTAAGGAGATTTAACAGGTGCTCAGATTGCTTTGCTTTGTTGGACATTTAGGGGCCGATTCTGATGCGGGTTGGAAAAGCTTCCCGACCGAATCGGTTGGGAAATGGTGTCCGACCCACTCGGATCGGGAAAGTCCGACCGGCGGAGTAGGATCCATCCGGATGCTTCCAGATACGATTTGGTTGAACTCCCATTGACTTCAATGGGAACATTTGTTCCTAACCGCATCAGAATTGGGCCCTCGGTCGAGAAGACACGTTCCCGATCCGATTTGGAAGGAGCAAATGCCGTTAGGAGGCCTTCCTAACCGCATCAGAATCAGGCCCTCGGTCGGGAAGCTTTTCCAACCCGCATCAGAATCGGGCCCTAAGCCTTTGAAAAAGTGCAAGGTAGCACGAAACGCGTCAGGCTTGTTTTATTTGGTGATGTGTCCTGACTACTGCGCTGCAGCTTCAACTAATAAACGAGAAACCAGTACCTACCTGTGTGGGCTCTTTCGAGGGGGCAACTCTTTTCGTGGATATATATATATATATGCTTACCTCCATATTGTTGTTTTTCTTATTTTTTACACCCAAGTATTTTATCTCTTTTTGCACATGCACTTAGATATTTGCACAATAACACTATTTTAATTATGGACGGGCGGTGGCCCAACCATAATTTTGGTACGTTATTTATATGTAGTCTGCATCTCATATAGATTTCAATTTTAGGTCATTTTAAATTATGGTGCCTTTAGTCTGATTATTATTTACTGCGACATTTTATGAAACTAGATGAGTACCAAATACAGAGGTATAGCCAGCTAAGCATTCATGCTGTTATACATGCTTCCATTTTGGTCACTTATTCTGGATGTAATTACCTCAGGTCCATCTGTTTCTCTAATATCACATTAATATACTTCAAAATATGGTTTCAGGCTGCCACTTTTTACACCAGTTGGGCTATTTGTAATGTCATTTTACATAACTTTTTGGAATTACATCTGCATTTATGCCATCTAATTTCCTGATCACAGGCTTTTTTATATATAATTTATAGATATTTTAGAATGAAAGTACGATATATAACTATTTATTTATTTATATATTTATTCTAATTTATTGTATGAATTGTTTCAAATTATATGAACTTTTCAGTTATCATTACCATGAGGAAATTTATCCCTGTATATCCCAACCTACAATATTTTTATGTATAGTTGCAGCCTCGATTTCCTACGTACGCAATGTTTATTAATATCAGGTGACGCAATTTTCACTTTTGATACATTGTATACCAATAGGTTCCACTCAAATCCATATTTGGACAGTTTCAATACATTTATTTTGAGACAGAAACTATAAATAAGGGCACCAGCATTACCTTTTGATAGACAGACTACGTTTTGACGAATTTCCATAGTATTTTATCTATGTTTACACATCACATGACACATGGGGTGACTCACAGCATTTTAAAACAATGAGTGAAATGGCGTTTCTGTATGTGAACAAGGACACTGCGTTGTCCGAAACGCGTCGTATTTTAGCTTTACCAATAAAGACCTGAAAATTGCCACTCATTCTGGAGTCCATGTCTCTCTCTCATCATCGGATGATATTTGAGGAGATTGCTTTGTTATTTCGATATATATATAATATATATATATATATATATATATATATATATATATATATATATATATATATATATATATATTATCTACTGGCGGTCGCCAGTAGATAGTTATAGTTACAACCTATTATCCATAGGAAATCCCCGACATTCTATTTGAAATAACTCTCTTGCCGGTTGACGTATCTTCGCAAAATTTTCAAACTTTGTGGGGCGCTCCGGTCCGCTCCTACCCTGAAAGTCTCGGGGGATTCGTCAAGCGGGGGCCGAGAAAGAAGGGGGTCCCAAAACGCGTTTTCCCCATGCAATTTTCCATAGGAAACTTTAGACACGGCTACAGCCCGAACTGCTGAACGGAATTACACCAAATTTGGCAAAGAGGTAGTTCTTGGTTCAGAAAGAACCATTTTTGTTAAATGGTGTAAATCCGTTCAGTAGTTGCTGAGAAAATCAAAAGTAAAGTACATATATATCTATGGCCGCGTCGGATTCGCGCACCCTCCCGATCACGAGCTGCATGCTAATTGGCTGTCAACACTCCAAATCAGGAAGTGTTGGCAGCCATTTTGTCCCTCGGTAGAACCGAGGGACAGAAACAAGTGCGCAAAGCGCACAAAGGGGGCAGGGTAGAAACACCCTGACCCCTAGGTCTGCTCAGGGGGTCCCACAAGGACCACCTGGGCAAAAAAAAATATATATATATTTTTTTTTAAATCGGCAGGATGCGCTCAGGGTGCGCGAATCCTGCCGAAAAAAATGTTGCCCCCGGGTGGCCCAAGTCCCGGGGGCATGGTGGGGGGTGTTCAATTTACGTATGGGGGACCTCAAAGGGCCCCCCAAGCCCCGGGGACCGCCACCCCCCGGGGCTTTCTTTTACAAATGGTGCGGGAGGGCTCTGAGCCCTCCCGCAGCCCCGGGGACCACCACCTCCCCGGGGCTTCTTTTTTTTACATTAAAAAACCTGTGTGGGGGGGCTCCAGCCCCCCCACATGCCCCGGGTACCGCCACCTCCCCGGGGCTGTGCACTGAATGGGAGGGGGGCCGCGCGGCCCCCCTCCTGGAGCCCTTGATGGCCCTGGGGACCGCCACCCCCAGGGTCGGCTCCTGCAGTGTCCCGGGTGCCTACCCCGGGACACTGCTGTTTGCTATGACAGGATGGAGCCTCGCGGCTCCCGTCCTGTCATAGCAATCTTGGTTTGCATTTTGAAAGAGAGAGCAGGAAACCTGCTCTCTCTTTCAAAATGCAAACCACTGCTTTCCACATGGGGAGCAGCATGTTAGCTGCTCCCCATGTGGAAAAGCAATGCCGGCTTCCTCAGGAGGCGGGGAGCCGGCTGGGACTGTGGGGGATTGGGGACTCCCCACAGTCTCCAACGTGAGGCCAGGCCCCGGGGATGGGGTCCCCGGGGCCTTAAATGGCCTGAGGAGGGGGCCACGCAGCCCCCTCCAAATAAAAATATAAAAATCGAGGCCATGCCCCGGGGATGGGGTCCCCAGGGCCAATACAGGCCCAGGGAAGGGGGCCACGCGGCCCCCTTCCCGTTTTTTTATTTTTTATTTTAATTTAAAAAAAAAGGGTAAGGCCCTGGGGATGGGGTCCCCAGGGCCTAAAAATAGGAAAAGGAAGGGGGCCACACAGCCCCCTTCAGGGGAAAAAACAAACAAAAAAACGATCGGGCCCGCAGGCCCCGCCCCTTCCTTCACCACTCTGCAAACACGCCCCTGGCGCGTTTGCAGATGGGGAAGTAATTCCCCTTCAATACTGGGGGTCCCTGGGGCCAACTAGCCCACCAGGAACCTCCAGTATGCGCCAGGGGCTGCCTTGCAGAGAGGTGTACAGAGGCCACACCCCTTTTACACCTCTCTGCAACGCAGCTCTGTGGCGCTTAATGGAGGTAGCTGGTGGGCTAGTTGCACCCCAGGGACCCTCAGGATTCAAGGGGAGTTAATCCCCCAACTTAAAACGCGCCACGGGGCGCGTTTGCACAGTGGTGAAGGGAGGGGCGGGGCTTCAGGTGACATGTGTGCAAACAGGCCCCGTGGCGCATTTTAAGATGGGGAATTAAATCCCTTCAATCCTGAGGGTCCCTGGTGGCCAACTAGCCCAACAGGTACATCCAGAAAGCGCCACAGAGCTGCGTTGCAGAGAGGTGTAAAAAGGGGTGTGGCCTCTCTACACATCTCTGCAACGCAGCCCCTGGCGCATACTGGAGGTTCCTGGTGGGCTAGTTGGCCCGTAGGGACCCTCATGATTCAAGGGGACTTAATCCCCAACTTAAAACGCGCCACGGGGCGCGTTTGCACAGATGTCACCTCAGGCCCCGCCCCTCCCTTCACCATTGTGCAAACATTCCTCTAAAATCTGCCGAACTACGAATTCCGATTTACTCACCTGTTATCAGGAGAGACCTCAGTGCTGTATCTTTCAGCCCAGTACTGGTCCTGAAAAGTAATTTTAACCGTACTTAACAGTAACTTGAATTTCCTTCCATAGGCTAACATTGACTGGTTTCACTTGGAAATTCTTCTAAGTGTGGAGTTTTGGAACTTTAAAATATTCCTCTAAAATCAGCCGAAATACGAATTCCGATTTACTCACCTGTTATCAGGAGAGACCTCAGTGCTGCATCTTTCAGCCCAGTACTGATCCTCAAAAGTAATTTTAACCGTACTTACCAGTAACTTGAATTTCCTTCCATAGGATATCATTGCCTGCTTTTTGCTGAAAAAGTTTCTAAGTGTTGATTTTTGAAACATACAAATATTCCTCTAAAATCAGCCGAAATACGAATTTCGATTTACTCACCTGTTATCAGGAGAGACCTCAGTGCTGCATCTTTCAGCCCAGTACTGGTCCTGAAAAGTAATTTTAACCGTACTTACCAGTAACTTGAATTTCCTTCCATAGGCTAACATTGACTGGTTTCACTTGGAAATTCTTCTAAGTGTGGAGTTTTGGAACTTTATAATATTCCTCTAAAATCAGCCGAAATACGAATTCCGATTTACTCACCTGTTATCAGGAGAGACCTCAGTGCTGCATCTTTCAGCCCAGTACTGATCCTCAAAAGTAATTTTAACCGTACTTACCAGTAACTTGAATTTCCTTCCATAGGATATCATTGCCTGCTTTTTCCTGAAAAAGTTTCTAAGTGTCGATTTTTGAAACATACAAATATTCCTCTAAAATCAGCCGAAATACGAATTCCGATTTACTCACCTGTTATAAGGAGAGACCTCAGTGCTGTATCTTTCAGCCCAGTACTGGTCCTGAAAAGTAATTTTAACCGTACTTACCAGTAACTTATATTTTCTTCCATAGGAATCCATTGTCTGGTTTTCAGCAGAAAAGTTTCAAAGTGTCGATTTTCACAAACTACAAATATTCCTTAAAAATCGCCTGTATGACTTAAACGCATTCTTTCAACTGTTTACAGGAGATGCACCAGTGCTGGATCCAGGATCCAACACTGAGTAAGAAAAAGTAATGATAACAGTTTTTACCTGCTAAGTGAATTTCCTTCCATAGGATAACATTGGTGATTCTATGAGAAAAGTTTCTAAGTGTCAACTTTTAAAATACAATAATATTCCTTAAAAATCACGACTGTAACCAAAACGCTTTTACTCAACTGTTTACAGGAGATGTAACAGGACTGAATCTAGGATCCAGTCCTGTGGTTAGAAAAGTAATCCATAAAGTAACTAATTGCATTTAACTAGAAATTCACATTGAGCTGAATGTTGCATTGTGTTTGAAAATGTGTTGCCCATTGCAACAACTGTAACTACTGTACTTAAAAGTCTATTGCCTATGTGCAAAGTATTTAAATTAAAGTAATTCATTCTGAGAAAGTATTTTTGTAATGTAATGTATAATGTAATTACAATGTAATTTAAAAAATAAAATATGTAAAAAAAATTGTTTCTAAAAATGTAGTAAATCAGTATGAAAAAAATTAATATAACAATTAATACATTTAAAAATTGTCATTTACAAAACCTTTGAAATTCACTGAAAAAACCGTAGGTTTCAGACATGTTATAGTTAGGAATTAGCATTTAAAAACCTTTGAAATTCACTGAAAAAACCATAGGTTTCAGATATGTTATAGTTAGAAATTAGCATTTAAAAAACCTTTGAAATTCACTGAAAAAACCATAGGTTTTAGGGACAGTTATAGTTAGTTGGACATTTCACTCGTACAAAACCATAGAAATTCCCCGTTATAGTTAGTTCAGGTAACTATAACTCGTGCTCCCGCAATGCACTGCTGATGACGTCACATATTACATCACTCATGACATGGTCAGTGACTGTAAGTATAAGTGACTGTACAGGTGAGTGAGTGGATGTGTGTGTGTAGACCTAAGAATCAGTGAGTGGGTATGTAGTTTTTGGTGTTGGAGTGTCTATGGTTTTGAGAATGGCAGTCTGTAATTTAGAGTGGGTGTATCAAAACTTATATTAGGGTGTGAGAAGATGCATTAAATTCTCACATGGATGATGTCATCAGTGATGTCATCAGTGATGTCATTTGAGATGTCATCAGTGATGTCATCAGTGATGTCACTGACCATGTCATGAGTGATGTAATATGTGACGTCATCAGCAGTGCATTGCGGGGCGCAAGTTATAGTTACCTGAACTAACTATAACGGGGAATTTCTATGGTTTTGTACGAGTGAAATGTCCAACTAACTATAACTGTCCCTAAAACCTATGGTTTTTTCAGTGAATATATATATATATATATATATATATATATATATATATATATATATATATATATATTTGTCACCAAATGCCCTTGATCTTGAGGACGCACTCGACACCAACTCACATTGTACATTATCTGGGCACAAAGGATTGTAAATAATATGCGAACTCACTGAGAGAATATAATTGCTTTGATGGGGACTATCAGTCCCAGCATGCAGTATGGAATATCGCGCACGAAGCACACGCACTAAGCGAGACTCAACGAGAGTTGTTAAAAGCATGCAGTTAATGAGAGAAACAAAGCACTTCGCAGAACTTTTACATGCAAAGTGGCCTCTGAGGAAGAAGCTGCGCGCTTCGAAACGTGTCAGGCCCAGATAATGTACAATGTGAGAGCGGACGCTGTGTTTACCCTGAAATAAACCGGATGGTAAAAAGTTGGTGTCGAGTGCGTCCTCAAATCAAGGGCATTTGGTGACAAATATATATATATATATATTCACTGAAAAAACCAAAGGTTACAGGGACTTTATTGTTAGGAATTAACATTTAAAAATACCTTAGAAATTCACAGAAAAAACAAAGGTTGGAGGGACGTTATAGTATAGAAATCAAACAAAAAAACATTAGAAAATCATTTAAAATCCAAGGGTTACAGGGACGTTATAGATAGACTCAGGATTCTCTCATACAAAACCAATGAAATTCAGCAAACTTGCACCCCTCGTGCTTATGACCTCACATATTATATCACTCAAGACATGGTCAGTGACACCACTGATGACATCTCAAATGACAACTAACTATAAGGGCTGAATTTCACTGGTTTTGTAAGAGTGAAACCTTAGCCTAACTTTAACGTCCCTGTATCCTTTAGTTTTTTCAATTAATTTATAAGGCTTTTTTATTCCATTTCTGAATTATATTGTCCCTATAACCTTTGGTTTTTCTGTGAATTTCTAAGGTTTTTTAAATGCTAATTCCTACCTATAATGTCTCTGTAACTTTTGCTTTTTTCAGTGAATTTCTATGTTTTTTTAAGTAGTAGTCACGCTTGCAGAGTGGTGGAGAAAGGCAGCTGGGCCTCTGACCAGCTCTCAGGAATCCCTCTCTGTAGGACTAACAGGAGGTACCAGGAGGGTTTCTTGGCCCCCAAGGTTCCTCAGAAGTAAAATGGACTTCATCCTCTAACCAGTAGTGTACCAGGAGGCGCGTTTGCACAATGGTGGAGAAAAGGGGCGTGGCCTCCGAAGACATCTTAGCAATCCCACTGTGTGGGACTTACTGAAGGTAACAGGAGGGGTAGTTGGCCCTCAAGGACGTCCTTGGGGGCCAACTACCCCTCTTGTTACCTCCAGTAAGTCCCACACAGCAAGATTGCTGAGAGGTTGTCGGAGGCCAAGCCACCTTTATCCACCACGCTGCTATCACACCTCCAGGCACACTACTAGTTGGGATATGAAGTCCCCTTGGCTCTTGAGGGTCCTTAGGGGCCAACTACCTCTCATGTTAACTCCAGTAAGTCCCACACAGCGGGATTGCTGAGCGGTTTTCAGTGGCCATGCCCCTTTCTCCACCACTCTGCAAACATGCCTCCTGGTGCACTACTAGTTGGAGAATGAAGCCCCTTGGCTCTGTGGGAGCCAGCATTGCTTTTGGACAGAGAGAGCTGCTAACATGTAGCTCCCTCTGTCCAAAAGCAATTGTGCTCCACTTTCAGCAAGCGAGAGCATTTTTGATGCTCTTGCTTGCTGAAAGTGGAGCAGCATTTGCTATGGCTCCTGCCAAGCCATAACAAACTGCAATGTCCCGGGGTGGGCACCCTGGGACATTGCTGGAGCCGGCCCTAGGAGGTGGCCATCCCCAGGGCCATCTTTGGCTCCAGGAAGGGGGCCACATGGCTCCTCTCCTTTCTTTCATGTAGTCCCAGTTAGGTAATGAACCTCAGGGCCAGGGGTCCACAATGAACCTCCTCCATTATATGATTTGAGACCCGGGGAGGTGAAAGTCCCTCAGGGTTCTGGGGGACTGCGCGGGCCCCTGCATTCTTCTGTTAATTGCATCCTGGGAGGTGCCAGTCCCTGGTGCTGCGGGGGTCTGCACAGCCCCCCATTATTGAAAGTTAAAACCCCTGGGAGGTGGTGGTTCCCAGGGCTGTGGGGGGCACACGCCCCCAAATTAATTTTGAATACAGCCCAGGGAGTTGGAAGTCCGAGGGGCTGTGGGGGCCAGTGTGCCCCCCCATTATTGGGCGTTAAAGCCCCGGGGAGGTGGTGGCTCCCAGGGCTGCAGGGGGTCAGTGCGCCCCCACTTCCATTATAGATAAAGCCCCAGGGTGGCAGTTCCCGGGGGTGTGCAGGAGGCCATAAGGGCCTCCCCTGCATCAGTTTACTTAGTTGCCCAGGGGAGGTGGCTATACCCAGGGTATGGGGGGTACTGCATGGGCACCCCCACATTCTTATAAAACATGCCCCCAGGATTTGGCCCACCCGGAGGTTTCATGTAAAAGACATGGGGAGCCCGTGCATCTTTTTTAAAACATTTTTTACTGCGGATCCACCCACAAATTCACTGCAAAATTGTAAAAAAATACTTATCTGGTGGGTCTGGGTATTCCTACCCTGCCCCCTTTTCATTATTTTTTCAATTTTTGTCCAAAGATGGCTGCCAACACTTGCTAGTTGAACTGTTGACAGGATCCGCAAGTCTACTTCAAGTACTCGTGTCCCCAGATATTAGGTAAAATATCTCAAAAACTATTGAACGTATTTACACCAACAAAGCATGATTTCTGGACTAACATCTAGCTTTCTGCTAAATTTAGTGTAATTCAGTTCAGCAGTTCGGGCTGTAGTTGCGTTCAATAAACCAAAACTCCCCATAGACATAACATGGGGTAAACACGTTTTGGAACCCCCATTTTTTCACGCCACGCTTCACGGATCACCCCAAAACATTCAACACAGCAACTGAACGAAACAGTGGAAGTTTAAAAAATATCCATGAAAATTCATCAAGTGGAGCCAAAGTTATTTGCAAAACAAAAAACGCTTTTCCTGTGGAAACTTTGGTGTCCTAGCTATAACTACCTATTGGTGACCGCCAGTAGGTAATATATATATATATATACTACAGCGGTTGCGGTTTACCGCTGATCACGTAACACCAGTCGACTTGTGGCTCTACCCTCTAACCACAGTTTCTTTGGAGCAGTATGGGAATGCTAGTGGTGAAGCCCCCGGAGTTTGCACCAGGATGAGGAACAAGGATGACAGCAGTGGAGATGCAAGGTTCCCGCAGCGGGGAGGTTTTAACGACTGCCAGCACGGGGCCTTGGTTTCCCAAGTCTAGAAAAGCCTTGCCCAGGAGACTGGCGCACTCCGGTGACTGGGCACCACGGACGCCTATGCCGAGGCGGTGAGGAACGTTTGGCAATAGTATTTTTAGGTTTATTGGTCTCATCCGACCCCGTGGTTTTGTCCATTCTGCAATCGTTATTGAGTGCTGCTTGTTACTTTGGACATTATGGTAAATTGACCATTTAGAGACTGTCTTTGTTGCTCTCTGCTATATTATTTTGACTATTGGCACCGGCATTTTGCAGCTCCTATATGAACTTTCATATGAAATACTGCCCATGAACTTGTGACTGCTATTAGACTGCCACACTGAACTATGGGAGTGGTAGTCCGTTCACCAGGAGTACGGCATTCCAGCCATACACCACGCAATTGATGCAATCCAACTCCGTGGTATGACGGTAATCAGTTACTACGGTGTGTGTGTGACGATTCACACTACAGCGTTCATGCGTAGGCACCCAGAGACTGCCTTTCACATTTCAGTCCATAGACTGCATGCCGGCTGTTCGTCATCATTTGTAAGAATTGTACTAGCGCAAACAAGTCTCTATTTCAATTCATAACAGTCGCAGCACGAATTTTATACATTTGTACCATATTGTGTTGTTTTATTATGTGAAGGGCAACTTTTTTAAGAGAAATTGTCGTCGCCTTATGTTAATGAGGTCAAAGGTGTTTCCACTACAGGCTTGTGACGAAATTAATCTGCGTACACGTTCGGAAATGTAATATGGCCCATTGATGTGACGAACACATACTGTTGATGCACTATGCAATAATTAATTTCAACATGGAATTGCAATCAGCGTGTAATACTCACAGTGCTATGTGTTATCACTGGCTTTAGACCTTTCCCGATGCTTGTTTTTGATTGCCACGAGCATGGTTATTTAAAACAAACCGCAATAGTATTTTTTCAATGTCTATGAGGGAGGAAGGGTTATATATACTCCCAGATGTATGGCGACAATTTGATTGACAAAGGCTCTTTTTACCGCGAGGTCGAGTAAGACCCAGAGAATAAAGAAGACCATATACAAACTTCCTCGAGTACGTGCATTCTTCCTTGTTGGAGTGGGATGGGGTGTTCATATATATATATATATATATATATATATATATATATATATATTCATTGAAAAAACCACAGGTTTCAGGGACGTTATAGTTAGAAATTAGCATGTAAAAAACCTTAGAAATTCACTGAAAAAACAAAAGGTTAGTGGGACGTTATAGTTAGTCTGATATTTCACTTGTACAAAACCAGAGAAATTCAGTCGTTATAGTTAGCTGAGCTAACTATAACTCACGCCCCTGCAATGCACTGCTTATGACCACACATATTACATCACTCATGACATGGTCAGTGACATCACTGATGACATTACTGATGACACCCACACATCTATTCTATGTAGCCCCGGGGAGGTGGCGGTCCCTAGGGCTGTGGGGGGATGCTTGGCCCCTTGCATTTAACAAAATTAGCCCTGGGGAGGTGGTGGTCTCCGGGGCTGGAGCCCCACCACACCTTTTTTAAAAAAAATAAAGCCCCGGGGAGGTGGCGGTCCCCAGGGCTGCAGGGGCCCACGTGGGCCCCGCATATATTTAGATCATTGCCCCCTGGACCAGGCCCACCCGGGGGCCTGATTAAATGAAGCATGGGAGCCCGGGATTCACGGACCCAACAGGACTCCCACTGAAATGTTTTTAAGAAAATGCTTTTTTGGGCCCTGGGGATCCTTGTGGGACCCCCCTCAGCAGGCCTAGGGGGTCACGGTGTTTCTACCCTGCCCCCTTTTCTTAATTTTTAATGTTTTTGAACCTTTTTCCTTGTGACTCGGTTCATATGGCTGCCAACACTTCCTGGCTGGAACTGTTGGCAGCCAATCAGATCGCAGGCTTGAGATCGGGAGGGTTCGCGGATCCTGCGCAGCCATATTTGTATAGCTAAGAAATGTTAAAATTTCTCAGGAACTATTGAACAGATTTACACGATTTAAAATATTGGCCATGCCCCGGGGGATGGGGTCTCCGGGGCCGAAATCGGCCTCGGGAGGGGGGCCGCGCGGCCCCCTTCCTGTTTTTTATTAAACATTTTTTTTTAAATGTCTCAGGCCCTCTCAGGCCCTGGGGGATGGGGTCCCCAGGGCCCAAAAAATATTAAGAGAAGGGGGGCCACACAGCCCCCCTTCTAAAAAAAAAACAGGAAAGAGAAGCTGGCATCTCGCCTAAGGCTCCGTCCCCTCCCTGCACCACTCTGCAAACGCATCTCCTGGCGCATTCTGGCTTGGGGGATTAAGTCCCATGAATCCTAAGGGTCCTTAGGGGCCAACTAACCCACCAGGTACCTCCAATAAGCCCCACACAGTGGGATTGCTGAGAGGTGGTCTGAGGCCACGCCCCTTTTTACACCACTCTGCAAACGCACCTCTTGGCGCACTGCTGGTGGGGCGCTGAGGTCCTTTTGTGTCCTGAGGACCTCAGGACTGAAGTGGACTTCATCCCACGAGCAGCAGTGCAGAGTGGTGCAGAGTGGTGCAAAAAGGGGCGTGGCTTCGGACCACTCTCAGCAATCCAGCTGTGTGGGGCTTACTAGAGATAACAGGAGGGCTAGCTAGCCCCCAGGGACCCTCAGGAGGCAAGGGGACTTCATCCCCCAACCAAGAGCGCGCCAGGAGGTGCGTTTGCAGAGTGGTGGAGAAAGGGGACGTGGCCTGTGTCGACCTCTCAGCAATGCCATGTGTGGGGTTTACTGGAGGTAAGAGATAGGCTAGTTGGCCCCTAAGGACCCCCAGCAGTGAAAGGGACTTCAATCCCCATCCAAGAGCGCGCCAGGGAGCTCATTTGCAGAGTGGTGGGCAAAGTCGGCATGGCCTGCTATGAGAACTTACCAATCCTGCTGTGTGGGAGTTATTGGAGGTAACAGGAGGGGTAGTTGGCCCCCAAGGATGTCCTTGGCAGCCAACTACCCCTCCTGTTACCTCCAGTAAGTCCCACACAGTGGGATTGCTAAGAGGTCTTCGGAGGCCACGGCCCCCTTTCTCCACCACTCTGCAAACGCACCTCCTGGAAAACTACTGGTTGGGAGATGAAGTCCACTATACTCCTGAGGGACTTTGGGGGCCAAGTAGCCCTCCTGGAACCTTCTGTAAGTCCTACGCAGAGGAATTCCTGAGCACTGGTCGGAGGCCCAGCCCCCAACTCCACCTCTCTGCATACGCCACTACTAGTTAAAGAAGCATTTGCAATATAATAGGACTCACATTTATGAAAGTTAGGGCTATTGGCGTTGTAAATGTAAAAGTTTTTTACTAATGTTTTTTGGAGTGAATTGGAGTGGATATACGTAGTGTGTAGTGGAATTATGTGGTATGTTGTGCAGTGAAATTATGTGGATAGAATGTATGTGGTATTTAGTGTATAGGAATTTTGTAGAGTGGGATTATGTGTTATGGAGAGTAATTATGTGGTATGGCAGTGTGTATTGAGGAGTGGTAACCTCAAGTTTAGTCTTCCTCGTTTCCATAGAAGCTAAGCTATAAACTCAATGAGACAAAAAAGAAGGAACCACTGAGGAGCACTTCTGGACCTAGTCGAAGGTATGAACAGGGCCACTGGAATTATGCGACTGTTCGGCTGAACCGATTTTCGCATAATTATAAATTTTCCGCATTTGCCACATAATCCATCATCTGCTGCATAAACTGCAGATTTGAACAAAAAAACCTTGTTTCTAATTCAAACCGCTCAAACATTACCAAAAATGCAGTGTCAAGTGTTACAGCGTGGTGGAAGGCCCTTTGCAAACCTGGAATGGTCACCTATTACTTATTGCTAAATGTGGGTGTTAAATTGGTTCTAATGGTGCGCAAACCACTCTGGCTTCTTTCTGCGCCTCTCTTGCCTCTTTCTGCATTTCTCTTGCTTCATTGTGCACCTTTCATCCTTTTTCTGCACTACTCTTGCCTCTTTCTGCACATCTCTACCACTTTCTGCACCTCCCTTCTTTCTGCACCTCTCTTGCTTTTTTCTGCACCTCTCTTGCTTTTTTCTTCTGCACCTCTCTTGCCTCTTTTTGCACCCCTGTTGCTTCGTTCTGGATTTCTCTTACCTCTTTCTGCACCCTTTCCCCTCTTTCTACACCTCTCTTGCCTCTTTCTGCATCTCTCTTGTCTCTATCTGCACTTGTCTTGCCTCTTTCTGCACCTCACTTGCTTCTTTCTGTACTACCCTTGCTTCTTTCAGCACCTCTCTTGCTTTGTTCCTGCACCCCCTTTGACTCTTTCTGCACCTCTGTTGCTTCTTTCTGCACTTCTCTTGCTTCTTTCTGCACCTCTCTTGCTTCTTTCTGTACACCTCTTACCTCTTTCTGCACCCCTCTTCCATCTTTCTGCACCTCTGCTGCTTGTTTCTGCACCTCTCTTGCCTCTTTCTGCACTTCTCTTGCCTCTTTCTGCATTTCTCTTGCCTATTTCTGCATTTCTGTTGCTTCTTTCTGCACTTCTCTTGCCTCTTTCTGCACCCCTCTTGCCTCTTTCTGCACTTCTGTTGCTTCTTTCTGCACTTCTCTTGCTTCTTTGTGCACCTCTATTGCTTCTTTGTGCACCTCTATTGCTTCTTTGTGCACCCCTCTTGCCTCTTTCTGCACCCCTCTTTCCTCTTTCTGCACCTCTCTGGCCTCTTTCTGCACCTCTCTTGCCTCTTTCTGCAGTTCTCTTGCCTCTTTCTGCACCTGTGTTGCTTCTTTTTGCACTTCTGTTGCCTCATTCTGCACCCCTCTTGCTTCTTTCTGCACCACCGTTGGTTCTTTTTGCACTTCTCTTGCTTTTTTCTGCACCTCTCTTGCATCTTTCTGCACCCCTTTTGCCTCTTTCTGCATCCCTCTTTCCTCTCTCTGCAACTCTCTTGCCTCTTTCTGCAGTTCTCTTGCCTCCTTCTGCACCTCTGTTGCTTCTTTCTGTACTTCTCATGCCTCTTTCTGCCTCCCTCTTACCTCTTTCTGCACCTCACTTGCCTCTTTCTGCACCTCTCTTGTCTGTTTCTGCACTTCTCTTGATTCTTTCTGCACCTCACTTGCCTCTTTCTGCACTTCTCTTCTTTTTTCTGCACGTTTCATGTTTCTTTCTGCAACTCTCTTTTCATCACTTATCTTGCTTCTTTCTACACCTCTGTTGCTTCTTTCAGCACTTCTGTTGCCTGTTTCTGTACTTCTAATGCCTGTTTCTGCTCCTCTTTTGCCTCTTTCTGCACCTCTGTTGCCTCTTTCTGCACCTCACTTGCTTCTTTCTGTACCCCTATTGCCTCTTTCTGCACCCCTCTTCCCTCTTTGTGCACCTCTCTTGCCTCTTTCTGCGCATCTCTTGCCTCTTTCTGCAGTTCTCTTGCCTTTTTATGCACCCCTTTTGCTTCTTTCCGCACTTCTGTTGATTCTTTCTGCACTTTCTGGCTTCTTTCTGCACCTCTCTTGCAAATTTCTGCATCCCTCTTGTCTCTTTCTGCACCCCTCCTAACTCTTTCTGCACCTCTCTTGCCTCTGTCTGCAAACCTGTTCCTTCTTTCTGCACCTCTTTTGCCTGTTTCTGCAACTCTCTTGCCTCTTTTTGCTGTTCTCGTGCCTCCTTCTGCACCTCTGTTGCTTCTTTCTGCACTTCTCTTGCCTCTTTCTGCACCTCTCTTGCTTCTTTCTGCACTTCTCTTGCTTCTTTCTGTACCTCTCTTGCTTCTTTCTGCACCCCTGTTGCCTCTTTTTCCACTCGTCTTCCCTCTTTCTACACCTCTCTTGTCTTTTTCTGCACCCCTCTTGTCTCTTTCAGCATTTCTCTTGCCTCTTTCTGCACATTGGTTACTCTTTCTGCACCTCTTTTTTCTGCACTTCTCTTGCTTCTTTTTGTACTTCTCTTGCCTCTTTCTGTACTCAAATGAGAAGAGCAAGCTGTCAATATTAAAGGTCGTTGTACTCTTGTGACTGAGGTATATGTGTACTTGTATATATATTCTCACATGTGTTATGCATTTGAAGATGGTAGCTTAAAAAGTGGGTAGCTTCTCCTATAGGTGGTTAAATGTTCTCAGTTCTGCTCTGTCATTCAGTTGAACAGGCAGACATGTCTTACGTATATAGGTGTTGTAGAGCCCCTGAAATATACTATTGAATACCCATGTGCCCTGTATAATGAGCAGAAAGAAATACATACACCTTCTTGTACACAAATTTACAGAGTATGCTGTTTGAAACACGGGCATTCAAGTATTTGTATGTTTATTTTTATGTAACATGTCACTAGGTAAAAGCACAGACACACGCATGCATACCTTCACAAACTTGGTGAGACTTACAACAGTGATATGGTTAGGATTGCTGTTTTACATTTGATAGGCCTAACATTCTGAGCAGTCGATGAATAGTGAACCTTCAAGAAAAAAATGAGGTTCAAGACATTTTGGGAGAATGATTAGTGATTAGGCTACTTTGTATGAGTCTGTGGAAAGGTACAGTCGAAGTAGGCCCCTTTCTGCACCTCTGTTGGTTCTTTCTGCACCTCTCTTGCTTCTTTCTGCACCTTTCTTACTCTTTCTGGACTTCTGTTGCCTCTGTCTGTGTTTCTCTTGCTTCTTTCTGCACCTTTCTTCCTCTTTCTGTACCTCTCTTGCCTCTTTCTGCACTTCTCTTGCTTCTTTCTCCGCCTTTCTTCCTCTTTCTGCACATGTCCTACCTGTGTAGGCATAGTTAGAAATTAGCATTTAAAAAACCTTAGAAATTCACTGAAAAAAACAGAGGTTTCAGGGACATTATTGTTAGGAATTAGCATTTAAAAAACCTTAGAAATTCACTGAAAAAAAACACAGGTTTCAGGGACATTATAGTTAGGATGGCATTTCACTCGTACAAAACTAGAGAAATTCGGCCGTTAAAACGCGCCCCGCAACACACTGCTGATGAAGTCACATATTACATCACTCATGACATGGTCAGTGACATCACTGATGACATCTCAAATGACATCACTGATTACATCATCCACTTAATATCTGATGCACCTCTTCACACCCTAATATAACCTTTGATACACCCATTCTAAAATACAGACTAACATTCTCGAAACCATAGACACACCAATACCAGTTAGTACATACCCACTCACTGATTCATAGGTGTACACACATCCACTCACTCACCCATACAGTCACTCATTCGCGCAGTCACTCATCTATACAGCCACTGATATATGCAATCATATACCCATACAGACACTCACACACTGCCACTCACCCATAGAGTTACTCACACACCTAGTCAGTCACACAAAGAATCAATCACATTGCCATTTACTCACCTATACAGTTATACACAGACCACCTCACTTATTCATACAGATACTAACACATACTTACTCTCTTATACAATCACTGGCACAAGCACATACTCATCCATATAGTCACTCTCACAATCCTCACTCTCACATATAGTCACTTATATACTCCAACACTCACATATACTGCCTTTCACATATGTAGTTACTCACACGTATACCACAGAGATATCCACTCACTCACGAACACAGCCATACGCACACACACTCACCCATACAGGCCCTCGCACACGTACTCATGAACCCATACACCCACTGAATCACCCACTCACACATCCATGCAGAGTCACAACCCCCCACCCACCCACACAGACACTCAGGCACCCATACAGATACTCAGACAACCAATCATTAACCCATATAGATACTCATGTAGCTACTCACCAACCCATGCAGCCACTTACACACCATCTGACAGACTGATATAGACATTCACACAGATTAGTCATTCACCCATGCATTCACTAAGACGTTTAATCATTCACTTATACAGTCAGTCACGCACCCACTAAATCATCCATTCAGACACTCATACACCCACTTATTCTTCAATACACCTTGGCGTATATATGTATATATATTAAACTTTTAAAAAACACTCAGTCACTGGATGATGTCATCAGTGATGTCATTTGAGATGTCATTAGTGACATCATCAGCAGTACATTGCGGGGCGCGAGTTATAGTTATCTCAGCTAACTATAATGGCCGAACTTCTCTGGTTTTGTACGGGTGAAATGTCAGCCTAACTATAACGTCCCTGAAACCTGTGTTTTTTTCAGTGGAAAAAAAATAATATATATATATATTCCACAAAAAAATGCTCGTCGAAACCTCGGGACCCGTGGAGGGTGGTGCATACCCCGGGAGAGCACCCGGTACCTTAACTTCAAACAGTCCTTCGTAACACACTGAAATAATGCACTCTCAGGACTTGTGCAAAGTTCAATCAGGAAGTTTTATTATCGCTTCCACGCTACGCGTTTCGGCATAAAGTGTGAGCAAGGCTTTATGCCGAAATGCGTAGCGTGGATGCGATAATAAAACTTCCTGATTGAACTTTGCACAAGTCCTGAGAGTGCATTATTTTCGGGTGTTACGAAGGACTGATATATATATATATATATATATATATATATATTCACAGAAAAGAACAAAGATTATGGGGACATTATATTTAGGCTCAGGTTTCACTCGTACAAAATCAGTGAAATTCAGCTGTTATAGTTAGTGAGCTAACTATGACTCATGCCCCCACAGTGCACTGCTGTATGAATCAAATGTCACCCTAACTATAGCACCCCTGTAACCTATGTTTTTTTAACCAAATTTCATAGTTTTTTTAAATTCCATTTCCTAACTATAACGACCCTGTAACCTTTGGTTTTTTCTGTGAATTTCTGTTTTTTAAAAATTTAAATTTTAACGTCCCTGTAACCACCCAAAAGTCCAAAATGTTGTTCATTTTCTAGTGAAATATTTTTTGAATTTTTGAAATTTGCATCAGCATCACGATGATCGCGATCACTTTGCAAAATCGCAAAACAAAAGCAGCCATTCAACAGCACCAAAACATTCAAAAATTTTAACTTAAAAAATTTACTCTAAAGTAAAGAAGTTAGAAGTTCACTACTGCAGAACAGATGGCACCCTGGGCGGCGGTGGGACTTGAGAATGTGGGTGACTGCTACCAAGAGAAAACTTTACTTCCCTTTGCGGAACTAGTGGAGGGGTGTGGTTTGCCACCAGGCCAGTTCCTTACATATGAAGTATTGCAGCCCACGTTTGGGCAGTTATGGGGCCTGAATAGAGAGGAATCAGAGGCACAAGGGGTGTTGAACTCATTGATTATCTTGGGCACAGCGAGACACCAAATCAAATGGTTTTATGCGTCCCTGCATGAGGCCTCATTGGCCCCGCTACTGAGGATACAGGAGAAATGGGAGAGGAATTTGGGGAGGGAACTGACTGACAAGGAATGAAGCAGAGTCCTAGAGTCCCCTAAGAGAGTATTACGGAACACACAATTGAAGTATGTTCAATTTATCTATGTGCATATGACTTACCTGACACCACATAGGATCTTTGTCACCTTCGGGGGGAGCCAAGGAGATTTCTGAGATGTAACCAGGAAGACGCAGACTTTTTGCACATGACTTGGGACTGTGGGGCCACACAAATCTTTTGGCATGAAGTACTCTCTAAAATTAATAAAACCTGGGACATACACTTAACCGTACTGCAGAGGTCTGCTTACTGGGGCTCTTCCCCAGACCGCCTAAGCGCAAAGTGGGGAACAGGTTTATAGACCTGGCGCTTACGCTCGCCAAAAGGTGTATAGCGAGAATGTGGAAATCACCTATGGGACCGCAGTTGAATGTTTGGGGGAAGGAGTTAACTAACTGGGCTGGGGCCGAGGAGAGAGCGCTGCGTAGGGAAGATTTGAGGGGACTGTGACAATGCCCAATAGCGGAATAATGGAAGGACACATTACACGCCTGGGAATACCCAAGTTCTCCAAGTAGCATGAATGAAGAAAGCGAATCCTCCCCGGACTAGAATAGAGAGAAAAGGGGATCCCACCTGATGGTGTTTGACTGAGTTTGCAGGGTCCACTGAGCGGAGATGGCCTCTCACCCCCCCTCCCCGCCATGTGGAAGAGAAAGATGGATGCTGTTTGGATGGGAGAGATCTGTATGGGGACAGAGCTTGATGCCATCCAGGTGCTGAATGGACAACCCCCCCTACACTATGAGTCTAGTGAATACTCATCTGCAGTCAGATCACCACTAATTAAGCCAAGTAGTTAGAAGTTTTATTATTAGATCTTTGTTTGGCAATTTTTCACTATCTATGATCCTTGGATAGCAGCGACACATCCTGCCCAGACATAGCTACCCCGGCATATAATGAATCACATCATGTTAGAGGAGGGACAGATATAGGAAAAGACATTTGAATCCTAGGCCATCTAATGGGCGGAATGAGCAGCACTGATAGACATGTACCATATCTGTTATACCCTTCTTACGAGTGTTTATCTGGGATCAAAGATGCTATGCAATAACATCAACTTCTGTAATATCTCAATACAAGCAAGCTATTATGATAAATGTTGGAAAAATATTATGTGATGAAGAATGTATAAAGAAATGCCAATAAAGATATGTAAAAAAAATAAGAATTATTCAAGTGCATCTTTTCACCATAGCTGCCTATTCAAGTTGGCTAGACTCGACCTCCTTGAAGACTAGGTGGTAGGAGGGAGTTCTTACATAAAGCTTACTGGACAGTCTTCAACTTGAAGTATTTTCAAGTATATTACTGAGGTACTATCAAAGTAGTACTGAGGTTAAAAAAAAAAATATACAAAAAAATTGAATTTGTACAGGTCTCATTATGCTAAAAAATGTATACACATTACCGCAGGAATTCCTATAAATCACTGCGTTACTTAAACAAATTACATAAAAAGGCATATTTTGTCAAAAATATGGTACATCCTAGGTACTGCGCCAGCTGGTGAATATAGAAAATTATTTTTAAAAATCCTACACTTAGTTCTACTTAATAGGTTGGGAACAACAATAAAACCTACTACTTACCTGTGTTTAAGGCCTTAAGCAACAACAATCCAAAAGTCTACTAAAAGGATTATGGATGGTTTTAAATTTGTAAACGCAGACTTTAGCCAATTATACACTGCTTGTTACCGCTTATGTACCACGGTACACCGTTAACTTACTGTGGTATACCATGGCACAATATATCACTAAGTAACAAATTTGGGTTTCCTTTGCATTTTCTTTACGTTCCACATAGTAGTGCAAGGGCAATGTAATACTTACATAACATTTACTAATCTACGCAAAACCACAATGCGTCACTCTGCTTTGCTTAGTACATGTACAGAAATGGAATGCAGTGCAAGTTGCTGACTTGCGTTACTCTGCAGTCCTCCAAATTTCTGCTTTATAATACCGCACTACACAGTGCAGCACCACACCATACACCACTCAACTCTATGCTACTCCACTGTATACCATGGCAGTGCACACCACTCCACTGTACACAGCTCCACTTCATGAAACTCCACTATAAGCTATTCCAGTCTGTGCCACTCCACTCTATGCTTTTCCACTATATGCCCCTCAGCTCTACGACACTCCACTCTACCCTGTTTCACTGAATGGCACTCCAATGCATGCTACTCCACTCTACGTCACTCCACTCGATGCAACTATACTGCACGCCATCCCCATTCCATTCTAAGTCATTTCCTTGGATGACACACCGCTCTGCAACACTCCAATATACACTATTCCACTCTACCCCACTTCACTGTATGCCACTGCAGTATTTGCATCTCAACTGTACACAGTTCCACTGTACGTACTCCACTGTATGCCAATCTAGACTATGCCACTCCACTGTATGCATCTCCACTATACGCTACCCGACTATACGCTACTCAACTATACCCCACACCACTGTACACCACAGCACTCTACGCTATTCCACTGTATGGCACTCCACTGTACACCAATCAAATAAATGCTGAACCACTATATGACACTCCATTCTCTGCTATTCCATTGGATGCCACTCCTTTGTATGTGACTCTACTATATGGTATTCCACTTTATCACACTGCACTGTACGCCACCCTAGTCTACACCACTCCACTGTATGCCACTCCACTGTACTCTACTTCACTGTATGCAATTTACTGTATGCCCCTCCACTGTACCTCACGACACTGTAGGCTATTCCAGTGTATGGCACTCCACTCTATGACACTGCAGTCTACACTATTCCACTTTATATTAAAACATTCTACTACACTCCACTGTACGCTATTACACTGTAGGGTAATCCACTGTACGATATTTCACTACTTGCTACTCCGCTGAACGGTACTCCACTTTAAGCCACTACAGTGTATGCCACTGCACTCTTCGAGGCTCCACTGTACAATACCCTGCTCCACTCTCTAAAACTTCACTCCATAAAAGTATACTGTACTTTATGATATTCTACAAAACTCTACTTCACTCTATCCACTTACACTCCACTGTCTAACTTTACTGTCCAATCTATGCCCGTATACTCCATTGTACAATACCGTATTCCACTAACCAACACTTTTCAATACTCTACGATACAGCACTCCACTCTACTCTATGAGACACCACTCCAATTTATATGAGGTTAGGCGACTATATGCTACACAACTTTTAATTAACTCCACACCACTCTACTCTGTGACACACAAATACACTGTATTATACTTTACTCCACACTTTGTTACGCAACTCCACTGAACTCTACTCCACTGTATGAGACTTTACCTCACTCTACGCCACAGTTCAATCATCCACTGTAAGCAGCTCCACTGTACAACACACTAGTGTACTCTATACAACTACACTCTACAACACTTTACTACACTGCTTCCCACTCTACCCCACTACATTGCAGTACACTGCACTCAAACTGGCTTTCGCCCGCGCCAGGGCACTGAAACTGCTCTGTTAGCGGTTGTCGAAGAATCCAGAAAGATTCTTGATGCAGGAGGATCTTCAGCTGTGATTCTTTTAGACCTCAGCACAGCCTTTGATACGGTCAACCACCAAATTCTGGTACATCGACTTAGAGGTTTGGGGGTGACCAGTACAGCCTTAATATGGCTGCAATCTTTCCTGGAAGAAAGATCCTTCCAGGTGTTTGAGGATGAGGGCATTTCAAAATCCCTGCCCCTACATTGTGGAGTTCCCCAGGGATCGTCCCTGAGCCCCACTCTTTTTAATGTCTATATGGCTCCACTTGCGGATATTGTGCTTCCTTTTGGGGTTCATATAGTGACATACGCTGATGCCACCCAACTGGTCGTAGCATTGAATCACTCCGATCAGGTTTCTACTGGCCTCCGCCACTGTCTTGTGGAAGTCGCCAAGCGGATGAATCAGTCCCATTTAAAATTGAATGGCGACAAGACTGAGCTTATGGTTCTTGGCAATCCTCTATGCTTTAAAGCAGATACAATGTGGCCAGCTTGTATGGGCCCTGCTCCTGCCCCTAAGACCGAGATAAAGAGTCTGGGTATCTGGCTGGATCAGGACCTCAGCTTTAAAGCTCAGGCCAGGAAGGTTGTAGCCTCCTGTTAAGGCATCCTCAGGATGCTTCGCAAAGTGCTCCCCCTTCTTCCCTTCCAGGCCAAAAAGCTGATGATCCAGGCACTCATTTTATCTCGGCTTGACTACAGCAATGCCTTATATCTAGATGTGCCAAGCTCGGTACTTGCGAAACTCCAGATAGTGCAGAACTGCGCAGCAAGGATGCTCATAGGGATCTCGAATCGGCACTCTTCGAGGCCCGCCCTGAAGTCCCTCCACTGGCTCCCTATTCAGGAGAGAATTAACTTCAAGGCTCTGTGCATTGCCCACACGTAGCTGGGAGGGAATGTTCCACCAATCAATGACTCCATGGTTCAGCCCTACCGGGCGAACAGGCAACTGCGCTCAGATGAGCTCCATCTGGCAGTTGTTCCCAGGATCAAGAAGGCCAGAAGTGGCGGGCGGCTCTTTTCTTATAATGCCGCCAGATTATGGAACTCCCTCCCTCTGTATTTACGAAAGGAACCTAACCATCTGGCCTTCCGTAAACAGTTAAAGACGTGGCTCTTCCCCCAAGTGTTCTCTTCTGCCTCAGTGATCCGTTCAGCACTGGGATGCCTCCGGGTAGCTACGCGCTTTAGAAGTGCTGTTTCATTCATTCACAGCACTCAGTTCAGTTATACAATACTCCACTCTGCGACACTCAACTGTATGAAACTCTCATTCATTTTCCTGTACAACACTCAAATTAACAAGACTGCAATTAATAACACTCAATACTACAATTTGAAACACCTTTTCATTAAAAACATAAAAACCAATGAAATTCCATGAAAAAAACGAAGATTAGAGATAAGTTATAGTTAGGGAAACTTTATATATTCTTTCCATACAAACCATACTTAAACTACCAAACATTAGAAATAGAGGTTACAGCTTAAATTTAGAATTTACACACCACCTTCTAATTATTATGTCATGCATATATACTTATAAATGGGTTTCAGTTACCTTACATATACTTACCTTCCATTGATTGTAAAGGCATGCATGGTAAAGGCAATGTGTCGTAAAGGCATTGTATTGTAATTGATGCGTGGTAAAGGCATGCCTTGTAAATGAATGTGTGCCAATGTCATATATCCCTCTACGTGGACGATGTCATTCTTTTAGCAAGGACTGTTATGGATTTGGAAACTCTTTTGTTTCTTTTTCGAAGTTCTGGTCCTGTCAACTAATTTTAACACATCTTTTATCATGACTGCAGGTCCTAGATCTAGTAAAACAAGACATTTCGAGCCCAAGGTCAAGTGTTACAGGTGGTCCCTTTTTTCTCTGAACTAGATATCTTGTTCAATTCTCAATTTAGTTGGAAGCCATTTAGGTTGGGCAGGAAATATTTGAAGGAATTACTGAAGGTGTACCAAGCAAAATGTATTATGAAGGTGAATTCTGGTACTGACATTTAGGAGTACAATAACTGTTCAAAATTCCAGGTTTTTAAAAAACTATTTTTCAGGCAGTTATAGAGTGTGCCGCAGGGGGCGCCTTCTTTTGTAGTGCCCAAGGAACCTACCTTTCTAATATCTTGGCTCTTCATCCCCTTCTTCGCTGGGTTTCCTTCTGGTCTAGGAGAATGATCAATAAGATCTTACTTGATTGCCTTTTTTATGGATAACGTCAAGAGGATCCGCTTCCTTAGCTATGTTAAGAATTTGTTTTTAGCTATGGGGAGGCAGGAGATGTTTGACAATCTGAAGTCCCTGGTTAGGAGTGACATGATTTGGGTGAAAATGATTTTTTTTATGTGGCGGCAAGCTGAAGGGAAAGCTTAGAACTTTCGAAAGTCTCAGTTCGGAGGTACATGCTCCTAAAAACTGGTCCTTTCATAGAGGCGTACCTCACTGCGGTAACCAACAATCACCAGCGCTTTGTGCTCACAAGGTTTAGGATGAACGTAGTACACCTTTTATTAGCAGTTCCAAAACCTTGGGATAAAATGCAAAATTTACGTATTTGTGGCTGCGACCTTGTGTCTTCTCAAGTTACCTTACATTATGTGATGTTTTACAAATATTATGAGAAACCAAGGAAAAATGTTATCATCTATATTCTAAAAGGATTTCAATTTTACCAAGTCGATCCAGCATTGTTGTTTTTGCAGTCCCTTAGTTACTTTGTTGTTTGGTTTTCAGTTGCAAGTTTTTTTTAAGTCATTCATTAATTATAAGGCATGCTATGGAGGGCTGACCTCAAATATTGCTCATTTCAGTATTCAATCATTTCTATTCTTCATTTTACGCTGAATTATTCAATGAGTACTGTGGGCACTGTTTTTTTATTTTATTTATAGGGGACGGGTAATTGTATGCATTGCTTCGATTGTTTGAAGTTTTTTCATGTGTGTCTCGATTTTATGAGGAATTGTGTTTGTATCATAATGTATGTATCTTTCATGGTTAACTTGATTTTAGCTGAATAAAGATTATGATAAGGATTAAAGACTAATGTCAAGGCATCACACCTCCTTAATGGATCAATACATTTCGAGAAAAAACAAATAATTGCTCAAATATATCTCATGCCATTGCAAGTAACATTTCTACAAAATCCATCTACAACCTTACGGAAGGACCTTCTGATTTACCGACATGACACACAGTTGCGCTAGATCTTTTCCTTGTGTCAATTTTTCGACGTTATACATCTTTGACCCAAATTGTGTGCACTGTTTGGAAAATGAGGATTAAACAAGTACTTTCTAAATGTGACAACCATTCCATAATTTCCCATATGTGTAGGTCCTTGAGTGTATCTTGCCATCTCTAGTAGCAGTGACTCTGGCAGAACAAACTTCTCATCAGTTGATTTCCACAATTCATTTTCATCTTGTTCGCACTAGGCCTGTGCTGAACTTCAATTAGGCTGGAGAAATTGGAGTAATTGTGGTAATTCCACATTACTCTTTGACACTGAATTACTTATAACTATGCGATTACTCCTGCTTGAGAAATTTGGGAGGAAAATCCTACTGCAAGTGTACATTTAGCGAGCGTGGGCAGCTGCTCATGCTTGCTGTTTGTGTTCTGCTGCATTTAGAGCTATTTCTTAGTGCAAAAATACATCCTCACATCCATTTTTGATGAGAAGGTGCATTTTGCACTTAGGAAATAGTGATAAATGCCGGGAGTTAGTTGGGGAAAAATCCTACCCCAAGAGCACATTTAGCAAGTGCAAGCGACTGTTCAAACTCAGTATTCATGTTCTGCTACATTTAGCACAAAATCCATACTTTTTTGCATCAATAAATAGCGCTAAACACAGAATTACTCTTCTCACATAATTTTGCGCAATCTCACTGAAATCTTTGGTATTGTCTCACACTATCTGAAATTATGTGAGTTTCGCCCACCCCTAGTTTACACCCTGATTTTTCCCACTTTTTTTTCCTTATCTCGTGCCTCATTTTGCAAATTCTGCAATTAATCTAAAGTTTGAACTGCTATAGAAAAAAAGCATTTACAGTTCCAACACCTGAAACATCTGCTTCTGAATTATAATCTAAAATTGGTAATGACTAGACATAAGAGCACAGTATTTAGCGGTCTCGTGGAAATTGATTACCCAATGTAACCATGGCACTGCCACTCATTTGTGCAGCACATTTCACAACAACAGTCATTTTTGGCACCTCTAAAGCATTTAGTAAGTCCAAAAGCATGAGTCATTCTTAATTGAGGTGTCAGCAGACGTCATAAACCCGCGCTGGGATCACAATTGGCCAAAATCATGGACCACTCCAAAGCCATGTTGACTATCCATATAGATTGTGATGCCAATGAATTCAGCTCCTTGTGCTGAGGTCATATTGCACATTTACAATGCTTCTATACCATATGTCAATGTGCAAGCTGCAAATGCAGCTGAAGTTTTCCAACAGTTTCTCAAAAGTTGTTGAGCCATCCACAAATAAAATTAAATCTGAGTGGTACATTTTGAATGTCTGATCTTAGGTTAGCACATAATTTCATTACATCAATACAGATCAAATTCATTCATTTCCTCAGGTTCATTTTCATCTTTACAAATTGGCAACAGTGTAGCTGGGTTTAGTATGTTGCACTGTCTTATAGAAATATTTTCTGCAGCCAGGAGTAATTGTTCATATTTAGTAAAATGGCTACTTGTTAGGTCCTGGGTGCGAGTGCAAGTTAACAATGTTTCAACTGAATGTGGAACAAATACAATCAGTGTATGACCCATTACAATTGTTTCACTCTGTGTAAATGCTGTGGCAGTGATGTTTTCATAAACTCAGGCAAAGCTGCTTCCATTGGGTTCAGTGTTGCAGAAAAATAGGCAATTAGCCTTTTTGCATCGCTGTGTTGTAGTATGATAATTACAAAAATGTAAATGCTCACCCTTCTTATTCATGAAAAAATAGGCAACACTCCTTCTCATAGTCCAGCATTCATAGGGTTGGTGCCATGCACAAAGAGTTTGTCAGCTGTTGGAAGGCTTGCATTTACATTCCCAGGGTATCGGATCAGTCACATCACTGAGTGTCAGCCTCTGTCGAGGCTTCACAATGAAGGAAAAGCTGGAAATCCACAGCCAACCATGCCTAGAAACTGCCTCACTTCTCTCTGTGAGAGAAAGATTCATTCTCAGAATCAGAGATGTGTTCTTTGGATATCTTCCTCATTCCGTTCTTGATTTAATTTCCCAAATAAATGACCTCTTTTTGATAGTATTGCATATTAGTGCGGGAAACTTTATGCCCATTTTCAGCAAAAATGATTTACCAGTGCAATTTTTCCACTTTACAGCCCTCTTGTGTTTTTGCGATAACCTTAAAATCATCAATGTACTCTACCAGTAACAAGGCAATTTTAGAGATTCTAAATCTTTCTTGACCATTTTGGAAAAGAATGAGGTACTCTGAGTACATCCCTGTGGAATCCTACACCAAAAAATGATTCTATTTTGGAATCTGATTGCAAAAATAAATTGACTATTTTCATGAGGAACAATAGAGAAAAATGCTGTACAAATCAATCACTGTGAACCACTTTGCATTTGCTGGAATTTGAAATAAAATAACTGTTGCATTCATGTCACGGGACAGCATGAATTCACTAAGTCATTTATTTTGTGCATGTCTTGTACTATTCTCAGTTTTTTCTTTAGTTTGCATAAGCCAATCATAGGTGAGTTACGTGGGCTTACTAGGACTTCTTTCAAAATGCCCTGTTTAATCATCTTTTCACTGACAGGTGAGATTCCCTCCCCTGCTTCATGAGTAAGTTTGTATTGAGGAGTACGAGGATACACTGCATTCTGTTTTGCTGTAATATGCACAGGTTCTGCACATTTAATCAGCCCTAAATTGTTTCCTGTAAAATCCCAAACCTCTCTATGTTTAGTGTGCCTTAACTCTGGAGGTAAGTTCTCATTTGTGAGAACTGGGAACATGCCAACTTTTGTTTCTTGAGGTTTTAATTTAAAGTCAACATCATTATCTTTTGTCTGAATGCGAAAAACATCTGGTGTGCAATAAATTATAGAATTTAATTTGCATAAAGGATCACGACCAAACAGATTTACTGGACTTGTCTCACTAATTATGAGTGCATGATTATTTGTGGTTGATCCAATTTTTACAGGAACATTTGTTGACAACTTATTAGTCTTCCACTAATTTTGAAAAGCCTACAACCTGGACTTCTTTTCCAGAGAGGGGTAGGTCTGGAACTTCCACTGGTCTAACTGAGAATCGGGTAGCACCTATATGAATCAAGAATTATGAGGGATGGCCATTAACCTCTCCTTCCACTAATGGACCTTCCTGGTCTACTGATGGGACTGGACCAGCATGTAATCCTCCTCCCCCTCAATCACTGTCACTGTGCCTGACTCAGTCCAGGAGTGACTACAAGTATAGCTGTAAATTGTGGAAATTGTCATTAAATACTGAATGTTGCTGAAATGTGAAATTTGGCTGACATTGTGATGAATCAATCAGCATGTATTGTAGGGCTGGGACTAAAGGAATATTCCAATTGAGTTGCCTGTATTCTGCATGTTCTGCACAGATGCCAGTAGGGCTGGACCATTGACTGCCTCATCCTATTCTGTGCCAGTGGAATAGGGTTCCAATTTCTACTCAGCTGCATTGTATTCATCTGAGGGGCCATTTGTATCTCATTTTGAAATCTATTCATATTAAATTTACAGTCCCTTTTCTAACGTCTGCCTCAAATATGACATGCTTCTTATTTCATTTGACTATTGTTAGCAATATTAACAGTATTAACATTGTTAGTAAAACCTAAACCGCTACCTCTAGAACCACCATTCCCACCTTTCACACCACCTGGAAAAGTACCTGGACTCCACTTTATTAATTATAGTGAAGGGTACAATGGTAAAAGTTGAGAGGACCTACCTCTCTTCAATCAATCACCAGGGACTAATACATAGTCAAGGTTAGAAATACAAACACATAGCAGTAGTAGTAGTAAAACCTAGTATCAGTACTCATAACAGTATCAAATTCCAATGCGGTGCGATATCGTAAATTGCACATTGACATTTTTATGCACATTAAAAACAACAACAAACGTGGCACATGTGACATAAAACACAGTCACTCATTGCACGCATGCACAGGTGATTAAAACACATGTGGGGGAGGGGGTGCCATATATAATCCCAGTTAAGGTAATTATCTCCATGTTTACCTAGTGCCAGGGGGCCATTTGCCTCATGGTCTGTACTAGGTGGGCTCCTCCTACAGACACACTCTGATAGCTGTGTTAAATCAATTTTAACACAGGAAGAAGGTAGGCCACCCAGATCGATCCTACAGTGCCCAAAAGAACAGCCATCTAGTAACAATGATTGTCTGTATTTGAAGGCAGAAGTGTTGACAAAAGTGGGCAATCAGCCTGCTGTCCCCATTTCAGGCCTTGCCGTTAGTAATGTGTCCACCTGTATCAGGGTGGGTCAACGAGGCGATTGTAATCACCAGCACAATGAAGATGTGATGCTCCGGCCCCGCCCATGAGAGGATGAAGACTCTATGATTAGGAACACTGCGTCAGGCACAGAGTTCCAATGGTATGAACTGCGTCTGATGCAAGGACCACGCTGCATTGTAGCAGCCAATGGCAGCATCAGTGAAGGTGCAGTGCTCTGGCCACATCGATGAGAGGTTGTGTAGTTCTGAAGATACAGAATCAGGTCTGATGCAAAGGTAACGCTCCATAGAAGCAGTCAATGGTGGCATCCCGTTGGGTCAGGAATCCTGAGAAATGTAGTATATTTCCCAGGATTACGGCTGAAATTGGCAAGGCAACAGAATGAGGACATCCTGTGACATTGAAAAGGATTGTGGGGGCTGTAGTGGCCTATGAAACGGGCAGCCTTTCTTTTACGCATAGCCCAATAAATATAATTACATGCTCTATGTGGTCATTGCTAATTTTAAATGGTAACAAGGGCATGATAATACATGTGAGGGTCCTGCTAAGGGCCCATGGTTTACAACCACATATATTTTTTTTAAGTTAAGGTGGGGGTGTAAAAAGCACTCACTAGATATAACATCTGTTTCATCTAATTACATAGGGCACTCCATGGAATGTCATCATTCAGTTTTGTGGTGCCGGTGTGTAAGAAGAACACCCAGCGCAGTTCATATTTCAACAATGTCTTACTCATATCTGTATGTCTGCATTTCAGTTTTTCAACCACATTCTATTCAATACCTTCAGAATTGTGTTGATGTTCAATAAAGTGTCTAGTTAGTTTTGTATTGTCTCTCCTATAACTTATTGTGCTTCTGTGTTCCGTAATGTGAACACGGGCCTTCCTAGTGGTCATACCAATGTATAGGAGCTTGCAAGGCCATTTTAAGACATAGATAACATGACTGAAAATTCATTTCGTCAGGTGTTTCAGCACAAATGGGGTGGCAAGGCCCAAATCTATAGATTTCTTCATTAACTGATATACCCGCAACCCCCACAGGGTTGATGGCCCATAGTGGTGGGGTATCCCTTAGTGTCCTTTGGGTCCCACCGTTCTTTTCTTGGGGCTTGTGTGTACCAATGCCTCATGCAAACTCTGGATCCTTTTAAAGGAGAACATAGGTGGCGCAATTTTCAAACTCTTAAAATCTAGGATGCCCAATGTCTCTTAACCAGTTTTGTGACTGAATTTGAGATGGGAGTACATGTTGTTATGCATATAGGTCTTGATTCCTGTGGCTTTTTTTTGGTGCCCAGAAGGGCATCCCTATCGTTACTCATGGCCCTTTTTCTTGCCCTTGTGATGGTTCTCTCTGGGTAGTTCCTTTCTCTCAGTTTTTTGCTAAGTATTTCTGCATGTTTTCTGTACTTCCAAACCTCTGTACAATTCTGTTTGAGCCTTAAGAATTGACCTTTTGGTAAGCCTTCTCTAAGTGCTCAGGGATGGAAACTCTTACAGCGTAGCAGGCAGTTTTTAACCGTAGGTTTAAAATAAACCCAAGTCTTCAGGATACCCCCAGGTGGTAAGTTCAACTCAAGCCCTTGGAGAACTTTGGAAGCAAGATGTAAAAAGCAAAGTCCAGTCCTTTCGCTCCCAGGACAGAAGCAGCAAGCCAACACAGCAAAGCAAACAGCAAAATGGCAGTCCCTCTTGACAGCAATCCTGCTCTTCTTCCCGGCAGAATGTCCTCAATATATGGTGTCAGAGGTCCAGAACTTATACTCATTTCAGCATTTGAAGTAGGCAAACTTCCAAAGAAAGTCTTTGTAGTGCACAAGACCCTGCCTTTCCCTGCCCTGGCTCCAGCCACACTTCAGGAGGTGGAGACTTATTTGTGTGAGGACAGGCACAGCCCTATTCAGGTGTCAGTGTCAACTCCTCCTACTACTCTAGTTCAGGAAGACCTATCAGCCTGGTGATGGGCCATCAGGCTTTGCAGGGCATACCTCAGCTCTCTTTGTGTGACTGTCTAGAGTGAATGCACAACAGCCCAACTGCCATCCTGACCCAGATGTGTATTCAGAGACAGGTAGAGGCACAGAATAGTTAAAGTAAGAAATTGCCAACTTTCTAAAAGTGGTATTTTCAGACCTGCAATTTTAAAACCAACTTCACTAAAAGATATATTTTTAAATGCCTAGTAATAAGGAACTGACTCATCACTTCCCCTGTAGCAGTAAGTAACCGACGCATCACCTGCTTCTTCAATGCCTCACCTCCCCGGCGCCTCGCATCGTCTTTGATTTTTGACGCACCTAATGTACTTTGCCCTTATCAAGCGCAAAAACTATTGTTGAGGAGAACGCTGAATCGGACGGTCATATCCTAGCATCGTTACGGCACAGGAGCTGTTTACTCTTAACTGTCCCTGGACACAGGAGGGAACAGTTTCCGCATAGGACCCCCCTTGTCCTACACTAACGAATACTACTGAAGAATAGATTGACCTATAAAGCCCTGATGAAGTCCACACCAGTTGGACGAAATGCGTCGGCTGTTTGGCTATCTTTTTATTGAAATTGGAGGAATAAAGAAACCGTATATATAAAATCAACATTGGATGGAAATTATTATTCTTGATGTTGGTGGTGCATTCCACATTTGTGTGAATTTGAACATTGGTCTTGGAGACTGCTCCTTGGAAACAGCGGGAGCACTGGACATGCACACCGCTTGAGCAAAATAGCTCACATTTTGGGACTCTGGGTGAATTTTGTGTGGGAGATGCGTCACAATTATACAAAGGTATATTTGTTGTGGCTTGCTGTTTCAAACTTGGGATTGTAAGCGCAAAAAACAACTTCACTAAAAGATGAATTTTTTAATTGTGAGCCCAGAGACACCAAACTCCAATTTTCTATCAGCTTCCAATTGGCAGATACACTTACAAGATGTTACAAGGCAGCTCCAGTGCTAACCTATGGGAGAGATAGGGCTTGCTGTAAAGAAAAATGAAATTAGCAGTTTTTCACTACCAGGCCATCTAAAACACAACAGTACATGTCCTACTTTTTAAACTCACAGCACCCTGCCCATGGGCCTTGGGCCTACCTTAGTGGTGCCTTACATGTAATAAAAGGTAAGGTTTGGGCCTGGCAAGCGGGTGCACCTGCCAGGTCAAAATGACAGTTTAAAACTGCACACACAGACACTGCAGAGGCAGGCCTGAGGCATGTTTTCAGGGTTACTCCAGTGGGTGATACAATCAGCATTGCAGGCCCACTAGCAGCATTTGATTTGCAGGCCCTGGGCACATCTGGTGCACCATACTAGGGACTTACTAGTAGATCAAATAGGTCAATCATGGAGAATCCTAATATTATTACATTTTAGGGAGAGAGCATATGAACTTTACCACTGGCTAGAGTACTAAAGCCATCAAATAGAGGGTCAGAAAATTAGGAGGAATGAGGCAAAAGGTTTTAGGATAACCCTGCAAAAATGGTCAGGTCAAATACAACCCCCTTCCAGCCTAAAGCCTGGGTATACTAATCAATACCTTGATGGGCTTCCCTGCTTAGGGCGATAGAACATGGACCCTGGCCCACAACAACAGTGGCATGTCCCAGTTCTATGCCTTTCTGAACTTAGTTGGATCCCTCTGTCCATACTCTCAGGGCCCAATAAGCTAGCCCTTGGGGAATCCATCTCCTCACCTGTGGATCTCATCCGTGCAGCAACTAACCTTACCTTGCTCACAGATGTATCCCAGTAGCAAGACAGTACCACCATGGCCAGCAAAGTGGTGTGGCCCTTTCCTTCCTTTGGGTCTGACTCCTGTCCCCAACCCAAAGGCAACTCTGTCCACAAAGACAGCAACAGTGGCTACTGACAGCTGTCCTTGACAAAAGCCAGGTCCTGGGCCTTTCAGGGCTCTCTTACTTTGGTGGTTTCTAAGAATGGGGGGTGGTAGCCCCAGGTGACTGGCCCCCTTGTTCCACTCTCCCTCCCACCAGTTCAGGGTTGGTATACTGAGACTCGTCCTCCAGCCCAGGGTCTGTACCCTTAGGCTGGACAGGTATCAGGGGCGAGTCCGTCCTCCTCCTGCTCCCCTTCTCAAGGCTCTTTTCCCTCCTTTTGGGAGCGGTACCCACAGATCCCAGAACTGTCAGGGCGCTTGTTGCAGCTGTCCTCCACAATTCCCCCACCAGTTCAGTGGTGTTATCCTGCAATTGGTCCCCCAACCCAGGGTCTATACCCTTAGGCTGAGCATGTGCCTGGCAAGCCAGGACTTACTGGGGAGTACAACCCCCCCCAAGGGAAACATACTCTTCATGTGTTGTGTGAGAGTCTGCCTGATAATGGTCTCCTGACCCCTGTCCCTCTGACAGAGCATGAGTGCTCCCATGCCAAAAGTGGTGTATCAGGGTCATTCATTGGGTGTTCTGACCTCAAAGCTGGCAACCCCTGACCCACTGGTCTTCCCACTGGGGGCTGTCTCCACCTCTAACCCCTGCATCTGGACTTCTGCACCCTCCTCTCTAGAGTGGTACTGCTAGACACCCGAACTGGTCGGACACTTGTGGCAAGAGCCCACCAAGTTCTCCTTACACTATGGGACTCCCACCAGTCTCCTTTCTTGGTGAGCCATCTGGGTACCATCCAGGCTCTGGGACTGGGTATTGGCACCTTGGGCATCTGCCCACACCCACTCCTCCCTCTACCCTCTACCTATCCCACTACACTGGAACCTGTCTGGGTTAGTACCAACTTCCCCCATCCTCAGTTGTGGGGAACCTGTGCCACTCCCTTTAGGATTACCCACCGAAGCCTCTTCAGATACTCTGTCACTCACCCAGAAGTCTGCCAAATGTGCAAGCTTCCTGTGTTGGTGTAGCTCTGGAAAACCATGACTGAACATATGCTATCCAGAAATCAAATTGTACAGCCCCTCGCATGTGTTAAGCATACTACCCTTAACCCAACCATCCAGTGCCTTGAAAAAGTACCCCACAACATGCCCCATCTGGTGAGACAGTTTCTGATTGCCCCTCAAACACGACCTACCCTCTTCTGGGGTGACTGCATACTCCCTTACCAGGGTTTCCTCCATGGGTTTACACCTCTTCCACCACTAGAACTAGGACTCGCTGTGCCGGTTCCCCAATCCACCTCAGGGACCCTGCACACCTCTGGAGCTACCTCATACGTCTGAGACCACTGTTGTATGTCACCTCCCCCTTGAAGTTAGAAACCAAGTCTCTGGGTATGTGGACCTTTTCTTCAGTAATGGACTTGATATTTTCTCTGCCACCATATGCACTGGACTCAGCCCTCCCGGCTTTCAAGTCCAGCTCGCTCGACTTTAGCTCATGAGCTAAAATCATTTCCTTTTTCTCCAATTGCAGTTTCTTTCTCACCATATCCAAAGTTTTCTCTCATTCATGCTTCAACCTGAGCTTTTCAGGCTCCAACTGGAGCTTTCTGGCTTCCCGTCTGTCCTCCAGCTCTCCTGGGTACAAACCTTTTGGAGAAAACCTGCTGCCTACCCTGGAGGGTGTCTCCCCCCTAGGCAGATTCTGATTCAGTGAAAACTCACCATGCAGGCTCTGTTCCTCCATATCTACAATATCGTTTCCATCCTGTGGGAGCTCACCAGCCTTCCTGGCTGCCAACCAAGCCCTCAGCGCTTTTTGCAGTTCAGCCTTTCTAGTGAGGCCTTTAAAAGAACTTTTGAGATCCTTGCAGAACTTTTTGAGCTGAGGCACCAAAACGGTTTCCAACCTCTCCTGCTTAAACACCGAATCTGCAGCTACAGCTGATGGCTCAATAGCCTGAGACATGATTGTGGCAAAAACTCAAGAGATGAACAGGTGAAGGCTTAAAACTAGGACCATCTCTCTGGGGTTCTTTATCGGGCCACTGTCTTGCATTCAATTCACAAATCTTTAGGCAGAATAATTTAAAGCAATGACGAAATGGTCACAGTTCTCGCTCCATCAGCATATCAATTCTGTGCTTCCTCTCTAAGCTCTGGAAAGTTCTTTGTAAAGGTCTAAAAGTTGTGACGGATCCAAGGAACATGCATATGTTCTCCTACAGATGCATCTCACAAAGGGAACTCTCTTTCATCAGTCAATCTGCATTCATAATCACTTAGACTCATGATTCTTTTTGACATAATCTTTTGCAGCTTTACAGAAGTCTAGTCCAATGATCTTTATACTTTTCCACATTCTCTGAAGTCTCTAATCAAATCAATTAATTCTTTGAGATTTGTTCTCAATGATGCAATATCTTCCTTTTGCAATTCACATGCTGTCAATCTCATTCTGTATGTTACAAAAATTAGTTTTTTCTTCAAATCTTCATCAAATTCCTCAGTTAACCTTTCAATTGTTTCATATGCATGAGTAGTATAGTTCGCTGCTTCCAAATTCCAAAACACTTTGGGCTTATTTGCAAGCTTCTTGCACCGCCGGTGTGTCACTTTTAACGAGGGCCGGACTGGCTACCGGGCCTTTCTAAGTAAAGTATGGAAAACCAAATGGTTTTAAAGTATGCTTTAAAACCATTTGTTTTACTTTCTTTACTCAGAAGCAAATGCAGGTCCCCATCAGCATGAATCAGACCCAACGGCAGTAAAATCGTTCCCCAGCTTGGCAGCCGACCAAAACGCCCGGTAGCCAGTCCGGCCCTGCTTTTAACATGGGAAAAAATGGTGCACCGGTGGCACAAGGGGCTTGTAAATAAGCCTCTTTGTCCCTAAAAATATCCAAATTCACAATGTGGTCAAATCCTCTTTCAGTTTTAATGTTTCAATTTCCATAATCAATGACTCCCTTGACTTCCCAAACTCCTGGGTTGATTCAGAAATCCTCTTGCTCTACTCACGTTTTCTAATTTCTTGCGCCTCTACATGAGCCTTATTGAATTAATGCGGTCTCTTCATGATTATCAAGTCATCTGTGAATTCATCCTCTTCCTCAAAATCACATTTATTTTTTTCTCAACCTTCTCATTTTTATTTTCCGTTTTAACCTCTTTTGTTTTGTTTTTGTTCGAGTCAGTAGCAATCACAGGAAACATGCCCACAGTTTCTAACACGTTCTCATGCCACTCGTTTTTCTGTAAATGCGATCTCGCTTCCAATTAATTATTCATACCCTTACCAAGTTGATCATTTAGCATTTTCTGATGTCTCTTCTCATCCACCATCTTATCCCATTATTTCAATTGTTCAAACTGTGCAGATCTCGGTTGCCTCACATACTTTCTTCATAACAAACATACCATTCACTGGAAATAGCATGTTTCTGCTTTTTTAAGCCTTATGCCATTCTTTAGGCGACTGACACATATTTAAACCATGATTCAGCAGCATCTCATATGCATTACTTCCCACTGGAGGCAGAATTTTCCCATCATAGAGGGGTTTCTTAGACTTTGCAATAAGCACACCCATTGTTGGTGCAACCAACCTTTCACAATAGTAATGAATCACAAAACAATGTCAAAACACAAACCTTAAAGACAATGCACAATGTCCACTAATCAATAGAAATAAACCTTTGTCTTCCTACCTGAGCACAGGAAGGGAATCTAACTCATACTGAAAGGGTTATGGTACACCGCAAAACTACCTACATGCATTCCGAGCTTGGTTTCTCGACCAGTGATTCAACCCCAATCTGGAATTGTGTATTCTATCTTCATGCACAGAACAAAATGCCACAAATGCTAAATATTACTCATTCAGAGCTAGACCAATAAGGAACTTATAATTAAACTCATGCCACACCTTATTCAGCAGACAACTTTATATCTAATTTGAGTTCTCCTCATAAATCTAGTACCTTTACATAAATCACACAAAATCATCAATATATTGAGAAAAATATGAACCCACAATGCATTACAACAACGTACACAATAGTACAAATTTGCTTGTTGTGTGCTAATATACTAAGACATGAACACGGTCACCAAATCACTATAACATATCACTCATCACGACATCTCACATTGTGCAAAACGCTATTAATTCTCACCAAATCCACTCATTAGACGACACACATGGGTACTCTGGCAATAATCCCAAAATCTCCAAGATTCCCCAATTTTCCACCAACCAAACAATTTCACTAATTAACTTAATTACTCTTAATTAGCTTAATTAATATGTCAATCGCCTGAATTATCCTTCAAACATCTGTAGATGCTCTAATTAACTAATGAAGAGAGTTGATGCACAAAGTTGGGACTGCCTGATTCTTTGTCAGACCTTGTGAGTCTTTGAAAGACTTATTACAAGGCTAATTAAAAAAAACCTGCACGAGACAAGGATTCCTGATAAAAAAAATTCATGGGTTTATTGAAAATTATAGACATTAAAGAAAGCAAAAAGTAATTATCTCGTTAATTAGGAATCACCATAAATAAAATAGTCAAAGCATAACTCTGTAAGAGAAGCAACATAAGATCAGTCTCTGAAGCAAATCCAAGGAATGCCCCTTTTACAGTAGTCTTGTTTAGCATTGTCTTATTACCATCATTAAAATTAAACTTGTCCCAAAAGATGAACGGTGCAGGACAACGTCCATGCTACAGTTCTTTAATTGCCCTTTGCATGTAAATAAATGCTTGGTCAGCCCAGGCTTTCAGCCTCATTGTTAAAATTGTCACCAGGACCCCTTGATGACAACATAGGACAATATCACACAGTTACTCATCACGTATTATATATAAGTGTGTTTGTGTATCTGTGCATGTGTGTGTGTGTGTACACGCTCACATTTATTGGTGCCCTCCAAACATTAGAAGCTTTCTTGTATTATAATTAAGTACAATGGAATTTTAATAGCAATGCCTTGGCAAGGTGCCTTAAGATCATGGGAGCTAAGTGTACTAGAATCCCTCTGTGTTGTGTCTTCTGCACAAGTAAAATAAATTAGTTAATTCCCACCCCTCTCTCTCTCTGGTTTATGAGAAAATCCTTCCTGGTCTAGGACTATGAAGAAGGTTTGCCAATTGTACTTTAAATGATTGGGGTCATGCACACAACACAACACAAGTACCTTAACGGTCTTATGCCTGCCTATCTGCTGTCCGGAAAAGTGGCCCTCAACTGTCAGTGTGTAACTTGACAGAGGGGAGAGTAGTGCAATAGAAATCATTTCTCACTGAAGTATATTTTGATGATTTCCAAAAGATTTACTGGCAAAAATGGTTAAGGTTTTTACCTTGATAAACCGTCACTGTGTCCATCCTGAACTGGCAGGAGATGCCCCCTCCAGAAGGGAACACAAGAAACTCCAGACCAGTTTTGTCCTTGTTAGGCCTCCTTAGGGAGGAATTGCTTGCATACTGTAGAACAGTGAGCAAGGGATGCACTTCTAGGCAAACCCTTGGCCATATAGCGTTTTACCTCAAACACAATAAAGGAGATGTAAGAAATGCTTACTAACAGTCTAACCACTGGCAATTTAGATAGATGATTTAATATGGCCTACAATTATTTGTTGAGGGCGTTCCAGGGATGGTGTCCCTAATGTCTTCACATATGTCTACAAGTGGATCTACGTTTATACTAACAAAGTATATATTCAAAGAAAACATTCATAATGGGCCAAAATCTCATGCGATTTCACTCGACAGTGAGGCAAATAATGTAACAATAGCGATCCGTTTTAATATTGCAACTTCATTACAAAAAAGAAGTGATTACGGAACTAAAGGCTGCATGAGAGGGGTCTTCAGCTCCACAGCAAGGCATGGGTAATGGAGAGGGCACCGAAGACATCGAAATAAGAAAAACAAGCACTGGCAAGTCCAATATGTCTGGTGTTGGCCAACATTATCACTTTTGCCATGCTTTCTCATGCTTTTTGTAAAACTGTTCTAAAAAAAAAAATGAAACTGGTTGAATTCAAGAATATTTTTTGTCCTCATAAATCATGGAGCCAATGTGCTTTTGTGAAAGAGCATACTGTTGACACTCATAATGATGGCTGAAGTGGGCAGACACATTGCCCCATGCAGAATGCAGTAATGGGCAGAAGAGAAATGTCAATGACAAAACAACAGGCCAATGGATGAAGAGGGTTGGCTGAAACCCCCTATAAGTATATTTAGCCAGTTGCCCTTGTTTCTTTTCTCCCAGAGGCAGAATATTGAGTTTTGTCTCTAGTAGTGTCTAAGGGGCCAATCACGATGGCGGGCGGATCGCCCCCACCGGGCCGGCGGTGGTCACCGCCGGCCCGGCGGGGGCGATCCGCCCGCCATCCCGACAGCAAAGACCCCCCGCCATATCATGATGGCTGGGGGGTCCACGGCGGACGGAAAGACCGTCCGCCGCTTTTCCGCTGGTCGACTCGTCGACAGGCGGAAAACGTGCTGAATATGGTGGCGGTGTCTGGAAGACACCGTCATCCATATCACGATGCAGGCTGCAAGCAGCCTTTCCATGGCTGCATTGCCGCCATGGAAAGGCTGGCGGTTCCTGCTGTTGGGGGCCCGTTGCGGGCCCCCAGGGTGTTGGGGGGGTGGGGGGTGCACATGGGGGGTGCCTATGGTATCCGCCTGCATTTGCATGTACAATGTGGCAGGCACCGCGCGGTGCCTGTCACGTTGTGCATGTAAATGCGCAACTTGTATTTTTACATTGCGGCGGGTGCTGCTTGCAGCACCGCCCGCCGCAATGTAAAAATACGGGATGCGCCTGCCAGTGTGGCGGGCGCATCCTGATTTCTGTGCGGTCCCTTTTGGCAATGCGATGGCGGGCAGACTTTGTCCGCCCGTCATCGTAATCGACCCCTAAATAACTACAAAAACATGTAGGCCACGAAATAAGAATTTTATTAGTTGAACATGGTGCAAGATGCCTTTTATGCATGGCCTTGACAATCCTATTTGGTTTAGTATTTTATTATATATGTATTGTTATTGATATGCATATAATACATGGAATTATACAATCCCTATATATAAACCTGTCTCTAATTTCCAAATTCGCCAATTGTAAAGAAATGACATCAGAACTGAACTGTGTTAAGTTAATACAGTTGAGGCAGGTCAGAGAGCATAATTAAAGCAACTGTTTAAAGAAAGAAAAAGGAAACCTTGCTTTTATTTCCTCTGCTCTATTTTTGTAGCTGTACATTGACAAGAAAAAAGGAGATATATATGGCAACGGTGCACAGTCTAAATATCGAGTTTAGAATATCGACCTACAGTAATATCGAGTTCCAAATATCGTAGGGACAGAATATCGAAATCAAGAATATCGACGACCAGAATATCGACCTGAAGGTAAGCAATATCGTTTTTGTTAATATCGAAGTTAGTAATATCGATAGCAAAAAAATTGATGTTACTAATATCGATATTTATATTAGTGTTATGTATTTTATTATGTCTTTTATATGTATGTGTTATATATTTTTTGTTAAGTATTGTACTGGTTTTTAAATATATGTATAAAATGTTTATGTTAGTAATGTTTTTTTAAGTAAATTATGCGTTTTAGTACTGTAGCGGGTTGTGGGTTTATAGGGGAATAGGGTGGGAAGTAATTTGATTGTAATTACGTAAATATTTATTTTTATTTATTGGTATTGTTAATTAATTTATTGTTAATTAATTATTAATTGGTAATTAATTTTTATTAATAGGTCATTAATTTTTATTAATTGATTAATTGATAATTATATTAAGTATATTAATTTATTATTGGAGCGGGTTGTGAGTTTATAGGGAAATAGGGTGGGAAGTAATTTAATTCTAATTAAGTAATTATTAATTTTATTTTTGGGTATTGATAATTAAATTATTGTTAATAAATTATTATTTGGTAATTAATTTTAAATAATTATTATTTATTGGTATTTGTCATTAATTTATTGTTAATTAATTATTAATGTGTAATTATTTTTTATTAATTATTTATTGGTATTGATAATTAATTAATTGTTATTTAATAATTAAACTTTATTTATTTATAAAAATTAATTTAATTATAAGTATGTTAATTGTAACCCCTACGCTATCCAACACTTTCCCTACTGTTGCACTCACTGGAGTGGGAATAGTAATTTTTACCCCTACGCTATCCAACACTTTCCCTACTGTTGCACTCTTTGGAGTGGGAATAGTAATTTTTACCCCTACGCTATCCAACACTTTCCCTACTGTTGCACTGTTTGGAGTGGGAATAGTAATTTTTATCCCTACGCTATCCCACACTTTCCCTACTGTTGCACTCACTGGAGTGGGAATAGTAATTTTTACCCCTACGCTATCCAACACTTTCCCTACTGTTGCACTCTCTGGACTGGGAATAGTAAATTTTATCCCTACGCTATCCAACACTTTCCCTACTGTTGCACTCTATGGAGTGGGAATAGTAATTTTTATCCCTACGCTATCCCACACTTTCCCTACTGTTGCACTCACTGGAGTGGGAATAGTAAATTTTACCCCTGCGCTATCCAACACCTTCCCTACTGTTGCACTCATTGGAGTGGGAATAGTAATTTTAACACCTACGCTATCCAACATTTACCCTACTGTTGCACTGTTTGGAGTGGGAATAGTAATTTTATTCCCTCCACTATCTAATATTTTTTGTATTATTTTAGCTAATGTAGTATATAATTAATTTTAAAAATAATTTTAATTTTTTTAATTTGTTACATATATTAATTTAATTTTTATTTATGTTATTGTTTTATGTGTATAGATGTATTTATAATTTATAAGATTTTCTTAATAATTTATAAGTTATTAAAATAATTATTACAACATATTAATAAGTAAGTGTATATATTATATATTATATATATATATATATTAAATGTATTTATAAATTATATATATTTAATTTATAATTTTTAAACATTTTAAAATATTTTTAACTATGTTTATTTTAATTATATGTATTTACTTTATTTTACATTACTTTTTTTACAAAAAAAAACGATATTTTTAGCAACGATATTTTTGACAACGATATTTTTTTTCTCGATATTTTTGTACTTACCATAATGTAGATAGGATGTCGATATTCTTGACTTCGATATTCTTGCTGCGATATTTTTTTACGTCGATATTCTGACCTTCGATATTCTGTCAGTGATTCTATGGCAACATGTTTTTTTGGCACTCCTTGCCTAGTTATAGAAAAGTTAGAATCTTTCTCCAAGTCTCTTCTACGCCTTTATTTTTTAAAAACAGACTTGTAATATACTGCTTCTAATACCTTCTTGATATGTTATTTAATTTTGCACTAGAAATTATGGGGCATATTATCTAAAAAGTGGGCTAAACATCGCAAAGCGTGTTTAACGAGCACTTTTTTATCGCCGGCTATCGTCGGAATAATTTGCCATGCTAACGCTGTATTAGCGATATTTAGCGCTATGGCGATAATTATTCCAGCCATAGCGGTGTTTTCCATGAAACATCGCTGGTTTTCCAGCGATGTTTCATGGAAAACGGCGATAACCTTGCTGATACGACCCTGTGGTCTTATCAGCATAATCCACCCCCCCATGTTAGATATGGCTAACACCTGCTAATTGCAGGTGTTAAATAAATGGCGATGACCCCGGTTAGCGTGACTTTTCACGTCGCTAACTGGGGCCATGGCCACCTTGCTAATAGGCGATAGGCCTGTTAGCGGGTGTTTCCCAGGTTTGCCCACTTTGCATGTCATTAGCGATAAATATCGCTGACATGCAAAGCGGTAAAAACACGGGCGCTAATGCCCGAAAACTGTCTCTAACTGCTGTTAGAGACAGTTTGCTGATAGGGCGATAAAAATATCGCCGCTTTAGCAGCAAAAAGTGCAGCTAAAGCGACGATAGTGCCCTTTAATATGCCCCTATATTTGTAGTTTTCATGTTTGCAAATATGCACTCTCTTTCATATGAAAGAGCTACAAACCAAGGAGTTAAGTGGTTTGTGGGAAAGGTGATGGTGTGCCCATGTATTATAAGCAATAAAGTACCCCTGCAATAAATGATCAAGCTATTGCAAGTCATCTCGGAGTTCCATTTCTTTGGCCTCGTTCCTCTATATGGTCATGGAGCATCTCAGTCACTTGCGAAATCCTTTTAATGTACAGCGGGGGTACCTTAGCCCATAAATATCTCTTTCCATACCCACTTGCTTGGCCTGAAGCTTGTTCATTTTAATTTGATGACATGACAAACATTTGTTTGGGCTCTTGAGGATTCTATTCTTATTTTGTATGGGAAATACATAAATCATTGGACATTTTGAGAGGAGATTTAGGTTATTTGGTTTTGGAATCCCTAAATATTGTATTGGCCCTCTGGTGCAACAGTACAATAAAGTATAGTGGAAAGTTTATGTCACATGGAAAGTTGAAATTTGAGGTTCACGATTTTGAAATAGCTATTGTTTGACTGATCTAGGAAAGTAGAAAGAGATTCTACTTAAAGAAGTCGTTTAAAATACATTTACATTTCACAACAAAGCACTCTATTATTCGCATTCAAACGTTGCAGAGCAAAGAGCATAGCCCAAAGTTATATAAGTATTGCTTATAGCAATTATTTAATTAGCCAGTATTCTTGGAAGCACCATGTTTAGATAAGGAGCATAAAAACGTAAGCGAACTGAAAGTTATACAAGAGAATGATCTAAAAACTGTTTTACAGACATTGCTGTGACCACTTGGGGTCCCTCTTGCGCCTTCATTTATTATATTTCACTGTAGTTTTTAAGAAACAAATCAATGCTTCACGGCCATTGTGTTCTGAAGTTAAGTGCAGAATTACGAGTGTTTAATGTTTTGTTTTACAGAATAAACAACCTTATTTGATGAACGTATTAAATTCCAGATGGAGTTGAAAAAAAGATTTTAAAGTCTACGGCTATTTAACTCTGAAACTTTGATTTTATCCACAGTGTTATGATAAGGATGAAAATGAATTAAACACCCAGTTCTTTTGAGGTTTCAGCGAGGCGTATGTAGGCCTAATGTGTTCTATTCCTGACTCAGTGATTTATTTTTGCATTGATTTTCCATCAACCTGGAGAGATGCTAGCAAAAGATCCCATTAGAAATTGTTATCGCAATCAATTAATACTCAGATTTGGCCATAACACTCTAACCAAGTCTGCACCAAACATGTGCTACTAAGGTGGAGGATTTTGTGTTTATTTCCACCTCAACACCCAAATCACACTCTAGAGATCAAAGAAATGCGTTTTGCACACCCCTTTTCACATAAAGACATTAAAAAAGATCACGGTGGGCCCGCCTCCTTAGGTAAGGCAAGTAACACCCATAACATGACATGACATGATCGTGCTTTCCACCATCGTGATAAGCAGAATTAAATTTTTAGGCTACCTTATACCCTTGTACTGTGCACCCTTGGGGGCATATTTATGAGAGCCTTGCGTTCCGTTTGAACCACGCAAAGTAAAACATTCGTGACACAAGGCTGAGTCAGACTTATGAAGCCATGCAAAGCCACGTGCATGGCTTTAAGTGGCCCCATAAATCTTGTGTAAGGCAACGCAGTGCAAATCGCTGAGTCGCCTTACTTTGCGCAAGGGAAGCATTACGGTGAGAGTGTTCCCATGCAACTCCAATGGGTTTTGACGCATTCCCAGATTTGCAAGGAGGAAAACACCTCTAAGGATTGTCTTCATGTGGGAAGGTGCCCCTTCCTGCACAAAAACAATCCTCCCTACAACACAGGCACCCTTGCACCATGATGCTAGGGTACCTGCGTTGGCGCTAGGCTGCCGAAACGGCACCAGTGCAGGGGGAAAGGACAGGAATGCACAGTATTGGATAAATACGGTGCATTCATGCCCTTTCACTTTGACATACGCAACGCAGCAAGGTGACTTGCTGCCCTGCACTACGCCAAAACCCCTTAATAACAGCGGTAACTCTACGCAGGTAAATCTGTCTAGAGCTACCACTGTTATAAGAGAGGAAGGACTCATATTGAGTGCAGTGATATTATGCAACAGTTAATAATTAAGATAAGGTAGATCAGTGAATGATTAGATGTGTATGGTAATTAGCTTTTCCAAGAATCTCTATAAACTTGTATTGCACGTATTGTATAAAAGAGATTGTTATTCAACGAGAATTTATTTTTATAGTCTAACAAATAGTAATTAATGGTATCATTTTGAGACAAACCGACGCAGGTGTTTGGTATGAACACAAAAATACATATAGTATTTGTGGTTTATTTAATTTCTGCTCCTATAATTAACCTTCTTAAATGTTTATTTCGATCAAGTATTAATTAATGAAACACAATGCGGAGGGGAGTTTGTGATTTTGGTTGGTTTGTATAACCCTGCACTTAGAGAGATTACTCTTCTTGTGGTTTGGCATAAGCAGTGAACGAGATACGGGAGAACCAAAGGCATGAGACAAATCCAGATCACCTCTGGAACCAGTCTCAGTTTCTTATTTTGAAATGTAGGCATGCATGCTTCTCAGGCACCTTGCCCAAAATACCCTGCCCATAATGGATTGTATCTAAAGTCTCATTTTGCTTACATCGCATATTTAATACTTCATACATGCTGTCCACCCACTTCCTGTTAGTCTGACACACCACACACTCATTTCCTGGTATCTCACACAGGGTTTCCATATCAGTTTTGATTGGTATTGCAAACAGGCATGACACTGCAAGTAGAGGGTGATAGGACATACTCATGAAAACTTGACCCTGTTTTCTCTGATGATGCAATGTTAAAAGTACTAGATCCAATTCCTGTAATTTGGTCAGATAATTTTTTGGTCACAGTGATTTTGGAAATATTTTTGCCTCCCATGAATACCATGCCAATTAGCTCCAAAGACCATGCTTGTTCAAAACTGTCTGTGGAGCATTGGAAATAAGCTCTAATCTACATTCTTGACCAAATTTAGACCCTGATCCAACCATAGCCAATGGGCAGTTCTCTTGGATGTTTAAATCCACTCTCAACCAGGTTATCCCTTTAAAAAACTTCACTAGATGAGCCAAAGAAAAATTTTCACCTTGGTACACGCCCATTCTCCATAAGCTGAAGCACACATGCAAAAGGATTGAAAGGATTTGGAAAAAGATTATGGGGTGACAAGCACACAGAATTATAGCGACTCAAGCTGAAATGAAAAGAGCTCTGGAAGTTTACTTTGAAGAAAGAAAAAATTACCCTTGCCGCTAACTCTCCACAGGAAATGTTTTGAATTGCAAATCTCTACTTGAGCCTCCTTCTACTCCCTCTGTTTTGGAACCATCATCTTTACGGTGTAACAACCTGACAAGGTTTTTTCATATGAAAATCCAAGACATCTATGAGATCTATGAGATGTTTCACTACTTTTCTCCCATCCATACTTCTACCTCAGATGACGACCATGCACTTTATACTGAAAATAGGCTCTCAGAATTTCGTATCCTGACCCCTGATAAGCTCACAGAGATTCTGAATCAGGTTAGCGCAGGGTCCCCTAACGACCCAGCCCCATCACAAATTTTGGCCAGAGCTATGGACTCATTACTCCCCTCTTTACTCGAAGTGGTGAATCTGTCAATTACCATCAGATGCACCCCACTGGCATGGAAACATGCCATGGTTAAAACTTTGTTAAAAAAACCTAATCTAGATGCCTCCACGCTAGGAAACTATCCGCCCATTTCCCTCCTTGCAGAGATCAGCTAAATACTAGAAAAGCATGTTAATCAGAATACCTGGCAAGCCACAAACTATGGCATTCTACTCACACCGGATTTCGACCTCTGCACGATACAGAAGCTGCTTGATCAGGGAGGTTCAGTTGCAATCATTCTGCTTGACCTCAACTCAGCATTCGACACAGTAAACCATGATGTTCTTGCACAAAGACTGAAAAATGCTGGAATATCGGGAAATGCTCTCTCCTGGCTTCAGATTTTCATGAAAGACAGAACTTTACTGATTTTTGAAGAATGTTACACATCTGATATTTTCCCTTTAAAATGCAGAGTACCTCAGGGTTTCTCCCTGAGCCCTACTCGATCTCCAAAAGTGGTTTTGTCAAGTGCTGCAAGTGTGGAAGCTCCCGTGGATCCCATTCAGTACCAAGGACAGCCAAGTTACCTCTGCACCCGGACTCGCTGAGCAAAGTAACAAAGTGACAACTGTTGTTCTGGGGACTGGCATGACCTTATCCACTAGAGGGTTCATTTGAACTCATCCTGCAAGTGACTGAGTGTCACCTATGTTTTCCCCCATTGACTTCAATGGAACCAGTTTAAAAGACTCCGGTTGTATGTATGATAAAAAGTTTGTTTTGGTGCCTATATTTGTATAAAAATACGCTCTAGTTTTATAAATTGGTGTCAAGGTTTCTTTCGAGTCATGTCACTTACTTATTGTCAATGCTGGTACTGTGAAATGCTTACCACATGTTCCTCTGATTACGTCTGACAGCTCTGTGGCACTCTACCAGGACAGAGCTAAAGTTGCTAAGGGTGAATATAATGTCCACTTTTGTGTATTGTATTAGTATTACACGATAAGGCCCACCAGCCATATCACATAATACTTCCACCTTGCAACATTACACTTCTTGAAAGACATGTGTCAGATCATACACTAAGAGGCCCTGGGTGTCCATTAGACCCCAGTGACAAAGTTGACACCTTCACCTTCTGCACACATGGCACAAGTATAACAATAGATTTGTTCCTGTTGTGTGCCCCTGATCTAATGTCACAAAATGTGACATTGTCAAAGGAGGTGTCTTTGACCATGCCCGGATTAAACTTCTATTGAAATTGAATCTAGTTGCACTACCCCAAAAAGTCACAAACTGTCAAGATGACAACAACTCATTTAAATATATTTTTGGACTGTTAGCTCTAAAAATGCCAAGAGCAAAAATGAATTGGATTAAGACCTCTGTCAAGCACAGTCTATAGGGTGGGACCAGTCCCTCATTGAACCTTTCTAAATTCGATGCAATGACAATGTTTGGAGGCCTGCACCTTCTACACATATCATCTTATAGGCTGGTGCATCAGCTGACCACTCTAATACACTGGTTCTATGGAGCGAGGGAGAAACCAGTGTAGACACACATAGAAAGGAAAATGTTAGGTAGAAATACAATCATGGAGACACTCTATGAAGCATGCAGGTGAACTACAGACGAGGCAAATCTAATCTTACTATCAACGAGGCAGTACTGGCACATAGCGCACAAAAGGATTGGTGTTTGTAGCTAAATATATTTGGATGCACCCATATGGAAAAACAAATTGCAAATAAGGGGCAAAACCATACAACAGACTTATTGGTAATTTTTAGGTGTAAACAAAATACAACATCTCTATAAACTCTGAGGAATGTAATTGCTTGAAGCCCTGTATACAGAATTTCAAGTGAGCAATAATCAACTTTGAAAATACAGGCAGCTCAGACATTGTATCCAATCTTTACTGGATAAAGTAGAGAAGTTCCCATACCATCCTACAGCCACACTTGGTGGCACATCAAAGGTGTAGCATTAGAACCCGGCACAACAATTAAAAACAACATATTCACTAAATGGATGCCATTGACCACAGGAATGAAGCAGAGCAGACTAGGGTCCCAATTTGAGCCTGGTTCTGGTCGGAAATACTAATAAAATCAAACTTCGGGCTCCTAATATCACATCTAAATTCGGCCCTATAAAATTTGACATGACTGGCACTGGTCCTCTCACAGAACCAAGGCAGTGAACCTGAGTCTGGATTCCAAATGTTGGAGATGGCATATGCAAGACTGCAACATAATTCACAACCCATGATCATGCAAGAAGTTGGATATATTCTGGAAAGAATATTGGACTCCTTGGAATGCCAATGGAGAACAAACATGAAATCTCAGCAGAGATAATCCTTTTGTATCACTTCTCTACAATATCACAATACCTAGTCACAGAAGGAGATGGCTAGATATTTCATTGGCTGTGGACAAAATATATATCTTAGGTAAATAGAAAATAGTGAAAGTACCAACTCATGAGGAATGCAAGGAGGGAATGCTGTCAGTAGCTTCCCCGAAAGACTGATCTATGAGCTGCGGCTCCCCGGGGAGGCGTTACTTGAGCGAGGCAGTGTCCTGAAATCAAATGTGATTGTAGACACCCTTCCCACCCGTTCTGAGGCTCATGGAGCAGTGTCTCCAAAAAAACTAAATTAACATATAGAATACCTACTGGGTATTGTATCTTGTCCATGATTCCTTGCTTCTTCACTTAATAATAGTATTTTTGTACATATCACCATAGTTTTTTCACTCTACCGACATTACTTCGATGGTGTAGTGAGAATAGAAGGGATCTGTATTTTGTCCTGATGAAGAAGCCTCTGAGCTTCGAAACATGTTGACTTACACAGGAGTGTCCGCACATTGACGCAGGATACCTCCGACTCACCTTTACTAGGACCAGCTTCAAGGAATATTAAAGTTACTAGTCCACAAGGAGCCAGGTGCTTTTTAATACACTTTTTCACTCACCCCTGACCCTTCCTCTCACGAACTCCTACACCACACATAGTACTGAAGATCAGTGCTCCCGCGTAGTCGTAGTTCATAGCACGCCCCGTCCCGCAGCGGGACGGGAAGACCCTCATGATGAAGCATGACACCAAGGGCCCTTTTGGTGTGTGAGGGGTATTTAAACAAACACTGTGTGCTTTCAACCATTGTAGGAAACACACTCTAACCTGTGAGAACACAATTTGTTTAAAAAAATACCCATCTACAGGTGGATCCTTGTGTTTGAATAGATTTCTAGAGGAGGATGTATCCACCTCCAGTGCCCTTTGTGGACACTACCTCTTCACTCCCTCTCTTGTTTTTTGTAGTAATTCCTAACTAGACAGGAGTAAGCTGCATCATGTTTTATATCTTTGGAATGGTAATAATAAATTCTCTTTACTAGTAAAATTGGATTTAACATTACTGTTTTAGAAATGGCACTTTTAGAAAGTGGACATTTCTCTGCTCTTACTTATCTGTGTGCATGTAGGCTGTCCTCAATACACGTCTGGGGTGGGTGACAGCTACCCTTTGTGCTTTCCCTCTAGACAGCCACAAACACAGGAAGGGTAGGTGTGACAGAGAACTCATCTGCGTTCTGATAGCTCTTCATGGGCAGGAAAAGAGGGTGAGCTGACACTTACACCTCAATAGGCAGTGCCCTGTTTCCCACACAAAAGGCTGATTACCCACTACTGATAGTCTGGAGCCAGGGATGGGAAGTAAGGGCCTGTGTGTACTTTAAAGACCCTTGTTTGAAGTCACCCGCACTTCAAAGGTACAACTGGGTATAAGTACTGGTGCTCTGACCCTATCCAGACACTGCACTACTAGACTTGTGAAGACCTCTGCCAGGAGTAAAGACTGCTGTGCTACAAGCATTGCCACTCTGCTTGGCTGCTGCTGTGGAAGAACTTCTTTTCTGCTTTGCTGCCCTGCTGATCTCTGCCCTACTGAGGACAAGGACTTGACCCATCTTACTTGAATCCAGAGTGACTCCAAGGGCTTGCTGTCTTGCCCCTTGTTCTGAAGTCTCAGGGCCATCAACAACTTACTTCAACTCTGTAACAGCACCTGGACACTTCCATTGGTGAGTCCTCCCAAGAGGTGCCAATCCAGTCCTCGGCACTTGAAAGGTGATTTCTGCTGTCCATAGCCATCAAAATCGACGCAGAGACGACTTTGTGCCTATAGGAACCAACACATTGCCCTTCAATACTGACGCAGCAGTTGATTGACGACATCGCTTGAATGGACTACCCGGCTCGATGATGATGAACAGCATGGCTTGACGACGATGCAGCGCCTGAATCGTAAAGAGGTTCATTGATGAAGTCTTCATTGCCTGCATGGATCGATGCATGAAGTGTTTGACGTTTGCTCCATCCAAGGTACTATTGCTACAGGTCCTGCGTGAGTCTTGTAGCTGGCCTGCCCTCCATTTCAGTTGGCCTGAACTTTGGATTTACCCCAGTCCAGCGCGACCTCAAGTAACCCGTAATTGCTATTTGACTCTATGCACTAGATTTAAATGTATTTGTTAACAATTAAAACTCATTGGATTTTTGTCATTTTGGTCTTGTGTTACTCATACAAATATAATCTGTTTTTCTAACACTGTGTTGAGTCTTTTTGTGGTGTTCTTATTGTATTACTGTGGGTGTGTGTGTGTTGTACAAATACTTTATACTTTTTAGCTGAGTCTGAACTGAGCTAAAGAACGATGATGGATTCAACTCAGATCTGTGACTGGGGGTGAGTATCTGAAAAGTTTCAGCGCTCCGTCCATCATCTCCTTGTGTTTGCTTTGTTCACCCTAAGTTGGCAGGGTATGCTCAGACGTGGGTCCCTTGCTCACTTTGCCACTGCATTCAAGCTAGCCTGGCTGATGAGGAGGGTTACCATGAAACAGGTCCAAGGATGCTCGTTTCCGGTTCAGGGAAGACCTGGCTTGGCAGTTCAGGCTTTACTGATCCCATGAGGCACAGGGTCAAGACTGATTTGCATATAGCTGGGTCTGAACTGAGGTGGCGAAGTGAGCTAAAGAACGATGATGGATTCAACAAGATCTGTGACTGGCGGTGAGTGTCTGAAAAGTTTCAGCGATCTGTCCATCATCTCCTTGAGTTTCCCTTGTTCGCACAAATACTTTACACATTGCCTCCCTAGATAAGCCTAACTGCTCTGTGCCAAGCTACCAGAGTATGAGCACAGGCTATCTTTTAATGTGTATCTAGCTTACCTTGACTAGAGTGGTGGGTCCTGCTTGGACTGGGTGCATACATCTGCCAACCAGAAACCCCAGTTCTAACAACTGGCAGTAGCATAAAGGGGTACAATATGGTACTGAGGGGTAATCTTAGAATTTTGGGTGCTTTTACTCATTGGCCACATGGTTGATAAGGCTGTGCACACATTATTTAATGGATGTAGAATATGAACTAGAACCTCCAAGATGGATAGACAGAAAACTCTTGAAATTATGGGCAGTTTTACATCACAGTACTATCTGAAATCCATTTGCTCAACACTCCTAATCTTGGTTACCTGGAATGATTTAGGACTATGAGGGACTCTGGATGTGGACTTAGAATGTTTGTATGTGGAGTGACGATGGAGGTAAACAGTATAACACTGTACTCAATTTTTTATGCCACATTTAAATTTTTGACTAAGTTACTCTATATTTCATTTAATGGCTTCTTTACACTATTGGCCTGATTCACAAAGGTAATTTACACAGTTGAGTAAATTTACAAATTTTTTGGTGTTCACAAACTACACTTTTGTCATAACTTACACTTTTGTAGTAAATCCAGCACTGCACATGGCCAACCACTTATACTACAACACCCTCCCATATAAGATAATGGAGGTAGGGACTTACTACCAAAGTGTAAATTATTACAAAAGTGTCCGTTACTATGAAAGTGCAGTTTGTGAATAGCACTTTGTAGTAAGTTTTGTTGTACTACCGTAGTACTACAAAACTTACTACAAAGTGCAGTTTGTGAATTAGGCCCTATATGTGTATCCTATAGTCTGTGATATTGTATTGTAATTGCATTTATATAGAGCTTACTACCCCAGACAAGGCGTAAAAGCTCTTTTTGGGTGAGTAGCGTGCTACTCCTGAACCCATAAAGGAATAGTGTAGAATTAGTATAGTGAAATATGCAAGTAATTTGGTGTGGTGGATAGGTTAGTCAGTTATTTGGATTCCGAAGGATAGCAGAGGGATAGAAGAGGGAAAAAGGTTTGCATTTATATAGCGCTTGTTAACCCTGATCAGGTGTTGAATCGCTTTTTTGGCGAGTAGCACGCTACTCCGAAACCCATAAAGGATTGGTGGTGAATTAGTATAATGAAATATGAAAGTAATTTGAGTGGTGGATATTAGTCAGTTATTTGGATTGAGAAAGATAGTGGAGGGATAGAAGAGGGAAAAAGGTTTGCATTTGTATAGCGCTTGTTACCCATGATGGGGTGTTGAAACGTTTTTTTTACGAGTAGCACGCTACTCTGGAACCCATAAAAGATTAGTGTTGAATTAGTATAGTGAAATATGAATATAATTTGAGTGGTGGATATGCTAGTCAGTTATTTGGATTGAGAAGGGCAGGGGAGGGAAAGAAGAGGGAAAAAGGTTTACATTTATATAGCGCTTGATACCCCTGATGGGGTGTTAATGTGCTTTTTTGGCGAGCAGCATGCTACTCCGGAACCCATAAAGGATTAGTGTTGAATTAGTATAGTGAAATATAAAAGTAATTTGAGTGGTGGATATGTTATTCAGTTATTTGGATAGAGAAGGGCAGCGGAGGGATAGAAGAGGGAAAAAGATTTGCATTTATATAGTGCTTGCTACCCCTGATGAGGTGTTAAAGTGCTTTTTCGGCGAGTAGCACGCTACTCTGGAACCCATAAAGGATTAGTGGTGAATTAGTATAGTGAAATATGAAATTTGTTATGTGGACATGTTAGTCTGTTATTTTGATTGAAATGGATAGTGGGGGGGATAGAAGAGTGAAGGATTGAGACTTTTTTTTTAGGTCAAAGCAGAAGGAGGAGGCTTGGGATGAGTAAAAAGGGATGTGGAGTGGAAGAGTCAGAGGGAAGAGTTTAGAAAGGCTTGTTTTGGGGGAACGGTATAGTAAAAGAGGTGTCAGATGATGCAAGGAGGGGTAGAGTAGGGGAGAGTCTAGAAAGGATTATTTTGGGGATCATAGTAGTGGTATGGGGTTTGGGATGAATGAGAGAGTGGATGTAAAGGATATATTGATAGAGGTATAGGGTAAGAAATAGGTTAGTGCATTGGAAAGAGTAGTTGGAAGAAAGATGAGTCAGAGAATTGAGGTAGAAGATATATTGAGAGAGGCATAGGGTGAGAAATAGGCTAGTGCATTGGATATGCTGAATTAGAAAAAAGTAATAAATATATAGATTCATAAGTACATGGAAAGTATATAGATGCATAAAGGAAGTAAGCATATTTAGATTAAAGATATTGATAGAGCTATAGGGTGAGAAATAGGGCAGTGCATTGAATATGCTTTTTTAGGAGAAACGTAATAAATATATAGAGCCAAGTACATGGAAGGTATATAGATGCATAAAGGAAGTAAGTATTTGTAGATTAAAGGTGCATTAGATAAACTCTGGTTTTCAAGTGTTGTTGTACTTTAAATATTGTTTTTTTAAACATAATTATTCTACATGTTTATACAAAGTTATACACATATATAGGTACATATCTATATTACAAATACATGCTTATATACAGAGGGATTTGCTGTATATTTTTGTTTGCGTATGGTACTTATGTGGGGAAGAAACAATTCTTGAGTAGTTTTCTGAAGATAAGGTGGATCTTATGTTGGGGGCTAAAGGGTTCCATAGTTTGGCTGCTTGAACAGAGAAGGATGGGCCACCCATGTTTTTTTTCTTGTATCTTGGGATTTTGAGGCGAGGTGCCACTCTAGAGCGAAGGTTCCTTTGTTGAATGTGTTTGGTGATTTTATTCCTGATAAAGAGTGGTCCCATTCCATGTTTTTCTTTGTGGGTGATACAAAGCAGCTTGAACGTGGATCTTCTGGCAACCAGTAACCAATGCAGGGCTTTCAAGGCAGGGGAGATGTGGTCTCGCGGCTTGATATGCAAGAGTAGTCTGGCAGCCGAGTTCTGAATCCGTTGTAGTCTTTTCATGGTCGTGAAAGCTGATCCGTGGTAGAGGCTATCGGCGTAATTGAGTTTGGACAGAACAAGGGAGATGGTAGCTTGGAGCTTGTGTGGAAATCCCAAATGGGGGAAGATTTGTCGCAGAGTTTTTATAGTAACAAAGCTTGATCTTGCTAGTTGGTCATTCATCGATAGCTTGGAGTCCATGGTTATTCTAAGGTTTCTTACTTCCTTCGATACTTTAGGCGGTGATCCCAGTTCATCAGGCCAGGCGGCAAACGGGTCATAAAGTTTCCAATCACCACACATGAGTATTTCCGTTTTGGAAGCATTCAATTTGAGATGGCTCCAAGTCAACCATTGATCCACGGCTCTGAGAGAACTGAAAATTGGCGAGTTTCCAATGTCTTTGGGGCATTCCAGTTGAAGGAGTATTTGTGTGTCATCTGCATAGCTATAGCACGTGAGGTGAAATTGATTGTTCAGTACCGGTAATGACTTCATGTAGATTTTGAAAAGCATGGGCGATATGATAGAGCCTTGAGGGACCCCTGCTTTTTTGGAGTGTGGTTTGGATGAGAAAGGTGGGGTATGGATGACATTAGTTCTGTTTCGAAGGTAGGATGCGATCCAGTCTAGAGCAGTCCCCTCTATGCCGGCTTAGTAGAGTCTTTGTATCAGAGTGTCATGGTCAACCGTGTCAAAGGCAGCCGAGAGGTCCAAGAGGAGTAGCGCAGCAACCCCGTAGCAGTCAACTGTGTTCTTCAGGTCATCCCAGATGGCAAGAAGGGCAGATTCTGTGCCTCTTCCCAGACAGAATCCTGTTTGGAAGTCTGAAAGTATGGCATTCTCTTCAATGAGTTGTGACATCTGGGCAAACGCTGCTCTTTCTATCAGTTTGCCCAGGAAAGGTCCATTTGTAATGTGTCTGTAGTTGTCAGGGTTCAGCAGGTCCAAGTTTGTTTTCTTCAGTAAAGGGCGTATGTATGACTTTTTGAGTTCTTCTGGAAATATTCTGGTAGTTAAGGAATCGTTGATGATTCTTCTTACTGGAGTGGCAGCAGAGGTTGTTAGAAGAATTGTCTTGAAAGTTTGTGGTGGATGCGGGTCAGAAGGGCTGCCGGCAGGCCTGCTTGCTTTGACCAGGTCCATAAATTCATTGTGTGAAATGTGTTGGAAGGAACAGAGAGGCTGGGCTAGAGTATTCTTGGATTGTTGTTTTGTAAAAGGGTTAGTTCTGGTGCTTTGTCTCTGTTTTAAGTATGAGTCCAACGTGTCTGCTTTGTCCGTGTAATGATTTGCCACTTTGTCTGTGAAATCTTGAGTAATGGGATGAGTTCCTTCTAGGCAATTTGGTTTACAAAATTTATTGAGCATTTTATAGAATACCTTATTTGCACATTTAGCACTTTGAATTCTGTCTTTTCTTTGCTTTTTTGATAGCTGACTTGTATAATCTGTTAATTTTCTGTAGGCGAAGTTTGTCTTGTTTGGTGTTTGTTTTGAGCCAGGCACGTTGCAGTTTTCTATGAAAGTGGGTAGGAGCGCACTGCTTGCATGTAGCAGTGCCATTACCCCATAGCGTCTTGGTAGTTTTAATTCAGTTTTTCACACAAAGTTCATTTTATTTTCCAGCTAATGCCGTCTTTCGAAATCGTATCTCTAGACACCAGTGTTTCGGGATTCCTCCCACATCAGTAGAGAATATTCTCGGGTTGCTGGACATGCTGCCAATTTTCTCAGGTATAATCCCACTTATAGTGTGCAGGCGTTCCAAAGCTCGTCAGCTTGGGGGCGGCTCACAAGAGCCTTTTATCAGTGAAAGTGGGTAGGAGTACACTGCTTGCAGCTTTCTAATTTGTCGTTTTATGTCTTTCATCTCTGTATTTCTCTAAGGTGCTTGTTTTCTTTTGATTTGTTTTGTTTTTTTGAGTGGTATCAGGATATCAAAAGCTTCCTGTAGCCACTCATATCGTTTTTGTACAGAATTTATTGATTCAAGATCTGTACTGGATTTTAGTTGTATTTCTAAGTGTTCCAAATTTAGTTCGTTCCACGATCGATAGGTGGATGCATGTAAGGTGGTTTTAGGTGAGTCGCTTAGTGCTGTTTTATGTAGAAAAGCAAGCAGATGGTGGTCTGACCATGTGACTCGAGTTATAGTTTGAAAGGTAACTAGTTCAGTATAAGCAAAAATGACATCTAGGAAGTGTCCAGCGATGTGTGTGGGTTTGTGGACGATCTGATGCAGGTTCAGTGCATCTAGGCGAATAGGCCATGTTATAATGCATGCGTTTAGAATGCATGCCATTACAACGTGGTCATTACAACGACCTCGTTGTTACATTGCATACCATTACAACGCAAGTCATTACAGCGACTTGCTGTAGGGGGGCGCTGGATGTTGGAATAGTATAATTTACTATTCCAACTCCAGTCTGTGCAACAGTAGGGAAGGTGTTGGATTTAAAATCCAACACCTTCTGCCCCCTACAGCAAGTCGTTGTAACGGCTTGCGTTGTAATGGCATGCAATGTAACAAGGCAGTCGTTGTAATGACCGCGTTGTAATGGCATGCATTGTTTCGCATGCAGGGTAAATGATGTTTCCCGTCTAGGCCATTGATTATTGTTTTCGGATGGGGCATATTGGGTTTGTCAAACCAAATGTTGAGGTCACCCAGAATGCATAGGTTGGAGTGTATTGTTATCAGGTTTGAAACTGTGTCTAGACGTGTGTCTGGGAATGTCGCCTTGCTAGTTGGAGGTCTGTAAAGGAGACAGAAGTTACAGGAGGAAGACAGAATAGGATTTAATCTGGTGAGAAGAGCCTCACAATTCTTTATGGAGATTTCGTCAACTTTAGTGATATGTAATGTTTGCCTGAGCACAACAGCTAGGCCACCTCATGTTTTGCCTATACGATTTGGGTGATCGTTTGATAGCCTAGAGGAACGGCTTCATGCAGGAATGGAGCCATATCATCTCCTAACCACGATTCAGTTATGAATAGTATGTCTTGTTTTGCCTCAGTGAGAGGGTCGTAGATGTGATGTTTGTTTTTAGAGAGCGATTGAGCATTTATTAGTAGACAGTTTAGAGAATGTGGTTTGGTGACAGTGAGACTTTGTTTTGTAGAAGAGTGATCAGTATTGTGTGGGTTTGTAGCAGGTGTGTTTTTTAGTGCTGGTATTAGCTGTATTAGGATAGCAATCGTGTAGCTGTTCTGTAACGTGGTCCTCATCCAGCAGGCTAAGGAGGCATTTTGTTCGGTCTGTTTGCGTAGGTGGTGGAGACAGTGTTTGAGAGTGAGTTGGTGTACTGTGTTGTTTTTGTGGTATAACCTTGTTGTGCAGTAGACATGTAGAAGCAAAGTTGTGATGTGTGGCACATTGCTTATATTGTTTGCGTGTGTTTAGGGCAGAAATTGTATGAGTTAGGGGTGGTGGTGCAGCATGTGGGTCATGTAGTAAGGTTCTAAATTGTCCAATGAATGAGAGGCGGTTAGAAGAGAGTTTCTGTGTTGCTGTATGTGTGTTAGGTGTGGTGGAAGAGAGAAAGCTTGGCGTTGTAGTTTGTTCATTTGTGTAGTTTGAAAGGTGAGTGTATGATTGTATTTTGAGGTGTTGCGCTTGAGAGATTTTGTCGTGCTGGTGTGCGTGATATGTTTTGTTTTTGAGGAATAGTGAAAAGAGTTGCTGATGTATTTGTTTTATGAGATCGATTTGTTTGTATAGTATTGTTTGTGAGTGGAAGTTGTAAGGTAAAGGGGGTGGTGATGTGTTTGTGAGTGGAGTGTATGTTGTGTGTAGGAGGGGATGAAGTAGAGTTAAGACTGTTTGTCTTAGGCTTGTTTGCTGCAAGAGTTAAAATGTGTGGTGCTGTGGAGGGGAAGTGTTGTGTTATTGTGTTATTGTGGTAGAAAGAAGAGGAGGGTGTTGGTTGGACAAATGATGGAAGGCTGAGTATAGGTGTGTTAGTGATAAAGGGGGTCTGTTAGGAGTAATTAGAGTGGGGAGTGTGTGTCTGGATGGGTTGTAGTTAAATATGGTATGGATTGTGGATGGTTTTTTTGTTTGATCTGTTTTATTAAGATTTTTTTCAATAGATGGAATTATTACAATAACCGCAAGCATTATACAAACTATACATAGTACCCATTCTTGCACATGTTTACATTGCACAGACATAGCAAAGTCCTCTATTTTCTGCTACTCAATGGCTATGTATTGACAGTTATCTTAACCTCGACCCAATCTTGAACTACATTGTAATAGAATTGGAGACATCATGCCCCATGAGATATTGCTATAGGTCACTTAGTGAATGTTCATCCATGTATACAATTGTTGCGTGTGTGCTAATCTTTGTTTGTGTGTATCCGCATTGCGTTGTTGGAGGCTACAGATATCTATATCATACAACTCGTAAACTAACAAAACGTTTAAGAGAAAAACAAACAAAAAACAAAAGAAAAAAAGGAAAGGCGGGAGATGGGTCTATCAGGTAACCCGGGTGATTACCCACATCTTTCGTGATGCCGTAACCTCCTAGTTGGTTCTACTGCAAGTGGTTCTGTGACCCCAAGGTCTGTCCTCCTGTCCTGCTACACGTAAGCATGTACAATTTCTATATCTTGGCTGTCTACAAGGGTCTTCGTGTTTATTGGCTGAGTTCAGCTTGTCTCGTGTTGCTATCGTCCTCCGTGTCATCTGGAGCTAAAGCACCCTGGAGTGTCGCTAGTATTGCATTCCATTGGGACGAGATCAGATATTTGCATATCCTAGGGTCTCTTCCCTGTGCAACGCTGCCCCTTCCGCTTTAGCCCAATTCAACATTGAGAGAAACCATGCTTGTAATGCTGGGGGTTCTGCCGACTTCCAGCGCTTGGTAATAAGGCGTTTAGCCACTACCAATCCCAAGTCTAAAAATCTGGTTGTGGTTCTGTGTGCCTTGTCCCGTGTAAACAGTCCCAAAATACATGTCTCCCATACCTGTGGAATTGTTCTGTAGTGTAAGAGTTTAGGTATTGCATTACCCCTTCCCAGTATGATTGAAGTGCAGGGCATGCCCTCATCATGTGTAAAAAGTCTGCATCAGCAAGCTTACAGCGCGGGCAACATGCATCTAGCCTGTGAAAGTATCTCTTAATTTTGTCAGGAGACAGATCTGCCCTGTGTAACATATAGAACTGAATTAAGCGGAACCTTGAGTTACGTGGGATCGCCACAGGGCTCTGCAGGATCATTTTCCATTCTTTAGCTGTGCATAGGCATTGCAGATCTGCCTCCCATTTTGCCCTCAGGGAGACCAATTCCGTTGTAGAGTGTATTTGCAGCGCCTCCGCAAACCATTTTGTGAGGTGTCTCCCTGTTCCCATTACATGCAAGTATTGCATCAGGAGATGCATTTGTGGCTCCAGTGAAATGTCTCCCCAGTGGCGACTCAGAATGCACGTACAGATTGGTTTGTTTTGTGATAACAAGGCTGCGGCAAAAGCATTTATAAGCTACTTACAGCAGAAAAGGTAGGGGCCCAGATTGCCAGGAACATGGGTGAAAGAGGTAGAGTAGCTCGACTATCGCATATGGGGGCCCGTTTCCCACCGTGTCTGCTAAGTATAACTCTGACATCCATCTGGCCACCCATTGCATTTGAGACGCCAAATAGTATTGTTCCATATTTGGAACTGCCAGGCCCCCTGGGACAGAGGTAGGTAAAGTTTTGCGAGTGCTACACTGCATCTCATGCTACTCCAAAATAGGTCTCAGAGCGTGCTTTCGAATGTGCGAAAGAAGGGTGGTGGTAAGTAAAGTGGCAAGTTGGTGAAATAATATAATAGGCGTGGAAGCACAATCATTTTAATAAGTGCCACGCTCCCTGCCACTGAAATCTGTAGAGTTTTCCAAAACAATATTTGTGACTTCAGTGCCGTGACTGTTCTGGTGAGATTCCCGTCCATCAAGTCCTGATCTGCGTGATATATCCAGATCCCAAGATATCTGAACGTATGTGGCTGTCACACCACTGGAGTGTTGTCTAGAATATGGTGCGGGTCCGCCACATAGGTGTTGAAGGGGAATAGACATGACTTTCCCCAGTTGACTCTCACCCCGGACAATGATGCGAACCGGCTGAGGGTCTCTGATATCATCAGGGGCACTGAGCAAATATATCCCGGATATATAATAGAATGTCTTCAGCGTACAGTGATATGCCATGTAGATCTGTTCCTAGCGGAATGCCCCAGGATCTCACCAACACGCGAATGGCCAGCGCCAATGGCTCTATAGCCAGGGAAAAGATTAATGGCGATAGGGGGCAACCTTGTATGGTGCCTCTCCCTAGCTTTATAGGCTGCGAGAACAGTGCAGCCATGCGAACACGTATCGTGGGCACTCCATAGAGCAGCCTTATCAGGCTCATAAAGTATGGGCCAATCCCGTACCTAGGTAGTGTGGCAAATAGGAAGGGCCATTCCATAGTGTTGAAGGCCTTTTCTAAATATAAGACCAGGCATCCCGCTGCTGGCCAATCATTTGGGGCATATCTCATCACCCTGAACAGACTGCGCAGGTTGAGGGATGTGTCACGTGCTGGAATAAACTCGTTCTGGTCCCCATGAATGAGATGTGGTGTAACGAGTGATAGCAGGCTCGCTAGTATCACGAATAGTATTTTATAATCTACATTGAGTAGTAATACTGGGCGGTATGAGCCCACCTGCATGGGATCCCTGTCCGGTTTTGAGAGGGAGATTAGTGTTGCTTCAGTGAGCGAGGACGGGAGACTAGTAGTCCGCAGTGCTTCATGGATTTTGGATGTGTTAGTGAGTGGATTGGTTAGTGGTATAGGATAGCATTGTGTACTGTTTGTAGGTGATGGTGGAAATGTGTGGTAGCTGGGATAGAAGGGTATATAGGCTATGATTTAGGCTATAGGCTGGTACATTGATTTGTGCATAGGGTTGGTTTGTAGTAAATGTGTGGAGTACATTTGGTGTGAGTGTGTTACTCTGTGGATGTGGATGGTGTAGGGTGGGTATTACTGAATGAGAAAATGGGTGCTTTTCTGGCCCTAGTCCTGACCAGTCTCGAACAGGCTCAAAAAGACACTCACCCTTGTCCTCTCCACCCTTAGCCTCGACGCTCGGGCTGAGACGCCCTAAACCCTGGCTTTTTATAGCCCTAGTAATCAGGTGACCCCTTCAGCCAATGTAAACCCTAGACCTCACCCTAACCAATCACAACACTATCCCTAAATTCTAGAACCAATAGGAGACCAAGACCTTACAGCCAATCATAGCCCTAGTCCAAACACTCAATCAGGCACAAAATCCGAATCCCTACATCCAATAGAAGGCCTAACCCTAGTCCTAGTCCCACACCTAGTCCAGCAACCAATCACACAGGAAACCCTAATCCCTACTTCCAATGGAAAGCCTAACCCTAGCCCTAGTCCCAACCCCAATCCCAGCTACCAATCACAGAGGAAACCCTAATCCCTACTTCCAATAGAAAGCCTAACCCTAGCCCTAGTCCCAACCGTACATTAATTGAATCATTGACCCAGGAATCCAATCAGAACCCTCAAATACCCAACCAATGTGAACACTAACCCTAATCCAATAGAAACACCAGATACAACCACCAATCAGTGCTCACATGTACCATTCAATAGCAGACTATATAAGGTTAAGGTCCCAGCGACCTCAGGCAAGGTTTGCTGGCCAGGGAGTTGGAAGCTGCTCTTCTATTCAGAATCTCCTAGGAGACAGACAGGCTCAATCCGCACGTTGGACTTCTGCAGGTAAGGGCCTAAAAACTTTTTCCTCTAGCAATACTGTTTGTATAAAACTTTACTCACTCTCCTAGCCAAAAACGAGTGCACAATCACTATAAAACACAGCTTAAACAGCTCACAGCAGATTACTGCTGTCTCAGAGCACCCTCTGCTCACTCTCTGATGTAGAATATCCCTGTTGCTTGGGGTGGAGGGGGGGGGGTCTAGCTACACTCACTTGCTAGCACAAAATGGGAGCTGGCGTGGATTGCTTAACATACAGGTCTGAGCATAGAGCAAGGGAGAAATTAGAGGGGAAAAAAATACAGATTTTGGACTGCAAATCCCGCAATTCAACAGGTTAAATGAAAACAGTCTCAGGCAAGTAAAAACCACAAGTTTAAACACAAAACCGGTGAGAAATTATGCAATCACGGGCAGGTTAAAACTACAATTTTTTAAACTGTAACAACCACAAGCAAAAATAGTTTTAAAAAAATTATGCAATCACGTGTAGGGAAAATCGCTTTTTACATTTTAGGAAAGAGACAGCACTAGTCTGCCTCCTTACCACCTCCTGTTCTTTGGTTCACTGCAATCTGGGGCACAGGGAAACTGTAGCTCACAAAATGGAGGTGAATGTTTTGTGTTACGCCCAGCAGACCCTTAAGGGGCCTGGGCAGGTGTGAGAGGAGGGCTCAGGGTTGCCTGAGAGCTGGGGAGCCAATCAGCAGGCTTAGGTTTGCTGGCCCTGGGGGGCTGGGCTGGGAAGCTTGATGATAAACCCAAACCCAATGAAAATTGATTAAAAAACACAGTTTGATTGAGGATGCAGGGTTAGGATCTAGGGTAAGGTATTACCCTGCCTTATGAATTTCATGTTATTTGATGTTTTGTGCTGTGGCCACTATTGGACCACCATCAATCATAAATCCCCATTAAATTGAGTTTATTAAGTCGCTTCATTGCTTTTTTAGATGTATGCCTCTTCTAATGATGTAATTGAAAAGGGTGGTAGGTGAAATTATGAGACCAATGGATGACTGCTGAAGTCGAAAGCTTGAAACCTGCATGAAGTCATGTTTGCCATTGCAAAGAGGGTAACAGGGGATCTACCACTAAATTCCCCACATTCTAGGATGGTGGAAGTGGAATTATTTTACAATCATTCTTGTAGTTTTAGGGGGATATTGAGGGGTGCCTTCCTATGCTTAGGGGCAGTGGTGATGTGTATAAGACCCAACCAACTTTCTTGAAGTTTGGGTCATATTTGTTTTCACCACCAGCTTGCCCAAGGTTGGGAGGTATTTCAAGGCACTCGCTACTGGGGGCAGGAAGTGGGCAGAATTCTTGTTTGCTACCTTGTCTTGCTGCAACTTGTTGTGTTTTTTGCACCCCCCACTTTGACGAAGGGCATTGGTGTTCTGTGTTACCGACCTCCATCTTAGCCAAGAGAGATGGGCTGGTCTGCTCTGAAAATGCAGTAATTAGAACATCCTTATTTTCTATTATAGCTATTCAATCACAAATAACCTATGCATTCTTTCAGGCAGATGGTGCACATCCTGAATGGCGATTGTCATGAACTGAACAGAGAATTTATTAAAACTAAGTCAGGGTCGGACTGGCCTATAGGGCAATCAGGCAGTGCCCGACGGGCTGGTCTGACAGGTCAATGTGTTGGCCGGTTTCGGCTGTTTGAGGGCCAATTTTATGGTCTCGTGGCTTGGTTTCTACTGTTGATTTCCATGATAGTAAAAGAACACATTGCCTGCTTCAAGCTCAAATCAGTATAGACTTCCATACAGTGCAAAACACTTATACCATGTCTGTACAAGTTCAAAACTGTGCCAATTTATTAACATGGGCCACTTTTTTAGCTTTCTAATTTACTAATGGTGCACTTGCCGGGGACAATTCTTTGTGACATTCTAGGAGCACACTTGCTGTACGCCGAATTATTATATTTTTTATTGAACTGAATAATTATTGAAAGACTGCAAAAAATAGGTTGAGATTTAAGTGATCTTTGACCAAACAGTGCTGAATATTGGTGATGTTTGCATTGACTGAATCAATTTGCTAAGTCTTTTGTATTCTCTGCTCATTAGCAAAAAGCATGCTGAAGTCATTGAGGGGTGGGTGGAACTCTTGGAATATGACTCCACGGTATTCCGCGGAGTTACATAAAAACTGCGTGATTCCGCGGCGTTCCACAAATGGGCTGAAATAGGCATGTGCTGCTGCTTGCGCTGGGATTTAGCACCGGGAGCACATTCTGCGCTGAAAATTCAGTGCAAACGGCACCACATGGTGCGTCATACGGCGCAGCTACTTGAGCTGATTTTGTTGCCGCTCTAGTACATTTTCTACTTGAGCAGCTGCCTTCGGACTGCGAATGATCGCGACCGCCCGCGTTAGAAAAATCTTGGCGGATGTCCTCCTAGCGACTGGAAATCACATGAGGGGATGCCAAATGTCACTTGCTCTAACCAATTTACTTTTCTGGAGCTGCGCACGAGAAAACTTGTCTCCACACAGCGATTGGCAGAATTTAGCCAGAGTTCTATGTTACAACAGTAACACGGAGTTGCCATAATTTTGCCAATTCTGCAGGCAGAACTGAATATTTTGGCCACCCATGCTATTCACTACTGATGAAGGGCAGTTCTAACCACAAAATGTACAGAGGCATCGTATTTCACTGTAAATATAAGAACGGCATGATAATCAAGACTTACTAATAACAAACACTCATTACAGAATTGTTTTAATGAAGTGAAGCGTAATGCAGTGAAAAGGAGAAAAGGAGAAAAGAAAAATTAAATGTTTCATTTGCGATATACAAAGTTAAAAGAGAATAGGTCCTCGCAACACCTGGCTCAGTGTAAGGGGAGCCACTACACACGTCCAGGACAGTGCATTTCATAGCGCAAGCAGCAGCCAGTGAAACATACTTTGAGTAAAATATGGTGGCCCAGACAGTTTGCGCTTTTCACAGCAAACCCAGGGCAAGGTGTTATGTTGGGATTTACTATTCAACACTTTGCATTGGCTAGTTTCCCAAAGTAACACAAAGTTATGCAGTGCACTGCTTTGTATTGTACTGTGTCAAGGATGTGTTTCATCAGTGGTGAATGGGTGATCCCATGGAACCACCCATGGGTTTTGATATAAATCCCTATCTACCGACAATCGTAGACAGCAATTTGCACCAAAATTCTGTGTGTCCTCGAGGCAGGCTTAACAAGGAGAAATGTTCTCATATCCTCATTTTGCCTACTTTGCATCTGTGACGCAGCAGCGTCGTAAACAATGCGCCACGTTGCGACAAATTTACAGCATGACGCATCTAGGGAGATGCGTCACGTTGTAAAGCCCTGCGTCACATCAGACCTGTGTTAGGTATAATGTATGCAGAGTGGGCGTTCCCACGCAGGAAAGCCTTGTAAAAGTGACGCAGTGAAATCTACAAGATTTTACTTTTATGACGCCGCTGCGTCAAAACCTTACGCCTGCTCGAAGCAGGCGTAAGGAGTGACTCAGCACAGCAAGTATAGGCCGCCCCTGAGCAGTGCTGGAGTTGCGTCGCGCTTGTGACACGACTCCAGCACTGCGTTACCTTTATGCCAACAGATGCGTCACGCATCTGTCAATCCTTGCGCCACGGTGCGCCGCATTGTAAATCCATGGTGGCGCAAGGTTTTTTTTACGTGATGCAGATTAACTGACGCATCTCTGCTGATATGCAGAGCTGCGTCAGTTCTTGTAAATCTGCCACCTCGTTTCTTATGATGAGACAAAGGTGCTGAATGGAAATGCTTGAATCAGTATGATGAACTGGTAATTACAGAATTTTCAGTCGGTTTCATAAATATTTTTAGCATCTTTCTGCTCTTAAAGACAGTGGCCAACCATTTGCAAATCAATCTTGTTTTTTGCCCTAATGGCACCTGGAACACTTAATTATTCAAATCGGTTCAAGCATTTGTGTTTATCAATTTTGTCCTTTTGTGCGTTAGCTACCATAATTTGTGTGGGTATACACAGACGAGGAGCCAGAGATTGCTGTTTTTCTGATGAAGCCTAACAAGGCCGCAATGTATCTGAGATGATTTGTGTTGTAGGCAGAGGGGAGGTGTTCTAGCAGTCTGGGTTGCATCATGGTTCCTTTCAGGTTGGGGCCAAGACTGATTTATATGTGGTTGATCACGGCCTGGAGTGACACAGACAAGCTAAAAATGCAGTGGAATGGAAATCACCCAGAGTACGTGCCAGATGTTTAATTGTTTCAATCATGTCCATCTATCTTTTTGCTCTACTTAAGTGAGCCTCTCTTATTGGTCTGTCAATGCCCATTTATGATCCTGGGCCTGGCCTATTTGAAGAACATGAGCTGCATCTCACTGATGAGGTCAACAAGTCTTGGCCACAACTTGTGGACCTGATGTCAACGTCCAGACCATATTACCCCTTTTGAAAAAAAGCATAGACCAATTGGTTTATAGTTTATCCCTGCTGGAATTTAACATGCACTTAGTACTTTCCATTACTTTAGACTGGGGTCAAACATTTAGACGCATCATTTTTTCACCATATATCTAAGTTTTTACTAGCTGGCCATAAAGTGCTAGCCTATTTCATCATCAGTACCATTCGACTCAGCAGACTGCAAGAGTAATAGGCAGAACTGGCATTCGAAGTTGCCTAGGGTCACAAGCCTCCCAATTTTTTTATCACCCACATTTCACCAGGAATACTCAGGTATCGGTAATTACAGATACTGGGGTACAGATGTGGTTTTCCCTAACAGCTCGTTATGATTGTCTCAGTGAGTCACAGTGATGCTGCTAAGACAACTATTTTGAACAGAAGCAATCCACATATGTACAGAAGAAATGTTAACTATGACTTGAGTAACCCAAAATGAGCCTGCTGTCAGTTACCTACTGATGAATGGAATCTTTTTTGTTCACTGTGACACTACACAGAAGGGCAAACAATATGCAAATCAGTGTTGGCCCATCACACTGTTATTCTTCTCTGGATACTTTGTCAGCATTATGGTATCCTCACTGTTGTTGGAGAATATAATGTGTCTTCTCAAGTGAATATCTACTGCCAACTTTGTGAAAGTGACAATAGATCATGCTCGTATCTCCCATCAACTATGTGTTGTGCTCTTCATGCTCACACAGCAACCACATGCCCCTCATCTACGACCTTGGGAGTGGGCAACAGTGGCTGAGCATGATAAGGATCACTGCAAGTGGCATCAACAGTTAAGTCGACATTGACACTGGAGTTTTTCTCTTGCATCACTGTGGGAGGGCGGGTCGGATAAACAGACGCGGAGGCCGAATATATGGTCCAAAGATTCGTGGTTTATTATTATCAGGAGCCACTGTCTTAGGTTTCACTACAGGGATGGGGTGTTCTTCTCCGGGTTTAGTCCTCTCTCTCCAGGGTTGGGAACCGGGACTGGTTCGGTCCGCCTCTTCGTCTTCAGAGCTGAGGTGAAGGGGGCTGGGCTCTGGCTTGTCCATCGTGCTGGCTTTCACCCGGAGGCTCGTACCGAGGAAAAGAAAAACGGAGGCCGTCAGTGATATTCTGGTAATGAGGGGGGGGGTGCGTAGAAAAAACAAAACCTGTCACCTTCACCCGGTGGTATCTAGGATTGTTCTAAGGTACATGCACCGTCTGTTGGATGTCACGATGAGGAAAGGGAAAGAGGAAGAGGGGATGGTGTGCCCTTTTGTCAAAGAAAGGGAAAAACAACAGAAAGTATCGTGCCCGAAATGCCAGTAGAGTTAATCTCTCCGCTGGGTCAGAGATAGTTGCTCTCTCCCCCTGTGCCCGTTACCACCCTCCTCCCACCTCCCACGTCTACTCCAACCCGCCTTCCCCAAAACCAGCGCCACTCACCGGCTCCGCCGCAACTCTCCTGAGCTGCGGCCACTCTTCAGCCTTCTCCGGTGGACGCCACCACTTTTCGGTCCACTGGTCGTCTGCTTCCTCCTCCTCCTCGACGCCACTCCGGTCACCGTCCTCTCGTCCCGGACTCCGCTCGGTGTTCGGCTCTCGTCCCGTACTCTGCTCCTTGTCCTCCTCTTGTCTCACGCTCTGCTCCTCATCCTCCTCTCGTCCCACTCTCTGCTCCTTACGCCTCTCCTCTCTCTCTCCGGTCAACGACGCCTCTTCCGGGGTTTTCCTCTCTTTTAATGGTCTAGCCACCGTACATCCGGGGTCAGCTCCTCCCCTTTCCACCTTCTTGCCTCGCTGTGAAAAAACACGAAAGATGGGTGTGTCTCTCCCCCTGACAGCGGCTTTCCTGTGTACGCCCCTAGCAGGCTGATCTCTACACGCAAAGGAGTCTGGTCGCTGTCGTTCTCCAACAGCCGCCGGCATTGATATCCCGGAGCCCACCTTCTCACATCCCTTTCCCCTTGCTGTCTTACTACAAGGGTTTTGTTCTTGGGGGTACCTTGACAGGAAGTCCACGTTTCCTTGTTCCGATCCCTTTCGATGCTGGGTTTGGAACCGGTAGGGCTGTAATGCCAGAAACCACCTCAACACTCTTTCGTTGTTTCCCTTGTTTCGTGCTAACCATTCCAAGGGGGCGTGATCAGTGTATAAAGTAAACTCTCTCCCTTCTAGGTAGTATCGTAGAGTGTCTATGGCCCATTTGATTGCTAATGCCTCCTTCTCTATGATGGCATAGTTTCGTTCTCTAGGAAACAGCTTCCTACTGATGTACAATATGGGTTTCTCCTCTCCTTGTTTCGTTACTTGAGACAGCACTGCCCCTAGACCCTGTTCCGAGGCATCTGTCTGGAGTATAAAGGGAAGAGTGTAATCTGGACTGGCTAACAAGGTATCGGAAGTAAGGGAAGTTTTTAGGGTCTCAAAAGCCTGTAGAATCTCCCATGAGGGGTTCCCCAACCTGACCTCTGTTTTTACTGTTTTCTGTAACAAGTTGGTGAGGGGGTCCGCAATTTGTGAGAAATTGGGAATAAAACGTCGGTAATATCCGAGCAGTCCTAAAAAAGCACGGAGGTCTTTCTTTGATTTGGGTAACGGGATTTGGGAGATAGCTGTCAATTTGGAATCTTGGGGTCTGATGGCTCCTTTACCCAATAGATATCCTAGATACCGGACTGTTTGGGCTGCAAGACGGCTTTTGGCAGGGTTGATCTTAAGACCATGGTGTCCTAGGGCTTTTACCACTTGTGACAAATGGGACAGGTGTTGTTCCCAACTGTCGCTATAGATGACAATGTCGTCTATATATGCACCGGCATACCCCTCATGAGGCCGTAGGATTTGATTCATGGCTTTCTGAAAAGTAGCCGGAGCTCCATGCAATCCAAAGGGTAATAACTTAAATTGGTATAATCCATCTGGGGTGGAGAACGCTGTTTTTTCCTTGTCTTGTTCGCGCAGGGGTATTTGCCAGTACCCTTTACAGAGGTCCAGGGTACTGATGTATTTGGCCCTGCCTATTCTCTCGACCATCTCGTCCACTCTTGGGAGGGGATATGTATCAAATTCCGATATTTTATTTACCTCTATAAAATCGATACAGAAGCGTACCAAGCCATCCGGCTTCGGTACGAGGACAATCGGTGAATTCCATTCGCTGATGGACGGTTCGATGACGTCCATCTGTATCATCTTTTGTACTTCCTCTCGTATGGTGTGCCGGCGGGCTTCGGGTACTCGGTAAGGTCGGAGACGTACCCGTTTACCGGGGGGGGTCTTGATGGCGTGTTCTACCAGGGACGTCCTTCCCGGGGACGTGGAAAAGGTGTCATGGAGAGGAAGAAGTACATCTGCCAAATTCATCCCCAAATTAGGAGGGAGGGACGGATCCATGCACTGCTCGAACAAGGGAACCGTCACCACCGCGTTGTTAGCGAGAGCCAGCAAGGGGCCCTCCCATTTCTTCAACAAATTAACGTGGTAGATTTGGGAGGTGCCTCGAGCCGGATCCGTCTCAACGCGGTAAGTCACAGGCGTTACCTTTTCCCTCACAGTGTATGGTCCCTGCCATTGTCCCAACAATTTGTGGTCGGAGGAGGCCATCATGAGCAGTACGGCATCGCCTACTGTGAAGGATCTCTCCTTGGCTTTCTTGTCATATTGTACCTTTTGTGCCGCTTGGGCATCTTCTAAGTTGGTACGGACGATGGCTCTAATCTGGCCTAAATGGGTCTTGAGATTGGACACATAATCCACCAATGGTTTGGTGTTATCCGGTTCGGTTTCCCATTTTTCCTGGGCCATGTCCAGCAGGGATCTGGGCTGATGGCCATATAACAACTCGAATGGTGAGTAACCAGTGCTTTTCTGTACTTTACATCGCATGGCGAATAGGGCTAGGGGCTGCATATCCTCCCATTTCCTTGTTTCTAAGGCTAAGAGTTTTTTAAGGGTGGTCTTAAGGGTAGCATTATACCGTTCAACTAGACCGTCCATTTGGGGTGATATGCGGCGGTCCGTATTTGATGGATTCCCAACTGGGCACATACCGGTCTCATAACTTTGGATACAAATGGGGTCCCTTGATCTGTTAAGACCTCCTTCGGGAACCCTGTTCGCGAGAATATAGTTATCATAGCCTTAGCAATATTGGTAGCATCCGGACGGCGTAAGGCCATTGCTTCCGGAAACCGGGTGGCATAGTCAACAAGGACCAAAACGTACCGACACCCACTCCGAGAAGGTAGCAGGGGTCCTATAATGTTCATCCCTACTCTACTGAAGGGTTCTTCTATGATGGGTAAAGGACGTAAGGGTGCTCGGGGTGGCTTGTATCGACTATTCTTCTGGCATATGTGACACTCCCTACAGTACCTTTTTACTTGTTGGAAAATACCGGGCCAATAGAACCGTTCCGTTATCTGCTTTTCCGTTTTCTCATTCCCAAAGTGTCCCCCCAACAGGTGGCTATGGGCCAGAAACAACACCTTTTCCCTAAAGGGTCCCGGGACCAATAACTGGGGAGTCTGGGTAGGGTTTCCTTTTCGGTATAGCAACCCGTTTCTAATAAAAAAATAAGGACCTACATGTAGGGGATCTTCTTGTGCTAGAGCGGAGTTCCATGCTTCCTGTAGGACGGGATCTTCCCGTTGAGTGGGACGGAAGTTTCTCTCCGTTTCCCAGGGCGTGTCCTCTTGTATGATTGGCAACACTGTGTTGGGGGGCTTCCCTTTTTCTGCCCTTCTCTGTTTCTTGCTCTTCCGTGGTTTAGGTTTGGTCCATTCCTGGTTTTCTTCACGGGAAAAGGGTGCCGTGGCTCACCATTCCTCTTCTTTGGTAGGGGCGCTTTTTATCAATTGGGGTAGGCTCGGGTAGTCGTCCCCAAGAATAACCTGTTCTGGCAAACTGGGGATGAGGCCCACCTTCAAAGTGGTGCCCGAGTCGTTCTGATGCTGTATCTGTACTTGGGTAGTGGGATACTGCTTCGTATCGCCGTGAACACATCGAATAGCGACAGTCCCGTCAATGGGTCCGATCCAGGGTTCTAGGTCTTGAGGTTTTATGACGCTTTGGCGGCAACCTGTGTCAGCCAAGGCAATGGCGGGTTGCCCATTTACCATCACTTTGCAGTGGTACTGGGGAGGTCTCTTTTCAGGGGGAAACAATAATAATTGCGAGCCATCCCTATCTCCATGGGCTCTTCCTTTTGCGGACAGAACCTGGCTATATGTCCCATTCCTCCGCAATGGAAACACTGGGGTCCTGGAAGAGGGGCTCTGTATATAGGAGGTCCGTGAGTTCCAGGAATGATGGTTACAAGTTCCGGTTTTTTGATAACAGACGGACGAGGGGGTCTGTGAACTCCAGAGCCGCCAGACCTCCATGAAGGATTGTCCTTTCCCTTTTGTATTTCCTGAGCACGGCTGTATGTGCTGGCTATTTCTACTGCTGTCTCGAAGGTGAGGTGGGCCTGTTGCCGTACCCATCTCTGTATGGGTGGATGAAGGGAGGTCAAGTATTGCTCTAGGTAGATCTTGTCCATGATGCCATCCTTATCTGTGGTGGCAGGCTTCAGCCACCGATCTGTCATATCCTTCACCCGGAAATACAGTGCTCGAGGGGTCTCTTGGGGTCCTTCTCTTATTTGTCGTAGCTTTATCCTATAGGATTCATCATCTATTCCCAAACGCTCCATAATGCATTGTTTAATGTCTGCGTATGGGACCGCACCTTGGACTGTGGCAGCTTGATAAGCCGCCTGTAGATCTCCTGAAAGGAGGGGTCCCAGATACTGTCCCCACCTGTCAGCGGGCCAGGCCACCGCGGTGGCGATTCGTTCAAAGTTATAAAAAAGAAATCCGGGTCTTCCCCACTGACATATCGTTGGAGTACCATGGATGGAAGGGTGGTGGGTCCCCTCTGTTGTCCCAGGGCCTCGGTAAGTTTATCCATGGCTGCCCCGTGGGTTTGGCTTTGTCCCGTCAGCACCTGCTGTATCTTGCCTCGGTCCTCCTCCACCACCGTGAGGAACCGTTCCATCACCTTGCCCAGGTGTTCCTGGTTTTCCGCCATCTTTGCCATAGCAGCCTCCATGTCTCCGCCGGGTCCCACTTCTGACACCACCTGTGGGAGGGTGGGTCGGATAAACAGACGCGGAGGCCGAATATATGGTCCAAAGATTCGTGGTTTATTATTATCAGGAGCCACTGTCTTAGGTTTCACTACAGGGATGGGGTGTTCTTCTCCGGGTTTAGTCCTCTCTCTCCAGGGTTGGGAACCGGGACTGGTTCAGTCCGCCTCTTCGCCTTCAGAGCTGAGGTGAAGGGAGCTGGGCTCTGGTTTGTCCGTCGTGCTGGCTTTCACCCGGAGGCTCGTACCAAGGAAAAGAAAAACGGAGGCCGTCAGTGATATTCTGGTAATGAGGGGGGGGGGGGGGTGCGTAGAAAAAACAAAACCCGTCACCTTCACCCGGTGGTATCTATGGTTGTTCTAAGGTACATGCACCGTCTATTGGATGTCACGATGAGGAAAGGGAAAGAGGAAGAGGGGATGGTGTGCCCTTTTGTCAAAGAAAGGGAAAAACAACAGAAAGTATCGTGCCCGAAATGCCAGTAGAGTTAATCTCTCCGCTGGGTCAGAGATAGTTGCTCTCTCCCCCTGTGCCCGTTACCACCCTCCTCCCACCTCCCACGTCTACTCCAACCCGCCTTCCCCAAAACCAGCGCCACTCACCGGCTCCGCCGCAACTCTCCTGAGCTGCGGCCGCTCTTCAGCCTCCTCCGGTGGATGCCACCACTCTTCGGTCCACTGGTCGTCTGCTTCCTCCTCCTCCTCGACGCCACTCCGGTCACCGTCCTCTCGTCCCGGACTCCGCTCGGTGTTCGGCTCTCATCCCGTACTCTGCTCCTTGTCCTCCTCTTGTCTCACGCTCTGCTCCTCGTCCTCCTCTCGTCCCACTCTCTGCTCCTTACGCCTCTCCTCTCTCTCTCCGTTCAACGACGCCTCTTCCGGGGTTTTCCTCTCTTTTAATGGTCTAGCCGCCGTACATCCGGGGTCAGCTCCTCCCCTTTCCACCTTCTTGCCTCGCTGTGAAAAAACACGAAAGATGGGTGTGTCTCTCCCCCTGACAGCGGCATTCCTGTGTACGCCCCTAGCAGGCCGATCTCTACACGCAAAGGAGTCTGGTCGCTGTCGTTCTCCAACAGCCGCCGGCATTGATATCCCGGAGCCCACCTTCTCACAATCACATGTGATTTGTACATTAACAAACCGTCAGTCTTTTCTTTTTTCGATGATTCATTGGAAACTTTTATTAAACACATAGAAACTTTGTAACAATATAAAGGATTCTATTGCATGTTCAAGCTCATAAATATCTACTTTCTGTCAATCAATTATGAAAACATAATGACAAAGACGTCTCAGTATATTATCCAAGATCATAAAACCAGATCTTATTCACTGGAGGCAGCGATGCAAACTAATAGAAATTGAATAGAAAAAGAAGTGTATGGCAACAAGGGGAATATAAATAATCTGCATGGCAATTTCTCATAAAGGCATTTGTCGTATTGGGTACAAAATGCTCCATAAATTAGAGTGCGCTGGTTTTTCCAATCAGTGAAGAACGGTTTCTTTAGGCCAAAAACAGCATCATCATTCAACCAGGTTTTACTCAAAACTTCTTTGTAGAGTCAAAGAACAGCATTTTTCTATTTTTTCCACAATAGATTTTCAAGTCACTATAATATTTGCTTTTATGACAAATATGTTTAATTGTTTAGCCAGAATGCTAAACCCTGAGTCCACGATCACCTGCAGTTTAATGAAGTCTTCCCAAAAATATTTTACACTTTGAGGTATGGCTGTGCTGTATGTTCGAAAGACACAGCTCCTGGTTTGCGGTTCCAGCGATTGGGAGTGATGAGGGATCAGATATTTCTATATCTCGATCTTCGGGTATGATTTTTAAATAACCTCTGCCACTGGTAGTATGGACTTTTGTATATTGACAAAGAGAAATGAGGAGCGATCATCTACATAACAATCATGAAAGACTATAGTACAGTCAGCCAAGATAATGGTGTGAATGTACATTTTTTATGTTTCAAATTCTCAACTATCTCAATTTTATTTATAAGGAATTAATCTTTCAGGCATTAGCATTAGAAATTAACATAGTCCAATAATTGATATTACAATATAAGGTAAAATAATATATTAACCAGAATAAGATTAGTTATAATGCAGCAAGCATGTTCCATAAAGGACATTCTCTACTCTAAATTAAGTTGAAACAATATGAGAAAAAGATTACAGCTCAGATACCCAATAAAGAGTTCTGATGAGAGAATCAATGTGCAAACATAAAACCTTTCCGTAGTAGACTAGAAAATATTTACTGTCATACATCAACAGGTATGAAAGAAAGAGGTAAATAACCTCTCATATAGAGAAGTCTAAGACACTCAGAGATTAATTCCGGCCAGAATGTTGGGAAAGGAATTCTGAATCTAGCATAGGAGCACATGCTAATATAAACTCACAAATTCCATGTTGCAATATAATTTTCTTCCATCTTCTTCATCCAATAATAGAATTTTAGTAAACTCCTGGGAATGAGCAAACTCCCCATTCTTCATAGGAGCACAATAGGATTTCAGACATTAAACCTTGAAAAGTTACACAGTTGGTATTTTGTAGTCCAGACAGTTCTTCCCTTGAATCATCCTTACGGTCGCTTCTTTTCCTCCGGGTGAGAACTCACAATCAGTTGTCTAATACAAAACAAGTGTCTATTCACTAGGTAACAGAGGGCTTCTGAAAATACAATATTGGTAATAGATAGAAAATTTTTTGCGCAAGCAAGTATTCAAGGTGAAAAACAAGCCTTTCAATGTTAATGCATTATTTTTTAGTTAACTTGGCATTGGCAGTTAGGTTAACTTAAAGCAGCACTTTTATTTATTTGCAGGCCTATAACATTTAAGCATGATCACCTACTACAAATTTTGCATTTAGCATAATTTTACTTAAGCCTAAGCTTTGTGTATTAATAATAAAAGCATTTTGTCAGCTAATGAAATTCGCGTCAACAGTTTCCCCCCTCTGATGGTTGGCAAATCATCACAATTTGTTTTTCACAAATGAATCTTTAGAGTGCACTCTCATTCTCCGTTGAGTCATCCTTTCTATTTTTCAGGGTTTCAATTTCCTTTAACTTCTTATATTCTCTATTCATTACCTCTTCCATTTCTAATTCTTCTCTGATTGGTCTTTTTGTTTCTTTATTTTTCTTCTTTGATAAATAGCATCTAAATCCTTTACTATATAACATATAAGCCTATCAAGCAAATGCCAATGATTAGTTTCATTCTTAACAGTGACTTTAAAAGGTCGTCCACCTACTGTTGCAATACAGTTGCCAGTGACAGAAGCTCCTTTGCCTAAGCTCCCTAATACACTAGTGGTTTCTAAAGGTTTTAATTCAGGTTTCAGGTCAGACATATTCTTTGCAAATTCATCTATCTATCTACTCATGTCAGGGGTGTATGAACAGCAATGTTGAGCCTTCAGCATTTTGCAGATGCCGCCTTTCTCGACTAAGAATATGTCTAAAACTGATAAATCTTACAAGAGCCTTGATCTAATAGCCACTAATTCTGTGTTAACTGGCAGTAATGCACCAGATGTGCCAGTAGCCAATTTATCTACTACTGTTGATAGCTTTCTAATATTCTCCTCATTTAAAACTACTCATACAGGTGGTATGACTGCACCAAAAATATCTCCCACTAATTGTCATCTCATTGTCAGTGAAATTGCTCTCCCACCCTCGCAGCTCCACCATTAAGTGAGGCCTGCACCTGCCCCTGCACTCTCGAGTGTTGGTGATCGAGGCCCTCCTCCATGCGCAGGTTTCCCTGCGCCTCATCCCTGGTGGTCCAGTGGACCTCTGTCTCCTTCCTCTAACTCTGCTCTTTCACTCGTTTTTCTACCTTCCATCTTTCACCTTTCTGCACTTTTCTGCATCTCTTCTCTTTTGTGCCTTATTTCTGCTCATTTTCCCTTCCTCTCGCTCTGCCCTTTCATTTCTTTTCACTCGTTTTTCTACCCTCTTTTATCTTTCACCTTTCTGCACTTTTGTGCATCTCTGCTCTTTTGTGCCTTATTTCTGCTCATTTTCCCTTCCTCTCGCTCTGCCCTTTCACTTGTTTTTCTACCCTCTTTTATCTTTCTCCTTTCTGCATCTCTGCTCTTTTGTGCCTTATTTCTGCCTATTTTCCCTTTTTTCTTTATCCCTTATTTCCTCCCTTTACCTTTCCCCGCCGCTGCTGGCCCCGCGGCCCCTCCCCCCCAGCGCGACCGGCCCAATCCAACTCCCCTCCCCACTCCCGCCTCCCAGCTGTCCAGCCCTCCCCGACCCCTACTTAATGGCGGCCACTGCGGGGACAGGCGAGCAAGACCACTGACTCATTGTCAGTGAAATTGCTCTCCCACCCTCGCAGCTCCACCATTAAGTGAGGCCTGCCCCTGCCCCTGCACTCTCGAGTGTTGGTGATCGAGGCCCTCCTCCACACGCAGGTTTCCCTGCGCCTCATCCCTGGTGGTCCAGTGGACCTCTGTCTCCTTCCTCTAACTCTGCTCTTTCACTCGTTTTTCTACCTTTTATCTTTCACCTTTCTGCACTTTTCTGCATCTCTTCTCTTTTGTGCCTTATTTCTGCTCATTTTCCCTTCCTCTCGCTCTGCCCTTTCACTTGTTTTCACTCGTTTTTCTACCCTCTTTTATCTTTCACCTTTCTGCACTTTTGTGCATCTCTGCTCTTTTGTGCCTTATTTCTGCTCATTTTCCCTTCCTCTTGCTCTGCCCTTTCACTTGTTTTCACTCGTTTTTCTACCCTCTTTTATCTTTCTCCTTTCTGCATCTCTGCTCTTTTGTGCCTTATTTCTGCCTATTTTCCCTTTTTTCTTTATCCCTTATTTCCTCCCTTTACCTTTCCCCGCCGCTGCTGCCCCCGCGGCCCCTCGCCCCAGCGCGACCGGCCCAATCCAGCTCCCCTCCCCGCTCCCGCCTCCCAGCTGTCCAGCCCTCCCCGACCCCTACTTAATGGCGGCCACTGCACGGCCGCACAGCGGCCGTGGGCTGCGGGCGCGCCGCTGGCGCGCCGAAGGCGCGTCAAAGGCAAGCCCGTCTGCGCCCATCCGCGACCCGACCGCGACCAGCGCCAGGAACCCTGGACCTCCGCCCCGCCAATGCTACGACCCAGCAGCCCTCCACGCACTCAACCCAGGCCGCAACAACAGCTGCAAGTTAGCATCACCAGCCGACTCCCACGGACCCTTCAGCTGTCACCGCTGCCGGCACACCTGCAGCACCGCCAAGAACACGGATCCAGCACAACCCGCCCACAAGAACACAACCGAACCGAAGACCCTGCAATGCATCCTCCTCAACGTCCGATCCCTCCACAAACACGCCACAGAAATCTGGGACCTCCTCGACAGCACCACCCCGGACGTAGCGTTCTTCACCGAAACCTGGACCAACACCACCTCTGGACCGGACATCGCCATCGCCATCCCCCAAGGATACAAGATCTCCAGGAAGAACCGCCCCACCCGCCCAGGAGGAGGAATCGCCATCGTCCACAAATCCAGCTTCCGCCTGAGAACACTCCCTGACGAGCCCACAGAACTGATGGAACACCTTCACTTCAAGATACTGGCCAGCCCCACCGCCACCCTCCAAGGAACCCTCATCTACCGACCCCCTGGACCCCGCGGACCCCGCGGACCCTTCGCCAACTCCATCATGGACATTATCTCCCCGCAGGCCATCGCATCCACCAACTACACCCTGCTGGGAGACCTCAACTTCCACCTCGACAACCAACTGGACCCCAACACCAAATCCCTCCTGGACAACCTCCACAACATTGGACTGCGCCAGATCGTGACCGAGCCCACGCACTCAGCAGGACACACCCTCGACCCCCTCTTCACTACAGGAAACTCCATCACCTTCAGCCACACCACCGAACTCCCATGGACCGACCATCGTTGTGTCCACTTCTCCTTCAGAACACCCACCATCCACAGACACCAGCACCTGCTTCCACGAAGAAAATGGACCAAAATCACCGACGACCAGCTCACCTCCTCACTCACCAACTCCACCCCAACCATCGCGGAAAACGACGACCCCAACACCGCAGCCCGAACCTTGCATAGATGGATCTCGGACAGCACCAACACCATAGCCCCCCTCAAGAAAAACAATACCCGCGCCAAGAAAGCCAGATGGTTTACCACCGAACTTCGAGAGTCCAGAAGCACATGCCGCTGCCTCGAAAATGCCTGGAGGAACACCAAATCCACAGAAGCCCACGACAACTTCAGAGCCGCCACCAACGCCCACCATCAACTCATCAGAGAAACGAGGAAAAAAGCGATTGAAGACAGAATCTCCACCCACGCGCACAACAGCAAGGAACTCTTCAGCATCATCAAGGAGTTCACCCAACCCACTAGCGAGTCTACCGACATCCCTCCCTCACAAGACCTCTGCGACAAACTCAGCACCTTTTTCCACCACAAAATCAAGAGCATCTACGACAACTTCGACGAAGACAACCAACACACTGAACCCTCACCAACCACCCCCGACACCCGGAAACCAGCGATTGACGACTGGACAGCCCTCACCACCGAAGACACACTGAAGACAATGAAGTCAATCCAATCTGGGGCCCCCACGGACCCCTGCCCCCACCACATCTTCAGCAGAGCCGCCGACACCATCGCAACCATGCTCCGCCACACCATCAACCGCTCCCTGGCGACCGCCTCGTTCCCCGATGACTGGAAACACGCTGAGGTCAACCCCCTCCTAAAGAAACCCTCAGCGGACCCCACCGACCTCAAAAACTACAGACCCATCTCCCTGCTCCCGTTCCCAGCGAAAGTCATCGAGAAAGCCATCAACATCCAACTCGCCACATTCATTGAAGAACACAACATCCTCGACTCCTCCCAATCCGGCTTCAGAAAAAACCACAGTACGGAAACCGCCCTCCTCGCCGCAACAGACGACATCCGCATCCTACTGGACAAAGGAGAAACAGTAGCCCTCATCCTCCTCGACCTATCAGCGGCGTTCGACACAGTCTCCCACCGCACCCTAATACGCAGACTCTACGATGCAGGAATCCAGGACAAGGCCCTCGACTGGATCCGCTCCTTCCTCTCCGGCAGGACGCAGCGGGTCAGACTCCCCCCTTTCCTCTCGGACCTCACACCTACCACCTGCGGAGTCCCCCAGGGCTCCTCCCTCAGCCCGACGCTCTTCAACGTCTACATGGCTCCACTCGCCCCCATCGTCAGAACCTACGGACTCAACATCGTGTCATACGCAGACGACACCCAGCTCATCCTCTCCCTATCCAACGAGCCCAACACCGCCAGACGCAACTTTCGAGAAGGCATGGAAGCCGTCGCCAAATGGATGAAAAACAGCTGCCTACAACTAAACACCAACAAAACAGAAGTACTCATCATGGGCCCAAACCCCGATGCCTGAAGCGACACCTGGTGACCCCCCGCCCTCGGAAACCCGCCAACCCCCACGGACCACGCACGCAACCTGGGAATCATCCTGGACTCCGAGCTCAAAATGGACCGCCAGATCAACTCTGTCTCGTCTTCCTGCTTCCACACCCTCCGCCTCCTTCGTAAGACCTTCAAATGGATCCCCTCGAACACCGAAAGACCGTCACTCACGCCCTGGTCACCAGCAGACTCGACTACGGCAACGCACTCTACGCCGGAATAAACAAAAACCTCACCTGCAAGCTACAGAACATCCAGAACGCCGCCGCAAGACTGGTCCTCAACCTGCCAAAACACTGCCACATCTCCCAGCACCTGCGCACACTCCACTGGCTCCCTGTCGAGGCGAGAATCACCTTCAAGATGCTCACCCACGCACACAAGGCCCTCCACGGCACCGGACCAGCATACCTGAACAGCCGACTCAAATTCCACGCACCCCAAAGGACCCTACGATCAGCCCAGCTCTCCTACGCCGTGGTCCCCCGCACCAGAAAGACCAGATCCGGAGGCCGCTCCTTCTCCTTCCTCGCAGCCAAAGCATGGAACGCCCTTCCGCTCCACCTCAGACAGACAACATCGCTCCCCATCTTCGCAAGAAACCTCAAAACCTGGCTCTTCGACAGACCCTCTCCTTGATGGATGGAACCTGCACCCCCCCCCCCTAGCGCCTTGAGACCCTTACGGGTGAGTAGTCGCGCTTTAACAAACCCCTGATGGGTTAGTACTACGTGGTGGTGTAATTGTTAAAGCATATATGCTATTCACATGATACATTTTAAAGCTAAACAGCAAACACACTCCCAATCTGCAGCCAACTGAAAATAGGCATCCTGTCCAAACACAAAATAAACTCCATAAAATAAAAGCCTCTTCCTGTGTTAAAATTTGTACAGATCCTCCCGAAACTTTGAATATGTGTTCACAATTGCTAATCCCAATGTGTCTCTTTCTAAACTGGTTTCTCCTTTTTAAACACATAATTTCCCCATTTGCAGTCTATCTAACTTTAATTCTGGATAAACCATTTTCTTTTTGTATTCCTTTTCTTCATTCTTTAAAACATCTTCTTCTTTATTTGACTATAAAACTTTTGAGCTCTTCTTTCCTCCAATGTTAAAATAAATGTTTTTTCTAACGGTCTCATTCAACAGGTTAGACTCTTCTCATATGACTTAACAGTGTCTAGATCTGTAGAGGAGCTAAAGAAATGCCATGCAATTTCCATATCTTTATATTTATGGTAAGGATTCATTATTTTCTATAGAGGGACTGTGGAAAAGATCATGTCATAATTGGAAAAATAATATTCAAAACATTCCTCTCTATAAAATAAACGAAGTAAGATACTACATGTAATTGCATATCAATCAATGATTTATAGAGCATGGCAAATCGCCTGTGAGGATCTCAAGGTGCTGATGAAAGTGGGATGTGATGATATGTCACTTTTTCTGCAGCTGAAGAAGGTAAGTGTGTGCAAACATAACAGTCTTTAGTATCTGAAGATTGAGTGTATTCCTGAACTAATCCAAAGTAAACATTGGTTGAAAAATCTTCTTTTGAATAATCTACAAACAATGCCTTTAATTTCATCTCATCTATTGTATGTGCAGGTGTTGTAGATGTAGGTGTAGACCTTGTGTTTCTATCTCTGGGGTAAAACTCATTCCATCTAAAAGGACTATAATTGTTTATACAACAACTATTAGTGTGACAATAATTACTACTCTACACTTAACTTTCATAAGGATACACATGTTTGTCTACAGTCAGACCTTGAATAGAATATAGCAGCAGGCAGATTCAATATTCTGTGTTGACTTCTAGTTGTGCAAATGTGCAACATTTTAGATGATCAACTTGCAGTTATCCCTACTCTTCTACTACAACTTTGACCCTAGAGAATTCTTCTTAATTCTTTCTATTCACTTGTGTTAATTGTTTATTGCCAGCATCATTTATTTCAGTCTTCTATTTTTCTGCTTTAAACACAGTTCATCATTTGTAATCTCAAGTAATTCATTTTTCAATACTCTAAATAGTGCTTGTCTAGTTCTTGATTGTAATATTTGTTTCAGAAATCTTATTTAATAACTGTTGTTTTTAATGCAGCATATCATGGAGGTTCAAATGTCTCTGATCTCAGTTCATTTGGACTTTGTCCTGATGCATTTAGAGCATTTTCCGCAAAATTAAGTCATTTCAGGTGCAGAATACCTATGACAAGGTACTCTCGCTCTTTTGGATTTTTGTGGTGTCTGTTGATCTTTTTCTATTTTGCTTATACAACTAGATTCTGTTTCTTTGATAATGGTTTGTGGTATGCGTTCAACTGACACACTTGATCTAAATTGCCTCTTACCATTTGGCCTTCCGATCTCCATAGGGGTCTTTCTCTCCTCACGCTTGCTCCTTCATCTGGATCATTTAATTGCTTTTGTGATGGTTCGACAGTTCCTTTATTCTGCACTCTCAATTTTTCATCTTCAGTGGGTATTTCCATACAACTTTGCGAGATTTCTGGAACTTGCACCGGTGAGAGACTTTGCTGTACTTCCCCCTCTCTGGTCCATCAGGACGTACGGGGACAGGAGATCTTGGATTTGGCTCAAGGAACACAACTTTTTCATATGGGCACCTTATTCTATGGGTGTGTGAAAAATGCATCCAATTAGGTATCCTGGCACATTTGAAATCAGTATTGGTAACAACATACCTTAATAGGGGCCTTTCCACCTTGGCTCCAGGCAAGAATTTTGCACGTTTCTGCACCAAAACCCTGTCTTCTGGGTTAAGGTTGTGACTCTGCACCTGATGTAGATTGGCAGTGACAGCTCCAAACTAGTGAAAAACAGAATGCACCACATCAGCTAATCCTTTGCAGTTATTGAGTATCATGTCATCTGTGATGTTTACAAGCGCATTTGCAGGCACAGCAGGCAGTCTCATAGCACGATCCATATGGATTTTGTGTAGTTATAATTATGTTCTCCTGTGAGGGGTGCTTTGAACACTTAGCAAGACTAGTGATAATGCATCTGGCCATTTCAATGAAGTGGATGCACAGACTTTGGCCAATCAAGACTTCAACACCTTGTTAAACTGCTCCACTATCCCCAAAGCTTCGGGACGATAGCTACTATGTAATCTCTGTTCCACTTGAAGAGCCAACTGTCAGACTCTAGGCTCTTACCTACATTTCCTCAGGAACGATATGCAAGAAGAGAGGCCCCAACTTCTCCTGTTCACCCACCATACCCAACAGAGTCAAAGTAACAATAGTAAACTAGGGGAAGAAGGGAAAACAGGGAGAGAAGAAGAAAGTGTCCCATGACGTTTCCCACTCAACGGACAGGACCAAGCAGCAAGAAGAAATCTCTAACAGAAGAGACAAAATATATGGGTATGTGAAGAAAATGCTGTATTGAAGTAATAGTATAGATGTAAGGAGTTTCACTGTAATCAACCTGAGTAATTCCCTTCTTCAATTATGTAATGGCAGGTTATCTGAGTGGGATCTGTGGTTTGTGTCTACAGAAAATGAAAGGAGGAGCTTCAATAGGGTTATGCAACAATGTAGTGTAAAAAAAAGTATAAGAAAAGCTCAATGACACCCACCTATGTACTATGAGGAATGGCCCACGTCATCAGGAGACCTGTAGTAAAACTAATCCATTAGCAGCTTGCTAACAAAACGTAAAAACATACTCTGCATTTGAGTTATACTTAGTTCCTCCTTATCATCAGGAAGAAATAATATGATGTCCCCTTTTTTTTCTTTTAGGAACAACTGAGTTGGAGGATTCAACAAAAACAACACAACGGGTAAAAGGAAAACAGATCTCCAGGGATGAGGGACCTATTTTTAGATAAGTATTTGAGCAGATACGATTTACTAAAATGCTTGGCAGCGCATTCTGCGCTGTTACCGTGAGGAATGACTGGGTTTTTTCTTTTTTCTCTATTGTCTTGAAAGGAAGAAGCTTCAAGTTCGTGAGGCAACTGGAATTTTCTGGGAGCTGGAGACAGGAGCTGCAGCGGCTGATGAAAAGGGATGCCAGGAACCCACTGGAGAACAGAGACCAAAGCATGCAGGGAGGAGATGCGATGACTTCGGGAGTGGAACACCAGAATCCCGCCGAGAACCAGAAGGACTGAAGGTAAGTGACCCAGAAGTTACTCGGGACTCGAAACACTAGAACACAAGGCATTCTAGCGCGGGATCGGAGGAGTTTTATACTCCACCACCGCAGCCTGAATACTCAAGCGCGGCTGGACCGGCAAGCCTGCCACCAACACAGCATTCTAAGGACTTCATTATTGAAATGGGTCCCTCAGTCTGACTCCAGTGAAACCGGGAATCCGAACCACAGAATAAGTTCATGTAATAGCAGTTTAGCTACAGTAAGACTGCCATTCCTCCATGTTGGGTAGGCTTTCACCCATCAGGAGAAAATGCACATTATAACTAGGACATATCTCAGCCTATTACAAACAGGCATTTCGATGAAGTCCAACTGCGTCCTGTTAAAGGGTCCTCCTGATTTTCCAATGTGGCTAAGTGGTACAGGGATCTTCCTCCCTACATTCATCTGCTGACATGTAATGAACGCACCTATGGCATAGCTCTTCAGCTAAAACTCTGAATCGAGGATTAAACCACTTCTGTATAAACAGTTTAACCATGGCATCCCTTCCAATGTGTGCAGGGCCATGGAAATGTCATATCATGGGAAACAACAAACTTTCTGCCAACACTGGTCTTCCATCTGCTGAAATCCACATCTCATGTGCATTTTTAACACATCGTGCTCTGATCCATCCTTGCTGTTCTGCCTCTGAAATGTCTCCCTGTACTCCCTTGATTTCTTCCCGAGTATCAGCTACTGACAACAACATAGAAAACGTAGTGTCCTCATCATATTCATTTGTATATTCTCCGTTAAATGTGCATACCACAAGTGCACAATATCACGCACCTTCATCAGGACATCGATTTCCAACTGTGAAATAGCCATTGCCACTTCTTTGAGCTGCACATTTAACCACTGCAATCCCTTGTTGTAACTACAAAGCTTCCAAGAACTTCATTACATATTCATAGTTTCCAATAAGGTAAACTGATGATGTCACAAATCCCCATTATGTCCATTACTGCCCAAAAACATGGACCATACCAAAAGCCATATTGACCATCTTCAAATATAGTCAATCTCGATTGATCTGAAAGACAGCAGGCTCTTGCGAGGGCAATTAATTCTGCTACTTGTGCAGAGGTAAAACCTTGAAGCCAGGAGGCTTCTACCACTTCTTGAATTGTACAAATAACGTCAGCTGCTCTAAAAAAGGTCCATCATTATCTCTCAGACATGAGCCATCCACAAAGATCACATAGTCTGGTTTTGGCTTGGTGCATAAATCCATAACATCTAGGCAGCCATGTTCAATTTCATCCCCATCAGTTTCATTTTCAGGCAACAGTAACAATGTAGATGGAATAAGTGTTTGACATCTTTTCCAAATAACATTTTCAGCTGCAATTATTTGTTTTTCATACTTTGTAAGTCTGCTGTTTTTCAGATATTCTGTCTTTGTGCAGGTGAGCCATATGTCCCCAAAGTGAGGGACCATCACTGTTAAAGGGTGTCCCATCACTATGCTCTCACATCTCTTAATACTGACACTACTGCCCAAACCGTTTTAAGGCAGCAGGCAGTCCTGCAGCAATGGGGCCAAGTGTAGTTGAAAAACATGCAACAGGTCTTCAAGAATCTCCATGTAATTGAGTAAGCACTGAGAGAGCACAGCCCTCCTTCTCACTGCAAAACAATGTGAACATTTTACTGTAATCAGGCATTCCTAGCCCCATAACACAACAGAGACTTTCTCTCACCTCTAGGAATTCTCTCGAGCAATCATTGTCCCAAGGAAGTAGATCAGGCACATCTTTGTGCATGAGCATCAGTAAAGGTATGGCCTGTAGGGAACGGTTTGGTATCTACTGCCTACAGTAACCAACCACTCCTAGGAACATTCTTTCTTCTCTTTGAGTTCTGAGTGGACTCATGTTTAGAATCATCTCTCTTCTCTCCTTTGACCCCTTTTCTCATTCCCTTTTCAATGATATGTCCCAAAAATAGAAATTCTTTTAGACAGTATTGTAGTTTTCTCTGGTACACATTATGTCCGTCTCAGCCAAATGATTTAAAAGAACAATTATGTCCTGTTTACAAGCTTCTTGCATACTTGATGCCACAAGCAGGTAATCAATGTGCTGTACAAGAACTGAATTGCAAGGCACCTGCACAGTCTCAAGATTCTGTTTTCACGATTTGATTAAAAATTGGAGGACTCGCTATATACCCCTGTGGAACTCTGCACCATGACAAAGCATTTGTCCATCACCACTCACTCGAATTGGATTCTGTCTTCACTCTCACTTCCAATGCCTGAGCCTGTTGCATTAGTGACAAGGACTTGGTTTCTTCAACATTGCAATGTCTTTTCCTGAATTTTGATTAACCAAAACACCTTGGCCTCTACCCTGTGAAACACCAATTCCACTCGGCACAATGTCACCTCTAACCTGAAAACCAACAACTTGCATTTCACTAACATTTCTTCCATGCATTTGATTCTGAAATCCTTTTTGAGCCAACTTAGTTTGCGCAAGCATAAACTTCTCTTTAAGTATCTTCTGCTTCATTTCTTGCTTATCACTACAGTACTTTACATACCTCAAGATTTCATCTAAAGGTTTTGTCTGCCAACAAATTACTTCCTGTTGAATGTGCATACTGATCTCTGGTCTCAACCCAAGAACGAACTGTGACACAAAACTCCCCTTGTCTCCCTTTTTGGGATTGCAGCAATTGTTCACAGTAAGCATGCACTGACTCTTTAGCTTCTTGGGTAATTTATTGATTTTGAGGCAATCAATGTCTCTCGCTGGAACTTATTCTATCGAAAAGGTAATTACCTTATCATACTTGGTCATTACCACAGCTGAAGGTGCACGAATATGTGCTTCTCTTGGAGGCTCAGTATGTGGCCATTGCACAGATATCTGGCATTTAGCCCACAAATCATTCAGTGCCACAATATCAAAGAAAGTATTCAAGTCTGTCCACAAAACCTTTGAAATCTTTTCAAATCTGTCAACTTGTGTATACCACTGAGCAGGATTCTCTCTCAGCTTTGGGAAGTTGTTTGTAAATGTTGCAAGGCCACCTCTACTCTAGGATACATGAACAAACCCTCCACCTGGTATTTCCCTTTTAGGAAAAGCTTAAGGGTCATCTTCATCAGGGATGCTGGTGGTGGCTTACCATTTGCTTCTGTAACATCCGATGGTTTGGTTTTCTTTCCCTGTTTCTTTACCCACTTTCCCTCTAACCTGTCAAAGTAGCTCCATTTGCGGATACACTTTATCAATTCTGCAATATTAAATCTCATGCCTGAAGACTAACTGTGCCCTGAAGCTTTTCTGTAAAGGAACACCCTTGGGGAGATCCACCTCATATTTTCTTACCAATTCAGTTAATAATAAAATGTGTGGCAGTTGCACGCCTTGTGATCTTTTTACTCAGATGTATCAATTAATTATCCTAGTATTGATTTAAATGTGAAATGTCTAGGCATCCTTTAATAATCTCTTCTAATTCTACCTTCAATTTTGGTACATCTAATAGTCTCGCTCTTTCCTGACTAGTAGATGGTCTCTCTGTTCCTCCAACTCTTTTATTTTCTGAAGTTTCTTCAAACCATGGAGGTAAAATCCCATCATCACATGGTCTGTCTCCCCCTGTGCAATTTGTGTCATAAAGACATTACTTTTCCTTTCTCTTAATGATAGAACATTTTGTGGTAGGGTCCAGGCAGCAGTCTGTGAATTTTGTGATGTTGCGATGAACCCTTTTATAGCTGCTCTTCCTACAGCAACTTGAACAACAGCATTCAGAACAATATTTATTTGTGCAGTGGCAACAGGCACTGCCAATGTCTGAACTGATTCATCTTGTGATGCTGAAGTAGGAACAGTCACAGATGAAGCAGTTAAACATGGAGCATTTACCGTAGGGGTCACATCAACTGATGGAGATCCAATCGGAAGTGGTCTTTCAATTTGAATTATATTCGAATCACCCGGGGCTGTAGCCACTGTAGTATTAGTAGTTTTAGCATCTTCTGTGTTTGTTGCAAGAGCCACATATGACGGTAGACGTGAGGACAACAAGGCATATACAATGTAATCCCCTGAATCACTATCAGTGTCTGTTTTTCTTGCTGATTGCTCATCATCATTTCCCTGTTTCCAATTCTTTTTAGAATTTTTAGACTTTTCTGTAGATATAGCTGGGTACATCCTACCTCCCTGGATTATGCATTTTCTCCACCTTTTCTGCCCCTCATTCCATTGAGCATCAGCTTAATTTCGCACTGCACTCTTTGCTCTATTCTGGTGCCTTTCTTTCTCCTTGACATGAGCTGCTCACTCCCAAGCATTTAGTGCTTTATACTGTGTAGAACTAGAGGGGGCTTCATTTCATATAACTTTTCTCTTACGTTTTCCATAATCTTTAACCCAAAGGACCATATTGTGGAGATTTGAAAGGTCCTTAATTTTCAGTGAACTTGCGCCATTGACAATGCCACAAACATGTTTGTAGCCCTGTTTGTCGCCATATAATGAGCTAGTGTACCTTCTGGTGGTGCCTTTTCACCCTCCCGAACTGGGACTCGCACATCACCCCTCATCAAATCTTTATGAGCTTTGAAACATTTCATAATAATAATAATTCAACAATAAATGAACAATGATCAAATTCAAATTTTCAATGATTTTGTTCTGTTTACAATTTTTTAAACATCAATACTTTCCTTCAATCCTGTCACAATTTTTTTTTCACAGGTCTAGTACAGCTTAATTCTTGATGACGCGTCAACCAATCTCAGACCAGCACTTCACACCAGCTGATCTATCTCAGCATGGCACACTCTGACTTAATTCTTCACTTCTTGCAGCAGTTCGTCCTCCTTTGCAAAGTTCTCATAAACAAATTCTACTACTGTAAGCAAGAACAATAAACAAATAACCTTTGTCTGCTCCGCTAAAGAATTCAAAGTAGACCATTCATACAAGAAAAAAAATGGAAATAAGGCTTTAGGTCCCTCTTCCTTTCCTGCACACACATACAGACTAATGAAATCTCGACCAGCTGGAAATCATCCTAACTAATATACCCTGCGCAACAGGTTCCACTAACACCCTTCAATATTAGTACACTCACAATAAATTGTTATAGACCCTATCTTAATTGTGCAGTCAATGATACCGCACAAATCTGCACCATAGACCTTAGCAGGCAAAGAAAACCACAACTTCATCAATCAACGTATTTATTTATCCCAGGTTCTTGGACTACTTTGAGTTTGATAACAACATCAACTGCTCAACATCAAGCATAAACACAACTATTCTATTACCTTTATCATAAAACAAAATACACAACATCAACACAATGACAGACTCTTAATCAGAAAATTGCAATGCATAACCCTATTGATACTCACCCCTCTACCACTACAACCATCTTCAAAACCGCTACCTCCTTTAGTCTTCAAGTTCAGACTTTGGACTTGTAGGACCTGGGCAGTTCTAAATTGGCACAAATTATTTCAGCTCCTTTCTCCTGTGACATAAACCATCCTCAGCTACCATTTGAGGGAGTGGGGTTTTTCCAATCACAATCTTTGGGTATAATCATTAAATAACCCCCACCATGGGTCATACAGCCTTTGTTCGTTTACAAAGAGAAATAAAGAGTGACCATCTATTCAGTGGCGGTTCGCCCATAGGGGGTGCAGGGGCGGCGACCCGCTAACAAATGGCCCAGGCCTGTCTCATCTCCTATTACTTGCTGTCATGATGTTACACTTTTCATGAAAACGATTGTCGGTTTTCAAAATAAAGTGCAACATCATGCCAACAACAAAGGGGGCTCCACTGTCTGTTTCCAACTGCGCATGTGTCAGGCAGAGGCTTCTTCAGCCCACCTCGCACATTCACAGTACATAGCAGACATGAAGCACTGGCCTCGGGCAGTGCAGCATGTCTGCTAATGAGGCTTCAGTGGGGCTTGTCACTCTTCATCCTGATATCCTATCAGATGGCAGGATAGAGGAGGCGGGCTTGTCTCCAACTCTATCCTGGCATCTGATATGGCAGTAACTCGCTTTCAAGGCCAGTTTAAGCAAAGGCTATCATTCATGACAGCTTCCGCTCCTTTAGACTGGCGCGCATTTTGTGAGAGGCAGAATCCAGGAGCAGGAATCACAGAGAGGCCGACTGAGAGTCCCGAGGTAAAATAGCTTGTGTGTGTGAGGCCTGCATAATTGTTGGGAGCAGGGTGGGACCTGGGAAGAGCTGAGGGTCGGGAGAGATCCCGAACAGTTATTGTGCACGGCGCAGTGCTTTCAGATTACCACCCAGAGAAAATGAGGGTTGCAATTGTCAACTCATAAACAATATTTGCAGTAGGCCAAGTCGAGTGTTTGTTAATCTCATGCTACTACAGGTGAATTTGCCAAGAAGGCCTTGTTTCTAGCATCACGTGGGAGACCAATGGAAAAGAAACTCGTTTTGCAGTGACAAATTTGGCTGATGCGAACTTGGTGCCTTTGTTTAATTCTATTACAGGACCGGAGGCTTCGTATTATGCTTCTCTTTCTATTTATTGCCACTCACAGCAGCCAATGAGAAAGTTGTATTTATGTAAATAAACTACATTTCCCATGATGCTCATGGTACACATCACATCCTGTAGAGCCCCATAAGAGCCACCATTACCGGAACTCGTCCTCTTTCTTTGCTGCTCACGCAGTCAGTTAAGTGCATTTTACGCTCTCTTATACTTGAGATATGCAAATTTGCTTTGATCGGCTTGCGCCGCTTTGAAAATGTGTGCACGCGATTATCGCGTTTGATGTCACTTGCTTTTGAGGTTGTCTGTAGCGCTTCTGCCTTGGCAGCGCGGGCTTCTCGCACGGTCTCCTGACGGCCTGCGGCGACCCGCTGCCATCGGAGGTACGCGCTGTGTTCCGGATGCTGGGGGAAGCAATTTTGAAAGTCCCGCTTCACGGGACGGTGTTTAGCGCTGCGGGCGCTTGTGCTGCTTCCCCCCGTCCGCCTTTCAGGTACCGCTCCACCTACGGCGGTGACTTTAAATTAACATTAGAGGCGCAGAGGCTCCCCTTGTAGGCCGAGTGCGCTGGGAGCCTCCCCCTTGCAGTTCTCTTCGTGTTTCGACGTGCGTAGCCCAATTGGGCTATATTTTGGTAGGATTGGGCTACGCACGTCGCTACTGCCCGTTTTTTCTTTCACTTTAAGCATTTCTCCTGCTTTATTCACCGAGCAACATCCCCTACGCCTGACTGGCTGCAACAAAGATTTGGGCCTGGAGGGAGCACACCTCCTTTAAAGAAACCTGCTCTTTGGCTCCACTTACGCCCTGTGGGCTGCAACAACTGTGATACAGCCTTTGCTGAGGGGCTAGGTACCTTTATTGACTTTTGTGCTGTGGGTTGGCCCCCCCTTTACTCCTCGCTACCCTTTGCCTTAAGTGCAAATACATACAATTTAAATTTGGTCCCACAATGGAGGAATGGGTGCATTATAACGAGGATGATGTCTTTTACGAAGAGGAAGTTACTAATCTTTCCTTAGAGGACAACATTGTTGAGGCCCTGGACGCTTCTGTCCAGGAGTCGGTCAACAAGGCCCTGGAGAAAGCAGTTCCGGGAACTGTACAGCAGGCACTAGCTACTGCCTTGAAACCAATAACAAAACAGCTCGAGAAATTTGCTAAACGTCATGGTTTCACTGCACCGACAGTCACTCCCACTGACGCTCCCCAAGCTAAGTCTTGGCCTCACTCCACCTCATACTCTTCACTTCCTCGCCCTAACGCTGACAAAGCGAAGGCTCCGGACACTGACACTGACCCTGATACTACGGGTACTGACACCCTGGACGAGTCCCCTCCCAAGAAGAGAACGAAGAAAGCAAAGAACGCGGAAACGCCTCTGGCTACTCCCACTCCATTTACATTTAATCCAGCGGATATAGTCCACCCCAGGTCGTCTGATTGGCTACCTGCCTCTGAGGTTGCTGCATACTTGCACGAAAACCTTCGTAAAAGCTTTGACAAGGAGGTGCGCAACAGGCTCCGGTCGGAATGCCCTAGACCGGATATTTCCGATAAGGTAGCCGAAACCCCAGATATAGATTCCAGCCCCCTGACCTTCTTAAAAAAGTTCGCGAAGGATCCCAAGAAGGGTATCGATCGCGCCTGGCGTGGATGCCAGGATAAACTCCTAGATGTGGTAGGCCCTCTACCTAAGATCCTGGAGATGGCTTTAGAGGCACAGGAATCTGGGACTGCAGTCGACCCCCATGTCCTGGCGGGCTGGACCCAACGGGCCATATGTCTTTTGTGCAATGCCAACTGTGCCATTTCCACAGAGCGGCGCAAATCAATTCTTATGCGAATGGACTCCAATCTCACGGAGTTGGCGGGGGCTGAGCCTGGTCCTCTGGCGGACGGGAACCTGTTCGGGGACCGTTTCGTCAAGGACGTAGCCAAATATGTGGGCACCTTCACAACTCTGGATAAGGCGCAGTCAGGCATAAAAAGAGTTTTTCAGGCTGGTGTTTTCAACAGGGCCGGACGAGGCCGAGGACGCTCGTTTGGCCGACAGTTCTCCCAAGGTCCTCAGAGAGGAGACTTCGGTCGAGGCAGGGGAGAGTGGGACTCCACCCGTGGCGGAACTTTCTACCCCACCAGGCAGCGCTTTAACAAAAGGCGTTTCAACAGAGGATCCTAACGTGGAGGCTTCCAAAACCCTGAATCTTCAGGTAAGTGCTCCGGACAATTTCGTATTACCTCTGGGAGGGCGTACTCAGTTCTTTTATCACAATTGGGTTCAACTGTCTCAGGATGCTTGGATATTGCAGACAATTCAGGGTTTTCATCTCGATTTCTTTCAGACCCCCGTTCAGGTCAGACAACCCAGACAGCTTTCTTTTTCCCGACTAGAGTGTGATTTTATAGATTCCGAAATCGAAGAATTGCTGCAGAAACACGCGATAGCGTATTGCAACGAGGACCCTCGCGGTTTCTGCAGCAATATTTTTCTGGTACAGAAGAAAGGCAGAGGTTACAGGTTGGTACTCAATTTGAAAGACTTCAATCATTACCTGACCTACAAACACTTCAAGATGGAGGGCATCCATCTTTTGGCGGATCTCCTCAAACAAGGGGACTGGCTGGTCCGTCTGGACCTGAAGGACGCCTATCTGTCTATTTCCATCTTTCCTCCCCATCGCCGATTCCTGCAATTTCAATGGCGGGACCGATGGTACGAATATTTGGTCCTTCCTTTCGGACTTTCCTCGGCTCCGTGGTGCTTCACCAAGGTACCTAAGCCGGTGATAGCTTATCTGAGGGAACAAGGAGTTCGCATGATAGTTTATCTAGACGACATTCTTATCATGGCGCAATCTCCAATTCTGGCAGTTCAGCAATTACGCATGACCATTGCTACCTTACAGAACCTGGGTTTTGTGATCAACGAAACCAAGTCAGTTCTGTGTCCTACCCAGACGATAGATTTCCTGGGCTTTGTCATAAACTCTTAAAGGGCACAGTTAAGTCTTCCGCGCTCCAAACTTCGGGATATCAAGAAGGAGCTATGCTCCCTGTTATCCAAACAGATGGTCTCACTCAGGGTGATTGCCAGGATAGTGGGCCTTCCAGCATCCTCCATTCAAGCGATCTTTCCAGGGCCCTTACATTATTGGGCCCTTCAGAGGCTCAAGATTCAACACTTGCAAAAAGGCCTCTCTTACACAGACCTAGTTCCCCTTTCCCAAGAAGTACGGGAGGAGCTCCAGTGGTGGCTTGCCCACGTAGAGGCATGGAACGGCAGGGCCATTTTCGGCTCTCTGCCAGAGGTCATTATAGAGTCCGACGCCAGCCGTTGGGGCTGGGGAGCGCGCTGCGGAAATATTTCCACAGGAGGGCGTTGGTCCCTAGGCGAGCTGGACCTCCACATCAATTGCCTAGAACTCCTTGCAGGGTCGTTCACGATCAGGACTCTGTCACCCAAACAAGTCTTGTGTTGCATCCTTTTGCGGATGGACAACATCTCAGCGGTTCAATACATCAACAAATTGGGAGGCACGAGGTCTTCAATGTTAGTGGAGATAGCGAAGGATTTTTGGCATTATTGCCTCAGTCATCAGATCTCGGTCCTAGCAGAATATATTCCGGGCCGATCGAATGTAGTGGCAGATTGGAACTCCCGACACCTCAAGGACTACAGCGATTGGCAACTCCAACCCCAGATAGTGCAATGGCTGCAGGCGATCTGGGGACATTGCGAGATAGACCTGTTTGCCTCCAGACTGAACCGTCAAATGACCAAGTTTTTCAGCTGGAGGCCGGCTCCGTTGGCTCTGGCGACGGATGCTTTTTCACAGGATTGGACGACGGATCTGAATTATGCCTTTCCTCCCTTCCTTCTGATCCCCCGAGTGGTCACACAGGTAATGCGCCAGAAGGCGGAAGTGATTTTAGTAACTCCCCTGTGGAAGTCGCAGCCTTGGTTCCCAATATTGTTGGAGGCGAGTTGCGACTTCCCCAGGAGGATTCCCGGGTCCTCAACGATGCTCCAGGGCCCTCATGGAGAGATGCACCCGATGGTAATATCGGGGCAGTTGTCCCTGATGGCCTGGAGACTTTCCGACAGCGTTGGCACTTGCCAGGGTTTTCGGAACAAGCTTCAGACTTTATCAACCAAGCTTGGGCTCCTTCCACCAGGAAAAGGTACTCTTCAGCCTGGAAGGGCTGGGTTCGTTGGTGCGTGGAACAGCACGTGGATCCCGTGGGGGCAGACTTACCCTATGTTGTAAATTTCTTGTCCAAAAAAGCTTCCGAGGGTTTGGCATATCGTTCCATCAACAATTTCCGCTCCGCCATCTCGGCGGGCCATTCTCAGCTTGAGGGCAAACCAATAGGGATGCATCCCTTAATTTGCAAACTCTTAAAAGGTATTAGAGTAGCTAATCCGCCCATGCCGAAGTATTCTTCTTTGTGGGATGTCTCGCTAGTTCTTTCCCTGTTCAATCAATGGCCCAGCAACGATATGTTGACAAGGAAACAACTCTCATCTAAATTGGCCATGCTGTTATGTTTGGCCGCGTGTAGACGATCATCGGATATCAAAGCTCTAGATATTACAGGTAGAGTATTTACTCCTGAAGGAGTTTCTTTTAACATCACTTCCAGGACTAAAACTATGTCACGTAATGTAGAATATCATGCCTTTCCTGGCAATCCCAAGCTCTGTGTTATTCACTGCCTTAAAGTATACGAAGAATATACCAGGTCTCTTTGACCTGATGGTGTGGTGCAATTATTAATTGCTTTGCAGAAGCCTTACAAACCTGTCACTGCGGCTACGATAGCCAGATGGTTAAAATCTGTTATGCAAGAAGCAGGTATTGATACTCAAGTGTTTGGGGCACATTCTGTACGGGGCGCTATGGCCTCTAAGACGTTCATGCTGGGTTCTACTGTTCAGGATATCATGCATTCTGCAGATTGGTCCTCTGAGTCAACATTTAAACAGTTTTATTATAAACCTGTGGGTGATATATCCTCTGTAGTTTTTAATCAGCGTTAAACTAGCATAATACGAAGCCTCCGGTCCTGTAATAGAATAAAAAATTAGCTAGCATTCGCGCCAAGAATTTTCAATTCTATTAAGGACACAGAGGCGAGGATTATCCCACCCAATTAGATTACAGTATTGTAATTGTTACCCACCCGTTGTATATAATATGCTGGTTATGCAGAGGTTACGGGTTGTTTTGTCTCTCATTCTTTCAGGATCTGAGAAGAAGATGGATTAAGTGTAATCCTGGTTAAGAAGACGTACTTCCCAGCTGGACTGGTTCTTCCACGTTGGAGGATTGTGTTGGACTTAAGTTATTATGTTGGACTTTTACTGTTTGAAGCAAAGAAAGAGGATGAGTTCTGGTAATGGTGGCTCTTATGGGGCTCTACAGGATGTGATGTGTACCATGAGCATCATGGGAAATGTAGTTTATTTACATAAATACAACTTTCTCATTGGCTGCTGTGAGTGGCAATAAATAGAAAGAGAAGCATAATCCTCGCCTCCGTGTCCTTAATAGAATTGAAAATTCTTGGCGCGAATGCTAGCTAATTTTTTATTCCACGTAAAAGATGCATCCTTAAACACAACGCTGCAATTGATAACTAGTCGGTGGAACCTCCTGGATGGCAAATGTACTTTTAACAAATTATAATGTTGAGTGTGTGCGACTTACTTTGATGCACAGTTTTGGGAAAGTGTACTGTGTGAGTGTGATGTAAAAATATTAATGGCTCATTGCTTTTGAAATCTGTGGCAGTGAGCTAATTCATCTGGGTTACCTAGGCAGCAGCACTAACAAAACACCATTTTAAATGGAGATAATCAAATGCAGAGATAAAGATCATTATTGAGTGTCACAGGTGAAATACAGTCGACTGCAGAGGAACCGCGCTCCCAAGTGGAAGTGACTCAGCCACTTCCAGGCTCAGTTATTCCACATTCCTGCTGCCTGAAAACAATTCCACTGATGCCATGTACCACTTCACTTTTCCCGCACAGCATATTCCTCTCCCCTAATTATAATCACACTTAAACAAGCCTATTCTCTCCTCCAGCTCATGCTCATGTCTCTTTTTGGCATATGGTGCGTCCAGGGGAGAAAGGCAAGCATAGCCTTGAACACTCTGCAGCCAGCAGTTATATGCCACCCAGGCCCAGTAAACAGTTTTTCACCTTCAAGGAAATTTTTTTCCTCTGCGCATTCTACAATTTGCATATTTTTTTTGTTTTTTGTTGCATATTTATATAGCGCGAACTCGACCCGAAGGTATTGGAGCGCTTTACACGAGCACCTTATTTACATTACACATTCAGGGACGGGGAGGTTAAGTGATTTGCCCAGAATCACAGGATGTGGACGCGAACCCGAAGCTCGAACCCTGGTTTCCAGCAGGCGCGGTCGGTGGTAGGAGTGCCGGTCGGGTGGTGACGTGGGGCGGGGGAGGGGCAGGGTGGGGGGTAGTAAACTACGGATTAAGGCCCAATACAGGTAAGTAAACATATAAATAAATAAAACGAATTTTGTTGCGCGCACTGCATCGCATTTGGCGATGCAGCGCTCACAACGAAATTCGTTTTATTTATTTAAATGTTTACTTACCTGTATTGGGCCTTAATCCATAGTTTACTACCGCCCACCCTGCCCCTCCCCTGCCCCACGTCACCGCCCGACCGGCACTCCTACCACCGACCGCGCCTGGTTTCCAGCACCAAAGTCGGCAGTCTAACCGACGGACCACATCCCCTCCCATAGGGTGTTCTCTCACGAGGTGGAAGAGGTAGCTTTGTGTAGCTCTGTTTTCAACTGCACTTTCCCTGTTTGCTCTTGCATTTTATTGCAACTGGAGGACGACAATTCTTTCTAAGCTTGGCAGCAACATGTAAAGACAATTTGAAAGAGGTCTCATCCCGTTTCACTCCTTGCATGTGGCATGTGGGACCTTGGTCTGCGCGGGCACTCAAAACAGATGTGGATGGAATGTATGGAGGATGAAAGGTGCTTCAGACCCAAGCATGAGCCAGCACATGCCTCGCTACGGGGCATACTTTGCGAGTTGTGCACTCGAAATAATTTCCAACCCTAGGGAAAACAAGTACTATAAGTAATTGGTGGCAAATGCTAAGTCCAATCGGTAGTTTTAGACTGGAAATCTTTCCAATGTATAGATGGCTAATGTAGTCTCTTGCGTTAATGTATTATTCTTAAGTGACAGCAAATGGGGTTAAATTACACCTTGGAGAGGTGACGACTTGAAAACTTACTTTAAAAAAACAAACAAAAAAAACTTGTTCTTTTTAAGGAAACACTATAGTTAATATTTTAAACTGCCAGTCTGTCTAATTCTAATTTCTGTGAAGTACTACAAAGTCTGCAAGGCCCTGGACATAAAAGCAGTAGTTGTATCTGCAATGATAGTATCATATGTATTTTGATACTACAAAAAGGCTTGTATCCGTTTTCTGCAATCTTATTCTTAGTTCTCATTTTCTGTTTGCACAGTCAGTCTTTAACACATTATTCTTGTCCGTATGTAAAGCTCCCAGATTTGTGCTTTTTGCACTGTGAAAATCTTCACTTAAAATAAAATTTGCAACAAATTAAAAACACAGGAACAATTTGTGAAACTATATCAAACCCTGAAGGGGCTGAAAGCCTTCAAGCTCCTAAAATCAGTGCAAAGCATCAGGGAACCGGGCAATTATTTAGATTGTCTGGGGGTGAGGCTTGTCAGAGGTTAAAACCTCGTTCTTAAATTTGCGCCCCATCACTTTTCAAATCCACCAGCCGCCGCTGCATCTATTAACAATTAATCATTACAGGCTATATTGCAGTCAATAAAAAGAATTAGTGTGAGTTTTAGGGTTTTAATTTTCAATTTCCAAAGTTTTTCAGTTTTATTCAGAAAGATTTAATCTTTTTGGCATTAGGATTAGAAATGAACATAATCCAATAATTGTTGTTTCAATATAAGGTAGAATAATACATTAATCAGGATAATCGTAGTTATTGTTATAATCCAGAAAGTGTGTTTCAGAAAGTAAATGTTCTAATCTAAATTAAATTGGAACAATGTGAGAAAAAGGTGTCAGCTCAGATAAAGAGTTCTGTTGAGAGTATCAATGTGTAAGCATAAAGCCTTTGCATTTCAGACTGGGAAAAAATTACAGTCATAAGAAGAGCAGGCATAAAAGAAATAGGCTAAATAACCTCTCACTTAGAGAAGTCTAAGAAACTCAGAGATGATCCTCCGGCCAGAATGTCATGGAAGGAATCTTGAATCTAGCTTAGGAACATGCACTAAGATAAACATACAAATTCTATGTTGCAACATTATGTTATTTTTTGACTTCTTCATCCTCCAATAGAATTTCAGTTAACTCCTAGGAATAGGCAACTCCCCATCTTCTCATAGGAGCACAATAGTCAAGATTAGTGTTCTTCATTTTAAAAGTTGTAAGCACATTTATATTTTATGTAAGAGGCGTTTTAATGTTTAATTGTCCTATATTGATAACCTTTGATACACTTATAAATGAATAGATCTTTTATTTTATACAACTAGTGAAAATTATTTCATCCCTTGTAGCCCAAAAAGTGAACTATTAATTTGAAGAAAGGGAGTTTTTAATAAGTACCGTGCTTCATCCTTCCAAGCAGATTCATACTTGTATCACACTGGAAAGGGGCACTACAGTGGAAATAATGGTGGATCCTTAATATTCTTATATGACGTCGGCATTTTATGTCTAGACATTAATTTGGCACATGTAGAATTCGTACTGCCTCGTGCTTTCACGTGTCAGTCTGATTTATTGGGCTTTTTATACATTGAGATATATTCACGCCCATTACACAAGGGACGTGATGAAGGTCACCTGAAGGAATATCCTGCTGCCATACCACATCTCTGGGTGAGGTCAACATGTATTTCTCACATGGGGATGGCCTATGCAAATAAGCCTCCATCCGTCCTCCGCTCGAGGGAGGTTGATGGAATGTATTGGGAGGCATACCTTTATTTATCTTAGAACAATCAGGTTATATCAACATTTAATGTGTGTGTTTGTAGATCACTATGTTAATACTCCATTTTTCAACCTGAACTTTTCTTAAGACTTGAGTATGAATGCATTATTAACACTATTGTACACCCTTTCCCCGTTAAAGGTACATTGGCTGGCAAATGTTTGTTCAGTTTCACTGGTAAGTGTTAAATATTCACCAGAAATCTAAGATTATTCACCCCCTTTCCTCTTTCATTACATGTCTTCGTGATTAATCAACTCTCATATTAGGTTTTCTAACCGCTTAGGAAATATTTTATTAGTGACTTATCCCAACATTATAATCTAAGGGGCATATTTATCAATATGTCAGGCAGCGCAGTGCAGCAAGCCACCTTGCTGCACTGCGTGACAGGGAAAGGTTAGGAATGCATAGTATTTAACATAATATGGTTCATTCCTCCCATTTCGCAGCACTGGCGCACAATGCGCTGCCTAATGCCAACACAGGCACTCTTGCACCATGGTGCAGGGGTGACTGAGATGCAAGAAGAATTGTTTTTGTGCATGAAGGGGGACCTTCCCGCACGAAAACAATCCCCTGAGTCATTTTCCTCTTTCTTTGTGTGCTGCTCTCCACGCGGAAAACCCTGATGCAAGCATTGGTCCTAAGCCATCTGGACTACTGCAATGCTTTGTTGATTTCAGCCAAGGAATCCTCCTTGAACAAATTGCAGGTAGTCCAGAACACGGCAGCCCGGTTAGTGACGAATGCGCCCCCCAGAACAGCCTCCCTCCCCTACTCCAAAAGCTGCATTGGCTACCTATTCGCAAAAGGATCAAATTCAAGATTTGCTGTATGGTCTACAAATCCCTAAACAACTTGGGACCAAGATATCTGACAGAAAAGCTGGTCAGATATATACCATCCAGGACCCTTCGATCAGGGTACAAGGATCTCCTCCACATGCCTCGCATAAAACAAGCTCGGTTGGGGGGGAAAGCTTTCTCCTATTTGGCCCCAGTATATTGGAACCAACTGCCCATCCACCTACGTCTCTGTTCCAACTACCTAGACTTCAGAAAGCTGCTAAAAACCACGCTGTTTTGATGTTCTCCTCCCTGGTTGACAAAGGCAGTCATAGCGCGGAGATACCCCAGTTGGGGTGATTCGTGCGCTCTATAAATTAAATAAATAAAATAAATAAATTCAGCATTAGATAGTAATGCTACATATATATTTTTATTTTATAGATTAGTGGTCCCTATTTTGCTTGGTCTTCGTCCTACGTTTTTTTGCCCTGTACATGAAACATTCTTTCTATCCACGTGCATATATTTTTGCTGAAATCTTCTGAGAATCCATTTCTGGAATTCACTGTGGTAAAAAATTAGCCATTACTTTGCCAATCTGGAAACTCTCAATACGTTTGCTCAGTCAATATGACACCTTTTTACCAACCCTCAATCCCCTCCCCCTCCAAAATATCTTCCTCAACCATAACAATTAACGTTTTTCTTGGAACTATATGAACTGAAATGTATTTTTGCAAAAAGTTAAAAAAAATACTCCTATTGGGTTGCACTTTACTGTGGGTCAAAATTCCAATTTTAGCACAATTCACAGAGCATTCCATAATTATACAGCAGAAGCTGTGCCACTACTAGATTCCCAGGAGTTTTCTTAACCACTTTTGTGAATTCCAAGTTTCTCATGTATGAAAGCATTGTTGAATGCAGATTTAAACATTTACACATCCTACATTAAGCACTTGCTATGCTTTTCTTTATTTCTCCATGGGAGCCCTTCTTCTACGCTCCTGGCAGTTTAAAGGGTGCTTCCACCCCATTTCATCTCCAGAAGGCATTTCATCTTCCCTTAACAGCTAAAAAGCGAGGCTTTCTGCTATGCACGGCCCTTTTTGTGGGTACACCCCTTTTTCAAACTTTGCCAAATGGTTTGCTGGGCTTAAACACTTTGCTCTTTTTTTCGGAGTTGTTTGATGAGATAATTTACGATTAATGTAATTGATATATATTTGTGAACTGGCCACTTATGGGCAGATCTGACTTTATTCATATATATGACCGTATTCACTGTCTAAAGTTCCTTTATGTCATGCAAACAATAATGAAAACCCGGCTAGATTTTATGATTGGCTGGTTCTATGAAAGTTCTATCCTTCTTCCTTGGTTTGACGACATTGTCGTAGTCCGCGTATTCAGCAGAATGTATGCAGTTCGTAGACATTAGTGCTTGCATTTCTTGGAACTGCACATTTAGACTAAATTCGCACAAGCGAACGTCTAGTTATTGATACTTCTGGACTTGGAGAGTCTGCCCCAATAAGCAGAACACCATTTTCATTCACCTCGGGGAGATGCAAACAAAAAGAAAGCTTTTGATCTCGGATTCGATTCAGTTAATGCTGGACGAGATTAGTAAATACAATTTTGACCAAATTTGATAATGTTTCCCAGCACAGCACAAATATATTGCCTCAAAATGCATCCTTCTCTTTTCTTTATCTTCCTATTAATAGCAACCGTATATTTTCTAGTTTTCAATAACACTTTTGAAAATAAAATTGTATTGCTTTTTCGTTAAGTGTTTATTTGGTTTTATTTGTTCCTCAAATGCGCCTGTGTAGTACAAGGAAAGCGTACAAGGCTGCACTGCTGATGCATTCTAATACCAAAGGGAGCTGTACCATTGCAAGGCACTAAAAGGCCATATTTGGTTTAGACTTATTTTAATCTACTACTGACAATACCATCTACCTTTCCTCAAGTATCACATATTTTGAGACGTATATATTTGTTATGTAAATGATGGACTTGGAGTATAGTTTGCAGAGAATCGGGCATTTAGAAAGTGTACCGACATAGATTGTTTATTAGTTGCATATAGAATACGACTATCAATGATTTGTTGTGATATAAGGGAGCGCTTTGTCAGTTGTATTTGTAGAGCGCTCCTTAGGCCTTATAATAAATAGAGGCAGATTTAGGAAGAGCTTTGTGCTGGTGGAAATTCCCATAAAGCCATACAAACCAGTGTAAATTCTCTGTGAAGTATTTACTTACCAGCACAAAACCTTTCTTTGTGCTGGAAAGTTGCCCTGGAAAGTACCGCAAATAGTGCTTTCTGTTGCTTTACAGTATTTTGGGTAAAGGAGCATAACTTAGGTGGCTCATGGGTGTTCTCATGCTAACACACATGGTTTTTGACGTAAAGCCACATCTACTAGAATTGATAAACAGGGCTTTGCACCAAAAAATAATGTCTCCTTGAGGTAGGTGTTATCAAGGATAAATGTTTTCATTTCTCCTAAGTCTTAAGACATTGCATGTGTGCTGCACTGTACAACTCACATCCTATATCGGAGAGGGACCCTTCCAGTACTAAACCTATGCTAGACATCACGCACAAACCTTTGCGTGTGCATGGCTCTAGGCACTCTGTGTGTGCACCAGCACAAGGGAAGAGAGCAGCAGCTGCTTATCTTAGTGGATAGTCCTCTGTGAATCTCTCTTCCCCTAGAAAAACGAAGCTCAGCAACTTTGGCTGCCATGCTGCACTATTTTTTAACAAATGTGCCCCACAGTGAACACTGGGAGCCCCTATTTAAGACAAAGGGGTCGATTCCGATTCGGGCCGGAAGTTTCTCCGACCGAGCCGGACCCGGAGAGATTTTCGACCGAATCGGACCCGTGCAGTCCGACCGAACGAGTACGATGCGTCCGTATGTTATCGGACTCGAGTCGGTCGGACTCCCATTGATGTCAATGGGAGCCGGTCGTACAACGCGTGCGCGGGCTCCCATTGACTCAATGGGTGCGAAGTCGGACAAGGGCGCCCCCTACAGCGGGTACGCGGCGAAGCGACTCGCGCCGTACACGCACAGGTAGGGGGACCCATGGGTCCCCCTGTGTGCGACTCGCGCGGCTACGCGTACAGGGGGTCCGACACGGACCCCCAAAGTACGGCTCCGACAGCTCTTACGAGCCGGAGTGCGCGGCTCGGTCGGACTGCTCGCGGCGCGCATCGTACTTACCCGGCCGGGAAACGTCTCCATTGCGCGGTGCGAGTCGAGTCCGAGCGAGTCGGTCGGAGCGGTTCGAGTCCGAGCGAGTCGGTCGGAGCGGTCGGGACGCCCGGACGAGTCGGTCGGCGATTTCGCATCGTACTCGCTCGGCCGGACCCGCGTACGGTTCGGTCGGGAAACAAGGCTCCGAATCGGATCCGGTAAAGCCGAATCCGATTCGGAGCCCTACCGGCCGAGATCGGAATCGGCCCCAAAGTCTCTGCCACAGTTTGGGCTGAAAGGGACCAAATCACACAACATTTTTGACTGAATCTGTTTCATGTCCTTGATGGTAAGTTTATGCAGTACTTTTTCCCAAAATTTTATGAAAGTATTATTCTGGAGATGGTAATGTGTGACAAAAACATTTGGGCATATTTGTTGTGCGGCATTTTTTGTGGTGGTGATATGCTCAGTTGTCCATTTTGTGCTTTTGTGTATTGATGCTGCATTATTGCAATGTGATTTTGTTGTGTTGTGCTGTGATTGTTGTGTTGCTTTCAATTTTGACTGTTTTGTTGTGATGTGTCATGTTATGTTTTGATTAAACTGTGTTGTTATGCTGTTTTGTGTGCGTTATTGCATTAATTCTGCTATTAACTTTAGAAATGTTAACAAATGCTGCTACATTTAAAGCCAAAAGCAGCATATGCCTTGAAAGGTCTTGTGACAAGCAACCGTTTATCACTGTCTAAGGCGGTAAAATAGCACTGCTCCAGCTCTTCATTTACTTAAGAAACCAGTCTGCGCAAACCTTTTGCAGAGACAATGGGCTGTCCCTCATAAAGTTAGTATTGTGATCACTGAGTTCACACTCAATCTCTGCCACGTATTTGGAGATTGGTGTCTTGTGTAGTTGAAGAGGAGTTGGAACACCACTATTTTACCACCTTGGACAGTGGCAGATAGGTGCATGTCATATGAACTTTCAAGGCATGTGCTGATTTTGACTGGAAATATAGCATCATTTGTTGTTAAATCTATAGTAAACAAGTAAATATCTGAACATAACAAAATAACATAGACATATAATGTGACATATCACAAAACACAGCCAAAACAGAAAGCAATACCACAGCTGCAGTAGAACATAACACGATTAACTTTCAATATTGCAGCACAAATAACACAGTGGCACAAAAAATAACAGAACACACCACCACAACAAAGTGCCACACAGCAAATATGAACAAACGTTCTTATCATAAATTACAAACTCCAGAATCCTGTTTTTATAATACAATGGTAAGAATTGTTTGGAGCAAGCTTTGCCTCATCTTACCACCATTGACAAGAAATAGCATCAATCAGAAATGTTTTGTGTACTTGACCTATGCGATGATAGCTGCTCTTTCTGGTCTCCTTTTAAGTGATACAAGTGTAAAATAAGGGTTCAATATTGCAGGCAGCTTCACTGCCTGGGAAGTTCGTGGCGCATGAGCCTGACAATGTGTCAGTGAAAGTGGTCAATAGTGTTCACATGTAGATAAAAATAAATGAAGATGTACAGAGCTAGTGTTCTATTCTATAGCCTCTGATAAGTTTCAGTACTGTTGGACTGAGATAAAAGACATTGGAAAGCAGTCAATCACGGTCACCTCCTTCTCTTTGAACCGAACAGTGATAATAACATAACACTTGAACACTGCACAGCTTATTTGCCAGCGTTTACATTTCTTCTGGTGTATAGCATAAAATGAATCCATTAAGAGATGGCCTAAAAAAATATTTTACTGTGCGGAATTACACAAAAAGTTCTAGCCATTCTATTTTATGTTTTTGAAGTTGCAGCTATTATTCAGCATGTTTGAGTTAGCGGTGGGTGATAAATTCTGCTCCGCCGATGGAGTTCGCAGAGTTTTGCCCACTCCGCGTTACACATGTAGCGTGGAGTTCAAACTCTGAGTTTTTTCACGTACGTGGCTCGGCAACATTAAGTTGGCAAACATGAGTGAGAATTGGCATCCCTTAATGTGATTTTTGGGTGCTACGACAGCACCTGGTGAAATTTTCTAAACGTTGGCGGTCGCCGGCAGTCGCAACCCTTCACGGTGAGAAAGCTGCCTCTCATGGTCAGAAAGCTGAAGCTTGAGTAGAAAATCTCCTGGAGCGGCAGCAAAGAAGCAGTGCCCTCTGGCACGCCAGGTGGTGCCATTTGTGCTGATTTTGCTAAATTGAACAGGCTCCCATCGCTAAAAACCTGTGCATGTGCAGATTCCGCCCATTAGTGGAACTCCGCAGAATCTCGCAGAGCTTTTATGAAACTCCGCAGAATGTATGTATTTTAGTTTCTTATGGGGAGCTGTGTACAACCTAGACATGTGAAATCACCTGTCAGCCATAGTGGCTTCTTCTAGGTTTCAGCCTAAATACACAGTGGCTTTGCCCAATGAGCAATATCTATATTATACTGTGTGCATAGTCACAGTGTAATTTATGGTTGGAATTTTCTTCCAAGTTTTGTGCATATCCATCAAGGAGTAGAAACATTACTGAAACATGCATTTTAAGTGTTAATTCGCTTAGGAAAATTGGCTCTCCACTACAGCAAAACTACTGAACAGAATTATACCAAACTTGTCATTAAATTAGAACTTTATTAGGATATGTGGTCTGCTTGGTTTGGTGTAAATCCATTCTTTAGTTTTTGAGAAATCTTCATTTAAAAAATTAATTGGAAAATACTTTTGCATAGCTTAACATTTATGTCAAAAGAAAGATATGGGTTGAGTCTGCCTTTGAAGCCAGCTTTCCCAGAAACACACTAGCACTTTTCATTCAAGGGGGTGCCAGAGGGTCAAGAGCAGTTTGAATAGGTTTTCTACTTATGGAGATGGTATCATATTTTAATAGCGAAGCTCAGGGGCGTGTTTGGGAGCTCCATCAGTTCGGCTAACCTTCTGCTATCTCTGTTGCATTTTAGAATAATTTTAAGCATAACTCAGAGAAAGTGGTGAGAAGAGCCCAGCATGAGAACTTTAAAAGGATATGCTCTAAAACAAGCTCTGCTGTTTGAACATTACACCTTGTGGCTCTCACCACCTAGAAATCAGAACATTGCCTGGAACTATGAATGGCAAGTCTTCATATTAATGTCAACAGTTTTTACTTGGTCTGGTTATAAGGCCTGGGGCTCTCCCCAGTCTTCCCTGACTCCAGTTTGATTGCCAAGTACTGGTGCTGGAGGAAAAAAGTAAAAGCATTTGGGAAAAAACTCCATTTGCCAACGAAAATATTTAAACCAGAAAAAAAATCTGCAGATTAGGCTAGGCCTGACCCAGACAGACAGCAGAGACAGAAAGGTGGAAAAAACATTACTGGAAATACTAGAGCAAACAACTAGCAAGGAAAAACATTGCAATGCACTGGAATATATCTCAGAGCACCTAGAACGAGTTATCACAGGAAATAAAGGATGGCCTTTGTATTGGGAGGGGAATAGCAGATGAGTAAAATCATTATTTCCTCAATAATGAAAATATAGAGTGGAAGTAAGTTACCTGGAACTGGAGCCAGGTTAGAACTGTGATGCTGGCTTCAAAGGAACTGATACCTCAAGTGCAGTGGAGAGGAGAGAATGCCAGTATCATTCAACCACAGTTATTCTTGGCTTCTTGCCAACTCCGCCTGTTTGTTGCATCCAAGCACCCACTCAAAAACGTAACTCCAAGCACCAACTCTGCTGGCTGCGAGGAAGAAAGAGCAGAAAAAAGTGCAGTCACTCAGTCTGAAGTGAGAGGACAATCCAAGTGGACCACCCAGCAGCTCATAAATATGAGAACTAAGGCTGGAGAGAAAAAGAATTAGGATTGTATGTCGCAATATAAACTACAAAAATATTGCGACATAATGTGACATAAGAACATTGTATAAAAAATATTGATGAAAAAATATTTACATTCTCTACTTAGAATATAACAGTCAAGAAAAGGCAACCAAAATATCTTCAGTGAAAATACAGTAACTCCTAAAATATCAACTACAATAGACTACATTAATATATTTAAAAATAACTAATAGTTTTACTCTAGTTTTGATATTTAAGTATAGTGCACAAAAATATTGAAAACAAATGTAAAAAAGTACAGCGTAATACAATATAAATATAATAGGTTATTGTAATTTTAATTCAAATATTTTATACCTTATAAAAACTTACATTTATTTGGTTTGAACAAGGAATGTATATAAATATCACTGTATTATATTGTATGTTCAATATTTACAAACACTAACTTATGTAAACATAATTTCTATTCAATTGATCTTTATCCATAATATTCATTATAATTCATTATAAAAGAAAGGTAACAGATAAAATATATTTATTATAGAAAATAAAATTACTATTAAGGAAGAAATATATAATTATTATAAATACATTAATTTAAAAGGGAACCAGTTTAAACATAATTTATATTATAATAAACAAGTGATATTTATTTTGATATTTATTATTAAAAATCTTGTTAAATTATACATTAAAAGCATGTTAATTAAACATTAACTACAATACTACTAACATTTTTTAAAAGTCACAAATTCGGAAAGAATCTGATTTATTAATCTAACTTTAAAGTCATAACCATTAAAACGACTTAATTTTAGAAATCTTATTTATTATTCTAACACCACTTCCACAAATTTTAATAAAATGCATAAATAAAGGAAGTCAGACTTTCTATTCTATCTCAAGCCTGACACATATTGGGGAAAGTGCATTGGAAAGGGCCGGATCTAATAGTATACCTTGAATCCCACAAACATTGGGCAAAGTTTATAGATTATGAGGAGCATATTTACTATTCTAACTCCAACACCGCAAACATTGCGTAAAGTGCATCTATTGAGGGGGGAGCGGCAGATTTGCTACTCTAACTATAATTAATGCACATTTGAGAAAATGCATATATTTGGAGGTGGGGGGTCAAATGTACTATTCGAACTCCAATCCCACAAACATTCGGATGTAATATTCTAACACCAGTCCCACAAACATAGAAACTACATTTATTGGGGTATTCACATTAAAACAGTTTAACTCCATTCCAACTTTTATTGTTATATACTAATAGTAATACAATAAAAAAGTGTAAACGTATTGTTTTGTTTTAGTTTATGAAGTATAAATGCATTTATTTCATTAATATAATTGTAATTAAAAACATACAGACAAATACTCAAAAAGTCTGAATCCAATAAATGCATATTATTATTTTTCTTAATTTTGTATATAACTGCCAGGAACAGCAAAAGTAAAAATTTGATGCTAATCCACCGGCTCATTAGTAAATCACCCCTTGGCCTACAGAGTACTTATAATAGACGAGAGTGAAGCTTTCCAAGAGGTAATGAGTAAGGATGCGAGACACAATAGACTACTTTGGGGTAACCCATCACTAGCATCAAAGTGTTGTTGACCTTCTAGGCATCAGAGCTAATTATGTGTATGGACAAGCTCAGCAGACACAGCAAATGTGGAGACACATCGTACATACCATGCATGTAATTTCAGCAAGACCCAAACAAATAGATTCAGCAACTGTGCTGGAACCAGGCTATGAGAAGCTGATCAACAGGGGAGGAAGGCAAAGGGAGGTTGCAAGGTGGAGTAGTAGCTAGTTGTAGTAAAACAGTAAAGCAGTAGGGAGCACTTATAAGAACAAGCCAGCATCCGGCAGGAAGAGAAAGGAATGAAGGCAGCACAAAGGAGGACTTCGTAAACCAGTGGTAAAACAAAAGGGAAGAAAAAAACAAAGGTGCAGGAAAGTAGAGCCAGTGTGACAACCCTAAGTATCATGGACCATGGCCAGGAGTGTTGGTAAATCTGGATATTTCTCTAAATGATTCCCTACCTCTGTTGACCTCAAAGTAACACTCCTTGACCCAAGCGCATATGCAGAGACCAGGCAGCCTTTCGCTGCCTCAGCTGCCAAGAGCTGATGATACAAAGGCTCCACCTGCCTAGAATAGCACTGTCCTCACTGTCACTTTCGATACAGTAGACCATGGCACCCTGATCAAACACCTCAAGAGCTTGGGCATAAAAGGGCTAGTGCTCAAGTTACTTGAATCATTCTTATCTAACAGAGAGCAAGTGGTGACCTAGGATGATTTCTCCTCTTCCCCGTTTAACCCCCATGTGGGAATCCTCACTTGGGGCCTCATTATGATGACGGTGGGACTGCCACCGACAGCCTGTCAGTGGCGGTCCCACCGCCATCGGTGACTGCTTTACCATCCACCTCATTATGATGGCGGAAGGTCCTTTGGCGGTCGACAAGACTGACTGCCATTGATCCGACGGGCTCAGGGAGCTCGTCAGTCTGTTGGAGTTGAAGTAATACCTACAATGATGGCGGTGCCTGCCAGGCACTGCCATAGGTATTACAATGTTCCTTTCACCTGGCCCTTTCATGGCGGTGAACCCACCATGAAAAGGCAGGTGGAAGGGGACACTGGGGGTCCGTAGCGGGCCCCCCTTCACCCCCTGGGCCTCTGACATGGGCCCTGGGGGCATCTATGGTGCCCCCTACATACCCTTGCACCATGTGGCATGCACTGCATGGTGCCTGTCACGTAGTGCATGGATATGTGTAATGTCTCTTTTTTGTACTGCGGCATGTGCTGCAGCCCGCTGCACCCGCCGCAATACAAAATATAGACATTGCGACTGCTGTCGTGGCAGTCGCATCCTAATATGGCTTGCGGGACTACCGACTTGTAGTCGAGCGGTCCCGTTTCCAAATGGATAAGTCCGACCGCCATTCTAATGAGGCCCCAAGTCCCACTTTGTTTAATGCTTACATTTCCCCTCTTATTTGTCTGATTAGATCCAGTGGTTTCTCGGTGTGCTCCTACGCCAATGATAAACAGTTGGTTCTGTCAGTTTCCTCTGACCCTGAGCAGGTAGCTCTACTGTTTAGCTCATGCATGATTAACATTTCTCGTTGGATGCAAGTCAACTATTTAAAGCGTAACTCAGATAAAACTGAGGTGCTGTTGTTTGGTGACAACACCTCCTTTTGGATCAGTCTTGGTGGCAATTGAATCTTGGCCCACTTCCAATCCCTGTACAGAAAGCAAAAAACATAGGGGTTATAATGGATTCCAAATTGACCTTTATAAATAATCCGAAAAAAAATCACATCGTCGTGCATCTATTGTTGCAATTTTTTTTTTAAAATCCTTTCTTTTCTCCCTTTGGAGCTAAAGAAATTGGTGAAATTAGCACTTGTCATCACAAAAATTGACTATTGTAACTCTCTGTAGGCGCTCATGAACATCTGCTTAATAAGCTCCAGACGGTTCAAATGCAGCAGCCAGGGTGCTGTTGAACCTTCCTAAGTTCTACTCAGTCTTCTGCACAATTAGAAAAGTCCATTGGCTTCCAAGCAGATCTCGGATACAGTTCAAGGCACCGTGCTAGGCAGACAAAGGACTTCATCAAGCAGATCCTAGTCTCTTTCAAGACACGTTCAAATTGTATTTCCCATTAGAACCTTACGATCTAGCTCAGAAAAAAAGTATTGGTCTCCAGAATCAAAAAACCAAACTCAGGAGGTAGAAATTTCCTTCTTTCAATCTCAATGTGGTGGAATGCATTACCCTTTCATTTGAGAAATCAACCCAATCTGTTAAAGTTTAGAAAAGACCTTAAAACCTGGCTTTTTTCGAATCTCTAGTACTCTGCTGGGTCACAAATAGGCAACCCAGGGCTACCTGCTGGGTCAGCTCTGGGACATATATCAGTAACGGCCATTTCATGTTTCATAACACTAGCGCCAAGATAGCTTTTTAAGGTATTAGCGCGCTTTACAAACCATATAACATAACAGTAATCCACAAATAATCTTTAATAAACACAGTAATATCACTTTAATCCTCCAATATATTTGTAAAATATTCATTTTAACAGTAAAACAATATCCACCCAATCCCTCTAAAAACACACACCCATTCTAAAAAGGGCCAAAAATGTATACAATAAAAGAATTATTGAACAGCAATATTTAATTTTAATTACAATAATTAAATCAATTAATTTCACATTGAAATATAATATAGCCTTATAGCCCACTGAGAGGGCTATACGATTTGCTAAAGGCCCTGAACCCGACCGGCAGGCGAGGGCCTATAACGAGGGAGAGGGTGGAGCGCTGGCCAGCTACAGGACCCAGTTAGGCCTGCTGAACAAAAGTAGCGTAAATCCTGGTTTGTGGAGCTTTGTGAGGTCCCACGTTGAGGATGCATTGAGCAGCCAAGGCAATTCATCGCTTCTGTGGAGCTGCGTAGCTGCGATTGCAAGGTCCTGTGTCATCAATGAGGGTCCCATAGATGAGGGCTTGCTATTCAAAGTCCAGTGTCAAGAATGTGCCGTACAGTCGAGGCGATGCGTTGGTTCCAAAGAGCTGTGAGACTGCGATGAGAGAACATGCGTCATCATCGAGGCTGCCGAAGGTGATGCACCGGTTCTGTGGGAGATGTGCTGCGGAGGAGATGCATCGGTTCTGCTGGATCCACAGATGGGCTGGCAGCACCCTTCAGGCCCACTTTAAAGAAGTCCAGGTCTGCAGTGGCACCCCACTTGGCAGGGTAGGACTCACAGATGGCAGAGTCTAGTTGCTGGGTTCAAGGTTGTTGGAGCCTTCTGTAACTGAGGCTCTAGTCAGAAGGCCAGTCAACTAGCCTTTCAAGTCACTTGGGGTCCTGGGTTCCACAGATGCAGGTCCAGTCGTTATCACCCAGGCAAGAGGGCAGCAGGTCAGCACGGCAGGGCAGTAGTTCTTCAGAGCAGCAGTTCAGCGGTCCAGCAGAGTGATAGTCCTTTCAGCAGCACAGCAGTCTTTCTTCCAGGCAGAGCACCCACAGGTCCAGAAGTGTACTAAGGAGTTGGTGTCTGGGGACCAATATTTATACCTGGGCCTTTCTTTGAAGTGGGAGAAGCTTCTAGAGCTTTCCCTTTGAAGTCTACAGGCATTCTGCGTTCCCTGCTCCGGCTCTAGACTAACTAAAAGGGGAATGCAGCCCTTTGTGTGGAGGCAAGACACAGCCTATTCAAATGTAGGTAGGGCTGTGCCCAGCTCTGCCTTCCCATCCTGCCAGTGATGGCCCAACAGGCACACCTAAGCTCTCTATTGTGAGTTGCTGTCTAGGAGGAATACACAAAGCCCAACTGTCAGCTACACCCAGTCATGTGACCCAGATGCAGGCTAAAGGCACTAAATGGCTAAGGCAGGAAAATGCCAACTTTCTAAATGTGGCATTTCCAAAATTGCAATTTAAAATATGACTTTACCATAAAAGAGGATTTGTCATTACAATTACAATTGCTCCAAAAAATGAACGACTTACCTATTCCCATTTGGAAACTACAGCTTATTGAAGGCAATAAGGTAACTTTAATGTTCTCCTATGGGTGAAATAGGCTTTGCAGTAGTGAAAAACGAATTTAAGAGTTTTTCAATACCAGGACATGTAAAACCTAACATTGCAAGTCCTAATTTTTTAATACACTGCACCCTAGCCCTCTGGCTATCCTGGGCCTACCATAGGGGTGACTTACATGTATTAAAAACGAATGTTTAAGCCTGGCAAAAGATTTATCTTGCCAGGTCGAAATTGTAGTTTAAAACTGCACACACAGGCTGCAATGGCAAGCCTGAGACATGCTTGAAGGGTCACTTAAGTGGGTGGCACAATAAGTGCTGCAGGCACACTGGTATCATTTAATTTACAAGTCCTGTGTACATGTACTATCACTGCACTAGGGAGTTGTAAGAAAATTAAATATGCCAATTGGGTGTAAGTCAATTCTACCATGTTTAGAGGAGAGAGCACAAGCACTTTAGCACTGGTAAGCAGTGGTAAGGTGCACTGAGTGCTAAGGCCAGCAAAAACGAATTCAGCAAAAGAGTGGAGGGTAAAGGCAAAAGGTTTGGGGGGTGGCCCTGCAGAGAGGGCCAGGTCCAGCAAATACAAACACAATTCCTCAAAAAACAAAAACTAGCCAATGAAATAAAGCACAAAATTCAAAATAAATAAAAATGAATTACATTACAGTACATAAAGTAGGATATGAAAAATATTTAATTATAAATGGTAACAACAAAAATTAAAAATATATACCAAACATTATTTCAATTCTAAATATTTCTTTGTCAGATACTATATACACAATATCCCTAAAAAAAAGACCCTCAAAATAATGTACAGGATAAAAAAAAAAAATTATAAATAGCTAAAATTATAACGCTACATACATATAAACTACAATATTTATCATCATATTTTCATATAATATATTTTTGCCATTATTATTGAGAACAGAAAAATGATATATTTACATTTGATATTATGGTCTGTGAAATTTTTGCATTCATAGTATGTTGACCGCAATATTGGAGACACATTCAGATGCTATACCTTTACTGAGGGCATGAGTTCTGTTTTTTAATTAATCCAAAACTTTAGAAGTTGCTCTTAAAAGGGCAAGAGATGTGATGTACTGATATCTATAGTGAAAACAAGGCAAATGGAAATTATGGAAGAGAAAGGAGCTGAGGAGAAGCCTGTCTTCCCTTTGGATCAGTGGCGAGGATCGCCCAGACGACTTCCTGGCAATAGAGGAGCGGTGGTAGTATACAGTAATATGGGACCTGGAACGTTTTTGACCTCTGGAAGTTCGGGATGAGGTGCCAAGATAATCTGACAGAGATGCCAGGATAATGTGATAAAAGTGTGCCCTCAGAGGGCAAGATTTCCTAGTCTTTCCCTCTTTCTATATCTCAGAAACCAGATAGCCGAACTTGTTCTTCCGTGACCCGTGATTTACAGCTTTGCTCAATCAAAGCCTTTGTACTTTAAAAGAGTGACTCAATCAGAGCGATCGGAGAAATATGCTGCAAACTGACCCCAAAGGGCTTTGGTAGCAACGGCTTTCAGTTTAGTTTTACCTCGAGCTGCTTGCACCAGAGCTCAAAGCTACAGCTTTGATGTGCCTGGTTTCATGGTGCTCTTAGCGTCCAGAGCATCCTGTCGTGTCTTGCTCCACTGTAAAATGTTGACTTCTATTAGAACAAGCATTGGCATAGCCAATAGGTCTCGCCTTTGGAACCTTATAAGTATTTAGTAATGCAGTACAATATCCTTGGTGCAACAACATCAACTGTTGCATGGCTAAACACTTATAAGGTCCCAAAGGCGAGACCTATTGGCTATGCCAATGCTTGTTGTTGTAGTGTAGTTGTGTTAGACTTGCAGTGACCTTGAAGTACAGGACAATTTTATGTAGTCCGCTTGTGTATGTAAGGAGCCAATACAGAAGCGATCATTTCGATGCAGTGAGGAGGCTGAATTATGTGGCGAAGACCAACCAATTGGAAAGCAGAGAAGGGAGGGCCGATATAAGGAGGACCAATAGGAAGTAGAACGGGAAGAATCGGCGAACACGCAGAGACTGGCGGTGTATTCTATTTACCAGTGCTCGTTTTAGTGATGAACGCTTCTCTAGATAAATATTAAGCATGTGACATTAAAGTATATGGACAAGGGAGTCAGGGTGAGGAGGATTGGGGATACCCTTTTGGAAGGTGAGAGGGAATGTGGATAGCAGTAAAGAGAATAAGGATGGCAGAAGAGGACTAAAAATAGGGTAGAATGTTTGTCCAATGGAAGATAAAATAGTTTGCAACAGAAAGACAGGGAGTGGTGGGGACGATAAGTGAGGAGACACGGGGAGTCTGAGCGAGATAGATGCAAGGAATAGATGATCAGAACGCGGAGAGACCAACTCCAGTTAAATTGGGTCGCGTGCAGGGGTGTAGCTATCAGTGGTACAACAGGTGCAGTGGCACCGGGTCCCCGAGGCTTATTGGGGCGCACTGAGGAAAAGAGGGGGGGGCAGTTTCCTTGGTTGCACCAGGGTGCATGAGACCCTTGCTGCGGCACGAGTTAAGGGCAAGGTCGGAATTAATGTGAGAGGAAGAGAGACAATGGTTGACGAGGGCCACGTGGAGGGAATGAGGGGAAGCGTTAGTAGGCTGATGGCAGAGAAGAGATGAGAGAAAACACGAAGGGAAAAGTAGCGAAATAGAAGACGAAAGTCCTTGCGGAGAAAGCAAGGGAAGAGGCAAGGAAGAAGTACAGAAAATGGTGAACACAGAGGCGAAAAGGCAGATATAGGCACTAGAAAGATACTGGTAGAGGGGGCAGCGAGAGGCGGCAAAGTATTAAAGGATAATAAGGGAAAACAACGGGGTAGGGTTACAATCACTTTTGAGTGAAGAAAATGAGGGAGTAAGCAAACCATCTGGCTGCGGAAGAGCTTAGAGAAACATGTGGCGAGCGAGAGAGCACGAGAAACCGGTGGGTGGAAGATCCCCTTTAAAGAGTATGGAAAAGAAGAAAGTAAATGACACTTCGGGATGAGTAAGAGAAACACCAGGGGATAAGATCACCTTCGAGTAAGGAAAATGAAAGAATAAGCCAAACATCTGGGTAGGGAGGAGAAACGGCAGTGCGAGTAAGAGAAGCAGCAGAGGGTGAGATTCACAGGCTCGGGAGGGGGCAATAATGGGAGAACCTGGATAGACACTGGAGACAGGCACTAGGGGGGCTGAATAAACAGGTCAACAGGGAGCGATATAATTTAAAGAAGGGTAGAAAGCGATACAGAACGATGTACAGAGAGAGACGCCCAGAAGAAGGGACGCAAAGGAAAGGTACGGAGTCAGAAAAAGAATGGGAGAGATTCAAGGAGCAGAGAGAAGAGGCGGAATCAAGCTTAGAGGCAGACAGAAAGAGAGAGACAGGAGAGAGACAGAAAAAATGCAGGAGGGGAGAATGACGTGTAGTGAAGCGATGCAACAAAGTAGATTGGTATTGTGAATGGAGTAGAGTGAGAACCAATGAAGGGGGGATGAAAAAACGAAAGAGATAAAAGAGGTGTACACAAGTTAAGAAAGTTATAGGGAGGGCACAAAGTACGAATGAGCGGAGAGAGGTAGGCAGAACGGAAGAGAATAGGTTAAAAAAGGAACAAGCTGTAGCCCGGTAACTGACGAGGAGGGAGAAGGGAGGGGAGTAGAAGGGAGGGGGTAGTGAGAGCAAAGAGCAGGGGGTGGAGGAGCATAGAAGGAAAGAGAACAAGCTGTAGCCCGGTAACTGACGATGAGGGAGGGGGAGAAGGGAGGGGGTAGTGAGAGCAGAGAGCAGGCATGCAAGGCTTAATGAGCCTTGACAGAAACCCACATGGTGGCTGCGCGCTTGCACGCTCGCGTGAACGCAAGCTTGAGGCCAGCAAAAGCCTCTGGCAGCGAGACCTAAAAAGCCACTCACTAAATTTCTCGCAGAGCAGCGCATGCGCTGGCTCAGCGAGACCTAAAAACTGAGGCAAAACTTAAAACACGTGACCAGAACAAACTACTAGGCTTTAACTGGTCCATGCTCCAACTCAGTGGGCCTGAAAAGGGACCCAGGACCCACTCACTTGTGCAACAAAGGCTAACTATGACTCGGGCCTTCTCCATAGCAGTCTATGACCGCTTTTAGATTTTTATAGAAAAAGTGATACGTCCTAATCATCTTTACCATTTTATTGTCATTTTGATATCATATTAATCATTAAATATTTTTTCTTTTTGCTAAGTTGGATTGGGAATTCGATCTGTCTTTTTTTTTTTTTTTTTACTTAATGGTATTTTGGTCCTGCTAAAATACTAAAAAAACTACAATGGGTCTCCATAGTATTCTTCATGAACACCAGCTTTTACTTAACAGACAATAGATAACCTACTTTGCTGGAGTTCGATCCTCTGCTCTCCCCTCATTTAATTCACCAGTTTATCACGCCACACTTATAAATCTTGTGGCAATTTTCATACCTTTGTCCATTAAAACAATTGTGTACCAAATTGTCAGACATAGGGGTCGATTCCGATTCGGGCCGGAAATTTCTCCGACCGAGCCGGACCCGGAGAGATTTCCGACCGAATCGGACCCGTGCAGTCCGACCGAACGAGTACGATGCGTCCGTATGTTATCGGACTCGAGTCGGTCGGACTCCCATTGAAGTCAATGGGAGCCGGTCGTACAACGCGTACGCGGGCTCCCATTGACTCAATGGGTGCGAGTCGGACAAGTGCGCCCCCTACAGCGGGTACGCGGCGAAGCGATTCGCGCCATACACGCACACCTGTGTGCGACTCGCGCGGCTACGCGTACAGGGGGGTCCGACACGGACCCCCAAAGTACGGCTCTGACAGCTCTTTCGAGCCGGAGTGCGCGGCTCGGTCGGACTGCTCGCGGCGCGCATCGTACTTACCCGGCCGGGGAACGTCTCCATTGCGCGGTGCGAGTCGAGTCCGAGCGAGCCGGTCGGAGCGTTTCGAGCCGGGAGCGAGTCGGTCGGAGCGGTCGGGACGCCCGGACGAGTCGGTCGGCGAATTCGCATCGTACTCGCTCGGCCGGACCCACGTACGGTTCGGTCGGGAAACAGGGCTCCGAATCGGATCCGGTAAAGCCGAATCCGATTCGGAGCCCTACCGGCCGAGATCGGAATCGGCCCCATACTGTTCAGGACTCAGCTGGCGAATAATACTCCAAATTCACTCTCACTGAGTTAATTTCAAGGAAGGAAAGTATGGCGGTGGTCACAGGGTGTTAGTACCTTTTGTCAAAAGCTTCACATCTGATAATAAGTCACTAGGCAATGGTGCTCGGTAACAAAACTACATTTCAGCAATCTTTGAAATCTCACATTGTGCGGAGGTGGTGGTGGCCATCTTGAACTATAGAGTGTAAGATTCCAAGTCATTCACAGCATGATTGCTAAACAAATGTGCTTCAATGTAGCTGCAGCCTGGACCTTGCTATCGGGATTCATGATTTCACTCGAAGAACATCTGCGTACATGAGCGATTGCTGGACGACAGTTTGGAATACAGAGACATATTCAGGAATCAAACTGTGTTGAGAAAACAAAGTTTGACCTATTTTTTTGCATATTGACTTTATTGAAGTTAAAGGTGTGAAAGAGATTGTTTTTCCATGAACTCACAGTTACCGTTCATGAACAAACAGAGATAAATTTCACACCAAACTATTGACTATTCATTTTATGAATATTATTACACGGGTAAGCAAAATTCGTACTTCATGGAAAAGACATCTAACTGTGAATAATTGCCTGTGTCGGAATTCATTTGCAGGTTATTTAGCTTTCTTTCAGTGCTGGTAAAAAACTTGCTTTCACAATGACAGTGATACTCTCTGAACATTAATTAGAACATTAATCCTCAAACCTAACATGCTCACCCTTTCAGGCCCATTCTTCATGCAAGCATTATTGCAAATTGGGATCTGCCCCTGCAGTACGCCCAGATGTTTTGCTTTCCTGATCACCCGGTTTTGGACTTTATACTGTGTTTGAGTCTCACTAATAGGGTCTCACCAACAGTAATCACATGGCAAATATACTGCGCATGTTTACCGGCAATGTCCCCCTTTTGCAATAAGGCCGCTGCGACTCAGCAAAGGTAAGGGGCACTTGGCTAGTTACACGTGAACAAGTGTGCGCACACGTGTGAGGGCTGTGCGTGAGAGACTATCGGTGTGCACAGCCTGGTAACAGCACACATATAGCCTGGCGCAATGGGTACTCTGCAGGATTGGGTATTCACCTGGGATAGGCCTTATACGGGTAGTGTACACTAACAGGCAAAGTCAGTGTGCTGTACTGTTTTGCTTGTAGTGGCATCCCATTATACTCATAGGGAGAGAACTAACTTAGAGTGTGGTTTCACTTACCCTTGGCCTACAGACACCATTGACATCTTGAATTGGAGCGTCGCCTGTGCAGGAAAACTAAATATGTAACTTCTAACATGATAACAGTGCATCTTATGGGTCAGCCAGAGTTTCCATATTTCCCAGGCTCAGCTCAGGATGAGAGCCCAGGCCTTCTGTCACCCTGCTGTGCCCAGTTAATTACACTTTCTCCAGTAGCAGGAACAAAGGCCACCTCACATAAAAGGAGAAATTAGCAGTACTCCTCCCAACTTCTGAGGAGGAAAGGGGTGGAGCAGGATGATCTCCATCAAACACTCAGCTGTCACCCTGTACCCGAGATGGGACTCCCCAAGTCCACTGAACAAAGGAGAGAGCCCAGACAACTGGAATCAACCCAGAGGGGATCCTTTTTAAAGTTCTAGTGTGAAAGTCCCTGGCAGTGATGTCAGTGAGAGGTGGAGCTGAGACCCCAGGAGCAGACCTTAGGATTGGCCAGGGATGCCTGTCTTCTAGAACATTCCTCTCCACTTTAAGAACTCTTGCACTATGGAGAGACTCTCTCTTGCCTGCGGATTTCTACACATTTCACTGTTGGATCCTGGGACTATCATGAAGAAGTAGAAGGAGGAACCTCCTGACCCCAACTCAGGCCCCGGAACTCTGTCCAGTTGACCCCAAGACCAGTGGGTCTCCACAAGGGCCAGTGAGGCTGGCCCCCTTATGCCCCCTGAGGACCAGTTGGGGTAAAAGCCCTGGACTTTTGTGAGCAGAAAGCAGGACCAGGAGAAGAGCTGGCAAAAGGAGCCAGGGGAACCATCTCCTTAAGGATTGCACCACATTGATGCTGAGGAGGGTTGCTGCAACTGCCCTAGTGGATAGCACCCATCCGCAGCCCAAGAGCTTCCAAATCAGCCCAATTGGTCCAGAGTTATGGCGTTTTAAAGTTTGACGGTCTTTGACCTTTTGCCGACTAAAGCACATGGGGCTCCGCTGCTGTTTCTTACTTTATCCCCGGGTTGGGCCAGGGCCCAGGGCTCAGCGCAGGTAAAATTGTATTCATCTTCTCAGAGAGAGGGCATGTATAGGGCCCCCTCCCCGGACTCTATTTCACCTGGGGACCCCATCCCCGGGTGGATTAATCATGTAGGGGGCCAGGACCCCATCCCTCACCCTCAAAGGTCAAACATAAAGGGGGAGTGCCATTGCGTCCCCCAAATGGTGATGACCTTGCCCCCACTCCTCGAGCCCGTGTCCGGGGGAGCGGGTAGTCACTGCACATGACTGCACCCTGCCTGCAGTAGCTGGCAGGGAGAACAAAGTAGCTGGCTCCGACATAGCCACGAGGGGGGATTCCTTAACTGCCCCCAACACAATGGATGGAAAAAGAACAATTGATGGACAGAATACAGAACAATTTCATACATTCTCCCCAGTACAAAATGGAGGCATGGGGTGCCCGTCTGGGACCGGGCACACCCAAAAATGAAGAAAAAAACATAAGAAAAAAGCAGCACACCTCTCCCGAATCAGCTGGAGAGTTGATACTACAATACTCACTGCTCCTGGAGGAGTGCCCCATAATGCCCTGTGGGATCTGATGATTCTTTGACCTGTTTTGGTTGATTTCTCCCCTGTAGTGGCCCCAGGACGATGGGGTCACCACCAACGAACTCAGGAAAGTGCAGACTTTCCCCTTGATGGATTTCAGGAGTCCCCACCTTAAGTTGGGGCCATCCCACAACATTCACCACCCCTTGGTTTTCATTGCATTTTCAAACACTCCCAAAGCTGGAGGAGCCTTTTCAGTACAGCTGGGCATGCTGCAACCTCTAGCAGCTATGTGTATGTTTGCATTTATTATGGTCTGAAAGGCCTCAAGGTGGTTGGAAGAAAGTATAAATATTGAAGCTCCTTCTAGGTTCCAAGTGCATGATTTCATGGCAATGTTATTACAATGTGATGCCCTCTAGGGGCTGTTTTTATTAATGCAGGTTGATGGTAAAAAATGTATAAAAAGCATACAGACACGTTTCTCATTTCTAATGCTTTATTGATTCACCATAATTATTTTAAAAGCTTTATTGGTTCCCATATTGATGTCAGTGATTACAGCTCTCAGTGTATATGGTCTATTATCCTTAATTAGTGGGTTTATGCTGGAGTATGGTTTTGATTATTGCATCTAGGCACCCAATGATGAGTTCAACATGTAGGTGGTTGCTCTTGAACAATGGCAAAGTTACTAGACTCACTTGATATCTTGGTTTGACCCCATTATGGGGGGGTAACAGGTGATTTCACAATTTCATATATGGTATTTTCCTTCGGCCAATGTATATGTTTGTAAATTATTACATAGTATAAATATACTTCTCCTTTTTCTAAAGAAAATGCACTGACTGGACGCTCATTTTTTGAGTGTTATTATTGCGTGTCAATGATTGGTGATTACTAGCCCACACCACCTCCCTTGAGTAGGCCTTGGACTGCTCCGCTTCACTACCCTGTGAGAGTGAAATGCTACAATAGCGTGTTTGGTTTCCAGTGAGGACAATTGTGGACCCATTACTTGTGATGGCCACACTTCTAATAGCCCAATTTCCAACAAGCATTTTACAATTAAATCTCTCCAGTGTGTGAACAAATCATTATAAATGAAGAACATTGTCAGCAAAAAGTTACTCTGTCCCACATTATAACTTATTCTCTTTATTTAAACAAATCTTGTTAAACAAATACTATAGTGTAAATGTGCTTCAAATGAAAAACACGTATTAGAATATATTTTTAATTTTCTTACAATGCTCTTTGCCTTTAAAATGTAATTTATAATAATACACTTTGTTGCATAAATCCCATTTTAAATATTAGCACATTATCCCCAACAAAACACACATTTCTCAAAACATTCACAGACATATCTGCAGACTCAGGTAAACAATGAATACTAAACGGATAATGCTCATATGCTCAAATCTTTCTCTATATATAATTTTATAAAAGGAATCCTGGAACATTGAGGCATGTCCCCAGTGGCTGTAGGTGTCCAACGTTGTAGGAATTTTCTCATCTAAACAGTAACACAGATCCTCTGGTTCCAAAAATTCAGATGTCTTTCTGTTGATAATAACTATCATTATGGTTGGGTGTCGGAGGCCATATTTTATGCCTTTCTGTCAGAACTTGAACCTAAATGCTAGAATTGTCATCCTCTTGATTGCTTTTTCATGTGAGTAGTCTGCCATTGTTCAGATCTTCAATCCTTCAAACGTGAAGGGGCTTTTATGTTGCCTGGGTTTCTATAAAATAGCAAAGGTGTGCTGATGTTGTTGCAGATATGCTATGTTGAGCATCAGGTTTTCTGGTTGATTAGCATTTCAAGAGCATAGCTTCTGTGCGCTCTGGAATTCTATTGACTCAGAAGATTGTTTTCCCAGCAAGTGAGGTAGAAAGTCTTTAAAGTTGTCAAGCATGTCTCTTTTATCCATTTCTTCAGAGATCCCATAGATGCAGATATTATATCTTCTTGATCTGTCTTCATTATCAGTGACCTTGCATCTCAGGCATCATTTTTCTGCATCCCTTCACCTGCTCAAGATTTCTTCGTCCACACTAAGTCAACTTTTTGGAGGTTAAATTTCTGTTAGGGCAAGGCCGTAGCTGTGGCTGAAGAGGGCCCGAGAGGCTCGATACCATCTCCATGAGGTTCTGCAGATGAAGGTTTGCCATGACAAAAAAGCTCAGAGTGGGGGCAACCTGAATATTCAGCCCAGCAGCAACACATCTTGGTGGATCAGCTTGGCAGATTTATCCCAGTCCTCTGGAGGTCTTTGGAATCCAAACCTTTTTAAGTCCCAGAATCTGAAGTGTGGTAAGAGAAGTCCAGTCAGACACAGCCAAGGATTCCAGGACCTCAGGAACAGCATTTGAGGGGCAGGATTTACTCTAGCAGAGGCCACCAGAAGGTTCAAAGAAGGTCCAGTTGCCATTGGTCAGCTGGGTAGTTGTATCCCTTTAGCATGAAGAGGAGGTTAGCCTTATGACACTTGGAGTCCACTTCTTTATCCTAAGTATATGAGGGAGCAGGTCCAGTCCTTCAGATCTCCTCCCATGTCACAGACAGCAGGTTCAGATCACTTTTAATCTTCCTCAGGTCCAATAGTGTTCTGAAGAGTGCACTGGGGATGCAACATTTATGCCGGGCACAGGATTGTGGATAGGGTGACTCCTGTGTCCTCTATAAACAATGAGATACATTTTTCTGGTATTACCCTACCCACTTTTGTAGCATTTCCTGAGTTCTCTACTACAAACGATCCCACATTACCCCTCTCTGTCTTGATCTAAGATGGTGAAACCCTTCTCTCCTTATGCCATCCCCCCTCCTTTCAGTCTGACAGCACCTTTTCCTCTTCCCCTTCCCAGATCCTTCAAAACATGGGATAGAGCATGCCTACTGATGTTTCAATGTCTGCCTTCTACAGAGGCACTGAAGGTGCCATCAGACTGGAAGGAGGGATCCCTCATCAAGATCCCCAAGAATGGTGACCTGAGTAGCTGTGCAAACTACAGAGGGATAACTCTTCTATCAACGCCAGGGTTCAACAGAGTCATTCTGAACAGAATGAAGGAACAAGTTGACGCTCAGTTGCAAGATCAGCAAGATGGCTTCCACAAATATAGATCATGTACAAACCAGATTGCAACACTGTGCATCATTGATGAGCAGTTGATGGAATGGAACTCCCCACTTTTTGTCAGCTTCATGGACTATGAGAAGGTATTCAATGGCATGGACAAAAAAGACCCTTTGAAAACTCCTCGGCCACTTCTGTGTGCCAGGGAACTCGTAAGAATCTTCAGGAACTCTTACGAGAGAATGACTTGTAAGATAGTCCATGGATAACAATCCCACTTTGCCCCTCTCTGTCTTAATCTAAGATGGTTAAACACTTCTCCCATTATGCCAGCCCCCTCCTTCTAGTCTGACGGCATCTTTTCCTCTTCCCAGATCCTTCAGAACATGGGATAGAGCATGTCTACTGATGTTACAATGTCTGCCTATTGCAGAGGCACTAAAGGTGCCATCAGACTGGAAGGAAGGATACCTCATCAAGATCCAGAAGAATGGTGATCTGAGAAGCTGTGCAAACTACAGAGGGATAACTTTTCTATCAACACCAGGCAAAGTATTCAACAGTGTCATCCTGAACAGAATAAAGGAAAAGTTGATGCTCCGTTGCAAGATCAGCAAGATGGTTTCCACAAAGATAGATCCTGTACAAATCAAATTCCAACACTGCACAGCATTGTTGCGCAGTTGATGGAATAGAACTCCCCCATCTTTGTGTGCTTCATGGACTATGAGAAGGCATTCGACAGCATGGACAGAAAGACCCTTTGGAAACTCCTCTGTCACAACTGTGTACCAGAGAACTCATAAGAATCATCATGAAATTTAACGAGGGAATGACTTGCAAAAGAGTCCATGGAGGACAACTCACAGAAGCCTTCCAAACGAGGACCAGAGTCCTCCAGGGTTGTTTGCTCCCATCTTTTCTATTCCTGCTGGCCATAGATTGGATCATGAAGACATCCACAGCAAGGAGAAGAAATGGGATCCAGTGGACACATTGGATGCAGTTTGTCGACCTGGACTTTGCAGACAACCTGTCCCTAATCATCTGCAGATGCAAGAGAAGACCAACAAGGTGGTAGCCACATCAGCACAACTTGGCCTAAACATTCACACGGAGAAAACCAAGCTCCTGAAGGCTAACACTGCCATCGCAACTGCAGTTACGATTGCATATGTTGCACTGGAAGAGGTTGAGACCTTCACCAACCTGGACAGTGCCATAGACAGGCAGGGCAGCACAGATGCTGATGTCAAGGCAAGAATCAGCAAAGAAAGGGCTTCCTTCATTCAGCTAACGAAGATCTGGGGCTCCAAGGACCTAACACTGCAAACCAAGATCAGGCTTTTTAACACCAATGTAAAATCGGTCCTTCTGTATGAAGAGGGTAAGCTACACACTACACTATACAGAAAATCTAGTGAAAGGAATACTCTACTCAGATACACGAGCCATCACCCTCGTAACCTCAGGGACAATCTGCCTTTTGGCCAGTTCCTGAGGTTACGCAGGAACTGTAGAAAAAAGCATGATTTCTTTGAGGAATCTACAGACCTCATGACACGGCTAATGGAGAGGGGCTACCCGGTGAGTCTTCTAAAGAAAGCACAGAAACGAGCATGGTTCTGCCATAGAGAGTTTCTATTAGAGCCTAGGAACAAGACACCTGCAGAACAGGAGCGCATGGTGTGTGTCACCACATTCTACACTAAGAGCAAGGACATCAAAAAGATAGGGATCACTGAACCCCCTATGCATGCCTTTAGGAAAGGCAAAAACGTGAGAGATTATGTGATCAAATCCTTTCTCCCTACCAAACCAAGAGGTAGCCAAATGTCACTTTGGAACATACCTCCTATGAAGGGCCATTTTAAGTGTGGGCAGTGTAAGGCCTGCCCGATGACTAAGGAAACCAAACACTTCACACACAATGGTTACACACACACACACACTACAGGAACACACCAATTGTAATACCACGGGCGTCATATATGCCATAACATGTCCCTGCGATTTCTTGTATATTGGACAGACTATACAGAAGGTAAAAACCTGCATATTGCAACATTGCAGCAGGATCCGTTGCAAGGTCCAGGGGGGCTCCCCTGGTGGAGCACTTTACCACATTTGAACACTCGGCTGAGAGTCTCAAGTGGTGGGTAATTGAGAAAGTGAAGGTCAACCCCAGGGGTGGTAATTTCGCCAACGTCCTCAACACTAGAGAATGCAAATGGATACACATTTTTGACTCAGTCCTGAGGGGACTGAATGAACATGAGGAGATTACGAGACAGGTAGCAGCATTAAACACTGGCTGAGGCAACTGTGCCAGTATCCTCCATTATGTCTCTTTTTATGTATGATACCCTGGAGTATCCATTTTCATTTATGTTTTAATTCACCCTGTAGCAACATACACAACCTCTTTGTATCATACACCACATGATGATGTAAGCCTTTATACCACCTGTGCCAGTTCATTCAACTTATATGCACACCAGGCTAGATATATCATACACCTCACGACTATGCAACACTCCATCTTATGTAAAGCCTTTTTTGTATATATATGTACATGTTCTTTGTTTTTGTTCTTGTCTCTGTAACCGCCGCATTTGTATTGATTGAATATGTTTCTAGATGGAATTAGGGCATCTGTTAACCCTAGTACATGTTGACTGCTTTAGCCATAAATGACTGTATTGTATTGTCATATAATCGATACTAATCAATTTCTTACTATGTGCAAAAACATCTTCGCCAGTGTTTTTATTGGTCAGATCGAGTAAGGGTATTTATAAACCCAGCCATGTTTTTTGCAGTCACGAGACATGAGCACAGAAATGCTGTATACTTTTGGTACGCACAATCCATTTTATATTTCAATTTATTTCCTTCTTTACAACTCCGTGTGATTTGTTCATTCCCTGCCTTTATTTACTCATTGCATATGTCGGGGTTCACTTCACCCATGTTCTTTAGTTGAGTCATGGTGCCCCGGGTGAGTCTGTCCTCCCTTTCTCCCGCGGTGTACATGTACGGTGCCCGTAACGTAACCGCGCTCAAACTTGCCTTTAAATACGGCAGCTTAACACGGGTCAGTCCCCTGCTGCTCCCGTACAGGATGGCTGCCGGATGTTCCTTGAACCCAACCACAAGGTAATTACACACTCCCTGGCATGGCCTCCATTCTTCTTTGTTTGGGCGTCGCATCCCCTCTGTTTTTTACAACATACCTCACTTATATTGCAGGATTAAAACGGGTGATTCATTTGCCTAGCTACTGGAACATTATTTTCCTTATACGAGGAACCTCACTTCAAATAAGAGGATTACTTGGTTTTTAAGTATCAATTACCATCCCCTCCGCAACTTTGATGCGGGTAAGTGCTCTGGGGACACTGATTTCATTATAGTCTATGACCCTTATTCATTTGGGGCTCCTTATAATATGCACCTTATCCTTGCAGATTTTGCGCCCATGGAAGCTGCCAGCAGGGCCTTCATCCATCAGGCACCTTATCTAGGTCAGTTATCCAGAGACTTTTCTCCAGTTCCCACTGTGTTTCTTTGCTTAAAAATTATTACATTCTCTAAAACGTTGACACTTACCTTTGTAGGTTGCCCCATCCTTTCCCTGTCATGAGGAAGACCCGCACGCAGATGTCCAAAAGCACCCCCACGCCATAGTCGGGTCGAAAAGTCGAGTTCTACTCCCCATGAGGGCCTGTACCTATGATACCACCACCCAGTCCCTTGAACAGATGATTAATTTCTCTGCAACATTATACTGAATATGCTCTTGAACTGATGATATAATGCTGTTTGCATGGACAGGCCCTAATACAACTGGTGTTAACGCTTTAACCAGTTGCACATGCTGAACCATTGTAACCCCTCCCCATTGAATTACTTTCATCCTTTGTTCTTTCCAAATCTATTTACGCACATGAGCACCCCTCTTTTACTTGTCTTGAAGCAACCTCCCTACTATTGCCTGTCTACTCTTGTTTTTTGATACTATGAATAAAATAGACATGTTCTTGTTATAACAGTGGGTGTCTACATTTTTCTCTTGTTAGGTGCATTTTGTATTAATTACTATATGCTGAATTGACTTCTGCATGCTAATTGCCTTTTGAATTATAGAAACTTGGAGGACAGCAGTGACCACTAACAACAAAGTCGAGAACTTCATCAACACCTGATTGACGAAAATCGTCGTAATGCACTGGCCAAACACCATCAGCAAAAACAATCCATGGCAGCAGACTTTCCAACTCTCTGCTCACAAAAAAATTATGAAAATACGCTGGGGCTGGATAGGTCACACCCTCTGCAAGCCCGCAGCAAATTTCACCAGGCAACCTGACCTGGAACCCTCAAGGGAAAAAGAAAAGAGGAAAGCCAAGAAACACCTGGCACCGAGGCCTCAAGGCTGACTGCAAGGAGATGGGTTACACCTGGAGTCAGATTGAAAGAAAAGCCAGGAAAGAGGTGGTTGGAGAGTCCTTGTGGGTGATACATTCCCTAGGAGGGGTAGTAGGCATAAGTAACTAAATAAGTATATGCCCACCCCACAGGTGTAGCCAGGAAAATACGCAGCCCCTCCTCTGTGATTACTCTAAACCAGTTCTGCTGGCAGCTCCGCTCCTATTGAGATTGGTGCCTGTCTGACAAGGAGAACAAAGAAGGCCCCTTCCCAGGTGTCAGCTAATATTTTCCTGTGACAAGTAAGGCCCCTTTGAAGTAAATTAAGTTCCTCTGCAGATTTGTATCCTACCATAAAACCAAAACATCTCCCCACACACAGGCCTTTCCCTTTGCTCTGGGAGAATTTTCCACACCTCATTCAAGGTTTGAGCACTCTCGAAGCTACAGCTAGAAACTAATGTATATTAGCCTCCAGAGGCATTTGGCAGGGAAAAGGTAACATTCCAAAAGTACCCTCTCTTTAATATTTCATAAAAAAGATTTCACCATTGAATTGGGCTTGAATAAATATTAAAAAGGGCCCTGGGATAATGTTTTAGGTATTTCCTAGCCAAAGATAGATTGATAAATTTAACAGAGCATTCCAGTGTTTCTCTATGGAGTAGCCAGCCTTGCTACAGTGAAAATAGCTTTTTGGTGCGAGTCACTAAGGACATATTTCACATTAACTTTCTGCATGTCCTACTTTTAAATACCAGACACCCTGCGTTATGGGTTATGAGTAGGGGTAGGCAGAACTCACAGAGTTTCACTTCACAGAATTCTGCGGAGTTATATAAAAAAACTCCATGAGATTCTGTGGAAATATGCATGTTGTGCTGCTCACACTGCAATTTAGTGCCAGTTGGTCGAGCAGCACTGGAAAATCAGTGTGACTGGCCCCATGCCCTGTGCAAGAGTGCGAGATCATTCAAGTTGATTTTGCTTCCACTTGAGTAGAAAGTCTACTTGAGCTGCAGCAAATCTACTAGAGAAACAGCCCTCTGACCCTAACGACCCAAATTAGAAAATGGTGCCAGGGGACATCAAATCTCGCTTGTACTTGCATTTTAAGAGCCTCATGGGAAAAATTCCACTTGACGGGATTCGGCCGGAACTCCGCATTACAAGAGTAATGCGGATTCATCAAATTCCCCCAGTTCCGCGAGTGGAATGAAACATTCTCCAGACTGGAGTGACTTCTTAATATTTAAAAATAATGTTCTGACTTGTCAAAAGTTTTTTTTAGACATGTTGAATTGCTACAGTCAGGCTGAAATGGTATGCCTGAAGCCATGTTTGCACTGCCAATGAAGTGGACGGCACAACATGTGCTGCAGTCCACGACTGCTATTTAACTTATAGGTCCAGGCACGCTCTGTACCATATACTAGGTAATTTATAGATAAGCTAAATATACCAGCCAGGAGTATACCAGTTCAACCATGCTAAAAAGGAAGAGCACAGGCACTTTAGGAGTTAGCAATATTTTGGGTTACACAATGCAACACATTGTAATTTCCTACACTTGTGTTTCACTGCGTCCTGGGAAAGCATTTGTACAGTCATTTTGCTGCATCCCGGACCTTGGTATTTTGATTGTGATTTCATTTTTAGAGCAGTTATTGCCATTACAGATGCTGAAAGATAGTTTCAGGACTCAAGTTGTGTCAGGAAAACAAACATTGAACAACTTGTTAACAAACTTTAAAAAAGTAAAAAAAACTTTACAGAGATTTATGACCTGTGGTTCACTTTTCATGAAGAAACAGGGAACCACAGACTATTGATCATTGTTCTTTGCTTTTCAGTTTTTCAAACAGACCAGATAAAACTAACTTTAGCATCACCAGAGAGCACATATTTACAAAGTAGAAATTAGCCACCTTTCCAAAATACCCGTCCCTTCACATGGCAGCATCAGTGCTCTGTTTATTTGTGTTATGAGAGATGGTGGGGTCAGGAAATGGAACCTGTCTAACACAGTAGCACCGTAGTATCAGGGTGTCATTGGACCTTGATACATAGAGATAATTTTACAGTATATTCTTTCCACTGTTAAGGTTAGTTGCAACTCCTTAAGGACGCATGACTATGATACATAATCTTCTCTGAAGATATCCACTTCATATTGCAGATGTCAGTGCCTAGAAGAGTGAAGAGTCAGAGAATTGATAACCAGTATCGTTTTTTCTCTTACCTCATTCCCCATTTCTATGACTAACCAACATATTCTTAGGGTGTTTGGTTGATGGAGAATGTGGTGACTGGCAGAAGAGGGAATCACTTCCGTTGCATCCAGAATCATGGTTTGTGTTTTCTGACATAAAGATAAGGAGTACAAAATATCTAATGTGGAACCTCTAGGTTGCTAAGAACATGGATTAATAATCAGCATAACGACGTGGTGCTTTTGGAGTTCTGTTGACATACTTTCACGTAGAGGTTGTATACCGATACCATGTTAAAAATAAAAGCTTCATCAATGAATCACAGTAGGTATATATATATATGTGAGTATATATATATATATATATATATATATATATATTGCAACAAGTAACCTCTGAGCCCAGAGGTTGGTATGAAAAACCGCACTCTCTCGGAATCCGTATAACAAAATTGCTTTATTTCATAACAGCAAACATCGCTATGCCCAACGCGTTTCGGTTCGCTCCTCGAACCTTGGTCACGGGTAGTTTTCACTAACCGGCAAAACAGACATCTTTTATTTCCATTACACACACATTTCCTGTTGTGTGTGGCTGCAAAACATTATGGTATGCGTAGTTCAAAGAAATTTTAAATTTTTTATATTTTTCAAAACGTGAATGAAAAAAAAGTGCTTATAATAAGTGTTGACGTGTTATTTACAATTGGTGTGCACAAAATAATTGTGTGACAGTGCCTAATAGTGAAATTGTTCTAAAACATAATATTTTTAAAACATATTTCAACATTTTGTATAAAAACAACTTTATAGTTGCAGAGAAGCCAAAAGACAAGTTTCTTTCCACTATGGTTTAAACTTCCTGTTTGGACTCATAGATCCCTCTAGTGGGGATTTTTCTTAGCTTTAACCACTCATCTTATTTATACTCCTAAATCCCTCTAGTGGGGTTTATTATACTTCTTCAAACTTAAACCACTAATCCCTGTTTAGTCAGGAAATTATGTTTTTGACACTATGTTTTTTTCTCTATGTTTTTTTCCCTTTTTCATCTCCATTTGCATTTCTTTGTACATATTATATACAAGTATGTATACTGATTTAGTGTCTTATCTAATCAGTAGCTCTAATTACAGCACAAAATAAACTTCATATAATATAACATAACATTTCTTAAAGATGTACAAATAACTCTTCGTCTTGGTTCAGGCCCAACGGTGTCAAAGTCCTGAATGACACAATATGCTTTGACTCCTTTTGTCTCAGATGTTTTTCACGATTTCCTCCTCTTTCTGAGTACGGAATATGTTCTATTGCATAGAATCTCAAAGAAACTTGTCTTTTGGCTTCTCTGCAACTATAAAGTTGTTTTTATACAAAATGTTGAAATACGTTTTAAAAATATTATGTTTTAGAACAATTTCACTATCAGGCACTGTCACACAATTATTTTGTGCACACCAATTGTAAATAACACGTCAACACTTATAAGCACTTTTTTTTCATTCACGTTTTGAAAAATATAAAAAATGTAAAATTTCTTTGAACTACGCATACCATAATGCTTTGCAGCCACACACAACAGGAAATGTGTGTGTAATGGAAATAAAAGATGTCTGTTTTGAGGGTTAGTGAAAACTACCCGTGACCAAGGTTCGAGGAGCGAACCGAAACGCGTTGGGCATAGCGATGTTTGCTGTTATGAAATAAAGCAATTTTGTTATACGGATTCCGAGAGAGTGCGGTTTTTCATACCAACCTCTGGGCTCAGAGGATACTTGTTGCAATATTTACGGCTGCCCTGTCGGAGAAAAACTGCACCACTTCAAGGAAGGAGCGCTGGCGTCCTACTCGAGGGCGTTGTGGAATGATATATATATATATATATATATATTCACTGAAAAAACCATAGGTTTTAGGGACAGTTATAGTTAGTTGGACATTGCACTCATACAAAACCCGTGAAATTCCCCCGTTATAGTTAGTTCAGCTAACTATAACTCGCGCCCCCGCAATGCACTGCTGATGACGTCACATATTACATCACTCATGACATGGTCAGTGACATCACTGATGACATCACTGATGACATCACTGATGACATCTCAAATGACATCACTGATGACATCATCCAGTGACTGTGTGTTTCTGTAAAGTTTAAATATTTTTAATATGTATAGGGAAAGGAGTATTGAAGAATGAGTGGGTGTATAAGTGTCTGTATGGATGATTTAGTAGGTGCATAACTAACTCTATAAGTGAGTGATTAAACGTATCTTACTGAATGCATGGGTTAGTGACTAAACTGGGTGAATGTCTGTATCCGTCTGTCTATTGCTGTGTAAGTGGCTGCATGGGTTTGTGAATAGCTACATGAGTGTCTATATGAGTTATTGATTGGTTGTCTGAGTATCTGTATGGGTGCCTGAGTGTTTGTGTGGGTGGGGTGTGTGCGACTCTGTGCATAGATGTGTGAGTGGGTGATTCACTGGGTAGATGGTTTCAAGAGTGCATCTGTGATAGACTGTATGGGTGGGTAAGTGTGTGTAAGAGTGTGTTAGTGAGTGAATGTATGTCCCAGTGGTACATGTGTGAGTAACTACATATGTGAAAGGCAGTATATATGTGTGTTGGAGTATATAAATAGCTTTAAGCGAGAGTGTGTGATTGTGAGAGTGACTGTATGGATGAGTGTGTGCTTGTATCAGTGATTGTATGAGCGTAAGAATGTGCTAGTATTTGTATGAGTAAGTGAGCTGGTGTGTGTATAACTGTATAGGTGAGTAAATGGCAGTGTGTTTAATTATTTGCATGACTGACTAGGTGTGTGAGTACCTCTATGGATGAGTGGCGGTGTTTGAGTGTCTATATAGGAGTATGAGTGCATATGAAAGTCCTGTACTGAGTGACCGTAAGTATGAGTGACTGTACGGGTGAGTGAGTGGATGTGTGTGTAGACCTAAGAATCAGTGAGTGGGTATGTAGTTATGGGTGTTGGAGTGTCTATGGTTTTGCGAATGGCAGTCTGTAATTTAGAGTGAGTGTATCAAAGGTTATATTAGGGTGTGAGGAGGTGCATCAGATTATCACGTGGATGATGTCATCAGTGATGTCATCAGTGATGTCATTTGAGATGTCATCAGTGATGTCACTGACCATGTCATGAGTGATGTAATATGTGACTTCATCAGCAGTGCATTGCGGGGGCGCGAATTATAGTTAGCTGAACTAACTATAACGGGGAATTTCACGGGTTTTGTACGAGTGCAATGTCCAACTAACTATAACTGTCCCTAAAACCTATGGTTTTTTCAGTGAATTTGTAAGGTTTTTTAAATGCTAATTTCTAACTATAACCTGCCTGAAACCTATGGTTTTTTTCAGTGAATTTCAAAGGTTTTGTAAATGACAATTTTTAAGTGTATTAATTGTTATATTAATTTTTTTGATACTGATTTACTACATTTTTTTAAACTATTTATTTTTACATATTTTATTTTTTAAATTACATTGTAATTACATTATACATTACATTACAAAATATACTTTCTCAGAATGAATTACTTTAGTTTAAATACTTTGCAAATATGCAATAGACTTTTAAGTACAGTAGTTACAGTTGTTGCAATGGGCAACACAATTTCAAACACAATGCAACATTGAGCTCAATGTGAATTTCTAGTTAAATGCAATTAGTTACTTTATGGATTACTTTTCTAACCACAGGACTGGATCCTAGATTCAGTCCTGGGACATCTCCTGTAAACAGTTGAGTAAAAGCGTTTTGGTTACAGTACTGATTTTTAAGGAATATTATTGTATTTTAAAAGTTGACACTTAGAAACTTTTTCACATAGAATCACCAATGTTATCCTATGGGAGGAAATTCACTTAGCAGGTAAGTAGTGTTATCGTTACTTTTTCTTACTCAGTGGTGGATCCTGGATCCAGCACTGGTGCATCTCCTGTAAACAGTTGAAAGAATGCGTTTAAATCATACAGGCGATTTTTAAGGAATATTTGTAGTTTGTGAAAATCGACACTTTGAAACTTTTCTGCTGAAAACCAGACAATGGATTCCAATGGAAGGAAATACAAGTTACTGGTAAGTACGGTTAAAATTACTTTTCAGGATCAGTACTGGGCTCAAAGATGCAGCACTGAGGTCTCTCCTGATAACAGGTGAGTAAATCGGAATTTGTAGTTCGGCTGATTTTAGAGGAATATTATAAAGTTCCAAAACTCCACACACAGAAGAATTTCCAAGTGAAACCAGTCAATGTTAGCCTATGGAAGGAAATTCAAGTTACTGGTAAGTACGGTTAAAATTACTTTTCAGGATCAGTACTGGGCTCAAAGATGCAGCACTGAGGTCTCTCCTGATAACCGGTGAGTAAATCGGAATTCGTAGTTCGGCTGATTTTAGAGGAATATTTGTATGTTTCAAAAATCGACACTTAGAAACTTTTTCAGCAATGAGCAGGCTATGTTAGCCTATGTAAGGAAATTCAAGTTACTGGTAAGTACGGTTAAAATTACTTTTCAGGATCAGTACTGGGCTCAAAGATGCAGCAGTGAGGTCTCTCCTGATAACAGGTGAGTAAATCGGAATTCGTAGTTCGGCTGATTTTAGAGGAATATTATAAAGTTCCAAAACTCCACACACAGAAGAATTTCCAAGTGAAACCAGTCAATGTTAGCCTATGGAAGGAAATTCATGTTACTGGTAAGTACGGTTAAAATTACTTTTCAGGATCAGTACTGGGCTCAAAGATGCCCATTAAGATATAATGGGGTAACCCACAAAAGTCAATGGACCTGGGTACTAATTGATATAGAAAAACAATGGTCCTAGACTTATGTTAAATCTTAGTTGTCTGAAGCAATCATAGACAGCATAGGGTACATATACAGTTTAATTCAATAATGTACCGTTAACTTATTTAAAACACATTCAAATATATCCTCAAAATCCAAAAAGAAATCCAAAAAGGCACACACAATTGTTTTTATGTGACTCGTATTTTATTCGGTCACTTTTCATACCATTTTATCATATTCAATGTTCAAAACAGAGGAGTGGTAGCTCCAAGGGAAAAAGTGAAGAAAGAAAGTGCTCGTGGAGTAAGATAGAATATATAAGAGGGAGATCCAATCAAGAAAAACAATGATTCATCATTATTTATATTACAATCTTATTAGTAAAACTGGTCGTGATTCATGATTGCACCAGTTCTACATTGAGGCCTGTCCATTAGTTAGTTCATGGTTAATCATTTTGTTATTTCTCAAAAAATGCGCAAACAACGTTTGTCTGTAAGCAAGTAGGGCTGGGATAATAACAGGTACAGGCCCCGAGTAGGGGAGAGTGTCGACGTTTCGACCCTAGTGCAATGAGGGCAGTTTATATCCTCTGCAAGCGGGTCTTCCTCAAGACAGAAAGGAGGGATGGGGGGATGCGGGGAGCAACTGATCATGGGTGATGCACAGTTAAAGTGCCGCCCCTGGGTATAGATATAAAAGTCCGCAATAGAATTGCGGCTTGGTAACAGCAGTTTACCTTCAATTAATGGGTGAGAAAATCGCCCACAGCGTCTTAATACATCATCTTCGCATGGCCCGGGGGAATCCAGCTGGTCTGCTCGAGTGAAGTTACTGGTAAGTACGGTTAAAATTACTTTTGAGGATCAGTACTGGGCTCAAAGATGCAGCACTGAGGTCTCTCCTGATAACAGGTGAGTAAATTGGAATTCGTAGTTCGGCTGATTTTAGAGGAATATTTGCACAATGGTGAAGGAAGGGGTGGGGCCTGAAGTGACATGTCTGCAAACACGCCCTGTGGCGCGTTTTAAGTTGGAGAATTAATTCCTCCTCAATCCCGAGGGTCCCTAGGGGCCAACTGGCCCACCAGATACCTCCAGTATGTGCCAGAGAGCTGCGTTGCAGAGAGGTGTTCAGAGGCCACGCCCCTTTTACAACACTCTGCAACGCAGCTCCGTGGCGCTTACTGGAGGTACCTGGTGGGCTAGTTGGCCCCAGGGACCCTCAGGATTGAAGAGGATTTAATTCCCCATCTTAAAACGCGCCACGGGGCCTGTTTGCACACATGTCACCTGAAGCCATGCCCCCTCCCTTCACCACTGTGCAAACGCGCCCGTGTCGCGTTTTAAGTTGGGGGATTAAGTCCCCTTGAATACTGAGGGTCCCTGGAGTCCAACTAGCCCACCATGTACCTCCAAAAGCGCCACAGAGCTGCGTTGCAGAGAGGTGTAAAAAGGGGCGTGGCCTCTGTACACCTCTCTGCAACGCAGCCCTCTGGCGCATACCGGAGGTTCCTGGTGGGCTAGTTGGCCCCCAGGGACCCCCAGTATTCAAGGGGAAATACTTCCCCTTCTTAAAACGCGCCAGGGGGCGCGTTTGCAGACTGCTGCAGGGAGGGGGCGGGGCCTCCGGCACGATGCCGGTCTTTTTCTTGTGTGCTTTTTTCTGCCCAGGGGGTCCTTGTGGGACCCCCTGAGCAGACCTAGGGGGTCAGGGTGTTTCTACCCTGCCCACTTTGTGCGTTTTGCGCACTTGTTTCTTGTGTTTTTTTTTTTTTAATCGGCGGGATCCGCGCACCCTAAGCGCATCCCGCCGATTAAAAAAAAAACAAATGCTTTTTCTGCCCAGGGGTCCTTGTGGGACCCCTGAGCAGACCTAGAGGGTCAGGGTGTTTCTACCCTGCCCCCTTTTGCGTTTTGCGCACTTGTTTTACTGCTTTCTTGTTCCTCGGTTCTACCGAGGAACAAGATGGCTGCCAACACTTCATGGTTTGGAGTGTTGACAGCCAATTAGCATGCAGCTCCTGGTCGGGAGGGTGCGCGGATCCACCGCGGCCATAGACATCGAAATTTTTATTTTGGATTTTCTCAGCAACTACTGAACGGATTTACACCATTTTTAAAAAGGGTGCTTCCTGAACCAAGCACTACCTTTTTGCCAAATTTGTTGTAATTCCGTTCAGCAGTTTTTGCTGTAGCCTTGCATAAAGTTTCCTGTGGGAAATTGATTTTTTCACTCTTATTTTTTGAATTTCTCCGCAACTACTGAACGGATTTACACCATTTAAAAAAAAGGTCGCTTTCTGAACCAAGCGCTACCTTTTTGCCAAATTTGGTGTAATTCCGTTCAGCAGTTCAGGCTGTAGCCGTGGCTAAAATTTCCTATGGGAATTAACATGGAGAAAACACGTTTTGGCCCCCCTTTTTTCTCGGCCCCTGCTTGATGAATCACCCCGAAACTTTCAAGACAGGAGCGGACCGGAGCGCCCACTAGTTTTGAAAATTTCGCGATGATTCGTCAAACGACGCCAAAGTTATTGGGAATAGAATGTTACGGATTTCCTATGGATAATAGGTCCTAACTATAACTATCTACTGGCGACCGCCAGTAGATATATATATATATATATATATATATATATATATATATATATATATATATATATATATATATATATATATATATATATATATATATATATATATATATATAAAGAAAATCCCCAAACCTTCTTCTGATTTAGGAGCCTGCACTCATAGTTGTGGGTATTTCTCCCGTTTATTGCATCATTTGCAACAGACACATGTTGGAACACAAGAGGGATGCGTTTCGGCAGTCACGCTGCCTTTCTCGACCTCACATGCGCCATATTGGATGCTTCTTTTAAAGCCTCTATACAATTAAAATGAAAGACGCACTCCACTTAACAGTTATTGGCAAGACACAGGCTTGTGGGAAGATTAACAATATATATCCTTGCACAAACAGATTTGCACGAAATGAAAACACAACAGAGTAAGCCCTACAAATTACATTATTTGACGGTATCTTACTGACTGTGTTCTGAGTTTATGCTTTACGGTTCGTTTTAGTCCAAAAAGTCCCATCATGCCTCATAACGTTGTGTCAAAAACCAGGGCTGGATTAAAGCTCATTTCCCCCAAAAAAATTTGTCAGTTGAGGCATCACAATAATGTCTAGTTAAAATCCAAAGTTAAGTGGAGTGCGTCTTTTATTTTAATTGTATAGAGGCTTTAAAAGAAGCATCCAATATGGCGCATGTGTGAGGTCGAGAAAGGCAGCGTGACTGCCGATACGCGTTCCTCTTGTGTTCCAACATGTGTCTGTTGCAAATGATGCAATAAACGGGAGAAATACCCACAACTACGAGTGCAGGCTCCTAAATCAGAAGAAGGTTTGGGGGATTTTCTTTAGATTTCAAGCGCTAGCGGTAGCGCATTTTCCTTTGCACGGCCAGCGATCTGGCAGCACGCCAGTATTACCGCAATCTTGTTTTGAATATATATATATATATATATATATATATATATATATATATATATATATATATATATATACATATGTATATATGTAGATATGTATATATATAGATATATATACATCTATATCTATATATAGATATAGATATAGATATCTATATATATCTATCTATATATATTTATTAGGTAATTAGGTAGTTATAGCTAGGGCCTAGTCTCCCCAGGAAAAGCATTTTTTGACTTGCCTATAACTTTGGCGTTGTTGATCAATCTGCATGAAGTTTTCCAAAGTGTCAAAGTAGTTCTGTGTGTCAAGGAAAGTTTGGGGGTGATCCGGGCAGTGGGGACTGAGAAATTGAGGCACAAAATAAGGGTGTGTTTGTAATGTTAATTCCCATACGAACGCGTTGTCAAACCTACGGCCCAAACCTCTGGACGGAATTACACCAAATTTGGCAGAAAGGTAGATGTTGTTACGCAGATTGTGCTTTTTGTTATTTGGTGCAAATCCATTGATTCGTTTTTGTGAAATTAAAACCAAACAATATAGTGATATCTCTTGTCGTGGATATTTTGCTGCAGTTTTGCGCTGATCGTGGTGAAATCGCCACGTGTTTAAGGTAAATTGTGGAAGCGCGCACCAGCGGGATGCTCTGATTGGCTGGACACAACCTGAACAGAAAGTTGCAGCAGTTTCGCGGTGATTACGGTTAAATTGCAACATGTTCGAGGTAATTTGCAAAAGGGTGCCTGCGGGAATGTTGTGATTGGCTGGACACAACCTGAAAAGAAAGTTGCAGCTGTTAATTTCTCGATCGGGAATGGTTCCTGCAGCTGAAAATGTCTGTGAAAACTAAGATAAGGAGTCAGGGTGGAGGTACTCTGACCCATGTTTGAGAAACGGGGGTGTTAGTGGCAAGTTATGTGTCCAAAATTGATTTTTTTAATTGTGTGCGATATTAGCGATGACGCCGTGACCACCAGTGTGGCCCCCCCATGTACCATTGCGGGGACATCACGAATATCGCAACATCATTGTGAATTTGATGAAAATATAACAAAAAATATATAAATATTTGTACACACTCACCCGTCACTGTCACAGACTCATGTACATACTCACAAACTCACTTAGAAACTTATACACCCATTCAAATAGCTACTCACACACTTATACATTCAGTCACATAACTACTTAGATACTCATCCACCCACTCACATACCTATTCAGATACTCATGCACCCACTTACTCGCTCAGAGTGTGACGCACCCATATACAGACCCACTCAGTGACTCAGGGAGTCAGGCAGACGCCTGTGCAAGTAAGGCGCTGCTTTTGTATGTTGTATGGTTGCTAATGCCCTCTTCATTCTTTTAACATTTTAAGATTGAAGCATTTTTAGATTTATTTTAACAGAGGATAACATTAGATAATTGTTTACCGTTTGCTTATTCCTGTCTCTCCGGTCCTCCGCGGGTGTCTACACGATTGTGTGGAGAGAGCATTGACGCATTGGGCTTCCTGCCACATGTCATTCTTAGGCAGTTTAGCAGTCTAGTTTTCTGTTCTCCCCATACTTCCGGGGAATTAGTTTAAAAAGGATGGAAACCCGGGCGCACGCGCCAAAGGCGCGCCTAAGGCAAGCCTGTCTGTGCCCATCCGCGCCTGGACTGGGCCCAGGGCCCGAATCCCTGGGCATTTTTCCCCTGGACATCTCACTAGAGAAACCATAATGGCACTGAATAAAGGTAAAAGGAAAAACTGCACCAATATATATTGCTCCTTTCTAAAGAGTAACTCAGTTAGGCATTGCCCATCGTGTGAGATAAGGGTAATGGCCAAACCCAGCATGCTTTCTACTGAGATTAATTTCCACCTATATAAACGAACATTCACCAATGTTAGAAAAAAAACAAGACACAAATACCAGGAAAAACAGGGAAATAAATCATTAAATAAGGATGCCAATAAAACAACAAACATGTTATCCTGTGTACTGTTAAATACAAGATCCCTAATAAAGCACAGCTGCGAATTCCATTTATTCATGGAAACTCACAGACCAGCGATGGTTTTTCTTACAGAAACTTGGGCAGACGCTGCTTGTGATATAGATATACCAGCTGCGTTACCACAGGGTTTCAACATTTTTAGATGTGACAGGGAACACAAGCGGGGAGGCGGAGTTGCAGTTATTACTAGAGAAGATCTTATATCTAGCTGCAAACCCTCACTAGCCTCTTTCGGCGAAATTATATCTTTTTCTATAGAAATTACTAAGCAACAATCTTTTAAGAGCATAGTTTTATACAGACCACCTAGCCCAAAAAAAGATTTTCCGCAGGAAATAGTTTGTGTTTTGGAAAATGTTATCCTAGAAACAAACTACACAGTTATGGGGACTTCAATTATCATTTAGAGTTGATCTCTGACCCCGAAAATGCCACACTTGTGCAAACGTTTGCGGCGCTAGGCTTAGAACAAATTGTTCAAGAACCAACACACTTGGCAGGTCACACCTTAGACGGGATTTTTACTAACAATCCAAACTTAGTTAATGTAAAAACTTCTCGGATAGCATGGTCTGATCATAAAGCAGTCTTTTTTGATCTGCATTTTTCGCAACCGAAACTCACCAGGGAAAAATCACCATCTGTAACTCTTTCAAGAAACTGGCAATCAGATCATCTTAATAATACACTTGAGAATACTCCTCTAGTATTAACTAACGATGTGGAGGGCTCAGCAAAACAATATAATAACTGGCTGGGAACAGCTTCTAATCAAGTAGCCCCCGTCAAAACTGTTAAAATAAAAAGACAAAGTCCTTCCGCCCCCTGGTTCTCAGTAGAACTTAGGAAATGCAAGCAAAATTGCAGGAAGCAGGAAAGAAGGTGGAGAACAGACTACAAAGAGGAAGAGAAAGAAAAATATAAACAGTTGATAACTATTTATAAAGATCTTATCCTAAAATCTAAAGCAGAATACTACACAAAGAAGATTGAGGAAGCAAAAGACTTCACAAAAGAGCTATTTAGAACAGTTACAGAGTTAACAAATAATTGCAATAAAAAATCTATGATAGCAAATCAAGACTTCTGTGATTCATTAGCAGATTTCTTTCTAGATAAAGTAGAATCAATTTTCAAAACTTTTTCCAACTCAAATCTATCATCTTCTATAGGATCTACTAATATAAGCAAACAGCCATTGGAGGTAAATAAATTAATGACTGAGTTCAGTGCCCCATTAGCTGAAGATATTAGAAATCTACTAGAAACTACCACCTCGGGCTCACCATATGACCCATGTCCGCCTAACATAACTAAGTTAGCATCAGAAGTTATTGCATCCATACTAACACCAATCTATAAAGTAATGTGTGAAACAGGCACTTTCCCTAACATCTGGAAAAAAGCAGCATTGATACCTCTTCTAAAAAAGGCATCATTGGACGAGAATGATCCTAGTAATTATCGTCCAATCTCCCGTCTCCCACTACCTGCCAAAATAGCAGAGAAATTCTTGAATGAACAATTGATGTCCTTTATCGAAACCAATACACTTTTTGGCACTACCCAGTTTGGGTTTCGAAAGGGGCACAGTACGGAGACAGCTTTGCTCAAAGCCACCGAAGAGATCCGGCAAACTTTAGATAATGAAAAAGGGGTTGCCCATATCCTGTTGGATCTCTCGGCGGCGTTTGACACGGTAAATCATGAACTACTGCTAAGTCGATTAGCAGCCTGTGGGGTTACAGGTCAGGCATGGAATCTGCTAAAATCCTATTTAAAGGAGCGAGAGCAAATAGTAAAGTTAGAGAACTTTACTTCACACCCATTTTCCCTTCCATGTGGAGTCCCGCAGGGATCCTCGTTAAGTCCCACCCCTTTTTAACATTTATGTCTCCCCACTGGCAAATTTGATCAGAAGTCATGGTTTCTCACTTACCTCCTACGTCAATGACACCCAGATTGTTGTCTCTATAGGAAAAAACGATACTGACAAAGGAAGTAGATTCCATGACTGCATGATGGAGGTCCATGATTGGATGAATAGCAACTGCCTTAAACTCAATGCAGATAAGACAGAGGTCTTACTTTTAGGACCACAAGAATCCTTCTGGAGTCCATCAGTATGGCCAGCAACTCTGGGCTCCATCCCTCCTCCAGTGGAAAAACCCCGAAACCTGGGAGTCATTATTGACCCTAAACTCAACTTTTCGGATCATGTGAACAAACTTACTTCCTCTGCGATTAATACCCTCAGAATTATTTAAAAAGTTATGCCTTTGATACCTGATAATCTGCAAAAAACATTAGTCACCTCTTTAATCATGTCTAAGATAGATTATTGTAATAGCTTGATGCTGACCACTCATAAGTATAATAATAATAAACTTCAGGTCCTACAAAATACTGCGGCCAGAATGCTGTTGAAAATCCCCAAATTCTGCTCAGTATCGAAAGAGCTAAATATTCTACACTGGCTCCCTATCAAGCAAAGAATTACCTTTAAGGCACTATGTCTAGCCTATAAGGCAGTTCATGGTCTTGGTCCGGTCTTCCTGAAGCAGAGTTTTAAACAGTATCAACCGCTCAGAAATCTTCGTTCAGCAAAGGCACAGTTACTAGTAGTGCCTAGATTCAAACAAGCAAGATGGGGAGGTAAAAGCATTGTGCGTGAAACTTCTAAAATATGGAACTTACTTCCTCTCTGTATAAAAACAGCGCCCAGCCTCCTTGCTTTTAGGAAAGTGGTAAAAACCTGGTTATTCAGGACTTAGTACATCTTTTACCCCTTCCTGATACTTGCATCAATATCTGCTATAGCGCTTAGACGCCTCAGGGCAATAATGCGCTTTATAAATTTAAATAACAAAACATAACTTTGAGACCCACTCATAGACTTATGCGCACAGTCTCATACCCACTTAGAGACTCTTACACCCACTCACAGACCCACCTGGAGAGTCATGTACCCACTCACAGACGCTCTCAGATACTATTTCATCCACTTACAGACTCACCCGGAGAGTCACGCACCCATGTAGAGACCCTCTCAGAGACTTACACACCCACTTGAAGATCCACTTGCACATGCACGTATGTACTAACAGACCCACTGAGACACTCACACACCCACTGACAGACCCACTGAGACACTCATACACCCACTCATAGATCCACCCAGACACTCATACACCCACTCACATACCCATACAGTCACTCACACCCTCTGTCACAGACCTGTCAGAGAGTTATGCACTCAGTCACTCACTCCTACGCTCAGAGACTCACACTCATAGACTCACTCAGATGTACACGTACTCACTCACTCACCCACTCAAAGACTTATGCATCCACTAACAGACCCACCAAGACACTTGCCCTCCCAGTCACAGACCCTCTCAGACACTCATACATATACCCATTTACTCACCCACTCAGAGACTTATGCTCTCACTCACAGACCCATTGAGACACTTGTACACCCACTCACCCATTCACTCAGACACTGATATACCCACTCACAGACCCACTCAGACATTCACACACCCATAGAGTCACTCACACACCCACTCACAGACTTATGCACCCAGTCACTCATACACTCAGAGAATCACGCACCCATTCACAGTAGCACTCAGAGACCCATGCGCCATTCACAGAACCACTGAGACACTCACATTCCCAGTAATAGACCCACTGAGAGACTTATGTACTCAGTCACAGACTCACTCAGACACTCAAGCACCCACTTACTCACCCACTGAGACATGCAATTAGACACTTATGTATCCACTCACAGATCCAGTCTGACAGTCATATACTTGCTTTCAAATGCACAAAAGCACCTCATGCACCTACTCACAGATTTACTGAGAGACTTATGCAACCAAATCACAGATCCACACTGATGCACCCAGTCATAGATGCACTTAGACAGTCACACAATTTGTTACAGAATCATTGATAAACTAATGCACCATCTCGCGGATCTACTGAAATACTTAAACAGTGAATGAAAGACTTATTGATACAGTGATGCATGCAGTCAAAGATTCAACTGAAAGAGTTAGACACTGTGTTATAGAGATATTAAGGGAGTTATACATGCTATTATAGAGTCTTTTAGATAGTAATATGTTTAGTGTGTTGGTTATAATCTATTTTGCATTTAAAAGTGGCTATTAAATGTCTGCTTTTGTTTTGTCATTTCACGACGTGTTTGCGGTGATCGCGGCTACCGATATCATTGCGACACTCGGAATCATCATGAAAACAGAAAATCGGTTTTAAAGATGGTTTTTATACAAACTCCCTAGACAAATATGATTTTAAACAGTGCACTAATAAACCTGTCTAAAATACTATAAAATGTGCCCATATATGTGTTTTACACTTTATAAAAAAAGGCGCGATCGTCGCGGTTACCGAAGTCATCGCAACTCCCGAAGTAATCGCGGATATGGAAAATAAGTTTAAAAGATTGTTTTTATACAAATTTCCTATAAAAATATGACTTGAAACAGTTCAGTAATAAACCCCTAATGTCTAAAATACAGTAAAATGTGTGTATATATGTGTTTTACAGCTCGTAAAAAAGGCGCAATCGTTGCGATTACCGAAGTCATTGCTACTCTCTGAGTAATCGCGAAGACGGAAAGTAGGGTTCAAACAGTTTCATTAAAAACTTACTAGAAAAATATGTGTTCAAACATGTTTTTAAGCAGTTATCTAGTTAGTAATGTGTGTATTGTAATACTTATAATGAATTTTTTAGGTTAAACTTTTTTATGTGGTGGTGGTTGTTGAATGTCTTCTTTTGTTTTGCGATTTCACGTTGTGATTGCGATGATAACATCTTCGCGGATTTCAAAAATTCTGAAAAAAAATGATTTAACATGGAAATTAACACAGTTTTTGGGCTCTAGGGTGGCTCTGACAAGAGCCTTTGTGTTGAGAGTATGTATAAGACAGCTACAGATAAGACTGTATGCAGAGTTTCAGTTTGCTTAGAAACATCCTTTTGCCTTCATCTGTAAAGTGAACTTCATCACTTCTATACACTCCATGCATGTCAAAACGCAGGTTGTTGTTGTAGATAGAGCCCATGGTATGGTCTCTGAGGAAAGCAGAAACAGTTTTATTAACATGTTTCCTGGCTTTGTCAATCTGTGGACAGAATTGATTTGACCACTTTCATTTCTGTCTTTGGCATATATTAGAGCACACAGAGAGAGTGGGAAGGAAAAGCGACATCAGTTCTGCAAAGGTATCCTTCATTAGGATTTCAATCCCTACCCCAGTCAATGTGCCTATGTCATTGCCACCACAGTGCACAATCATGAGGTGAGGAGCTTGACAATACAAAGCTAGCAACTGATGAAACTTTAACCCTCTCTGGCCAAACCAACTAATATCCACATTTGGCAAATCCAAGTCCCAGCCAATACCTCTCTTTTTTGTAGCCTCTTTAGCCCAATAGACAGAGCTGTGGCCCACAATCTAAATATTTTATAGGAAGGAGGAGTAGCACACAGTACAGGTCTGCAGCTCAATATGACAGTTGGTACTATGAAAGACAGCGAAAATGCATGTGTGCTGGTGGTTTGAAAAAAAAAAATATTTGATTGGGTGGAGGGAATTTGCAGGTTAAAAAATTAGGTAGCATTTGGAAATGATCAGATAACAGATGTTTGATTGGGTCTGGTAAATAAAAAAAAATTAAATAGAGAGTTGGATATGTTTTTCAGTATGTGCAGTAAACCACACCTGCTGTAGTTCATTTTTTAACTAGTATGACCCTTCTGGAATATGTTGTGAACTTGTGACCTACTGGTTCTAGTGGGTTTGCTATGGTGAATCTGCAGAGGGTGTATTGGGGAAGGGTGTTACAGAGACAGGTATTCATTTTTTGAAATTGGAGAAGTTTAGCTTCATTGTTTTATAAGGTAAGTAAGATTACCTAGTGAGGATTTCGCATAAAAGTGTAGTATAGTGCTAAAAACATAAAACTATACAGAAAAGTAGGTTTTCTGACTCCTGTTTTTTCTCAAATTCATTGCAATGATCGCAATTATGTTGCGATTATTGACACAAAAGCATCTATTTTGGGCTATCTCTAAAAAGGAGTGAAAGGGTTAACAGACAGTAACCATTCGTAAATGCAGTTACAACAATGAAATTTGAAAGGACTATTTTTATTCGCTGAATTTTGCAGTATCTGGCAATGCAAAGTTCAGAAGGTTGCCATTTATGGTTGCTTTGTATGAGAGTGGTATGTCATTCTTGTGCTAAGTTTTTACAAACCCTGAGAATATTGCATCTCTCTAATAAGAGAAAAAAAGCGTTTTACCAACAAACTCAATATTCTGGTATGTTAATTAAATTTCTTTGTAAGCAAAAAAAAGATTAATAAGGTAGATAATAATGTCATATTGTGATAAAAGATTTTGAAATATATATAAGTATTAAAAAGAAACAATGATATATAATTCAAATTGTAAGTGTTTTTATATATCTATTAATAGGTAACTAAGATATAGTTTGTCTCAGGTACAGACTAGGTATCTGTCAAGTTAGTTTAGAATGTGTTTCCATGGAGGTGTATGTTGCACTTGTATTCCCTTACTCTATTCTGTAAGTGGTAAAAGAAACGAGTTTACAGTAATGGTCAAACTTATATGTAATAATGTAGTATAAGATGCCAAAGTTTTATAGGTGTATATATGTCGTGCAGCTTATGATGGATGTTTTTATTTGAATTCTGGGAGTTGTGGTCATATTTGTTCCACTATAAAAGAAGATAAGAACACTCATATTTGAAAGAAGAAAGTATGCGCTGTAGCTGTTTTTGAATTATGAATCTCTCAAAGTTGATAGCTATGTGTTAGATACTCTTTACTGTAGGTGTTGGATAATTACAGGGTAGATTTTATGTGCATACATGGGGAGATATGTTCTTTAATTATATTGAGATATTTAATATAACACTGCTAGGCACTGTTATGTCAAGTACTATATAAAGTATAGCACCTTTGATGCCTGTGACGTACATGTTTCTAAATTATAGAGGTTCTATGCATGGATTAAGAGAAGCCCTTATATATATTCACTAAGATACAAAGTAGCTATATGTGTAGCAGTATCAAAGGCAGTTAGAGATATGTTTCAAATTCATAATATAGGTACTGAGGTATTTATTCAGTAATGTACATTGATATTTTTAGAGTTTTCAAAACAGATAATCAGATACTGGTACTTTTTCTAAAACATGTTATGGGACTGCTAGGTAGGCCATAGCACAAGGTGCTATGTGGCTAATATGTAAGATATGTCCTTTGAATATTTAAGTGAGCTATATCTTCTTATGAAGATTTATGTTCTGTAATGTACGTACACTATATCATCCACATTTTAATTTGACATACCTAAGTAGAAACCTATATATTATGTGTTGGATGTGGAGTAACCGACCTGCGTATGGAGTTTTACTGTTAGGGTTGTTTTCTTAATTAAAAAATTCTACACAAGGTGTAAACGGTTCTTTTAGAACATATGAGTCCATACTAAGGAAGGGTGTAGCTAGGCCATACTGTAGGGAGCAATATGCTTAAAACATAAGACATCTACTCTGAAGATTGACTGAGGTATATGCACTCCTAGAGACCCATGTGGCCAGTGACACATCCAGCCTACACCTAGACTTAAATCTGACATACCTGAGTAGAAAAGCAGACAGACACTGAAACACCCAGTTTGGCAGTTAGAGAAGCACATACACATTCACTCACACAAACAAGTACAGCTGATGTTTATCTTGTGCTAATGGAGGCAGTTCCACATACACGTAATTAAAGAGAGGCAGTAATTTTTTTTTTTTTTTTTTTTGTCCTCATCTCACCGAAACGTCTGCAGAGTAAAGCAAAAGAGACCACCATCCGACCTGGGCACCCGGTCTTCTGCTACTGCATAGGCTTCAGGCCTAGCCAGGCCAGCTTCTTTGTATGAAGCTTGGTGTAATCATTGGACCAAGGGGCATTAGACTAATCGCATTTCGCTACCCCATGATAATAGCAATGCCCAAATGTTAGAATTACTATCTTGGTCCAGACGGGCCATGCCAAATACAGCATTCAACCAGTTCTCATAGAGAGGAGGCCTAGAATCTTTCCAGAGTTTACAAATCTCCCTCCGAGCAATAAGAATCAGAAGGAGTAACAGGCCTTTTTGCGTTCCCGGCAACATATTGGTAAGGTCATTATCCAAGCCAAATATAACTAATGGAAGATTCAAATTCAGCTTAACTTTAAAAATTGCTTGTAAGGCACGTTCAACATTCTTCCAAAAACCATTTAAAATAGCACATTCAAAAAATATGTGAATATCATCCGCCGCGATGAGATCACACCTTGGGCACATCGGGGAGGAAGAAGGAGCAAATTTTGCTATTTTCATGGGGGTATAATAAAGCCTGTTTATAACATAAAAATGGTTCTTTTTAAGAGATGCTGGCTTAACGTACTTATAAAGTATCTGTAATGAAAGACCAAACAGATCAACAGCAATATCGTCCAGGGCTGACTTATTCCAGACATGATAATGTGGAGGAAGATCTGCAACATCTGTGTCTACTAGGTTTCTATACCAATACCCGACCTCCTTCTTGATGGGTTTTGGATTTTGAAGACGAAGCTCAATTTCCCAGTTTCCCACTATATTTACTTATTCCGCTATATACCAGGAGGACAATTGTAGGTATTTAAATTTTGAAAAAGAACTTCCTATTTTGGATCTTAAAACCTCCCAAGGGTGTACTCCATCTGATGAGATAAGATCGGACCAGATCGCTATACCAGCTTTTTTAATAGGCAGCGCAAGACTGTCTTCCAACCATGTGGGTAACCCTGGGGAGTCCCAGATGGGAGCAAAGTCCGAATAATAACCAATCCCCAGTTTCTTTCTAATCTCATACCAGACCTTAAGAGCTGTTTTTATGACTTTTAGGCGAACCTTTTTAAAAAACCTTGGAGCCCCGAACTTATATAGAAAGCCCAGTCCACCCCCTTCCAACGTAGCCATCTCACCCAAGATCTTCCCCCAGTTAGTGTCAGAAGTAATAATGAGCAATGAACGTATATTTTTAAACTGGAAAGCATAAGAATACCAAAGCAAATCCGGGAGGGCTAAACCTCCCTTCAAAAGCTTGCGTCTTAGCTTCTTCCAGGATATCCTGGCATTTTTATTAGACCATATAAAACTTCCTATCTTGCCTTGTATTTTACTTATAGTCTTACTAGGAAAATCAAGGGGAATAGTACTAAACAAGTATGTTAGTTTTGGCAAGATGACCATCTTTATAAGGTTGACCCGGCCATAAATGGTCAGAGGCAAATTCTGCCATCTCGCTAAAAGGTGGTCGATTTCTTTAGAGACCTTCTTCAAATTAATCTGAGGGATAGCTTCAAGATCCCTAACTATAGTGATCCCGAGGTATCTAAATTCCTTACTCATTCTCCCAACCCAATTGTTGACGCCCCAGCACATTACCTCCGTCTTGGAAGGATTAACCAGATACCCTGAGTACTGACCAAATTCCTTCAAGAGAGATTCAACCCTTGGAAGTACCTCTATTGGATTGTTAGTATATATCAACAAGTCGTCCACATATAGAGCTAACTTACTACTATAGTTATGGGCTGGAAATGGAGTGATTGAGTCTTCCAATCTAATAGCTTGAGCGAGGGGTTCGATGTAGATATCAAATAGTAAGGGCGAAATAGGACAGCCCTGCCTAGTTCCCCTCGTTATATTAAAGCTTGATGTTAAGAAACCATTCAGCAAGATAGCTGCAGAGGCACCCTCATAGCATCTAATCAGAGTCTGTATAAAAGTTGAACCAAATCCCATTATCTTGAGGGTTTCCCAAAGAAAAGCCCAACAGACCCGGTCAAATGCCTTAGCTGCATCATATGCTGCCACCGCTAAAGGCTCTGATCGCACTACTGCAAGGTCAATGCTACCGATCAACTGCAGCGTGTGATCTTGTATAAACCTCCCAGGAATAAAACCCTTTTGGTCCACATTAACCAGCTGCGGAGCTAACTTGACCAATCTCCCCGCCAAGATACTCATAAAGAGCTTATAATCAGCATTTAGCAGGGAGATTGGTCTGTACGAATCTGATTTAAGGGGATCCTTCCCTGGCTTCAAGATAAGCACGATCGTAGCACCCTTCCAAGAACTAGGGACTTTACCTTCTGAGCTGTAAACATAATTAAATAACTCACAAAGTCTAGATAACAACTCATCCTGAAAGACTTTATAAATCTCCCCTGGAAGGGCGTCGGTCCCCGCAGCCTTATTGTTCTTAATCTTACCTATATAGAGTTTTATCTCAATCTCAGTGATGGGAGCATCCAATGCAGTTCGGCCATCCTCTGACAGCACCGATAAGGCCTTACTTGAAAGCCAATTTTGAATGCTCCCAGGACTAGGAGTTATCTCTTCTCTATATAAATCAGAGAACATAGCAAGGAGGCATTTTTGCATATCCTCTTGTTTACAAGAAGTTACCCCACTCTCATCTATGACCAGTTCACTTATATTGTTCTTAACGCGATCCCTCCTCACCTTCCAAGCCAAAAGGGCGCCCGCCTTTTCCCCATACTCATAATTTTGCATGTTACAGACTGACCATTGAGCCTTGATCTTTTGGTCCAACCTCCCCTATATTCCTGACGCAAAGATTCAAGATCTTTAAGGACTTGCATCAACTTTATCTGAGGACAATTCAATCTTTCTCCTTCCAACCTGGAGATTTCCCTTGCCAGATTCTGAAATTCTAAAACCTCTTCCCTATTCTTAGAGCAAATCAGACTATGCGACTGTCCACGAAAATGCGCTTTAAATGCGTCCCAGACATAGTCTAATGATGTCGAACCCATATTTATTGCAAAATAGTCTATTATAGAAGCTTTAAGGGCCCTAATTATTTTGGTGTTAGACAACATTGCCCTTTTGAATGTCCATCTTGGGTTTAGACTTTGCTGTTTTCCTGCATATAGAAAAGAAATGGGAGCATGGTCCGAAAGAATACTTGGTAAAATAGAGATATCGATCAGATTCTCTAAACCAAGCCTATCAGTAAGAATGTAGTCAATTCTAGAGGCATGACCACATTTCTTACTATAGAAGGTGAAGCCAGAAGCTGCACCCTTTTTGCCCTCCATACATCAACGAGCCCAAGATCGTGAATCATATCTATCATTGCCCGACGAATACGAGGGGCACCTACATAGTTACTGTGGTTAGATCTATCCTGTAAAGGATTAAGAAGGACATTGAAGTCACCTCCGATTATGATTGGAGTTGTGATTCCTATCAATTTAGCCTGTATTTTATAAATAAATGCTGGGTCGTCAACATTAGGGCCATAGAATGAAACTACAGTCAACTCGATCCCCCCAACATCCAACTGGGCTAGTAGCCATCTCCCAGAACGATCTGACAAAACTGATTTAATGATGCCTCTAGCACCTGACCTGATTAGTATCGCTACCCCCTTATTATGGACTGTTTGATCAGATGTACAAAATTTCTCTACCCACGGATATTTTCTAAACAAAACCCTACTTTCCAAGTAGCTCAGGTGTGTCTCTTGTAGGAGACAGACCTGTGCAGACGATTGTTCCAGAAACTTCATAACTAATCTCTGCCTACGTGGACATCTGAGCGAATTGATGTTCCACGAGATAAATTTAATATTTGAACCCATTAGGGCTTACAGTATCTATCTACTGACATGGCTCTATTCAACCATTCTAAAAATGGCATGAATCTTAAGACATAGATGAGATTGAGGATATTTTTAATATTTTTTCCCACTGCAGCCCCACCCGTGCTCCCCCACCCCCACCCTCCCCCAAGTGCCCCCTTTAACCCCTCAATACCCTGGGGAACCCACCCTACTCCTCTGGGCATAAGCCCTATGACGAAGATCCCTAGGCGTGATTATTTCAAAAAAGGAAACCCTTCAATTTAATAGAAGACCGATCTCTCCAAGAGAGCACAGTGGGGGAAGCATATATTTCCACCCCTTTCTAATTATACCCCACTCCCATTCCTTATTCTATCTATTAAGGCGTCTACCTCCTCAATTTGGCGAAGATTATGCATGTGGTTATTCCACATGATCCGGAGGGATGCGGGGAACCTCAGTTGTGTCTTGGCCCCCAGGGAGTTTAAAATAGTCATTCTTTTGCCTAACTCCCACTGTTTTGTCGCTGTAATATGGGAGACGTCCGATCTAATAGAAAAGGAAAATGGGCTAGAAAAGGACTCGCTCTTTATCTGGCCTGCTTTCAAAGCCAGCGATAGAATTTTCTCCTTTACAGAGTATGTGAGGAAATTAACTAAAATTTTCCTAGGCTTTTGTTTTTCCATGTTCCTCCTGTGAGGATCTCGGTGCACTCGCTGAATGTCTGAGTCCAAATCCAATTCCGGTAAATCTTTAAGGATTGTCGCCTTTAAAAGTGAGATCAACATTTTTTTGATGTCCCCCCCCTCCAGATCTTCCGGGACATTTAATATTTTCAGATTGTTTCTTCTCAAATGATTTTCAAGACGCTCTATATCATCTTTCAGATCCCTATTTTGATGGGCTAGTTTATCCAACTCGACTGAGGAAGAAAGTAAAGTTTCCTTGATTTTAGGAATTTCAGACTCCAAAACATCCGTTCTCTGGGAGACCTCTTCAATTTTTGTGCCAACACCTCACATGAGGCTTGGATTGCAGCTTGATTAGACTCTGAGATGGAAAACCTTTTCCCTATATCCTCCTTTAAGCTTAGTAAAATGTCAGCCAACGATCCAGACGAAGATGTATTAGGTGATAGATCTGTTGCTGAGTCAGACGGTCTAACTGACAAAGCTACCGAAGATGGTTCAGGCATAACCCTTCTCTCCACCATTAGTGAGGGGCCTAGGACGGGATCCTGGTTGTCCAGAGCTGAGAATCTATTCGAGATCTCAACAGACGAATGGATAACCACTTGCTGGCCCATCGATTCATATACTCCACTCGTCTCCCCTAAAGTAGACATAACAGGGGGCTGAGAATCCATCTTAGAAGGTGGAGGAGGGGGACCCGCGTGAATACCATTGAAAGCCATAGTAATTTTTTTATTCTGTCCCTTTTCCGGTATAGTAGATAATACCTTGTAGTATGTTTTCAAAGACGGAGTTATTCTGAGCTTAGAGGACAAGACTTTCTTAGCTTATCCTCTCCCTCTACCACACTGGGGGGAGGTACTCTCCGCGATGACTCTCACTTTTCCCTGTTTCACAGTGGCCCTAATATCTGTTACCGGGGGAGAAACTGAGATAGATTCAACCAGATTAGGAGCCCTGTTTCGCAAAGTATAGCGACAAATATCTGTCTTGGCTGTTTGGTTAGTAGTGGGTAAAGTGCTGAAGGCGCTACAGGGGCCCTACTCCCACCGTTCGCCATACAGTACCAGGAACCCCCTCATAAAGCAGCAGTCCGAACCACCTGGTTTGCGCACCTCTGTGCTACAGGTACCTTACTATAAGGGTTTAAGGGCAACCTAACCAACAGAAAAGCCTTCGTGGGGGATTTAAGAATGGAGCTTCTTCCTTGGATTCGGAAACATTAACTGTCTTTTTTTTAAAGGTTCCTGGATCACGTTAACCTCGTTACCCCCAAGACTAGACTTGACGCCCAAGAAGTCTGTTAAATCCTGAATAGAATATCTCAGAGTCTTACCTCCACCTTCACCTTTCCCTTCACCTTCTCCCGAGCTGGCACGGGACTGGAAAGGAAAGAGCAAACACACTCTCACCGCGCACTCATTCCGCGAGACGCCTCCTCGCATCTGCACTCCGAGGCTCCCGGATAGATGCCCGAATGTGCTGACTCTGCCGTAGGAAACCCGGAGCTGCAAGCCCGGAGTCTGCTGCCTCGAATCACACACTGCACCAATGAGCCGCAACGACGAGGGCTCCAGGATCGCCTCGCCCCGACCCCCAGGCACCATCCAGCATAGAGAGCAGGTCGCCCAAAAAGAAAGAAAAGGGCGTGAGTACGTGCCTCTTGGAGAGACCGGTCAATGCACGCCGAGGAACTCCGCCGCGACCGTTTAGCTTCCGGCCGCCATGTTCCCCTACTTCCCCGAGGCAGTGATTTACTAACAAGTTTACATACACATTGAATCACACCTTTAGATAGGAATGGAAACACTCATTCAGATATCTCCTAAACAGCTGACACTTTCATTTTGCAATGCAGAAACTAGCCCTTGGATTATGTCTCAGGCCTGATATACTTGAGCTTGGGCATGTAGTTTTACTACTAGGGCTGTCTTATAACTTAAAACTGCAACACAAGTTGTAGACTGTTCTTGTACCACAAATAACTGAACAATGACGTAGGCCAGAGCGCAAGGAGCTATATGCTTAAAAAATAAAAGATGCACTCTGACGTTTCTGTGAGCTGTATGCACTTCTAGAGACCTATGTGCCCTATTATACATCCATTCTACACCCAGACTTAAATCTGACATACCGAAGTAGAAAAACAGACAGACACTAAAACACCCAGTGAGGTAGTTAGAGAAGCACGTAAACATTAACTCACATATACAGGCACAACTGATATGTATCATGTGCTAACCGAGCCAGTTTCACACACACTTAAATAACCAAACACTCACTAATACACCCAGGAGGCAATGTATACAGGCCCTTACAGATATTTTTAGAGAACCATATATCAGATAAAGAGAGACAGTGATTTAGTAACAAATTTACATACACATGGAATCACAGCTCTTGATAGGAACTGAAACACTCATTCAGATATCTACTAAACAACGGACTCTTCCAAGTTTACCATGTAGAGAAGTAGCCCTTGGATAATGTCTTAGGCCTGCTATGGAGAGGTGTGGTGCAGCGGCCAGGGCAGCTGACTTCGGAGCACAGGGTTCACAGTTCGATCCCCGGCTCCGGCGGCAGCTCAGCTCAGCACCATGTGACTCTGGGCAATAGCTCACTTAATTTCCACTCCAGCCCCCAGCGCCTTGAGACCCGTAAGGGTGAGTAGCTGCGCTATATAAAAACGGACTTACATATATATACTTGAGCCTGTGCCTGCAGTTTTACAGCTAGGGTGACCTTCACATTTAAAAGTCCTAGTGAAGGCATAAACTTCTCTTTTACCATAAATAACTCACCACTGAGATAGGCTGCAGCTACAAAATATTGCAGGGTGTGATATGCTTAAAAAGTTACCCATATACTCTGACCTTTTAGTGAGCTACATGCAGTCCTAGAGACCCATGTGCCCAATTATATATCCACCCTGCTAGCGACACAGACTGTGACAGAAGCACGTAAACATTCACTCGCTCAGACAGGCACAACTGTTATGTATATAGCGCTGATGGAGGTAGTTGCATATACACTTAAATAACCCAGAACTAGCCCTTACATCATATCTCTGGCTTGGTAAACTTGAGCCTGTGCATGCACTTTTATGGCTAGGCCAACATTTACATGTAAAAGTCCTAGGGAAGACGTAAAGTGGTTTTGTACCATGTATAGGTCACCACTGACATAGGCTACAGCTACGTCATAGGGTAGGGTGGTATATGCATAAAATGTAGCACATGTACTGTGAAGTTTAGTGAGGTATATGCACTTCTATAGACTTCTGTGTCCAATTATATTTCCACCCTGCTACCCAGACTTCAATCTGAGATACCTAAGTAGAAAAGCATAGAGACACTAAAATACTCAGTGAGGTAGTTAGAGAACCACCTAAATACTCACTCACACAGATTGGCCGAACTGATATGTAATTAGTGATGATGAACACAGCTGTACATATATTTGAAAAAATGAATACTCAGTAACACACACAGGAGGTAATCCATGCAGCCCTTTAAAGACACATTTAGAGAATCATAAATGCCACAAAGAGAGACAGTGATTTAGCAATAGACTTATATACACATGCAACCAGAGTCCCAAACAGGAACTGACACACTCATTCAAATATCTAGTAAAGAACTGACACTTTCAAATCTACCTTGCAGAGAAAGTGGCCTTGCATCATGTCTGAGGCCTGGTACACTGGAGCATGTATATGCACTTTTCTTGCTATGCCAATCTTCCCATTGAAAAGTCCTGCAAAAGGTATAAAGTAGTCTTTTACCACATATAACTCTCCGGAGAGATAGGCTGCAGATAGGCCATAAGGCAAGTTGGTATGTGCTTGCAATGTATAAAATGTACTGCAAAGTGTAAGTGAGCTATATATACTCCTAGAGGCCCATGTGCCCAACTATTCATCCACCTTGCGTCCCAGACTTCAATCTGACATACGTAAGTAGAAAAGCAGACAGACATTAAAAAACACCCAGTGAGATAGTAATAGAAGCACCTGAACATTCACTCACACAGACAGGCATAACTGATATGTATCTAGCTGTGATGTAGGCAGTTGTACACACACAGTTAAATTACCCAATAGTCGCTAACACACCCAGGAGGCAATTCATGCAGCCCCTTACAGACACATTTAGAGAAGCATACATATCACAAAGAGAGGCAGTTATTTACTAACAAATTTACGTAGATATGCAATCACAGATCCAGATAGGAATTGAGACACTCATTCAGGTATCTGCTAAAGAACTGACAGTTTGAAGTCTACCATGCAGAAAGGTAGCCCTTGTATTATGTCTCGGGCCTGGTAGACTTGAGCATATGCATGTAGTTTTATTGCTAGGGTGATCTTGTCACTTAAAACTCCTACACAAGGTGTAAACTGCTCCTGTAGCACATATAACTGAGAACTAAGACAGGCTGATGCTAGAGCATAGTTCAGTGAGCTATGTGCTTAAAATGTAAAACTTGTTCTGTGAAGTTTCTGTTAGCTATCTGGACTCCAAGAGTTCCAGGTGCCGAATTATTAATCCACTTTGACAATCAGACTTCAATTTGACATACCTAAGTACCAAAGCAGACAGACATTAAAACACCCAGGGGCATATCAGCAAGGGACGGCGATAATTATCACAAAGCGCGCTTAGCGCTAGGATAATTATCGCCGTCTATCTCTGGAATTTATCGCCCTGGTAGCGCGTTATTAACAACGCGTTACTCCAGGGCGATAAGAATTCCAGCGATAGCGGTGAAATCGCCGTTTTGCAGGGAACATCGCTGGTTTTCCAGCGATGTTCCCTGCAAAACGGCGATAACCTTGCTGATACGACCCTGTGGTCGTATCAGCAGAATCCATCTCCCATGAAAAGTATGCTTAAGTCAGGAATTTAACAGACGTTAAATTCCTGAGTTAAAGCTGAGGTAGCGCGATTTTTTTATCGCTGCACCTCCTTGTTAATATCGCAAAGCTGCCTTCGCGATATTAACATGTGTTGTTTTCACAGCCACGCCTTCTTTGCATCTCATTAGCGATGCAAGGCGAGGCTGTGAAAAAACGGGCTCTGCATCCAGGAAACACGCGCTAGCGTGTTCTTGATGATATTGCGATATAATTATCGCCGCTTTTCGCCCAAAAACGGATGCTAAAGCGGCGATAATTATATCGCCAGCCCTTGATAATATGCCCCCCAGTGAGATAGTAATAGAAGCACCTAAATATTCACTCACAAAGAGAGGCAGAACTCATCTGTGTGCAGCGCTAATGGAGGCAGTTGCACACACACTTAAATAACCCAATACTCACTGATACATCCAGGAGGCAAACCATTTAGCCTCTTACAGAGACAGGGAACCATTGATGTCAAACGGTGAGGCAGCCGTTGTAGGAAAGTAGGATCTGCTTTTTATGGTTACCACCACTTTTTGCAAATGTAATACTGTTTTTGAATAGTCTGACTGGGATCCTGCTAATCAGGACCCGAGTCTATCTGCTTTCTCCCTAAACTGTTATGTCATGTACTTAGGTACACTCCAGATTGGATACTGGGGTACCCTTGTCAGTCCCTAGTATATGTTACCCATGTACCCAGGGCATACGTACCGCAGAGGCCTCCCATGGGCTGAAGCATGTATTATGCCACCCATGAGAGGCCATGCAAAATGGAACTACAGACCTGCCATTGCAGCCTGTGTAAGATGGTGCATGCAGCCCTTACTTAAGATATAGGTTTACTATATCTAAGGGTCACTGCACTTAAAACCTATCAGTCACCCCTATAGCATGCCTTTACAATCCTGAAGGCAGGGTGCTTGGTTCTAAGTGAGAGGGTGCCACTGTATGAGCAGAACACCCCTGCAGCCTACGGAGTCCATTCTCCCGGGTTGTCAGTGATACAGCCATTTGCGACATATAGAGGGGCATTATGCGACCGCGTGATGACCAACTCTAAAACGGCTGAAACAAACCCTATCGTGTTTGGTGTGGGAGGTATGATTCCACCCCTCAGAAGCGAGCTTCGTTGGGTCCCTGGTGTTCCCGGTACCGGCCTTCTAGTCCCGGACAGCACAAAATGGTTGCTGCTGACCAGAGACACATTTCTGCCCTCCTGCTCCTGAGCCAAGCTCGAGCAGGGAAAGGCAGAACAATAGGCATCTGGTCATAGGGAGGTGTGACCAACTCCCAGACAGGATTTAGTGTATTAGGGCTGGGTGGGTGCGCTTGCCAATGACCAAAAGTCTGCTTGAGGGGCACATTTGGTATCCCTGTGCATAGTCCAGTTCAACCCAGTCCTGGGAGCCATTGGCTCCTGCTCTGGCACGAAACTGGACAAAGGACATTGGAGTAACCTCCCTACTGTCCAGACCCTGCCCTGGGAGGGTCCCCTGAATCTTGCCAACCTTCTCCCGTAGGCACTGAAGGGCTTACCTGCCTGTAGGACATTAGATTAATCGTGGACAAGATTCTAAACAAGAAACCACTGCACTTCGACCGCTGGACACTCTGGACTTTGCTGGACTTTGTTTGGACCTGACTTTGTCTCCCTCTCAGTCTGCTGCATCATCTGTGCATGTACACCATTGAGGATCCGCGCAGGACCTGTGGGACATCAAAGACAACCAAAGATAATCTCCCTTGGAGTGAAGGAGTTACTCCCCTGCATTCACAGGCACCTCAACACTGCTGACTGGTCATCTGATCCCAAGCTCCTACGGACTCTGAAGGGTCCAGCAACACAGGAGGTGGGTTTCTACATCCCTCGGGCCTGAGCTGCCCTCTCACCAAGTTTGAGATTAGAATCCCTCGTGGGGGCTGCAATACCCAAACCCCTGTGCACCGTGTACTTTTGCAAGTGCATATGCTTGTTAGCATTTTTTGAGCAAGTGCATTGGGCTCCGAGTAGCCCCAACCACTGGCACCATTTCCTACCAAGAACTTTGACTTCCTCGCACTGAGTGCTGTTGTTTGGTGAAATCGCTTGAGGTCCTCTAATGACTCCTATGCCTCCGGCCTGTGGGTCCATTTGAGGGTCAACTTTACTTTTCTTGGGCTCCCCTGGTTGCTCCAGGCCTGCCCTGACTCTCCTTGCTGTGGTGAGTTTCCTGGATCTTGCTGGTCCGAACCGTACACTATCTTGACTTTCTGCTTGGGTTGCTGTTGCCAAGGCTTGTTGGTACTCCCGCCAGACACCGACCCCTCAGCACTCGAAATCTTTCATGGGACAGCTTGCATCTGGCTCCTGGTCATCCTCAACATTGCCTGGTCCCCGCAGCTGCAGAGTCAAGAGCACCGTCAACTAATCTGAAGCACCCAACATCGGTGGGCATTCGTCTACCGAGCCCCTGGTCATTCCTAAGTGACCCAGACTCTGTCCCCTCTGCTTTCAGGCACTCTTAATCAAGGATCCATGTTTGGATTCCACCGGACATTCTTCTTCCTTCCAGCAACGGCACTTTCTCGAAGTCCTCCCTTAGGTTTGAAGGCGGTTTCCGATGCCACTTCTTCCCTATGCACCCGGCTTCCCTGGGATAGGTAACTTGGGTACTTCGGTATCCTCGGGTGGGGTGGCTCTCCAACCTTCTGTCTTCCACAGTGTTTCTTCGAATTCCACTGGGAAGGGTCCTTAATCTCTAAAACTTCAACCGCGACTTTCCCATAGAGTTTTACGGAGCACGCGCTTGTGTTCCCACACTGCACCCGTCCTCCGTGGGGTCCCTACTTACTCACCTTGGGTGGTTCCTTGGGGTCCCAGCGATTTTACGTCCTCTCGACATCATCCTGACTCGAGTCGTGGTTCTTATGCCACTATTTTAGTATATGGTTTGCTCCCCCCCCCTGGGGCCCACTGTGTATTAGTGCTATTTACTGTCATTTCTGTGCTTAAGTATTGTGTGCTTTGGAATTATCTCTGTTTAGGAGATACTGTGTCGTACTAAGTAGTGTTATATTAATAAATTCATATTTTTATAACTACTGTGTGGTTCTCCTTTCATTTAACTAATACTATAAGAATGCATTCTGGTAAAACAAGCTGCTTTACATTCCTTCAAGTCTAAGCCTAAAGGCTGCTCTCCACAGCTACCACTTGGATAGCTTTCTAAGGTTATCTTAGACCTCTTAAATCACCATAAGAGTTGTTTGGACTGGTGCAAGGTGCCCACTTTAACTAGTGGACATCATATACCAGGCCAACTTCTCACATTGGTGTGCAGCGGTTGGGATTCAAGCCTGCATTGTTTTACCAGATACATTTTTGTATTGATTAACTGAAAAACCACTAGTACTAGGTACATATAATACTAGCTTAGAATAAGTAAGTTCTACTGAATTTAGGGTTGGGTAAGTCAAGGGTCTAGCACACCCTTTCTCCAACCTCTGAGAGTTTAGTTCCCACTAGGTTAGGTAGGTGCAACACCTCATGTCTGCTAAAGGAGATGCCATTGGCTCTCTGCCTTCTAGATACAATGAGCTTTCATTCCAGGAATTGAAAGCCCTGCGTGCCTCTAGAAAGTTGAAGACACGGAGAAGTGCAAACACTCAACGCCTGGTAGAGTTGTTACTTCTAGATGACTTAAGGAAAACCCCTGGGTCAGATGAACAGGAGAGAGTCGGTGGGACAGGGAATGAAGATAGGTCAGGAGGTGACACCTTCTATGACCAAGACTCTAACCCTGACCAGGGGGACCATGATGGCTCCCTCCAGGATAACTCAGATCTTCAAGAGGGTAATGGAGAAGGCCATGAAGGCCCCCTCTTCACCCCTCCTAGAAGAGTGCAGAGTTTACCAAGGAGATTTAGATCTCCCTCTGCAGAGTCTAATCACTCAGGGCAGTCTTTAGGGACCTCTGTATCTAGCAAGAGGGGCAACTTCTTGAACTTGAGAAAGCTAGGCTTAGGCTCAGGCAAGAGCAGTTGGCCCTTGATAAAGAGTCGCTAGAAGTCCGGAGAGCTAGAAAAAAGTTGGGACTAGAGTCCCATGGTGGCAGCAACAGTGTCCCTAGAGTTAAGGAACATTCCTTTGATAATAGGAACCTGAGCAATATTGTCCCTCCCTACCATGTTGGGGATGACATCCACAAATGGATAACTGCTTTAGAGAGGGCCTGTAAAGTTCAGAGGGTCTCTCAAGAGCAGTGGGCAGCTATCTTGTGGCTCTCCTTTGCTGACAAATGTAGAGATAAGCTCCTCACTGTTAGAGAAGAGGATGATGACAATTACTCAATCTTGAAGAGTGCTCTCATTGATGTGTTTGGCTTAACCACTGAACGGTATAGGATTAAGTTCAGAGACACCCAGAAGGCACAGAATCAGGATTGGGTAGACTTTGTGGATAGTGCCATTAAGGCTCCGGGATGCTGGTTGCTTAGCAGCAAAGTGAATGATTTCAAGGGATTATACAATTTGATTATGAGGGAGCAGATCCTTAATAATTGCCAAAATCAGATATTGCATCAATACCTGGTTGCCTCTGATCTGACTTCTCCCCAAAAATTGGGAAGAAGGTAGATAAGTGGGTCAGAACCAGGGTGAAGCAGGAAAACCAGAACAATGGTGGAGACTAAAAGATGCAATATTCTAAAACTCCAGATAAGGGTGGGGACAAGGGTAAAGATCAAAAACAGTCTTCATCAGGTCCCCAAATATCTGCATCTGGGGGGAGTCACAATCCAACAAAGGTAAAGGCAAAAAGAAACCTTGGTGTTACTTTTGTAAGGTAAAGACCCATTGGACAAAGGATGTTGATTGTCCAAAAGCCAAGGAAAATCCTCCTACTACCACTGCCCCTAAGGCAACTGCGCCCCCTAGCACAAGTACAAGTGGTGGTACAGGGAACATGGGATTAGTAGGGTTAACCTTGGGCTCTGAGATGGGTTCTGGCCTAGTCAGAACTCCAGCTCAGGCTGTGCTTGTCTGTGATGGTGGAATGGATATTTCCACCCTATTTGTCCGTCCCAGTAATCTGGGCAAATACAGACAGCAGCCTTTAATAAATAGTGAGGAGGCCATGGCATACAGGGACACAGGTGCAAGTGTCACTATGGTGACAGAGGATCTTGTGGCCCCTGACCAAATCATACTTGGAACAATGTACCAAGTGACCAATGCAAACAATGTCAGGACTGACCATTCCTTGGCAGTTGTTAATTTCAGCTGGGAAGGGGTAACTGGACATAAGAATGTTGTGGTTAGCTCAGATCTACCAGTAGAATGTTTGTTGGGCAATGATTTGGAGACTTCAGCCTGGGCTGAAGTGTAATTTAGGACTCAGGCAACAATGCTGGGCATCTCTGCAGATGTGTTTGCTGTGACCAGGTCACAGGCCAAACTGACTAACACTGAACAGGCCCTGGATCCTGGAACAATGGATCAGGGGCCTTCCAAGAGAAGGAGCAGGAGGGGTAAGGCTGTGTCTTCCCCCCAAACTCAGAGTGAGGATCAGTCTCTTGAGGGAGATGATCCCAGTCCCTGTGAAAGAACTGTCTCAGATGAACTTAAACCTGATCAGGTTGAGTTCTTGGGGACAGGGGGCCTTCCCAGGCAGCCTTAAGTTTGGAGCAGCAAACCTGCCCCTCTCTTGAACCCCTCAGACAGCAAGCTGCTGCTGAGGCTGCTGGGAGTGTCAGTGGATCCCACAGGATCTATTGGGATGAGGGACTCCTTTACTCAGAGGGTAGAGACCCCAAACCTGGTGCCACCAGGAGGTTTGTCATACCTAGGACGTTTAGGGGCTTCCTACTCAACTTGGCACATGACATTCTCTTAGCAGGACACCTAGGCCAAACTAAGACTTGGGACAGGCTTGTCCCTCACTTGCACTGGCCTCACATGTCTGAGGACACCAAGGAGTTTTGTCGCTCCTGTACCACCTATCAAGCCAGTGGTAAGTCAGGTGGTACCACAAAGACCCCCCTCATACCACTACCAGTGGTGGGGGTTCCCTTTGAGAGGGTTGGGATTGAATATCCCATTCATTGATTTGTTCGCCTTAAGTTGGCAAGGTATGCCCAGACGTGGGTCCCTTGCTCACTTTGCCACTGGATTCAAGCTAGCCTGGCTGATGAGAGGTGTTATCCCGAAACTGGTCCCAGGATGCTTGTTTCCGGTCCAGGGAAGACCTGGCTTGGCAGTTTGGTCTGGATTGTTCCCATGAGGCACAGGGTCAAGACTCATTTGCATATGGCTGAGTCTGAACTGGGGTGGTGAAGTGAGCTAAAGAGTGATGATGGATTCAACCCAGATCTGTGACTGGGGGTGAGTGTCTGAAAAGTTTCAGCACTCCGTCCATCATCTCTTTGTGTTTGCTTTGTTCGCCCTAAGTTGGCAGGGTATGCCCAGACGTGGGTCCTTTGCTCACTTTGCCACTGTATTCAAGCTAGCCTGGCTGATGATGGGTGTTATCACGAAACCCATCCCAGGATGCTTGTTTCCGGTCCAGGGAAGACCTGGCTTGGCAGTTCGGTCTGGACTGTTCCCATGAGGCACAGGGTCAAGACTGATTTGCATATGGCTGGGTCTGAACTGGGGTGGTGAAGTGAGCTAAAGAATGAAGATAGATTAAACCCTGATCTGTGACTGGGGGTGAGTGTCTGAAAAGTTTCAGCACTCCGTCCATCATCTCTTTGTGTTTGCATTGATATCATTGGTCCCATGAACCATCCAACAGCATCTGGACACAGTTACATACTGGTGGTAGTGGACCATGCCGCTAGGTATCCAGAAGCAATACCCCTTAGGACCACCACTGCACCTTTGGTGGCCAGGGCCCTCCTGGGAATCCTTTCCAGAGTGGGTTTCCCTAAGGAGGTCTTAACTGACAGAGGTACAAACTTCATGTCAAGTTATATAACTGCAATGTGGAAGGAGTGTGGAGTGAACTACAAGTTCACCACACCCTATCACCCACAATGCAATGGGTTAGTTCAAGGGTTCAACAAAACACTCAAGGGCATGATTATAGGCCTCCCAGAAAAGCTTAGGCGAAAATGGGATGTTCTGTTCCCTGCCTTCTCTTTGCCTACAGAGAGGTCCGCAGAAGGGGGTTGGCTACAGCCCTTTTGAACTTCTGTTTGGGATCCAGTTAGGGGTCCCCTGTGTCTGGTCAAGGAGGGATGGGAGTTACCTCTTGTAAGAAAGTAGGATTTGCTTCTTATGGTTACCCCCACTTTTTGCTTGATGCTTCACTGTTTTTGACTAGTCTGACTGCTAATCAGGACCCCAGTCTATCTGCTTTCTCCCTAAACTGTTATTCCATGTTCTTAGGTACACTCCAGATTGGATACTGGGGTACCCTTGTCAGTCCCTAGTATATGGTACCCATGTACCCAGGGCATAGGTACCCCAGAGGCGTCCCATGGGCTGAAGCATGTATTATGCCACCCATGAGAGGCCATGCAAAATGGAACTCCAGGACTGCTACAGCAGCCTTCTTAAGATGGTGCTTGCACCACTTACTTTAGATATAGGTTCACTATATGTATAGGTTACTACACTTAAAACTTATAAGTCACCCCTATAGCAGGCCTTAACAATCCTGAAGGCAGGGTGCGGGGTTTTTAGTGAGAGGGTGTCCCTGCATGAGCAGAGCCCCTCTGCAGCCTTTGGAGACCATTCTCCCGGGTTGTCTGTGACTCAGCCGGACATATAGGTAGAGGTGCATTATAACCTCGTGGTAAATGCTATCTCGAAAACGGCTGCATAGAAACATATTGTGTTTGGTATCAAACACCTTGGAATCATACCTCATATGATTCTGCCCTTCAGAAGCAAGCTTTGTGGGGTCACTGGTCTATCCGGTGCCAGCCTTCTCGACTCGGTCAGCACAAAATGGATGCTGCCGACCAGAGACACACTTCTGCCCTCCTGCTGCTGAGCCAAGCTCGAGCAGGGGAAGGCAGCACAATAGGCATCCTGTCACAGGGAGGTGTGACCACCTCCCAGACAGGATCTAGTGTATTGGGGCTGGGTGGGTGCACTCTGAGAGTGCCTGAAAGTCTGCACCCGGGGCACATTTGGTGTCCCTGTGCATAGTCCAGCTCAAACCAGTTCTGGGAGCCATTGGCTCCAGCTCGGGTGCAAAACAGGACAAAGGACATATGTGTAACCACCACTCTGTCCTGACCCTCCCCTAGGAGGGTCCCCCAAATCTGTCCAACCCTCTCCCGTGGGTACATAAGGGCTTACCTGGCTGTAAGACTTTAGATTTTACGTGGACAAGATTCTACAAGAAGAAACCACTGACCTTCGACCATCTGGACACTCTGGACTTCGCTGGACTTCGAATGGGCCCAACTTCGTCTCCCTCTCCATCCAACAGCTTTGTCTGTGCCCTTTCTCCATACAGGCTCCGTGCAGGACCTGTGGTGCACTAAGGACACCCGAAGAATCTCCCTTGGAGTGAAGGAGTCACTCCCCTGCCCTAGCAGGCACCTTAATGCAACTGACCAGTCTGCTGCTCCTGACCTCCTGCGGACTCCGAAGATTTCAGCAACAGAGGAGGTAGGTTTCTGAAGGTCCCTGAGGTCGATCTGCCGTCTCAGAAAGTCTGAGGCCAGTATCCCTCGTGGGGACTGCATAACTCGAACCCCTGTGCACTGTGTACATTTGCAGTTGCATATGCTTGTTGGCAATTCCCAAGCTTGTGCATCGGACACCGTATAGTCCTCACCCTGAGCAGTATTTGTACCAAAGAACTCTGGCCTCCTCACACTGAGTGCTCCGTGGGCTGGTACTTTGCAATCTTGCCCAAGGTCCCCTCGCGACTCCTGGTCCTTCAGCCTGTGGGTCTCTCTGAGGGTCATCTTGATTCCTGTTGGGCTTTCCTGGTTGCTCCAGATGTGCCCTGACTCCCCATTGCTTGGTGAGTCCCCTGGACCTTACTGGTCCACACCGTAACCTGTTTGACCTTCGTTCGTGGGTTGCTTTTGCCAAGGCTTGTTGGTGCTCCAGCCGGACACTGACCCCTCAGCACTCGACATATTTTGTGGGACAGCTCACCTCCGGCTCCTGGTTGTCCTCGACATCTCCTGGTCCTCGTGGCTGCAGAGTCAAGCCTCTCTTCTTCGCACCGGAAGCACCGACATCGGTGGGCATTCGTCTACCGAGCCCCTGGTCACTCTGAAGTGACCCAGACTCTATACCCTCTGCTTTAAAGTTCCTTCCTTCCTGAATCCAGGCTCAGATTTCACCGGACCCTTTTCACCTTCACGGCAGCAGTACTTCTTCACAGCCCTCCATTGAGAACGACGGCAGTTTCCGAGGCCACTTCTGGTGCAAGGTGCCCACTTTAACTAGTGGTCAGCATATACCAGGCTAACTTCTCACACCTCTCAAACCTCCTAAACAAGACTTTGTGGACTAGTTACTTGGTCTCTGCTCAAGACATTGTGGACTAGTTACTTGGTCTCTGCTCCAGGATGGCTGAGTACATGAAGAAGGCCAGCAAAACCTTGAGGCAAGTCAAGAATTGCAGAAAGCTTGGCATGACCAAAAGGCTGACCTGACTGTTTACCAGCCAGGGCAGAAGCTATGGGTGTTGGAGCCTGTGGCCCCAGCAGCTCTCCTAGGCAAGTGGAGTGGACCCCATACCATAATTGAGCAAAGGGGTGAGGTCACCTATCTGGTGGATCTTGGCACTCCCAGGAACCCCCACAGGGTGCTCCATGTGAACAAGCTCAAACCATACATAGACAGGGCTGACATGGGCTTGCTCATTGCAACTGATGAGGGACAGGAGGAAGAGAGTGACCCTCTCCCTGATCTCCGCTCTCAGAACCCTGATGATGGGTCAGCTGATGGTGTACCTTTGGCAGGCAGCATCACTGACCAACAGCAGATTGATTGCAGGAAGGTCCTCAATCAATATAGATACATGTTCTCTCTGACTCCTAGTCAGACCACCTGGTGTACCCATGAAGTGGACACAGGTGAGAGTCTACCTGTTAAAAATAAGATTTACAGGCAGCCTGACCATGTCAGAGATTGCATCAGGACTGAGGTCCAAAAGATGCTAGACTTGGGAGTTATTGAGTCCTCAGATAGCCCTTGGGGTAGTCCAGTGGTCTTGGTACCAAAACCTCACACCCAGGGTGGTAAAAAAGAGATGAGGTTTTGTATCGACTACAGGGGACTCAATGCAGTCACTAGGACTGATGCTCATCCAATTCCTAGGGCAGATGAGCTTATTGATACTTTGGCCTCAGTCAAATTCTTGAGCACATTTGACCTCACTGCTGGCTATTGGCAAATCAGACTAGCTAAGGATGCCTTTATTGTGATGCTCTTTGGTTTGAAGAATGCACCTGCCACATTCCAAAGGCTGGTGAACAAAGTCCTTACAGGCCTGGAAGCCTATAGTGCAGCATATCTTGATGACATAGGTGTCTTTAGCTCCACCTGGGAGGATCACCTAGTCCACCTGAAGAATGTTTTGGAGGCTCTGCAGAAAGCTGGCCTCACTAGCAAGGCTACTAAGTGCCAGATTGGGCAGAACAAGGTTGTGTACCTGGGCCACCTTGTGGGTGGAGGCCAGGTTCAACCATTACAGAGCAAATTCCAGACCACAATAGACTGGGTTGCTCCAACTACCCAGACTCAGGTCAGAGCTTTCTTGGGCCTGACTGGGTACTACAGAAGATTTGTCAAAGGATATGAGTCTATAGTGAATCCCTTGAATGAGCTCGCATCAAAAAGGATGCCCAAGAATGTTCAGTTGACAGTTAGGTGTCAAAAGGCTTATGATGATCTCAAGCAGGTCGTGTGCACTGCTCCCATTCTGCAGAGTCCTGACTATTCCAAGCAATTTATTGTCCAAACAGATGCATCTGAGTTGGGGGAAGGGGCTGTGTTGTCACAACTTAATGCAGAGGGTCAGGATCAACCAGTAGCTTATATCAGCAGAAGGTTGACCCCCAGAGAGAAACGTTGGTCAGCTAAATAGAGGGAAGCCTTTGCTGTGGTCTGGGCCCTGAAGAAGCTGAGGACATACCTGTTTGGAACTCACTTCATTGTCCAGACAGATCATAAGCCCCTCCTATGGCTAAAACAGATGAAGGGTGAAAACCCCAAATTTTTGAGGTGGTCCATTTCCCTACAGGGGTTGGACTATACAGTGGAACATAGACCTGGGAGTAACCGTGCCAATGCAGATGGACTCTCCAGATATTTCCACTTAGAACATGAAGACTCAACTGGGCAAGGTTAGTTTCATCTCCTTACGTTTGGGGGGGTTTGTGTAGGAAAGTAGGATCTGCTTCTTATGGTTACCCCCACTTTTTACTTGATGTTATACTGTTTTTGATTAGTCTGACTGGGATCCTGCTAATCAGGACCCCAGTCTATCTGCTTTCTTCCTAAACTGTTATGCCATGTTCTTAGGTACACTCCAGATTGGATACTGGGGTACCCTTGTCAGTCCCTAGTATTTGGTACCCATGTACCCAGGGCATAGTTATCCCAGAGGCCTCCCATGGACTGAAGCATGTATTATGCCAGCCATGCAAAATGGAACTACAGGCCTGCCATTGCAGCCTGTGTAAGTTGGTGCATGCACCACTTACTTAAGATATAGGTCACCCCTATAGCAGTCCTTTGCAATCCTGAAGGCAGGGTGCTTGGTTCTAAGTGAGAGGGTGCCACAGCATGAGCAGAACACCCCTGCAGCCTCTGGAGTCCATTCTCCCGAGTTGTCAGTGATACAGCCATTTACGACATATAGAGGGGCATTATGCGACCGCGTGATGACCAACTCTAAAACGGCTGAAACAAACCCTATCGTGTTTGGTGTCAAACAGGTTAGAATCATACCCCCACACTGGTAACTGGTGTGGGAGTTCATACCCCCACACTGGTAACTGGTGTGGGAGTATGATTCCACCCCTCAGAAGCGAGCTTCGTTGGGTCCCTGGTGTTCCCGGTACGGGCCTTCTAGTCCTGGACAGCACAAAATGGTTGCTGCCGACCAGAGACACATTTCTGCCCTCCTGCTGCTGAGGCAAGCTCGAGCAGGGGAAGGCAGAACAATAGGCATCCTGTCACAGGGAGGTGTGACCACCTCCCAGACAGGATTTAGTGTATTAGGACCGGGTAGGTTCGCTTGCCAGCAACCAAAAGTCTGCATGAGGGGCACATTTGGTGTCCCTATGCATAGTCCAGTTCAAACCAGTCCTGGTAGCCGTTGTCTCCTGCTCTGGTGCGAAACTGGACAAAGGACATGGGAGTAACCTCCCCACTGTCCAGACCCTCCCCTGGGAGGGTCCCCTGAATCTTGCCAACCCTCTCCCGTGGGTACTTAAGGGCTTACCTGGCTGCAGGACCTTAGATTCATCGTGGACAAGATTCTGAACAAGAAACCACTGCACTTCGACCGTCTGGACACTCTGGACTTCGCTTTCGCCTGACTTCGTCTCCCTCTCAGTCTGCTGCATCGTCTGTGTCCGTGCACCATACAGGATCCATGCAGGACCTGTTGAGCATCAAAGACAACCGAAGATAATCTCCCTTGGAGTGAAGGAGTCCCTCCCCTGCATTTGAAAGCACCTCAACACTGATGACCGGTCTGCTGATCCCAAGCTCCTACGGACTCCGAAGGGTCCAGCAACACAGGAGGTGGGTTTCTACATCCCTTGAGGCCGGAGCTACCCTCTCACCATGTTTGAGGTCAGAATCCCTCATGGGGGCTGCAATGCCTGAACCCCTGTGCACCGCGTACTTTTGCAAGTGCATATGCTTGTTGGCATTTTCCAAACAAGTGCATTGGGCTCCAAGTAGCCCCATCCTCTGGCGCCATTACCTACCAAGAACTTTGACCTCCTCACACTGAGTGCTCTGTGGGCTGTTGTTTGGTGAAATCGCTCGGGGTCCTCTCGTGACTCCTGTGCCTCCGGCCTGTGGGCCCATTTGAGGGTCAACTTTGCCTTTCTTGTGCTCCCCTGGTTGCTCCGGGCCTGCCCTGACTCCCCTTGCTGTGGTGAGTCTCCTCAACCTTGCTGGTCCGAACCGTACACTATCTTGACTTTCTGCGTGGGTTGCTGTTGCCAAGGCTTGTTGGTGCTCCCGCCAGACACCGATCCATCAGCACTCGACATCCTTCATGGGATAGCTCCCAGCTGGCTCCTGGTCATCCTCAACATCGCCTGGTCCCCGCAGCTGCAGAGTCAAGAGCACCGTCAACTAACCTGAAGCACCCGACAGCGGTGGGCATTCGTCTACCGGGCCCCTGGTCACTCCTAAGTGACCCAGACTATGTCCCCTCTGCTTTTAGGTACTCTTCATCAAGGATCCACATTTGGATTCTACCGGACATTCTTCTTCCTTCCAGCAGCGGCACTTTCTCGAAGTCCTCCATTGGGTTCGACAGCGGTTTCCGACGTCACTTCATCCCTATGCACCCGGCTTCCCTGGGATAGGTAACTTGGGTACTTCAACATCCACAGGTGGGGTGGCTCTCCAACCTTCTGTCTTCCACGGGGTTTCTTCGAAGTCCACTGGGAAGGGTTCTTAATCTCTAAATCTTCAACCGCGACTTTCCCATAGAGTTGTAAGGAGCACGCAGTCATGTTCCCACACTGCACCCGTCCTCTGTGGGGTCCCTACTTATTCACCTTGGGTGGTTCCTTGGGGTCTCAGTGATTCTACATCCTCTCGACATCGTCCTGACTCGAGTTGTGGTTCTTATACCACTATTTTAGTATATGGTTTGGTCCCCCCCTGGGGCCCTCTGTGTATTAGTGCTATTTACTGTCATTTCTGTGCTTAAGTATTGTGTGCTTTGTGATTATCTCCGTGTAGGAGATACTGTGTCGTACTAAGTAGTGTTATATTAATAAATACATATTTGTATAACTACGGTGTGGTTCTCCTTTCATTTAACCAATACTATAAGATTGCATTCTGGTAAAACAAGCTGCTTTACATTCCTTCAAGACTAAGCCTGAAGGCTGCCCTTCACAGCTACCAATTGGATAGCTTTCTAAGGTTATCTTAGTCCTCTTAAATCACCATAAGGGTTATTTGGACTGGTGCAAGGTGCCCACTTTAACTAGTGGACATCATATACCAGGCCACCTTCTTACAGCCATTTACCAATAAACTTAATTATACATGAAGTAGCAGCCCCAGATAGGAACTGGCATATTCATTTAGATAGCTTGTAAAGAAGTGACACTTTCTAATCTAACATGAGACAAGTACCTCTTTCACCATGCTTTGGGCCTGCTATGCTTGAACCTGTGTATTCAGTTTTACTGATAGGCTAACCGTCACTTTTAATAAACTTAGACAAGACATAAACTGCTATTCTGCTAAGTATAAGTCAGCACTGAGGTAGGCTGCAGCTAGGCCATTGGTCAGGGTTCTATGTGCCTAAAACGTTAATACATGCACTCTGAAAGTTCAGTGAGCTACATGCAGTCTTACAGACCCATGTACCTAATTATTCATTCAGTCTGCCTCTGAGACTTCAATCTAGCAAAGCTAAGTTGAAAAGCTGACAGACACCAAAAGACCCAGTGAAATAGTGACAGAAGCACAAACATTTGTTCACATAAACAGGGGCAACTGATATGTATCTAGCCCTTATGGAAGCAGTTCCACACACACTGAAAACAAAAACTCACTAACTTAGCCAGGAGGCAATCTATGCAGCCTTTTAGAGACACAATTAGAGAACCGTAGATGGCACAAAGAGAGGCAAGTATTTACAAATAAAGTTATATAGACATGCAATGACAGCCCCAGATAGGGACTGACACACTCATTGAGATATGTGCTAAAGAACTGACAGTTTCAATTATAACCTGCAGAGAAGTAGTCCTTGCATTATGTCTCGGGCCTGCTACACTTGAGGTTGTGCATGCGGTTTTACTGCTAGCTCAATCTTCAAATTTAAAACTCCTAGAGAACGCTTAAACTATTGTTGTAACATGTACACCTCACCACTGAGGGAGGTTGTAGGTAAGCCATAGGGCAGGCTGGTATTTGCTTAAAAGGTAACATAAGTACTCTGAAGGTTCAGTGACTTAAATGTGCTCATAGAAACCTATGTGAATAATTATATATCTTCCGTGCCACCCAGATTTCAATCTGACACACCTAAGTAGAAAAGTAAAACATCCACTGAAATAATGACAGAAGCGCCTACATATTCACTCACATAGAGAGGGACAACTAATATGTATTTTGTGCTAAACCTGGTAGTTGCACATACACGTGTATAATCCAATACTCACTAACACACCTAAGATACAATTCATGCAGCCCCTTACAGACACATTTAGTGAACTATAAAGATCATAAAGAGAGGTAGTCATTTACCAACAAAGTTACATACTCATGGCATGTCACCTCCTGATAGGGACTCAGACAGTCATTCAGATATCTGCGAGAAAACTGATACATTCAAATGAAACATGAAGAGCCCTTCTCAAGTTTTAAGCTACTCTTCTACCACATATGACTGTCCCCTGTGGTAGGCTCTAGTCAATCAATATGGTATGCTCCTATAAGTTAATGTCTTTGTAAGTAGGTGTGCGGGTGAGTAAGAGGATGTGTGAGTAACTCTATGGGTGAGTAAGTGAGTGTGTGTGTGAGTAGCTGTATGAACAACCTCTCACTCACTCACTTCCTAAGTAGGAAGGTAAGCTGTGGTTAGTTAATACGGTGGGTGCTACGCACTTAAAAGGTAACACATGTAGTCTGAAGATTGCCTGAGCTATATATTCTCATGTAAAGTAAAAGTATGAATAGTTAAAATGTGTAATGTGATACTGTTAGGCCTGGCTTTTTCAGCTGGTTTGTCTCCAGACTTTTTGGCCTCCTGTTTCTGACCCTGTTTTCGTTGGTTTTAGGACTCTGGGCACTTTACTACTGCTATTCAGTGCTAAAGTGCATATGCTCTCCATGTAAATTGCGTTTATTGATTGGTATTTTCATGGTTGGCTTATTTGCTTTACTACTAAGTCCCTAGTGCAGTGCACTGTGTGTGCCCAGGGCCTGTAAATCAAATGCTGCTTGTGGGCCTGTAGCACTGATTGTGCTACCCACACAAGCATCCTTTCAAATGGTTCTCAGACCTGCCACTGCAGTGTCTGAGCACAGTTTTTACTGCCATGTTGACCTGGCAAGTGCACCCACGTGCCAGGCCTTAACTTTCCCTTTTATAACACATGAGTCACCCCTAAGGTAGACCAAAGGAACCCCTATCGGCAGGGTGCAGTGTATGTGAAAGGTAGGACATGTACTGGTGTGTGTGACATGTCCTGATAGTGAAATACAGTGTATTTCGTTTCTTACTATTGAAAGGCTATCTGTCACATAGGATGGAATGGGAGCTACTGTGCAACATCTTACAAGTATAACTTCCTATGGGGACAAGATAGGGAAGTGGAGTTTAGTATGCCTGAACTTAAGATTGAAGCCACTGGGGGGGGTTGAGGTGTGTCCTGCCTTTTCTGGGTGACTCAGAGCTGGGCTGAATAGACCTGGGCTGCATTTAGAGTAGTGGGAGGAATTTCACAAGCACCTAAATAGGCCCTGTCTCCCTTGCACAATGCTGTCTCCACCTCCTGCCAGGAAGCTGGGCCAGAGAGGACAGAACTGGTTTGGACTGAGCTGAGAGACTTTAGCCACAAGAGAACAAAGGACAGTGTGGTATAAATATTGGGGCCCAGACCCCAGAACTTTAGATTACTGCTGGACTAAGGACCCTGCCAGGAAGAGGAGCTGGAAGAGCTGCCAGGAGGAGTACAGCCCCTTTGCTGTGTGCTTTGCTGGGTTGACCTGCAGTTGCTGCTTCTGTCTTGGGTGGGGAGAGCACTGGACTGTTCTTTCTGCATTCAAAGTATCTCAAAGGGCTTGATGTAGAGCTTGCCTCCTGTTGGAAGTCTCAGGGAAATCAAAGACTTCAACATCTCCTGGGTACTGGCTTCTGGAACTGGATCTTTCAGCTGCCACAGAGGAAAAAGCTAACCTGACGCTGTCAACGATGCCGCTGCCGGCTCCGTGACCTGAAGGCACTACAGAGGGCACCGTCACACTTTGCACCGCAACCCTGGTCTCACTGCTGACCCCATCCGACTCCGCCACCGAGCCGCTGCTTGCACCGTGACCTGTGGGCACCGCACTTCGCATTGCTTCGCTTCACACCACCCCGATGATGCCTCAACACTGTCACCGATGCCGCTGCCTGCACTGTGAACTGTGGACACTGCTTGTGGAGAACACGGAGCACCGTCCCGCTTCGCACCGCAGCCCTGGTCTCACCGACGCCGCAGTTCCAAGCTGACATCGATGCCGCTGCTTCACTGTGGTTCGATTGCACTGCTCATAGGTTACTTGACGCACTGACCCGCCCCACAACGCAGCCTTGGCCCACCGATGCCAGTGTCATCGACTCCAAGTCGTCAACCGACACCGCTGCCTGTACCGTGACCTATGGGCCTGCACATGTATTGCCCCATCTTGCACAGCAGCCTTGGGTCTACCGACGACAGCGCTTCCGCAACGATGACATTGTTGCTTGCACCATGACCTGCCAGCAGCGCGACGAGCACTGCATCACTTCGCACCGCAGCCCTGGTCTCACCGACGCTGCTGGACGACCGTCACCGAACCACTGCCTGCACCGTGACCTGAGGGCACCACACGCCACCCCACTGCACTTCATACCGCAGCCCCGATGCCTGCTGACGCCGGCGCTCCTGAGGTCAAGCTCATGGAGTTTGACCTGCAATGCATGTGACACAAGGGGGATGGGTGCATCTCCAAAAGCTCGTCAGCTCAATGGCTCAAGGAAGCCTTTTCAAACACAATGGGGATGGGAGCACACTGCTTAACCTCCCAGCACAGTTCACCCCTTGTGGTAAATACAGTTCACTTTCAACGCTTACTTGAGATTTGCTGAAGTGTTTCACCAAAGTTGGTGCAGATTAGTGCTGTGAATCTCTAGACATGTGTTTCTGGATATTATCCTTCATCAGTAGAGATAAAAAACTAAATTCATCTGGGGTTGCTGGGAAAGCTGCTACAATCCTCTCAGGTCTCAGTACCCCTCTTTGGCGCACAGGTGCATCTCCAAAAGCTCTTTTTCAGCAAATCTCAAGTAAGCGTTTAAAGTGAACTGCATTTACCACAATGCTAAGGGGTGAACTGTGCTGGGAGGTTAAGCAGTGTGCTCCCATCCCCCTTGTGTCTGCATTGCATGTGACTTCACTGACCTCCAGAACCGACGCCTGATGATGCTGGCTCTTCAGAGCTCAACGGGAGGTCACTGACGCCCTGCATTTCTAAAGGTACTGCTTTGGGGGTCTTCCCGACACCGTAGATGCCTTGTGATGCCGCGGTCAGCCACTACAGTTTGGATTTGTTTGCTCACAACAAGCCTCGGACAGAGCTATTGACTTCAAGAAACTGTATGTAAAGTCTATTTTTGCTTTATTGGTATTCTGGATTACTGGATGTTGGATTTTTATTGTTTTGGTCTTGTGTTACACAGATAAATATTGGATACTTTTCTAAAACTTGTGCGGTGTTCTTTTGTAGTGTTTTCACTGTATTACTGTGTGTTATGTGCAGATGTTTTACACATTGCCTCTAAGCTTCTAAGCTAAGAGCAGGGGTTGTTTTAGACGTGTAATCGCCTTATCCTGGCTAGAGTGGTGGATTCTGCCTGGTTTAGGTGCAAACCCTAGCCAACCAGAAAACCCATTTCTACTATGAAATTAAGTGATGAATGTTTTTCTCTATTTTCTTTTTAGGATAGGATAGTATTTATAAAGCGCGCTTATACCAACTGGTGTCAAGGCGCTAAGGGAACAGGGAGAAGTGACAGCACCAACAACCCGCTAGGAGGCAAATAACCAAGTCTTTAAGAGCTTCCTAAAGACCGGAAGCGAGTCCGCCTTGGAAATGGGAAGGGGCAAAGAGTAACAGAGTTTTGTGGCTGCCACAGAGAAGGAGCGGCCACCCCACTTGAACCTGCAAAATCTGGGAGTGACCAGTTTTTTAAGAGAAGAGGACCTCAAGGTCCTCCCTGGAGTGTACCACTGAAACATAGTTTTAAGATAAGATGAGCCGATTCTATAAATTGCCTTGTACACCAAATTCAGAACCTTAAAGGAGATGCACTTTCTGATAGGAAGCCAGTGCAGGGCTCGGATTCCTTCCCTGGCTGACTGATACTTTGATCAGTAGTCCAACCGGGAGGTGATGAGTGCGATGATAGTGGGTTGGTGAAGTTCCATAGGGATGTATGGCAGTTCTCTCCTCAGGATTTTTAGGATGTAGAAGCAGGTGCGGACTGTGCGGTTCACCTGGGCATCGAAGGACAGGCCGACGTCGAAGAGGACCCCCAGGTTTTTAGGGGTATTGACCGGAACCAGAAGGGGACCGCAATCTGCGGGCCACCAGGCAGTGGACCAGATGGAGTTCTGTGGTCCAAAGACTAGCACCTCGGTTTTGTCTCAATGGATTTTTAATGAATTGTCCTTCATCCAGCGTATGATGCTGGTCATACAGAGATTGAACTTTTGGGCAACCGATGACAAGTCATTAGATATTGATCCAGCGCCAAACCGGGGGTCTCTGAATGACACAGCAGACAACGGGCCCCAAACATACAAATTCACAATTTCTCACCATTTAACAGACCCTACGAGAATGACGCTGAAATGCTGTTTGTGTGTCGTTGATTTGTCTTTTGCTCATCTAAAGGGAAAAACAGATTATCTTATCGTTTCTTCTCTATTATAGCCCTTTTAACCTATATCGTCAACCACTTTCCTCTTGGGCGATGAATCATATTGATTGAGTAGTGTAAATTATTGACATGACTAATTAACCAAAATCTTAACAGTTGTCATGAGGAAATAATCACAAACTCAAAAATCTTGTTAATCTGTTTATCTTCAGTAATTATAAGAAAATCTCAGGTACAAAGTTACAGGGAAAGAAAATACACATTATAGGAGAAATATCATAAAATATGCAGACAAGATCACAAGCATCTGAATCACAGTGAATAATATTGAGTGGATAGATGAAGAGACATAAGAGTCATGGAGAGAAAACATTTGCAGACATTTGCAAATTTCCCTATTGATACATACCTAACGATAAAAGTTCGGAATAAACCACCACCCCCTGGCCACGAGGAAAGTGGAAAGGGAACCCGATAAAGGAAAACGGGAAAAGATAGGATCAGGAAACTGGTAGGCCTCTAACCCACGGACAGCGACGATCACCCTCTGCCTCTCTGGACCTACGGAAAGCTGCCTTAACCACACCCCCTACGAGCATCCCAATTATACCCTAATTCAACCTGACCATCCCACTAATCTGCAACATTCGGGGAAATCTCAACATTTCATTGGTCAAATTGTGGGGTGTTGCACCACACCTCCATTACTTCATTTGGCTTTACATGCTCTCCTTTGTTCTTAACTCGTTCTCCCGTTTTATTTCACTGCTTATGAATCGATTCTCTATCCCTCATCACATCACATTCTCTGATGAATAGCTTGTCCCTGTATTAGTAACTTTATTTCAGACAATGTATCAACTAGACATAAAATGTTCATCAATTTGAGCTTTCCCAGGCATCTCTACGTCTTGAAATATTGCACGTCTTTCTTTCACTCTTGAAGGTTTCCTTCATCCGCCGCTGACACCCACCACAGTTCATATACGGGGCAGCCTTTTGCGGCCTTTTCATTTATTAGGCTAATTTATCTATTTGTTCACCATAGGCCCATTTTAAAACTATGATGAAAGAGAAATATAAAGAATATTAATAACACAAAAATGGAAATTACACTGTTTCCCTCCCACCTTTGCACTAATCCCATGTTAATTCATATGAGCATTAATGTGCAAAGCATTATTTGCAATAGCATTATTCCACTTTGTCGGTTTTAATATGCAAAAAGCGATATGCGGCCTAAGCATTTCATGTATTAGTCTTAACTGAAATGCACGCATGCGCAAAGCATCTCCCCGTGTTTGTGTATATTATTACATTTAGTACAAAACACTCAATCAATAAATGTTATCTTGGGGCGTTGATCCGAGCAGGTTTACATGACACAAACCCTGCTCCATCAATTCCCATCCTTTGATGGCTTTTTATGCCATCATAAAATATCCATCACCCATTGCCATTTCTTGTTTCCTCAGAAACTCGTACTTCTTTCACTTCTAAGTTTCTTCTTTTCACCTAAATCTTTCATTGTTTCATAATATTTGTCCTTCATATTTTCTAACTCTATTTCTTCTATTTTTCTTTTTTTACCTTTACATTTGTTATCTACACCTAGCATACTCATCCTTTCTCTTCTTTTCTTGTAACATTTGTAAGTCATTATTATTAGCATGATTACAATCACGATAGATACTATTGGTATTATTACTCTACCTAATAAACTCTTACCAAAATTAGTGAACCATTTACCTATATTTGAAAAACTCTTAGTAATTTTCTCCCAGACACCATCAACCTCTAGTTGTGTTAAATCCCTATGTAAGTTCGTAATATTTTTAATATACCCTTCAAAATCTTTGCTTTTGTCAGGAATATAAGTGCAGCAATGTTGCACTTTTAGCATTCCACAGACTCCACCCTCTTTTGCCAATAATATATCAAGGGCAAGTCGATTTTGCATAACCATTGATCTAATTGCAACCATTTCTGTATCAATCAATAAGAACCCTCCAGCAGTATCAGTTGATAATCGATCAACCACTGTGGATAATTTTCGAATTTTGTGTGAATTAAGAACCACTCCAACTGAAGGTATTATCGCACCAAATATATCACCCACTGTTTCTGAAAAACTTGCTCTCTTTTTACGTATTAGTCCATGTTTCATCTCATTAATTCTATTATTTCTATCTACGTGGTATACTTTAGGAAATACAATCCCAAAGTAACAACTACCGTACCAGTGAGCAGGCAGCCTATAACAAGCATTCCTCCCACACACATAATATACACCTGGGAAGACAGGGTCCGTTCCTCCCTTTAATCCCCATCCTCCTGTTATTAAGAAATTATGTTCACATTTACTAGTACCTAAATAATGGTTGTTATAGTTAGTCTTTAGTCTTAGCAAGCAAAGCTTCCCCTTGGGATTCCGATCCAGAGACATTGCAGCATAAGTCTCGCCTCTTTCATAATTTCCTTCTCTAAAAGCCCAAGGTGGTATATTAGTTTTCTGTTCAGCAAGCTTTTTATGGAATTCTTGTCTTCTATTTTCTACCATATTAATGAAATCCTTTTCTTCTATTTCTAAACTACAGGGGAGATTATTTTTGTGAGCATAAATTAAATCCAAAGTTTGTGTAGTATGAAACAATTCTCCCATATATTCAGCTTCTAAGCTACTAGATACTTTATTTAAATTCTTTCTAATAGGAAGTTCGGAAAAGACTACATCTAGGTTAGAATAATAAAATTCTAATTTTCCTGTTACATAGAGCAGACTAGTTAGTACACTACACGAAACACCATATGTTAAAGGAAGGTGGTGATATGTCACCCCTTCCGAGACAGACGATGGTAACTGCATGCAAACATAACATTCACTCACATTCATTGTATTAATATATTCATACAATACTTTAGTAAAGACTTTTAATGAAAAATCAGTAATTGATCTATCTTGATGATAAATACTTCCATCATTATGGACTATATTAGTTGGACTTTTGGTAATAACTTCCACTCTCATACTTATTGTATTATTAGTTTCATTTTTGTCATTAGTCACCATCAAAACAGGAACAACAATTGTTAGTATTAACCAGACTGACATAGTTAATAAGACACCACATAAGCAAGCTCTAATACATTTACGTTTTAAACTAGGTTTCGGACGTTCAGTCACTGTAGATTCTACCATTTTTTCTTGTTAAAAAAATTACAAAATTTAAAATCTAACTTACAATTAATTTTCTTATAAACCTAATTCTAGGGAAAATCCAAATGAATCTTCTTTTGTACAACCACACACTTAGTTATTTTTCTTCGGCCTTCTTTTTTTTTTTTTTCTTTTTTCAAATCTTCTTGACGTATCATCTTAATTTGACTGGATTATGTTGCACCTTAATTTTTCTTACAGTCTCTTTGAAGGTGGTTTCAATTTGCTCTCATCAGTTCGTTCTGTATCATTTGTAACTTCTCCTTCTGTTTGATCAGGGCTTTCAATTTCCTTTAAGATAACGTAAATCCACTCAGGTCTGGTATACTTTCTACTTGCAACTCTTGGTCTTGTTGTTCTGCGTACTATTTTCTTTTGAGAATCTTCTTAATCTGACTGACTCGAAATTTCATTTATTTGCTCTGGCCCTATTCTTTCTAGGATATATCTCAGTCTTTTTGCTCCACTTTGCCAGTTATCATTATACCTCAGTCTTTTTGTTTGAACTTCTTCTTCACCCTGATTTTCTGGTTCTACAGTTCTTTTGCATAACCTCTTTCTTGGCTGTTCTTCCTTTTCACTTTCAAAGTCTCTTTCTATTTCCAGTTGACTAGTACCCTCGTTTACTTCTTCTCTCTGTTGACTTTGTTCTTGGCTTTCAATAGCTTTTTCTGTCAGTTGATTGTCTTCCTTAATCAACTCTCTTTCTTGTTGGCCTTGTTCTAGGCTTTCAGCAACCACTTCTTCTTTTTGGATATCACTCTTAATCCATCCCTCTGTATGTTGGCTTCCTTCTTGATTTTCGGAAGCTTCTTCCTCACTCTCTCCAACAGCAGTCTTTTCTGTCCCAGTATCTGGTGCCCACTCTACTCGGCTTGTACTTGGTTGTTCATCATCCACAGGCTCAGTGACATTTGCCTCTCTGGATTGTTCAGGCTCACAACTTCCGTCTTCTGGTCTCTCTTTTTCCTTTTCCAGTTGCCGTTCAGCAGCTCTTTCAAGTGGACTTGGGACTCTTCTGGTATGGCTGGCGTGTATCCAATTTGGTAGGCCACCACACTTTACTGCAGTTGTTGTTATCAATATGATCTGGTATGGTCCATGCCACCTGGGCTCTAAACACGACTTCCTCACGTGTTTCTTGACAAGAACCCACTCTCCTGGACTTAGATCATGCACTGGATTCAGCTGTATTTCATTTGCGTCTGCTCCAACCTGATGAGACACAGAATGCACCAAATCAGCCAGTCCTTTGCAATATTCAAGAATTAGATCATCAGAAATGCTCATCAGTTTGTTTGCTGGTACAATTGCTTGTCTCATGACTCTTCCCATGAGAACCTCGTGTGGACTCAATCCAGTTCTCCTGTCAGGAATGCTTCTGATACTCATTAAGACCAAGGGCAAAGCATCAGGCCATTTCAGTGTTGTGGATGCACAAACTTTTCCTAATCTAGATTTTATAGTGCCATTAATTTTCTCCACAATTCCAGAAGCCTCTGGTCGGTAAGCACAGTGCAGCCTTTGTTCAATTTGCAATGCTGCGGAAATTATTCGAATTATTTCATTATTAAAATGTGTTCCCCTATCTGTTTCTAAAGTGACTGGAAATCCGTACCTTTGTATTAATTCTCTCAAAAGCCATTTTGCCACAGTGAGGCTGTCATTCCTCCATGTAGGATAAGCCTCTACCCAACAAGAAAAGAGACATACAATGACAAGTACATATTTCAAACCATTACATGGAGGCAACTCAATGAAATCAAGTTGCAAACGTGTAAATGGTCCTGCAGCCTTTCCGATTGTTCCTGTACCCACCACTGTCCTTCTCCCTGGATTCTGCTGCTCGCAAACAACGCACCTTTGGCACAAACTCTCTGCAATGTACCTGAACCTGGGATTAAACCAGGTCTGCTTAAAAAGTCTGATCATGGCATCCCTTCCAACATGAGTGATCCCATGGTAGACTCTTGCCATACGAGAAAGCATGCAATCAGGCATAACTGGTCTGTCATCTACATATACCCAAATTACATCCTCTGGTTTTTTGTACATCCTGCTTTTCTCCAAAGCTTCTTTTCCTCTTCACTAGCTTCTTCCTGTAACTGTTTAATTTCATCCCAATTGTTTATTGATGTAAACATTAAATGGCAATCGGTGATTTTTCTTTCTGTTTTCCTGTTAAGTGCGGCTGAATTTTCCGCACAGAAATGCGCTAACTGATCTGCGTATCTGTTGCCACTGGTCACATAATCATTTCCTGATTTATGCGCAGAACATTTTACCACTGCAATTTGTTTTGGCAATTGCAGGGCATCCAATACATCTTTCCAATTTTCCCATTTTTAATAGGGGAACCTGATGAAGTCATGAATCCCGTTTGCATCCATAATTGGCCGAAATCGTGCACCACCCCGAAACCATATTGAATGTCCGTAAATATGGTTACCCTCAAATTTCGGGAAACTTTACAGGCTCTAATCAGAGCGTATAATTCCGCAATTTGTGCTGTTTTTACCCCAAATAGGCAGGATGCTTCCACAGTTCCAGTTACCGTGCATACTGCATAAGCAGCGCTCAACTCTCCTCTTTTATTCCTCAAACATGATCCATCAACAAACAGTACATTATCAGATTCTTCTAAAGGCACATCTTGGATGTCTGCCCTAGGTTTTGTACAGAACTCTGTCACCTCCAAACAATCATGATCTGCTTCTTCTGTTACCTCCTCCTCATAAGGATTTGGTAGTAGTGTTGCTGGGTTTAAAGTGGTACACTACATAACAGTCACATTTTCAGCACCCAAAATCACTCTCTCATACCTAGTCAGCCGACTGGGAGTCATGTGCTGAGTTCGTGTTTTGGTTAAAAGTTTCTCCACAGAATGTGGAACATACACTTTGACAGGATAACCCATCACAATTGCTTCACTTTGTTCCAAACTCACACACATAGCAGCAACTGCTTTCAAACATCCTGGTAACGCTGCAGCCACAGAATCGAATGTAGCAGAAAAATATGCCACTGGACGTCTAGTCAATCCGTGTCTTTGAGTTAACACTGCTAACACACATCCATCTCGCTCACAACAGAACAATGCAAATTCTTTTGTATAATCAGGCATTCCCAATGCTGGTGCTTGGCATAAACTGTCTCGCAGATTTACAAAAGCTTCCATACTCTCATCATCCAGATCAATCGGATCAATCACATCTTTATGCGTTAACCTCTGTAAAGGTTTTGTAATCACTGAAAATCCAATAATCCATTGTCTGCAGTAACCAACCATTCCCCAAAACATTTGCACTTCTTTCTGGGTTCTTGGAGGTTTCATCTGTTGAATTGCCTCAATTCTTTCTGGTGTCACTTTTCTAACTCCTTTCTCAATCCTGTGTCCTAGGTATTGTACTTCTTCTTTACAGAACTGCAATTTTGCAGGTGACACTTTATGTCCCCCTTCTGCCAGATGGTTCAATAAGGCAATGGTATCTGTCACACACGCTTTCCGAGTTTTAGATGCCAACAGTAGGTCATCTATGTATTGAACCAAAACCGAATCCTCTGGCATTATCAATGTTTCTAGACATTTTTTCAGAATCTGGTTGAAAATTGAGGGGCTTTCTGTGTATTTATTTATTTAACAGGTTTTATATAGCGCTGGCTAGACCCAGAGGTATCAGAGCACTTTACAGGTGCTTGAAGAGGCACGAGAATATAACGAGCTCAGAGCAATATCAGAACAGAAACCATTAGAGTCAACATAAAGATTAAAACTGGGAATATAAACTTGCATATGATGTGTAAACTTGTTAATTCATAAAATAGTTAGTATAGGGAGGGAGGGGGGAGAACAGAAAAGGGAAGGGTAAGAAGTAAAGGAGGTGGGAGAAAGAGTAAGGGGGAAGGTCAGGGAGGGGAGTGTAGGTAGGGGGGTATTGTGGAAGGAGGTTGGGTGGGAGGGATAGAGGGAGAGAGAGGGAATGGGGAGATAGACAAGGAGTAGAAGAGGAGCATCTGATAGGGGAAACTGGGAGAGTGATAATGGAGAAGCAGAGGAATTAAGGTCCCCAGTATTTGTTGAGGAGGTGCAGTTTGAGGTCCTTTTTGAAGCTGAGATAGGAGGGGTTGCAACGCAGGTCTTTCGGGAGGTTATTCCAGATGCTAGGCACTTTACCTGAGAAGGAGCGAGTTTGTGTGCGTTTCTTATTTAACAGGGGGGGATAAGAATGAGAGCATTGGTACTTCTAGTAGGTCGGGAACAGCACGCTTTGTGGAGTTTGCCAGAGAGGTAAGGTGGGGAGTTGTGATGCAGGGCTTTATGCGTAATGCATGCAATCTTGTAGGAGGATCTGCCTTCAACGGGTAGCCAATTGAGGGCTTTGAGGGTAGGGGAGATGTGGTCAAAGCGTTTGCAGTCGGAGATTAGCCTGGCAGCTAGGTTAAGCACAGTTTTGAGAGGGGTTAGGTGGACTTTAGGCGTTCCAGAGAGGATAGAGTTACCATAGTCAATTTTAGACAGGACTAGAGCTTGGACTACAGATTTGAAGTCATCGGCAGGAATGAAGGGTTTGATTTTCTTGAGATGGCAGAGAGAGAAGAGAGCTCCTTTGGCCGCATTTTTTATGTGTGGGATAAGTGTCAGGGTGTTGTCAATGGTGATGCCTAAAGATTTAACTGAGTTGGATAAGGTGAGAGAGCAGTTGAGCGCATTCAGGTCATGGATCCAGTCTTGGATTGGAAGCAGGTTGTTTTTCGGAGAGAAGAGAATGATTTCGTTTTTTTTAGGGTTGAGTTTGAGATGGTTAAGGTGGAACCAAGATTGGATCTTAGTCAGAGTGTTGTTGAGGTGAAGAACATCAGAACGGGATTTGATCTTATAATAAAGTTGCGTGTCGTCGGCATAGAGGTGGTATTTGATTCCTGCTTTTTTAAGAATGAGAGTGAGTGGTTCCATGAAGAGGTTGAAGAGAGGGAGAGACAATAGAGCCCTGGGGAACACCAAGGGAGACAGGAGTGGGGATAGAAAGGCAGTCCAAGATTTTAATTTGCTGGGTTCTATGTTTGAAAAAGGAGGTGAACCATTGTAGGACCAGCCCGTTGAGGCCAAAGCGAACTTTGAGAGTGTTAAGTAGGGTGGAGTGGTTGACCGTATCAAAGGCAGCAGAGAGGTCGAGGAGGATGAGTAGGCAAGATTCGCCCTTGTCAAGGGAGTGATGGATGTCGTCAACAGTTTCTGTACTGCAGCCTTTTCTGAAGCCAGATTGAAGAGAGTCCAAGAGATTGAATGAGTTGATGTGATTATCCAGTTTGAGCAGGGCGCATTTTTCAAGGGCTTTAGAGCGGAGAGGGAGGTTTGAGATTGGGCGGAGATTGTTCAGGTTGTTTGGGTCGGCATTGGGATTTTTGAGAATGGGGGGGATTTGTCCGAGCTGGAGGGATGCAAGGACACACCCTGTGGCAAAAGAGGAATTGATAATAGTGGTCCAGAAAGGGGTAATGATATGTTTAAGATCTTTGATTAGATTAGAAGGAAGGAGGTCTTTGGTGTGGGAGGATGGTTTAAGCTTTGTGATGATGTCATAGACTTCGAATTCAGAGACAGGGAGGAAATTGTGCCAGGAGGTGATGTTTTTTTGCTGGGGCTTGTTGGTGTTGGGTTCATGAGGGAGGGTGTCAAGAGGGAGATGAGAAGGGTCAGTGGGTAGGGTGATGAAGGGGGTGGAGTCCAGAGCCATGGAAAAGGAGGATAGAGGGATGGGTAGGGGAGGAGTTAGGAGGAAGGATTGATCAATTTTGGCTATTTTTTCGGAGAAAAAGTTCACGATAACTTTGCATTTCTCATAAGAGGCCTTAAGCTTTGGGGGGGGCAGAAGACGTTTGGGTTTTGACGATGTTGACCAGTTCTCTGGGTCTATTTTTGGCCCGGTCAAGTTGTGCGCGGAAGAAGGAAGCCTTTTCATTGAGGATGTGTTTCTTGTAGTTGGACCTAGCCGATCTGAGTAGGGTGAGATTGGAAGGGGAAGGGTGTTGCCTCCATGTTCTTTCCGTCAGTCTAAGGGAGCGTCTTTCGTTGTTGAGGTCTGGGTTAAACCAGGATTTGGAAGGGACATTTCGTATAGTTTTTAGCTTGGGTGGGGCAATTTGGTCAAGGACCTCTTTAACTGATTTATTAAAATGGTCAGTGAGGTCGTTAGCGTTTTGGGAGGGAGGATTAAGTAGGAGTTGAGCTTGAAGCTTAGTTTCCAGTTCACCGGGGGGGGATAAGATGGAAGTTTCTGGTCAATTTCTTATGTCTAATGGGTCTTGAGGAGGGGGGAGAGGCCGTGAAGATAATGAGGTGGTGGTCAGACCAATAAATGGGGATGATGTTGGATAAGGTGGCCAGTTCGTTGTTAGAGATGATGGCGTCAAGAGTGGCCCCTTTGTTTAAGGTCATTGATCTCAAGTAGATTGGAGAGGAGGTTAACTGTGGGGTCCTTGGTATCATTCCAGTGGAGGTTGAAGTCACCAAGGAAGAGATTATTTGTGTTGGAGAGAGAGGATTGGGGGAGGAGGTCAGAGAGTTCCTCTGTGAAGGGAAGTGGGTCGCCAGGGGGGTGGTAAATGTTATGCAGACGAATTGGGAGAGAACCCTGGGCTTTAAGTTCCGCTCCCAGATATTCAAAGGTGTCATGGTCAGAATTTTTAACCATAGAGAGTTGTAGTTCGTTTTTGAAGATAATGGCTAAACCACCTCTTATTCTGTCGGGCCTGTCTTTCCTGAGGATGGAGTACCCGGGGGGGGCGAGCAAGTCGAGCATAGAAGCAGAGTGGTCATTGAGCCAAGTTTCAGTGAGGAAGGCTGTGTCGATGGATTCACTAAGGATGGTTTTTGCTATTTCAGTAGCGTGCCGGACGGCCGATCGGCAGTTGACCAGCATGCAGGTAAGGGGTTTAGGGTAGATTTTGGGAGGGGAACAAGGTGGAATAGCGGTTCGTTGCGGAGGGGGTCTGGGTGAGGAAGGGGAGGATGGAATTCTGCTCGTCCCCAGGATCAAAGGAATGGTTGAGAGGGGGGCGGGAGGGTTGGTGCAAGAGGAGTTGGGGCGGAAGTGGTTACGTAGGCCAGGGCGGTTAGAGGGGGAGAGATGTCTCGAGCCATTAGGGGGTCTATGAGTACAATTGCAGCTGGGGGAGGTGCTCCTAAGCTGAGGATTTGGGGTGTTTTGTAAGCCAGGGCCAGGAGAATTTGTATGGTTAGGTAGGAACAACGAGGAGAGGGAGTTGAGATCTTTTCTGAGACCAGTGAGTTCCGATGACAGGAGAGAGAGAGTGTTTTCAATGTTAGATAGGGTCTGGGTTAAGGGGGTGAAAGGGGAGGAGGGAGAGAGGGCGGTGGGGCAAAGGGGGTGTTCTGGGATAGTTGAGGTGGGTTGTCTGGAAGGAGGGAGGGGTGGGAGGCCAGGGGGGGAGAGGGGAGTGCTCGGGAAGATGGTAGGAGGGATGATAATGGAGTCATACAGGGCATTCCTAGAATCATGATACATGTTCTGAGATGGAAAGGAGGTGGGAGGAGAGAGAGTAGGGGTAGCAGCTTGGTAAGAGGGAGGAGGGAGGGGGAGTGGAGAAGAAAGTTGAGGGGTTGGAGGTAGGTGAGGAGATGTCATTGGGGAGAGGGTGAGTAGGGGTAGATGTGTCAGCAGCTGAAGAGAAGTCGGGGAGAAGGGTTGTTGTTATGGAAGTAGGGTGAGAGGAAGGGGAGAGAGGCATGGGTTGGGAGACATCAAAATCAGGAGGCATAGCCGGGGGAGGGAAGGTGGAGGATGACGAAGAGGAGAGGAAAGTGGTGGGATTAGGGGGGAGCGAGGGAGTGTCATTAGTGAATAAGGGGTGAATAAGGGGGGCAGTTGAAGCTGTGAGGAAGTCGGGGGGAGGGAAGGTCACTGGCGAGGGAGGGAAAGAGGGATGTTGGGGTTGGGAGACAAGTTATCCGTTGGCCTAACCGGGGGGGGGAGGGAAGGCCCAGGGGAGGACGAAAGGGGGTCTTGTGGATGGGTGGAAGGGGTGAAAGGGGGTGGTTTGGAAAGTTGGTAGGACAAGGTGTTGAAATGCAGTTAGAAGATGGAGAGGTGGTTTTCGGTAGCTTGTATGAGGATGTTGCCGGATTTGAAGATGGAGATGTCAATTTCGCCGGGAAAAGCAGGGGAAGGGGTGGTAGACAGTTTTAAACCAAAGGGGATCTTGCAGGATTTAGTGATGGGGAGGTAGTGTAGGAAGGTGCTTTTCCATTTGGAGGGGAGTTTGGAGTAGAAGATGTAGTTAGTTTTAATTAAGGATGTGAGGCTGGAGTAGTTGTCGACAAATAACATTTCTTGATTACGTATAAGTAATTTATGTTTAAAGTTTTTTTTCGCATTCTTGGAAAGATTAGGAGGTTAAAGAATGGACCATGAGGCAGGACCATGTCTAGTGATGGGGGAGTCCTGAGGGATTGGTTGCAGGGAGGCATGATGGGTCAACTGAGAAGCCTGGGCAGGGAGGTAAGTTGCAGTGATAGATAGATACCCTAAACAAGAAACCTAGAAAAGTTTTGCAAACAAGTCCTAGATAGGGGGAGAGAGGGAGGTTGAAGCCAGACAAGTGGTATAGTCAGGGATGAGCAGTAAGTGGGTAACAAAGAGGGCAACAGAAGGATATGCTGACAAAATGAAAATCATGCAATGTATCAGTTTTGACTAGAGAATCCATGAGTGGTGGAACAGTATAGGAGATCAGAGATTAATACAAATCACCAAACAATAATGGGCAAAATAGGGGAATATGCATAAATTACAATATAGGGGGAAGGAAGTTACAGTCCCCTAACCATAACTTGTAGTTGAACAGCATGGGAGGCGTCACAGAACTTAGTTCGTCAGTAAGACAGCATCGCAGGGGGGGGTGGAGTTGGTGACTTATCAACGGTTTCAGAAAACTGGGAAATTGTGCTGACGGATATCGGGGATCACCGTCGACAATTTTAAGGGGAGAGACCATGAGGATTCATTGCCCTCACCAGATATGGTAATGGCCCTAGGAATACAGTGAGAGCACAGGAATGTCCCTATGGGTACGGGGTTTGGGACGCCAAGCTGAGGGTACCACTACAGGAATGGCAGGGACAGCTATACTGGGCGTAAGGGGCGAGTACAAAATATAGGGACCTTACTGGAGGTGGTGCGAGGGGTGCCGTTCTAAGGGGATACAGGGGGGAGGGAAAGGCAGGATGAGTGGTGTACAATACACCCCAGCGGTGCGTTGAGGGGGAGGAGGTGATGAACCAACTAACAGTAGCTAGACGCCAGTCCAGCCCTAATTGTTCCGACCGTAGTCAGTCTGTTAAGCTTCAGAAGGAGGCTTTAACGTGTGGCGCACCGGAGCCAGTGTGAAGACAGCAGGGTATGGAAGTTGCGGTGACCATGGGTCGGGGCTCTTGGTAGCTAGGAGTCAGACCTTGGAGGGGGGATTGGAAGCCGTGGAAATGGCTGGATTCCGGGTTACACCATGACTGGAAGCCGATCTGCACCGGGTCAGTGTCGGAGTGTGGTGGGAAGGAGTCACCAGAAACCGGAGCAGGCTCGGGATCGAGGAGGGCACGGTTGAGCGATGTAAAACACAAAAACAACAACAAAAGCGGTCCAGACCCTGCCGAATCACCATTTGGCTGCTAAGAAGGCTGTGTTCAGAGCTCAGCAGCGGGGGTCGGGAGTCAACGGGGGAGCGAGTCCACAGAGTTAGAGGGCCGGTACGGACGCCATATTAAAGGGCCCACACGGGGGCGGAGGGGCGCCCGCTACCAGCGATGGGGGCTGTGTTGAGCGCTACAAAACAGAAGCGGTCCAGATCCAGCCGAATCACCATTGGGCTGCATTAAGAGCTCAGCCGCGAAGGCAGGGAGCCAACGGGTGAGCAAAACTTTAGGGTTAAATAGACGGTGTAGACGCCATTTTTTTTAAATTTAAAATTGCTCGCTTTCCTCAGTGTTAAAGGGCCGGTGCAGACGCCATTTTTTAAAGTGACTGCTCAGGGGGGAGGGGCCGCCCATTACCGGCGAGGCGTCAAAAGAAATGGAGCTGCACAACCGATGAATTAAGGGGGAGGAAGTCGAGAACAGAAAGGTAAAAACGTCTGAGGGACGGACTTCCCCGGATGAGGTCCAGGCTGGGGTAGGAGTGGGAGAAAAGCTCAGTCGCTGCCTGGGCATAGCAACCCTGCCCGGTTGGGACCTTGATAAGATCCACTTATGGCAAACCGGAGGACTCAAGGCTCTGAATCGGTCGACCCCAGCTTTCATGTAGGCGACCCGGTGTACCCGGACTCAGCAGGTCATAGACGGATACCTCACATCCGCTGGCACACCGGAGGTCATCGGAGCCCGGGGCAGCTGGCTCAGATCTGGCGAGGTGCAGCGCAGATCAAGGAGACAGCGAAGAGGACCTGGAGCGGGCTGGACAGGACGAGGAAGATCGGTCCCTTCACATCATTGTCCGCTGGTGCGCCGGGGGGCACCGGGTTTAGAGGCGGATTGGCACAGACTTGACGGAGGGCCCGGGGTGGGCTCGACAGGACCTAGGACGGACACCTCAAGTCCGCGTCCGTTGGCACACCGGAGCTTCAACGGCGCCCAGGGAGGCTGGCTCAGACCTGGCGACGTGCAGTGCAGAACAAGCAGCGCAGAGAGGCGGACCTGGAGGGGGCTCGATGGGTCATAGAAGAGTGGTCCCTTTAACGTCCGTGTCCGCTGGAGTACCGGGGGGTGCCGATGTTTTGGGCGGATTGTCACCGACTTGGAGAAGTGAGGCGTGGAGGACCCAGGACGGACCAGTGTAGCTGCACAGGAGATGGGAAGACAGCGGAGGAAGCGTTGGACCCGGGGTGAGATTGACAGTTCTTTGGAGGTCCGAACAGTCGGGAAGTTGATTGAGCCTTAGTTCAGAAGTCAGGAGCGTTGCTTGGGAGGCGTGTGTGACCGGGTAAACAGGGGATAAATACCAGTTTGGTAATCCCCAGCCCAGGAGCTCATGGGAAGAGCTCCTACACGGCGGCCATTTTGCAATCCATTTTGTGTACCCTTGAGGAACTCGGCACCATGACAAGATACGGTTTCCAAACCGCAATGAAAATAAAAACTGACTGTCTGGGTGTAGAGGGATTGAGAAAAATGCTTGGCACAAATCAATTACTGTGTACCATTTGGCATCACATGGAATCTGATAAAGGATCACTGCTGGGTTTGGCACGATTGGACAACAAGGTACCACTATCTTGTTGATCTTTCTCAAATCTTGCACTATTCTGTATTTTCCACTTGACTTTTTAATTCCCATAATAGGTGAGTTGCAAGGACTGCTCAGTATTTCTTTTAGAATGTCTTGTTCGATTATTTGATCGATCACAGGAGCAACTCCTGCCATTGTCTCAGGACTCATTTTATATGGAGGAGTGTTTGGGTAATGAGCACCAGGTTTCACTGTTACCTGAATAGGATCCACATTTTTCATTAACCCTATTTCTTTTCCTGTAAAATCCCATACATCTGATCTTACTGTCTGTCTCAGCTCCTCAGGCAAATTCTGTTTTGTTAAAAGTGAATATAGTTCATCCACTTCCGTCCCTTGCTTTGCTAGCATCATCTTAAATTCTACATCCTCATCAGGTGTCTGAAATGCGATACCATCAGGTATACAAAAGATGGTACAATTCATTTTGCATAGGAGATCTCGTCCCAATAGATTTACTGGGCTCGAATCACATACCACAAATTGATGCATGTCTTTAAACCTCCCAATGTGAACCTCAATTGGTTCTGTAACTGGAGTTTTAATCTGCTTATTTGACACTCCCACAACTTGGATAGTTTCTCCCGAGAGGGGTAGGTTAGGAATTTATGCTGCTCTCACAGTAGAACGGGTAGCACCAGTGTCCACTAGGAATGTAATATTGTTACCTTCCACCTTCCCATCAACAAATGGACCTGACTGATCTACCTCCAGAGTTGCGCCAAGCACTCAATCTTCCTCCTCCCTCAGGCACCGTCATTGGCTGCTCTCCGAAATACTCTCATTACACTGCAACCAATATTGTGGAATCATCTGCACATTTGGGTTTTTACCATGTGGTTCCATAGGAGTAAATCCAGTATTCACACTGTATCTCTGTACCTGAGCACCTACATTACCCTGCATAGGAGCTTGGGGCACCTGTAACTGTGGTGTAACTCTCTGCTGCGGCTGTTGTTGTTGTTGTTAAGTCACAACCACTTCATTCTGCACCTGTGAATTTAAATTTTGGTTTGTCCCATTAATTTTTACAGTGCTTCTACACTCGTTCTTCCAATGTCCAAGCTTACCGCACGCATGACAAGGAAATTTTCTTTTCAAATCATCTTTAACAAATCTTCCTTTACCCTTTCCAACACCTGGTACCTGACCATTTTGATTCTGATTATTCATCTGCTCGACACTATTTGCTTCCTGTTGCTCTGCTACCTTAACTTGCACCCACATCATTTTCTCCTTAAGCTTTTTGTGTCTTGAATCAATGTCGTCGCTGCAGTACTTTGCATATCTCAAAATCTCATCGATCGTTTTGCTTTGCCAGCAAATCAAATGCTGTTGAATCATATTACTAATCTCTGGTTTCGGTCCAAACACAAACCGATATACAAAATGTCCCATATCCTTGTCACCTATATTCTCAAATCCGCTATACTGCTTAATCACCTGTAACAACCGCTCATAGTATGCATGCAATACCTTCGATCTCTCAATATCTATTCCGTAATCAACAGCAGCTTCTACTATCTTCTCATGCAAATTCCTTGCTTTCCATGTAATATTCTTACACAAAAATAATAATTCCTCATCTCTATAAATACCTAATCTATCTGGACTGATCGTTCCAATTATCATTTCCTCCAAATCCACCTTCAATCTACACACATCTATACTTTGTGGTAGGGGTTTTAGTTTTTCCATTCCCTTTATCCACTCATTCAGCACTTCTGGTGTGGGACCTACTGAACTCTCAGATGCGGAATCACCACTCTGTGCTATTCTCCTAGGATCTATTTGAACATTTCTTCTTGGAGTTTCATGTACTACTTCTCCTACGGGAAGATCCATTAAGGTAACATTTTCTTCCATTCGTTCAACTGGACTAGGTATAGTCATGGTCTCACTCCTCATATTACTTGTCGGAACTGTCAAAGCATGTACTCCTGATATACTCTGTTTATTCCCATACAACGGAACTGTAGGTCCTATTGTTACGGGTACTGATAATGCTTCCGCACTCAGATTCAACTGTTTAACTTTCTGAATTAATTCTTCTCTTGCTTGGTTTTGTAACTCTGTCTCTCTATCCGGTACTACTCTCGTAATCACTGGAATTTGGGGAACTTGCAGAATCAGTGGAGATCCCATTATCGGGGCATTTGGAACTACGTCTCTTGGACTTTCCTGATATGGTGGAGGTCTTTTTGTTATTATATCCTCCAATAACTCGTCATCTGAATCATTCATGTTACAACTCCCTCTTTGCATTTCAATATTATTCTTTTTCTCCTTACTCTTGCCTCCTATTGACTCCTCATTAACCAAGACAGGATACAATTCTTCTGTCACTACAGCTCTTCTCCATCTTTTCACTCTCTCTTGCCTACTCTCAAAGAGAAATCTGGTCATGATATTTCGGTATTTTCTTCCACCTCTGTATTTCTCTCGCTCAAAAGCCTCATATTCCCATTCCTCAAGTGCCTCATACTGAGTTGGTCTAGGCTCCAACACATTCATCCGGTTTCTTAAATTTTGTAAAATTCTCATATTAAATGATCCATGTTCCGGAAAAGCCAGAACACCATCACTCTCAGTATACTTCACCCAATTCTCCAACCAAGTGCATGTATGGTATCCACATTCTAGCATCATATAGGATGCGGGGGTTCCTGGAGGCGGAATAAGAATTCCCTCCCTTGTCACTATCTGTCTGTCCTTTTTGAAGAAATTCCTGATTTTATTAATAAACTTCATTTTTTCTCAACTGTCCCTTCAAAATGTAACTCGAAAATCCCAACAAACTCTCCGTACTTCTGTAGTCTCTATTTGGCAACTGTCATCCAATACCAGCGCGACTCACACCAACCAACCAATCTCAGCACTGCTACGTCAGCAATGTCTCAACCAATAGAGATGCAGCTTGCAATGGCTCCTCCAATCACAGCTTTAGGAGCTCCCGCTGCCTGACCAATGCCAGCGCGGCGTTTTCTGACGTCAGTATTACTCCATCTACTGACCCTCCCTTTACAAAATGACTCGGCAAATTTTTTCTTAAGCTTTTTTCTCAAAGAAATTTTGTTAATAATGACATAAAAACAATGCTACCTTGTCTGTTTTCTAAATAAAGAGATAGTTTTCACTTTTCCAAAAAGAATTTTCTCTATGAGCAAGAGTAACCACCCAACGCTATCTCACCCTTCAATCAAGCTCCGGGAGGACCTGTTACTTCTCCAGGGATAAGGCCAAAGTTTCTCAAGAGGACTTTTTGGTATGAAAAGGAGTCTTGGTACTTCTCTGGGGATAAGGCCAAAGTTTCACAGGTGGACCCTTCGCTATAGCACTCCAAATCTACTCTCATACGAATTTTCCCTAATGCAACACCTACAGCCTTTCACTGTTCAGTGTTATGACTTACAGACAAAGTACTTCCGTAGTGGGATAGATCTATCCACACTAATTCCCAGCCTACTTCAGGCTATGACTTTACCCCGGGCAACCTTCTCGCCCGTATATTCAAGATGACATAAAAACACAATGTTAATTTTTTTTTAGTTAGAACACATATAATCAAAGCAATAATCAATAATCAACTAATCAATAATAAACCATCTTCTGCTACCAAAAAACTGATCCAGTGCCAAACCGGGGGTCTCTGAATGACACAGCAGACAACGGGCCCCAAATATACAAATTCACAATTTCTCACCATTTAACAGACCCTGAAATGCGGTTTGTGTGTATTGTCGATTTGTCTTTTGCTTATCTAAAGGGAAAAACAGATTATCTAATCGTTTCTTCTCTATTATAGCCCTTTTAACCTATATCGTCAACCACTTTCCTCTTGGGCGATGAATCATATTGATTGAGTAGTGTAAATTATTGACATGACTAATTAACCAAAATCTTAACAGTTGTCATGAGGAAATAATCACAACCTCAAAAATCTCGTTAATCTGTTTATCTTCAGTAATTATAAGAAAATCTCAGGTACAAAGTTACAGGGAAAGAAAATACACATTATAGGAGAAATATCATAAAATATGCAGACAAGATCACAAGCATCTGAATCATAGTGAATATTATTGAGTGGATAGATGAAGAGACATAAGAGTCATGGAGAGAAAACATTTGCAGACATTTGCAAATTTCCCTATTGATACATACCTAACGATAAAATTTCGGAATAAACCACCACCCCCTGGCCACGAGGAAAGTGGAAAGGGAACCCGATAAAGGAAAACGGGAAAAGATAGGATCAGGAAACTGGTAGGCCTCTAACCCACGGACAGCGACAAATCACCCTCTGCCTCTCTGGACCTACGGAAAGCTGCCTTAACCACACCCCCTATGAGCATCCCAATTATACCCTAATTCAACCTGACCATCCCACTAATCTGCAACATTCGGGGAAATCTCAACATTTCATTGGCCAATTTGTGGGGTGTTGCACCACACCTCCATTACTTCATTTGGCTTTACATGCTCTCCTTTGTTCTTAACTCGTTCTCACGTTTTACTTCCCTGCTTATGAATCGATTCTCTATCCCTCATCACATCACATTCTCTGATGAATAGCTTGTCCCTGTATTAGTAACTTTATTTCAGACAATGTATCAACTAGACATAAAATGTTCGTCAATTTGAGCTTTCCCAGGCATCTCGATGTCCTGACATATTGCACGTCTTTCTTTCACTGTTGAAGGTTTCCTTCATCCGCCGCTGACACCCACCACAGTTCATATACGGGGCAGCCTTTTGCGGCCTTTTCATTTATTCAGGCTAATTTAACATGCGTATCTATTTGTTCACCATATGCCCATTTTAAAACTACAATGAAAGAGAAATATAAAGAATATTAATAACACAAAAATGGAAATTACACTGTTTCCCTCCCACCTTTGCACTAATCCCATGTTAATTCATATGAACATTAATGTGCAAAGCATTATTTTGCAATAGCATTATTCCACTTTGTCGGTTTTCATATGCAAAAAGCGATATGCGGCCTAAGCATTTCATGTATTAGTCTTAATTGAAATGCACGCGTGCGCAAAGCATCTCCCTGTGTTTGTGTATATTATTGCATTTAGTACAAAACACACAATTAATAAATTTTATCTTGGGGCGTTGATCCGAGCAGGTTTACATGACGCAAACCCTGCTCCATCAATATGGAGGCAATGATTTGTGTGTCATCCGCATAGGAGAGCACCTGCAGCCCGAACGATCTCACCAGTTTTGCCAGGGGGGGGTCACATAAAGGTTGAAAAGAGTGGGGCTGAGCGAAGATCCCTGCGGACCCCACAAGGAAGGTCAAAGGCCTTTGCTTTAAAGCCTCCACAACTGACGGTGTGGGATCTACCGGTAATAAAAGAGTGGAGAAGCTACAGGGCGCTCCTTGTGACTCCTGCATACTGGGGCGATGGTATTGAATGCTGCCGAAAGGTCTAGCTGCATCAGCACTGCAGATCCGCCTTGGTCGACCTGCATGCGGATACAGTCAGATGCCACTACCAAGGCAGAATCAGTGCTGTGACCGGCCCGAAATCTGTTCTGAGAGCTGTCCAGGATTTCCTGGGATTCCATATGTTTCATCAGCTCAGCATTGATGAATTTTTCCAGGATTTTGGTAGGAGCGGGAAGAAGGGAGATAGGTCGAAAGTTCTTCAGCTCTAAGGGATCGGCGTTGTGTTTTTTAAGGAGAGGTGAGATAATAGCTTCCTTTCAGATGTCAGGATAGTGCCCGGACAAGAGTGCATTATTAAAGACCTTGCACAGGAAGTTAGTAATTGGATCGGGAGCAAGTCTGAGTGTGGACAGCATGCAAGGATCAGAGGGTGCACCGGACTTTAGGCCAAGTAAAAGTTCCTTGGTACGTAGAGCTGTGATAAGAGGAAAAGACGACAGGGAAGTTTTCCCCGGCACTTGGCTATGCTCCCCCATTGGTGGGTCTGTGTTTTCACCTACGACTACCTCGTGATAGGTTTTAGACATCAATATCTAGTTATCTACAGAGAATTACCATGCCAACAAAAAGTCAGAGAAGAAAGAAGCAGCAGCAAATAGAGCATCTTCTTAGAACTGAGAAACAAAAGGGGCAAAATGCAGAAAAGATGGTCAAAGAGAAAAGGCTTGCTGGTAAGAGGACCAAGACAGTTCTTAAAATTGTTTGTGCACAAGTGGAAAAAATGCAATAAGAAGTAAAGAGAAACAAAACTTTAACACCAAGTATCAAAGCACAAAAAGTCTCTGATAAAAAAAGGAACAAGTTATTGAAAAAAGGAAAGATTTTAATCAGAAGGCAGAGGCAGTTCAAAGAAATCAGAGGTAGAATCTTCCGTACTAGAGTAATTCACAACTTGTTAGCATCTATGAAGATGTATAAAGGAAGAAATCAAACAATCAGACAAAAGGAATATGTTGAAGGTGTAGTTGATAAGGCGTTTTCTCTGAAGAGGAAACTATTTATCTTGGTTTTAAACAGAATGAAGAAACTGGACAAAACAGTGCTGTCTATGAGGAGACAGAGCCAAATGAAAAGGCTTTTTAAAAGAAGTAACTTTTGCAAAGTTTTTAGTGGTGAATAGATACATATTTCAAGTACTGAGCCTTTCTTCAATTGAGAAGGATATTTGCAAGACAACACATTAGTGCATGCAGTTGATGAATCTGGATGATGTTATGATATGAAAAATGGAACTCCTATTACAAAGGAAGTAATGGTACCTAGACATGTTGAGGCAGTAATTGCTGAAGAGGTGTAAGGAAGGAGTAGACAGGTCCCTGTGTACAAATGGAATTGTAATAGTGTTTGTAGTATTTGTCAACAATCAATTGATATATTGAGAAATTTCCTCTGTATGTTTGCTTCTCGAAGTTTAAAACAGAAAATACATACTTTGCAAGGATTAGATCTATGCAAAATAAGAAAGCATACTAATTTACAAGGACATTCACTAGCTTGTCTGTCAAAAGAAGTGTGTCAAAGCAGCTTTCATCATTTCAGAATTTTAGGGGTACACCACTCAAAAATGAGAACGTTTTTTAGAAGGCTTTACTATGTAAAAACTTCTGCTGTATGTTTAGGAGAAATGAATAGAGCTCTTTTGCATGATAGTGTTGTAAAAGTAGAAAAGGTTTGTGATGATGTTCAATTTTGTTTCTTTGGACCGGAACAGGAGTGTAGGGAAAATGAAGAGTTGGTAACAACAGTATTTGTGGAGCAGAACAGATGTACCAGTGTTGGTAATTTTGACAAAGATACTAGAAACTTTAACGCAGTTTTTTCAGATCAACGAAACTGTGTTTGTCTATGTTGTTGACACACTCACTTCAAAATCAAACTCGTACTGTTGATTTGTACATTAAAACTGAAAAGGAGAATAATAATAAAGGCGAGAATTTGCTGTTTATTTATGTGTAGAGGGACGATTTGACTTGTCCACCCGACAAGTTATAAGTAAGTACTGCTATAATAAGTTAGGGGAAAACAAAATGCCTGCTAGAGCAGTGCACAACAACTTAGAAATAATACCTGTTCCAGAAGTACTTAAAGATTTGAATGTTTATGAATCCATATTAATACAGTCAATACATACCTTTCAAGCTATAGTTTGCATGAAGCCAAAGGTAGGGAAATTGCCTTCAACTGAGCTCCAGAAAGGTCTCAAAGGTAAAGTTGTATACTTGCCATTAGATTTTAAGAAAATATGAAAACTATAAGGGTACAGAGAAATTTGGAAGAGGGACTTGTAAATCTAGTAAATGGTGTCCCAACCAAGAGTAAAAAAATATGGGAAGAGTTAGTAGATGTTAACAAAGTTAAAAATGCAACATCATATCTGGTTCAACATTACATATATTATAAAAATGCACACATTTTTCAAGATATCCCACATAGGTAGGACATTACATCATCATCAAGTCAGATAGAAAAAGTGGATCTTTTTTTTTAATTTGATTTTATTTTAGCCACAAGGTACAAAATATAAACATCCAAAAATTATAAATCCATCATAGTTTACTTGTTGTCATGACAATAATCCTTAAAAATAGGCTGCAACTTAAAACATTCTAATTGTGCTACCCGATTTCTTGTGGGATATATTGCTGCACAGAGAAAATACTAAAGGAAGAAAAAGAAAAAGAAAGACTGTATAAAACAACCAGTGGCAAAACCAACTTCCCTCTTATTGTATTATAAGAGTTTATCTCTAAGTCCGTCCCACCTCCTATCTTCTATTAAGCCATTGGATCATGGGTGCCCAGATCTTGTATCCTTTTTCCTTAGCTCGCCACCCCTTATTCTTGTACAGAGCCATTTCCTGAATATGTATATTTAGCAGCCGATGAAGCCATGCTATATACCCAGGAGATTCAGAGTCCTTCCAAGCCATGGCTATCAATAGTCTAGCTACTGCCACTGTGATAAATACGAAATCTCTTTGAGATGGTGAGAGCCCAGCTCGATTATCATACCCAAATAGCATTAGCGATGGGCTTAAAGTAATCTTCTTGTTGATTGTTTGTAGCCAAAATTCTTCCATACCAATCTTTAAAAGCATCAGTTTGCTACATGTGCAGAACATATGTATAATATCAGCTGGACTGTCTTGGCACCTTGGGCAATTATCGTTTTCCCGTTTCCCCCTATTAAAATGTTTCGCAGGAGTATAATACAAATTAAACAGAGTCTTATAATGCTGAGATTTAAGATTTGCCGAAAGAGAAATCTTTTTACCCATTTCCAATGACATATCCACGTCAATCTCCTCATCCCCCAGTTTTTCAGCCCATTTCGTCTCTACTTTTTTCAGGTCATCGGGGAGGGTTTCCATCAGTATATTATAATATTCCCCAATCCTCGCATCCCCCTGATATACTATATCCATTACTGGCATTGCCCCCAGATTAAAAGACCCTTTAGCCAACATTTTTAGGCAGCCCCAAATTTGAATGTATTTAAACTGGGACCTAGTATCTATCCCGAAATTTTGGACTAATTCCAAAAAGGGTATTGATGGAGCAAGGACTCAAAATTGAGACTTGCTCGAATACAATCACCTCACAGTATTAATTTATTAATTATGTATTGTGTATACTAACTTTGCATACACTACACGAATAGCAAGGAAGCTTGCCTATGTGTTCTGACTAACAAGTAACGCTTGTCTTATTCTAAAATAGCCGCTAAAATGCGGGAACCTTACTGCGCATGTCTCATCCATATCACATGGTATGACGTCTTTCTTTGCTTGGTGGGAAATTTCTGCTTCTGCGCAGTGTGCTTTAAAATGGCTGCTTGATGTTTTCACATGCTTCAGCTTGCTCTTGTGTTATTATTAAATTGTCGTTTTCCTAACGCTACTAATGCGGGATAGATTTATAAATAAATGGGGATAGAATAGAAAGAGTGGGTATACAGTGAAACATATTATTTTGTGATTTTAATATTTTCTTCTTTGACTTTTATTAGTTCGTAAACTTGTGCCTGGGGTTGGTGATCTGAAACTCGAGAGACAATGATTCTGCGCATGTGTCCTGTGTGGCTGCCAAAGAATAAAAATGAAGTCAACCTGGACGTCATCCAAGGCCATGACCTGATGGCCGAAGCTGCTGTGCTCTTGCCTTTCCTGTTGAAAATTGAAACTTTGTATATGAAGAATATATAACATTTGTCGTGAGACGGGTGGGAAATAAAGCAAATGTATAAAATTGGATGGGCGGTAGTTTAAAGACAATGGCCTACAGAAAATGAACTAAAATCATATGGTGTGAGAATCCACCCCCTGTCCCTGTCCAATCAGAAGTAGTGGTCCCATATTTTAGCAACATTAAGGGGAGGTACATGGGTGTAGAAGGGTATAATAGAATATAGCATTAGTTAATTACAGAAGATCAGGAGTGCATGCTGACAAGAAGAGCTCCAGACCGTCAAGCTGATTGATTGCAGAATCGCTGTCCAGAGAGGTCCTGAGGAGGGGGCGGCGGAGTCCATTAGAAGGAAGGCACGGGAGAATCGAGGAGAAGTCGAGTATCAGAGAGGGGAACGACGCAGGCGTCGTTGTAGAGAGGTCACCGGTCCTGTCCTGATCCTGGAGGAGGTCTTTGCTCTTCATCCTTCCTGGGTCCTATTCTTTCCAACTCCTTGGCCAAGGGGGTTTGGTTCTCGCACTTAGGTAAATATAAATGCAACCTTTAGTTGCGCTGCTGTCTCTATCTTCTCCTTTCTGAGGGACCGTCATTAATCAATAATTATTATTCTATGCTTCCCTATGATATGCGACTAAGTACCATGTGGTTATGTAATTTACTGTGCTAAATCTTTAGATAAACATTTTAAAACTTCCTGACTCAGTGGTTATTTCAGGATTATGTACTATAATGAATGCCACTCATTTTAAACTTCCCAATTAGCAAAGGATTCATTGGTAAGTCATTACTCTTCAATCGGAAGGTAATTGGTAGCAGGGATTTTGATAAAGAGTAACAACTGATAAAACCCAGCGTAAGTATTAGCGTAGTATGAATGTATGGGCCCAAGTGAGTATCTGGTGTATGAATGCTGTTTGCTAATATCGCGCTGGATCAGTTTTCTGGTAATCAGAGGATGGTTACTCTTTGTTAATTGGATAATGAGAATTTTATTTTTATGAACTAACAACCGTGTATTCAAAGTTTGTTTTATGTTGTCTAGAATCCCCGGGGAAAAATTGAATAGCAGATGGTAAGTGGAAGCCATACTGCAGTGAGGTTATCTGTCAGGCAGAAATAGTACTGAAAACTTAAGCAGGACCATCAGTACTGGTTAGGGAATCTATGCGTGTGAGTAATAGCAAAAGAGTACGCTGGTGAAAATTTGATGTTATATCACCTAGAAAGAGTAACATTGAAGAAGTAACAGGTACTTCTGGAGCTTGTGTGAAGAGTAAACGGAAGGGTTTTACTCGTAGTGTATGTTTAGTAAACGGAAAGGTTTTACTAAGTGTGAGAGAAAACTATCTTTTCGAATTTAGAGAAACTGGCACGATAGTGAATGTTTTATGTTGTTACTGAAATTCAATTAAGAATTGTAGAGAAAATAAGTTTGCGTACGAATTTGTAAAGGGAGGGTCAGCTGCCGGAGAGGGAGCTGACGTCACAAACGCCGCGCTGGGATTGGTTGATACAGCGGGTGTGGAAAGACCCTTGTAAAGGAGGGGTCAGTAGTCAGGAGTAGTACTGACGTCACAGGTGCCGCGCTGGGATTGGTTGAAACAGCGAGGGACAGTGAAGAGCAGATTGTAAAGGAGGGGTTGACAGACAAACGTCACCAAAAGGCCGCGTTAGAATTGGTTCAGAAATAAAAGTTAGCAGGCATTTGATTGGTTGAGATTCTAGAAGCTAAATTCTTAGTGGATAGAGATTGTATGTTAAAACGCGATCCGACTTTAACAGGAACTCGTCCGGATAGGAGATTCCTAGGTTTTGCAGAATATAATTTTATACATCGAAGATTAGATAGAATGTACGGAGAGAAGAGAAAAATGTCCTTTCTGCAAAAGATTAAGAACTATTTTAAAAAGGACAAACCAATCAAAACTAGAGAAGGAATTATCATCCACCAGCTAAAACGCCCGCTTCATTTATGATGATGGAGAGAGGTTATCATACTTGTGTATGGATAGAGAATTGGATAGAATATACCAAAAATGATGGAATACTAGCATTTTCCGAGAATGGTACCTTCAATGGAAGAATTCTTCAAAATTTGAGATTGAGGATGAATGACCTAGAACCCAGACCTAGATTAACTCAATACGAAGCCTTAGAGGAATGGGAAACCGAGGCATTTGAGCGTGACCGATCCAGGAGTAATAGGGGTTATCGAGGATTTTTCCCCAGATACCAACATGAGTCTAGGAACGGTCAGATGAAACAATGGAGAAGGGCAATGCTTACAGAAGGATTATATATTTACGGAAGAAGAACTGTTAGGGAAGAAATGCACAGAAAAGACAAAACATTTAATGAGAAATGGAGATTCGGAAGATGAATTTATAGAAGAAATATTAAGAAACCCACCACCATATCAGGAAGGGACAAGTGGATGCACCCCAAGTGCCCCACTGTTAAAAACTCCATTAGTACCACAGGTACTGCATGATTTCACCCCCAGTAGGATACTTCATGATAAAGAAAAAGAAGCCCTAGAGAAAAACAGAGCAGAATTAATACAGAAGATAACACAGATAAAGGTACATCCTGATTCTTTGACCATACCTGTAACAATTGGTCCGGTAGTTCCATTATATAGTGGTCAGGGAAATTGTCCTCCACCGTTAGTTATGCCTACTCCTGTGAATATTCCTAAACCTGAAACAGTAGTAATGGTTGAGGATCATTTTAGTGATTGTGAATCAACGATATCATTAATGGATTTACCAATTAGAGATTCTGTCAATAGTACTCCCAGAAGAAATACACCTGGGTGCTCAAAAGAGATAAATTTGATAACTTCATCAGGAGCAAAAAGTGTCACTGTAGTTAGTCCAGAAGACTTAGAAAGGTGGGCACAAGGAACAGAACAGCAGTGTACACCTCCAAAAATTTTGGATATTTATAAATTAAAAGTCAAATTAGAAGAAATAATAGCAGGAAATGTAGGGCTAGATCGCCTAAATGCTTACAATGAAGAAGAATTATTGTTCGTATGCAGAAGTATCACCAGAAATGTAAAAATATTTCATGAAAAATTATCAGATTTGGCTCTGCAGATGGGAATTGAAATAGGGAGATCAAAGGTGTTGCAGAAACCCTATAGAGCAGATTTCTCAGACAAAGATTTAGAAAATATGAATGCCTCTGGAAGAAAATTACAAGTAAAAGAATTAATGATAGTCTTACAGAAATGGGGAGACTTAGATAAATGGAGAGTTCGATGGGCAAAGAAAAAGGAAGAGGCACGATCCAGTAGAACAGCCTCTGAATATGTGATGAAAGAAACAGGGAAGACAGATCAAATGTACCCGATGCGAGAAGTTCCCGGAGGGGGCTATGTACATGTCCCATGGAGTAGACAGGATATTTTGTCATTTACTAATGATTTTCCAAAATTGAGAGAAAAACCAATTGAATGGTACAAACAGGTTGAAAGGTTTGTGAAGGTATCAAAAGTATTGTTAAAAGATTTAGATGGGTTGTTTGACATAGTGGTACCTGCCGATTTGTGGACAGATTGTAAAATTACAGTTGATTGTCCAAGTGACAAATATCCTAGAGATCCGAAAACAGGTGCCCCGTCAAATGATGTAATGAAAAAGTATCAGCAGGTGATAACTTACCTGAAAGGCAAAATACCACCGAAAGAAACAGATTGGGTGAAAATAGACCGAACAACCAAAGAAGCTAGTGAATCGGTACACGCCTATTATGAGCGTTTATTGCAGGTATTTAAGCAGTATAGTGGATTTGAAGACATTGGAGACAAAAACATGAGTAAGTTTGTGTATCGATTTGTTTATGGTCTGAAGCCAGAAATTTGTCAGATGATTAAGCAGCACATGTTGTGTTGGCAGGGGAAACCCATAGACGAGATTTTGAAATATGCAAAGTTGTGGAGACAATATTGAGGATAGACATAAGAAATTGCAGGAAAAAGTGATGTGGGCACAGGTGAAAATGGCTGAGAAACAGGGGATTAATTTGGATAATCAGAGTGGAAATCAAGGAAAGGATTCTGGAACGAATGGCGATACTGGGAATGGTGGAAAAGTGAGAGGACGAATGAGTAGAGAAGAAGCTAAAAAGAAATTTCCTTGTCATGGATGCGGAAAATTGGGGCATTGGAAGGATGAATGTAAAAAGATTCGGAATAATAATGGCCCAAATCAAAATTTAAATCCACAGACGCAGAATGACTCACAGCAGGATGTAAATCCTCAGAATCAGTTGCCACCTGCCCCTATTCAGGGTAATGTAAGCGGAGCAAACCACGGTACAGACGTCGGATATCAAGGAGGAAGTGGTAAGAATGATTATGTAACATCACAGTTTCTTTTACAGGACGATTTCTGTCAATACAGTTCATGACGGTGCCTAGGAGAGGGGGAGGAGTGCGTACTTGGCGCATCCTTATCGGTAGATCAGTCAGGTCCATATGTTGAAGGGAATGTGAAAGGTAATGATATTACTTTTCTTTTGGACACTGGTGCTACCCGGTCTACTGTGAGAACAGCAGACATTCCAGACCTTCCTCTCTCTGGAGAAGCTATCCAAGTAGTGGGAGTAGCTAATAGAAAGATTAGAACACCTCTTACCGAACCAATGGAAGTTAAAATTGGAAATTTCAGAGAAATGCATCAATTTGTAGTATGCGATTCTAGTCCAGTAAATTTATTAGGTCGTGATTTGTTGTGCAAAATGAACTGTACAATTTTCTGCACACCGGATGGTGTGGCAGTTCAGACCCCAGATGAAGATCATGTATATAAGGTTATGATTGCAAAACAAGGTACAGAAGTAGATGAGATGTTTTCATTGATAACAAAAGATGAGTTGCCAGAAGAATTAAAAACTACAGTAAACCCACAGTATGGGATTTCACAGGAAAAGAAGTAGGACTTATGGCCCAAATATACCCAGTTAAAATTACTGTAAAAGAAGTTGCGATTTACCCAAATACCAGACAGTACAAAATGAGTGCAGAAGTAAAGACAGGAGTCATTGAAGAAATAAATCGAATGGTAGAACAAAACATACTAAGAGAAGTGATGAGTAGCCCATGTAATTCACCAATAATGGGTTTAAAGAAACCTAGCGGAAAATATAGGATTGTTCAGGACCTGCGGAAAATAAATAAGATTGTGGAACCTTGTTGTCCTATAGTACCCAATCCTGCAGTAATTCTATACCAGATTCCTTGGAGTGCAGGATGGTTCACAGTGATTGATTTATGCCAAGCGTTCTTTTCAATACCATTGCACCCAGACAGCCAATATCTTTTTTCATTTAAATTTGAGAACAAAGTCTATGTATGGAATCGTGTTCCTCAGGGGTACACGGAAAGTCCTTCCATCTTCAACCAGATACTGAAAAAGTGCCTTGAGAAACTAGTGATGCCAGGAAGTTCAGTCCTAGTGCAATATATCGACGACTTACTGGTGGCATCGAACACCAGAGAGGACTGTGTTGTTGATTCCATATCACTATTGAATCATTTGGCTGAAGAATGGCATAAAGTCTCACCAGAAAAATTGCAGTTCTGTACAACAGCTGTTAAATATCTGGGACACCAAATTGAGAGGGGAAAAAGAAGAATAACCTCGGAAAGAGTACAATTGATTAAGAAAATGCAAATGCCTGTAACCCAAAGAGAAGTGAGAATGTTCCTAGGAATAGTAGGTTACTGTCGACAATGGATACTAGGATTTTCCTTGTTAGCAAAGCCCCTAATTCAAATGACAAGAAAGAAAGCAAAGGACCCAGTTGATTGGGATGATGAGAGTGTAGGAGCTTTTGTAAAATTGAGAAATGCTCTGTGCTCAGCACCAGCCCTAGGCATGCCCGACTATAAAAGAAGCTTCGCATTGTTCTGTCATGAGAGAGAAAATTGTGCACTTTCAGGCTTAACACAAAGACATGGTCTAGACAGACGTCCTATAGCATATTTTTCTGCTACATTGGATCCAGTGGCAGCCGCGTTGCCAGGCTGCTTAAAAGCAGTAGCGGCTACCTGTTTAAGCATTGAACAAAGTGAGTCAATTGTGATGGGACACCCAGTAAAGGTGTTTGTTCCACATGCGGTTGTGATTCTGTTGACAAGAACACGAACTCAGCATCTTACTCCTAGTCGGCTGACTAAATATGAAAGAATAATAATGGGTGCTGAAAATGTGAACATAGTGAGGTGTACAATAGTAAATCCTGCAACCTTACTACCAGACCCGTATCATGAGGAAATTAAAAATGACGAAGAAGAAGAACATGATTGTTTACAAGTCACAGAGTTATGCACGAAACCACGTCCTGATATTGAAGAACAGCCCCTTAGAAAGCCAGACAGGGAGCTGTTTGTTGATGGTTCATGCCAGAGGCATGAAGATGGTAAACTGACTGCAGCCTATGCAGTATGTGAATTAACTGGAATAGTCGAAGCATCCTATTTACCAGGAGTAAAATCTGCACAAGTAGCTGAATTGATTGCTTTAATAAAAGCGTGCAAAATTGGGAGGAATCAGAAAGTAACTATATTTACAGATAGCCAATATGGTTACGGGGTTGTGCATGATTTTGGCCAACTATGGATGCAGAGGGATTTCATGACTTCTTCAGGATCCCCCATTAAAAATGAAAATTTGTTAGGGAATTGTTGGAGGCAATACAATCACCAAAAGAATTGGCTGTGGGGAAATGTGCCGCACACCAGTCAGGAGATGATTGGGTGGTAGTCGGCAACAGATATGCAGATCTTGTGGCTCAACATTGTGCCAGAAATCGATTGTCAGTCAATAAAAGGGTGGAAAGAATGGGAATCAGCTGCCAACTTATGCTGTATATGCCACCTGAAACATGGAATGAGGTTCGAAGATTGCAAGATGGTGCTGAGGAAAGTGAGAAGAAAACATGGGTCAAAGTGGGTTGTTCCCAAAGGGGAGATGATGAAGTGTGGATTTGTGCTGATGGCAGACCAGTCATGCCTGACTGTCTGCTCTCTCAAATGGCCAGGATGTATCATGGAGACACACACATAGGGAGAGATGCAATGATTAGGCTTTTCAGACAGAACTGGTACAATCCCAAGTTCAGGGCTGTAGCAGAGAGCCTTTGCCAAAGATGTTTGACTTGCCAGATGCATAATCCAGGAAGAAAGACAATAATCGGGTTTGGGAAGATTGGAAAGGCAGAAGGTCCATTTATAAGACTACAGTTCGACTTTATACAGTTACCACCATGCAGAGGGTTGAAATATGTACTAGTCATAGTATGTCTGTTTTCAAAGTGGGTGGAGGCTTACCCTACCAGGAGGAGTGACAGCATTACAGTCGCAAAGCTGTTACTACGAGAACTCATTCCTAGGTTTGGTTTCCCAGTAACTTTGGAATCAGATAGAGGAAAACATTTTAACAGTGAAGTGATTCAAATAATTTGCGGAGCATTCCAAATCGAACAAAAATTGCACTGTGCATATCGTCCAGAGGCTTCTGGAGTGGTTGAACAATTGAATGGCACTATAAAATCAAGACTGGGAAAAATGTGTGCATCAACATCATTGGAGTGGCCAGATGCATTGCCACTTGTCTTAATGGGACTAAGAAGCATTCCTGATAGAAATACAGGATTGAGCCCACACGAGATAATGATGGGAAGAGCAATGAGACAAGCACATGTTCCCATAAACAAACTGCTGAATATATCTGATGATATGGTACTGGATTATTGCAAAGGATTGGCTGACCTAGTGCGTTCTGTCTCTCATCAGGTCGGAGAAGACGCAGTTTCGAGGCAGCCTGAACAAGAACATGATCTGAATCCTGGTGACTGGGTGGTAGTGAAGAATCACACCAGAGAGACGTGTCTATCACCTAGATGGGGAAAACCTTGTCAAGTCATACTGACTACCAATACAGCAGTGAAGTGTGCAGGATTTCCTAATTGGATTCATGTAAGCCACACCAAAAGAGTACCAGACCCTGAAGAAGAAAATCCTCAGTCAGCATCAATCACTGAGGAAGCTGAAGGTTGCCCAGCTGAAGAATCTCAGGCTCGAGATTCCAGAGAAGCTGCAGAAGAACAACCGAGCACAAGTCAGGACTGGATACCGTGGTAGAAGTTCCTGAAGTCTACTACAGAACAAGAAGTCAAGCAAAATTGGAAGAAATTGAAGAAGATCAGATAGGTGAAGAAGAAGCAGCTCAGGGAAAAGAAGAACATACAATAAAAGAACCTGAGCAGGACCAGATAGGGAAAGGAAACTGGGCTCAAAATAACTTAGAACCAACAAGGTTTGAGCAGGAACAGACAGGTTTAGAAGAATCCGGTCAGGCTGCAGAAGTACAAAGTGCAGTAAGCCCTGATCAGAACCAGTTAGATCCAGAAAAGTACACAGAAGAAAAAGATCTCAAGAAAAATGAACATGAAGAAATTAATCAAGCACAAGGTCAATTATTGGAAACTCATAGTGGAGCTGCTGAAGAAAAACAAATCAGACCTGAAAAAGAGCAAGAAAGAAAAACAGTAATTACAGAAAACGAAAAAGTGTCAGACAGTGAAAATAAAGAGATTGCTGAAGACAAAAATAAAGAAACAGTGCAAACAAAGAAAACAAGAAAAGGTGATCATTGGCCTAGTGTCATTAAAAGAGAAAAATACCACAACAACCAGAAGTGAAGATCCAGAGCAAGTAAATAAAGTAACAAGTCAAACCGAACAAGAAAACAGAACTAAGAAAAGAAGAAGCAAGAGACTGAAACTTGTGAATAACAAATTCAAGGGTCCTGATTGGACTTACATTATTCTTGAAGATTACGAGAGCTCAGAGTCAAGTGAAAGTGGTGACGAAGGAACGAGTGCAGAACTGACGTACGAGAAAGAAACAAGACCACCTTGACTACGAAAAAGAGTCATATAAAGAAAAACGAAAAATAGATAAGAAGAGCAATCTTCCTTGTCAAAATGCCTGATGATAGAGTTGCTGGGAGACCAAAACAGAGATGTTGTAGAAGATGCTGTGCAATATGCATATGTAGTCTAGTAATGGTGCTTATAGTTTGGTTAGTTCTGATCGTAGCAGTCCCTTACCTTATGATAATGGATAAAAAGATTAATAACGAAACTAAAGGAAAGACAGCACACATGAAGGGAAATAGAGTAGAACTAATGGCAGAAAATGAACCAGAATGTCATCATGAAATAACTGATAACAACACTAGTTTAAATGTTTTCACAAAGTTATTATTTCAATATGTAGATACCATGGAAGTTAGTAATTGCTATGTCTGTATGAAGTTACCCGAATCAGTAGCAGAAGGATTAACATATCATCACTTACCATTGACATATGGCATATCATGTAGTGTATTGTCTAGTTTATTTTATAGAACAGGGAGACTTCAATATTATTATTCAAACATAGATGTGATATTTTCTGAGGTTCCGATTCGAAAGAGTATGAACCCAGTGCTTAGTAGTCAAAACGCACAGTTTATGGGAGAATTTTTCTTAACAATGAAATCAATAGACATAACACATGCACATAGACACAATCTAACATGTTCTTTACACGAAGAAGAAAATATATTTTTGAATTTAGTAGAAGATAGAAGACAAGATTTCCAAAAGAAAGCTTCTGAGCATAAGGCTCATTTGCCACCTTGGGCTGAGAAAGAAGGGAGTTACACACCTGGCAAGGCTCAAGCTGCTATGGCTCTGGATTTTGTAAAAACGGGGAAAATTTGTCTACATAGATTAAAAACTGATTATAACAATGTTTTCATCGGTACCAGTGAATGTGAACACAATTTCTTAATTCTTGGAGGTTGGGGAATCAAAGGAGGAACAGATTCAGTTTTTCCTGGAATCTATTATGTATGTGGGAATAAGGCTTACTTTAGGCTTCCTGCACGGTGGTATGGAAGTTGTTATTTTGGAATAGTATTTCCAAAAATATACCACGTAAAAAGAAACACTGGGAGCAATGAAAATAATGGCGAATTAACACGTAGTAAAAGAGCTAGTTTTTCTGAAATTGTAGGTGATATATTTGGTGCATTGATACCTTCAGTGGGAATAATTCTGAACTCAAGGAAAATATGTAAATTGTCTACAGTGGTTGATCGTTTATCAACGGATACTGCTGGAGGATTTCTAATGATTAATGCGGAGATGGTTGCGATTAGATCTATGGTTATGCAAAATCGACTTGCTCTTGATATTATATTGGCAAAAGAGGGCGGAGTCTGTAAATTACTGAAGACGAAACATTGTTGCACTTACATTCCTGATAAAAGTGCAGAAATTGGAACGTATATACAGAATATAACTAAACTTGAGAAGGAACTTAAATCACTGGAAGTTGATAGTGTATGGGAAAGATTGACAAGTAGTATTGCGTCAATTGGTACCTGGTTTTCTAATATAGGAAAAGGGCTTATAGGTCAAATATTAGTACCCCTAGCAGGGTTAGCAATAATAGTACTGACGATGATAATATGGTGCAAATGTTTTAGAAAGAATGGAACATATACTGTGACAGGAAGAGGAAAGAAGAGAAAGGTTGACGAAATTGAACTTGAAGATTTGAGAAGTGAATTATACAAGAAATTGAAAGGGGATGTTAAAAATAGAAAATGTAAAAATGAGAATGAAACTATTTGCTAGAAGTTGGCATCTGATTGAGGGTAGTATTTTGATGGCTCTTAAACGCCATCAGAGAGGGGATTGATGGAGCAAGGACTCAAAATTGAGACTTGCTCGAATACAATCACCTCACAGTATTAATTTATTAATTATGTATTGTGTATACTAACTTTGCATACACTACATGAATAGCAAGGAAGCTTGCCTATGTGTTCTGACTAACAAGTAATGCTTGTCTTATTCTAAAATGGCCGCTAAAACGCGGGAACCTTACTGCGCATGTCTCATCCATATCACATGGTGTGACGTCTTCCTTTGCTTGGTGGGAAATTTCTGCTTCTGCGCAGTGTGCTTTAAAATGGCTGCTTGATGTTTTCACATGCTTCAGCTTGCTCTTGTGTTATTATTAAATTGTCGTTTTCCTAACGCTACTAATGCGGGATAGATTTATAAGTAAATGGGGATAGAGTAGAAAGAGTGGGTATACAGTGAAACATATTATTTTGTGATTTTAATATTTTCTTCTTTGACTTTTATTAGTTCGTAAACTTGGGCCTGGGGTTGCCAAAGAATAAAAATGAAGTCAACCTGGACGTCATCCAAGGCCATGACCTGATGGCCGAAGCTGCTGTGCTCTTGCCTTTCCTGTTGAAAATTGAAACTTTGTATATGAAGAATATATAACATTTGTCGTGAGACGGGTGGGAAATAAAGCAAATGTATAAAATTGGATGGGCGGTAGTTTAAAGACAATGGCCTACAGAAAATTAACTAAAATCATATGGTGTGAGAATCCACCCCCTGTCCCTGTCCAATCAGAAGTAGTGGTCCCATATTTTAGCAACATTAAGGGGAGGTACATGGGCGTAGAAGGGTATAATAGAATATAGCATTAGTTAATTACAGAAGATCAGGCGTGCATGCTGACAAGAAGAGCTCCAGACCGTCAAGCTGATTGATTGCAGAATCGCTGTCCAGAGAGGTCCTGAGGAGGGGGCGGCAGAGTCCATTAGAAGGAAGGCACGGGAGAATCGAGGAGAAGTCGAGTATCGGAGAGGGGAACGACGCAGGCGTCGTTGTAGAGAGGTCACCGGTCCTGTCCTGATCCTGGAGGAGGTCTTTGCTCTTCATCCTTCCTGGGTCCTATTCTTTCCAACTCCTTGGCCAAGGGGTTTGGTTCTCGCACTTAGGTAAATATAAATGCAACCTTTAGTTGCGCTGCTGTCTCTATCTTCTCCTTTCTGAGGGACCGTCATTAATCAATAATTATTATTCTATGCTTCCCTATGATATGCGATTAAGTACCATGTGGTTATGTAATTTACTCTTCTAAATCTTTAGATAAACATTTTAAAACTTCCTGACTCAGTGGTTATTTCAGGATTATGTACTATAATGAATGTCACTCATTTTAAACTTCCCAATTAGCAAAGGATTCATTGGTAAGTCATTACTCTTCAATCGGAAGGTAATTGGTAGCAGGGATTTTGATAAAGAGTAACAACTGATAAAACCCAGCGTAAGTATTAGCGTAGTATGAATGTATGGGCCCAAGTGAGTATCTGGTGTATGAATGCTGTTTGCTAATATATCGCTGGATCAGTATAATCTCTAGTTTGTTATTATATAGACTAGCTATCGTTTCTATGCCAGCCCGTTCCCACCCTCTAGCCATGCCATTGTATACCGCTGTTGGAAGGGCTGAAGATCCCCATAGGGGGGTATACCCATTATATTTTGGAATTTTTAATGTTCTACTAATTTTAGTCCAAACCTTCCAGGCCGCTTTTACACATTTGAACCGTTTTTTTTTTATAATAACTGGGTTCGAGTTGTCTAAGGAATAGCCCCGTAGCTTCCTTACCTACAGATAGGTGATAAATAGAGGGTAAGTCATCTTCTTTCCTGGGCCTATCTATTGTCAGCAAGGCACCCATCTGCTGTAAGGTCGCTGCCCAGTAATAAAATAACAAATTAGGAGCAGCTTACCCCCCTCGATCCTGTGAAAGTGTTAGGAATCTCAGGGCACGCCTAGTTTTTTGATAATGCCATACGAAATTCGAAAACATTGAATTCATTTTCTGGATTGCATTAGCAGTCAGTTCCAAGGGGATAGAGCGAAACAAATATAATATTCTCGTGAAAATTTTCATTTTCAGCACGTTTATCCTGCCAACTATTGTTAGATGCAGTTTGTCCAGCCGCCTTAGCTCCATACCTATATCATCCAGCACTGGGTCAAGGTTATTCGACCATAGCACATCCAAATCAGCTCCTATCCTTACCCCCAGGTATACTGCCGATTCAATCTGCCGCTGATCTTGCATGCTACACTGGGGCATATTATCAAGAACGGCGTTAAAATTATCGCCGCTTTAGCGGCAGAAAACTGCCGCTAAAGCGGCGATAATGGGCTTGATAATATGCCCTTGAGAATTCCAATAGAAGCCCATGTTGACACCAGAACATGGTCTTCTATTGGAATTCTCAAGGGCATATTATCAAGCCCATTATCGCCGCTTTAGCGGCAGTTTTCTGCCGCTAAAGCGGCGATAATTTTAACGCCGTTTCTTGATAATATGCCCCACTGTCTTGTACATATTATCTGTGTTTTGCCCTTATTAAGCAGATATCCTGACCTACTCCCAAATTCCCTTGCCATATTCTCAATTTCTTTGATTGCCGTCTCTGGCTCGGACGTAGTGATGGCAATGTCGTCCGCATAGGCCAGTACCTTGGTCTCATTCCCATTGGTTATTATTGGTTTAATCCCGGGATTCGAGATCAATTGGTTAATAAAGGGATCCAAGTAAATGGCAAAGAGAATTGGGGAGCATGGACATCCCTGCCTTGTTCCTCTAGCTACCTCAATTACCCCTGATGCACTCCCCATCACCTGCAGTTTTGCAACGGGTCTATAATACATTGCCCGAATAGCTGTGATTAGTCGTGGGCCGAACCCCCTCTCTGATAACGAGTCCCACAGGTATTGCCAAGCCACACGATCAAAAGCCTTCTCGGCATCTAAGAGGATCACAGCCATTCCGTCCCCGTTTGCCTCTGCTATATCCAATAGCAAGATCACCCGTCTTATGTGATCAGTAGTTCCACGCCCTGTTATAAATCCATGTTGCCATGGCGAGACTAGTTTGGCTATGACCCTCTGTAGCTGGTTAGCTATAGCCTTTGAATAAATCCTGGCATCAGAATTTATCAACGAGATGGGGCAATATGAACCGGGCAGCTCTGGTGGTTTCCCCTTCTTAGGGAAGATTATTATTTCAGTTTCTTGCCAGGAAGTAGGTGGAATTCCTCGGTATTGCACATCTAAAAAGAGATCATGCAATAATGGGGCCAAATCATGTTGAAGTAGCTTATACAGTTCAATTGGGATTTTATCCAGCCCAGAAGCCAAGGAATTTACAGCAATTATTATTTCTTCAAGCGTAATTTCTTCTTCCATTTCTAGCTGCATATCTTCATCGATCTTGCTCAACATTGTATACCCAGTCCCAGTAGGCAGTTGAGCAGAGTCAGTAGGATCTGCTTGATATAATTTCTGGTAAAACTGTTCGAAAACCCCCATAATTTTTGCGGAATTGGTTTCATACTGCCCTTCATTATTCTTAATTTTTGTTATATTATTTCTAGCTATCCTCTGTCTGGTTCAAAGAGCCAATAATCTACCAGCTGCTTCCCCGTACTTGCCCACTTGCCCAGTTGCCCGTACTTGGTACGACTGGGCAACTTGAAGCTGAAAGAAGCTGTTTATTTCTGATTTAGCAACAGCTATTTTAATCATCACCTCGCTTGTTATCTCCTGCCCCCCCTTGACAGATCAGTTGAGTATGCTCTACCTCCAATTGCGCCAGCCGTGCCATTAAAAAATTAACCTTATTTCAACGTTCCTTACGTTGCTGACTTACATAACTTATCACTTCCCCCCTCAAACCAGCCTTAAAGGTGTCCCACACTATAATACGTGGGGCGCTATACCGGTTCATATCAAAAAATTATTTTACCCATCTTTTAATATGACACCTAAATACCTCATCTACAAGAAGCTTTCTATCGAAAGACCAACAGCATTGTTTCCCCTCTATTTCCTGCCGTGTTATTTCCAATAGAAGCGGGTTGTCATCTGAGACAATTTGGGGTAGTTTAGTTATCATCACTTCGTCAAGCATCCTAGTAGGGACCATAAAATAACCTAACCGCACATATTTTTGATGCGGGTGTGAAAAATAGGTATACCCAGGATCTATAGTATTTTTGTAAACCCAAGCATCCAACAGCCCATGGCTGTCCTTAAGAGTATTTAGTGCCCGACAAACCTGCGGTTTCCTACCATTATACTGTAGACCGGCATCTCGAGAAATCCCAAGGTGAATATTAAAATCCCCACATACTATTAATGAAGTCGACCAGGAGGCAAGCTCAACCTCAAGATCCTCCCAAATTCTAGAATCGTCTTGATTTGAGGCATAGATAGTCGCAATCTTAAGCCCCGTGCTTAATGTAGCAATGGCCCATCTTCCCCATTTATCTGCCATTGTACACTTCACAGTACCCATATGGTATCTAATAAATATAGCAACTCCCCTTATCGTTGTCGTTTGTGTAGAGCAAGCTATCAACTCGTAACCTCTTATCTGAAGAGAGTCTTTATTGCTCCATGGGATATGGGTCTCCTGTAAGCAAATAATCTCTGGATTCCAGAACCGTAAAATCTCATATACCTTGGCCCTTTTCTTTTTATCGTTCAGCCCTCCCACATTTACTGAACAGATCCGTATTTTATCCATACCAAATTATCAGAAGCAGCCATCTATATTGAGTTCTTCTCCAATTTCTTTTTATTATTTCAATGTCCATGTACCTTGCCTGGCTTTTTTCCCCCTTTATGCATCCCCAAACTCCCTCCGGAGCTGCACCCTCCCTTCCCTCACCCTCCCCCCCAATCCCTGAAGCTCCCCCTCATCCTCCCCCTAGAAGCTTCCAGACCGTAGGTCTGGTGTGAGATAAAGCAGCGCTGAGCCATGATCCGTGAAACCCCCCACCAATATCCCTAAAATAAAACAAGCTGCAACCACCCAAGTGCCAAAAAGAAAGAGGAGAGTGTTGGCCCGTTAACCTAACCATATTTACATTTTATACGGAGGGTAGCCATGCAAGTAGAGACCCTCTAAACAAGGAGGGAGAGAAAAGTATACAGTATAAAGTGGGAAAAAGGGAGAAGCCGAGAAAATTAGGGTCCTATATACCATTAATAACCATTTCCTGCACTCCATTCTCCTTCCTTCTTCCCCTTCCTCCTTTAAACTATTTCGCTGACCATCCCTCTACTCCTAAGAGCTGCCAACATGGCTTACATCTTACACTCTTACATTCCTTATATCTTCCCATTTAATTCATCTAGGAATTCATTGGCTTTAATTTCAGATGTAAAATAGCGGGATCTATCTCCAACAACAATTTTTTAATTTGGCCGGGTTCATAAGGTAGGCCTGTGCACCCTTTGTCTGGAACGGATTAATCATCTGTCGTAACCGCCAGCGTCTTTCTACGGTTACATGGCAAAAGTCTGGTCGAGTAAAAAACTCTATGCCGTCAAGTTGGCACTTCTTGTCCGGTCTAGCTTTCTCAAATATGATCTGCCGGAGAAGATAATTCCCAAAATAAACTAGCACGGCTCTAGGCCTACTGTCTGCTCTATTAGGGTGCTTCACTGCCATAGGGACTCGATGAGCCCGTTGGATTTCCTGGGCCCAGTTCCATCCTACAACCTCAGGGAAAGCTTTTGCTAATAAATCAACCATATAGAGGTGGATGTCCGTGCCTCCTTTGTCCTCTGTATGCCCAGGAATCGCAGATTGTTCCTGCGCTGGCGGTTTTCCTGGTTTTCCAGCTTCCACTGCACATCAATTAATCTAGCCTCGTGTGATTCGGTCTGGAGCTGGGTTGCCACAATGTCCGTCTCAAGACTTCCAGTTCTGGTCTCCAGTGCTGTTAACCGATCCGAGATCTCGCTACAGGCTTTAGCAACTTTCCGAACTGACCCCTGCACCTTATGGATAGCTGCCTGGGAGCGTCTATTATCTTGTCTGGTCTCCTCCCGGTGGGCCAAAACTGATTGCAGAATAGCATCCAGGGTTGTAGTAGATGTATTCTCAGAGCCGGATGCTTGCTCCCCTACATCCCCAATGAGCAGATTGGATGGTGTATAATCCCAGTTTAGGTCTTGCATTTTCTTCCCTTTGCCAAGGCCAGAGAGACCAGCTGCCCTACTAGCTTTTCTCATAGTTGCGGCGGAATCCCTTCCACTGATGTCCGGTAAACTCTCCCTCTCCCCATCACTCGAGCTCGTCAAGAGCGGGGAATCCACTACTGACCCCGTATCATCCGATAGCGAATAGAATTAGTCTGTTGCATCTACTTCCATATCTCTCATGCGTTGACTACTTTGCTTATTGAGGTTAGGCCCCTGCCGATTTTGGGTTGGACCCCCTGTCTTGGGCTTAGAAGCCAGTGTTGTATTTCCCCCTGATTTATTTTGCAAAGGGTCTTCAGAAGGGTGCCTTATATACGGTGGGACAGTTGATTGTGCTTCTGTTCCCTCCGTTTTTATCAATTTCAGCATTAGGTAAGGCATTCACACCCTCAATCTTAGCTTGGTCTTTTCCGACCTCTGGCACCCCATTGCTGGCAGTTAGCAGCAAGTCCCTGGTCTCACCTTCCTCCATTTGGTCACCCCATACTAAGGGAGGGCTGGCCTCTTGCACTACAAGTCCATCCTGTCCCAACAGTATATTTCCCCCCCTTGCGCATTTACCTGCAGGGTCTGTGGGGTTATTGAGCCTCTCCTCTCCCTATCCAGCATGTCTCCTTGATACGGCGTCACAGCCCCTGTACGTCCTTCCAGCTTTTTGGAGCCGCCAAGCAGTTCCACTATCGTCGGGCCAGACAGGCATTGCTGGGGCACCTCTCCTTTCCCTTTCCTCTATGGAACCTCCTTCCGGGTCGTGGTCTGTCCTCGACGTACGGGTTGCCATGGAGCTCCTCCCGCTGTGATACAAATCTCTGATGCAGGGCGATCGGGCGCTGCTGCAGCCAAAGTCGGACTTCCACTCGTTGGATTCAGTGCCGTTTTGCTATGAGTCATAGGCGGCCCCTTCGGCTTCATGTTGTCCAGGGAATCCCCGTGCCGCACTCCAAAGGAGCAGCAAACGGATCCAGAGCACAGCGTTCCGAAAATCCGTTGGCAGGTGAGTACTAGCTCCTGCTGCTTCACTGCTGACACGCATACGGGAGTGCACTTACAGGTCCTTTCTTGTAGTCGTCTCAGCAGTATTTCCAAAATCAAACAAAGCATCCTAATTCTGTTGGCGGGGGTGCATTCTCCAGGGGGGTCTCAGTGGATCAGGGCATCAGCACCGTGAGCCATGACCTAGCCACCCGCCATCTTGCTTCTCCTCGTACTGATCAGAAAATGTGGATCAATGCAGAGTAGAAGAAATTTATGAACATTACAGCATCCATCCTTTAGATCCAAAATACATTGTTGATGATGCTATTGATCTATATCAACTAAAAGAAGCAAAAGGAAGTCCCTTAAGTGTATGAGAAAAACATTTAGAAACTCGCCGTTTCCCTCATCTCTTTCTTCCTGGAGTAGGTGGTAGGTATGATGATAGGTCTGTACAAATACCTGCAGCCGAGTACAGATGTGCTACACTTTATTCAGAGAATCCTAGATTTCGTCAATGTATCCCTTACATGTTTCATCTATTATTTGAAAGTGATTTGTCTTCATTTGAGAACAGGTGTAAATCTGCAAAATCTATCTGCAAGACAATTTGTTGAGAAAATTCACAGAAAAGATGAACAACTGGAATACAACTTGATTAATCTCATGGCATGTCAACGTGGGACCAATGAATATTGGTATCGTCGTCACAGTGAACTAAAATGCATGTTGAGAAATTTAGGAGCATCTACATGTTTTCTAACACTAAATTGTGCTGAGTATGCATGAGATGACCTGCTTCGATTCTTGTGAGAGGCAAATTCAAATATAACAGACATTGATCTAAAGACACCAGGAGAACTCAGGTCCTTGGACTCTGCAAACGTTTGCAGATATTTTAACCACAGATTTCAAGCCATGATAGGTTTTATCAGCAACAAGGGTAATCCACCTCCCGGTGAAGTGACTGATTTCTTTTGGCGCAAAGAATACCAAGCCAGAGGTGTTCCACATATTCACATTCTACTATGGGAAAAAGATGCCCCAAAGTTTGGAACAGACACTGATGAGTCTGTGTCGTCTTTCATAGAGCAGTATGTGACTTACATCATCCCAAATGAGAGCATTGATAAAATATTAAGACAACAAGTTCTATGTCAAAATCATAGGTATGGAAAAAACTAGTGTAGAAAATATAGATCGAAAGGAAAATTTTATACAAGATGTCACTTTGGATTTCCACGACCTGTGATCTCAGAAGTAAGAGTTAACAGCTTTTGGTCTGCAGTCAGACACACTCTCACACGTAAATCATCAAAGAACACATACAACCTCAGAAGAACAGAAGCCTCAAAATACATGAATGACTACAATCCTGTCATTTTGAAGATGTGGAATTCGAACCTGGACCTACAGTTTGTTGCAGACAACTCAATTGCTGTTGCTCAGTACATCAACTCTCATATAACAAAGTCAGAGAAAACCAAGATGAAGGAGATGTGGGAGGAGATTTTAGCAGAAAATACTCTTACAAAGAAATTGAATAGTTTTAGTATGAAAATGCTTTCTCACAGAGAGATCGGCTCTTATGAATGTGTAGACCGGTTAAGCTCAGCTAGTTTGTTTTCTAAACCTAGAGGAGTTCTATGGGTAGGGTAGGGCTTGCTAATACCTGTAACAGAGTACGGACGTTTTTTCCTGAAATCCAAAATCTTGCGGAATTTGAGCCACACAGTACAGGCATTCCGAAGACTAACATGCTGGATATGTACTATCCAAGAAGGAGTCCTCATCTAGAAAGGATGTGCCTGTATGGAATACTTCAACATTATACATACAGAAGTAATGTCAGTGAAAACGTAGAAGAAGGAACATTTTCTATTGCTGGATACAAAGGAAGTTTGGTAAGACATAACAAAGGAAACTTAATCAACCATGGAAAGCTAAGTTGCCAAACTACAGACAAAAGAGAGTTTTTCGATTTAGCCCTGTTACAGTTGTTCAAGCCATGGCGAACTGAAAGTGAGCTACTAGGAGAATTTGACTCTTACGAAGACTCTTTCAACGCTGTGAAAGACACCATGTAGTGCTCTGTGTTTCCAGTGTATCTTCAGTTGTTGAGAGATGAGATTTAATAAGAAGAAACAATTGCTGCTGAGATAGCATGAGAGAGTTCTCAGAGTAGTCAAAGTTCAGTAACTGGAAGTCAGATCCTCTTGGACAGCCATTCATCCAAAATGAAGCTGCAATTGCCATGAGTGAGGTGGAGAATGCAACGCAGTAAGCAAGACAGGAAACTGTGGCTCTACAAAAAACGAATGCAGCAATTGAATACAGATCAGAAAGTCATTTTTGATGAAGTGAAAGCTAAAATAGAACATGGATTTTTGCATGAGAAAAAAGAGTGTGCATGTAAGTGGTCAACCTTTAACTGGAAAAAAATTCTTAATTAACATACTGACAAGTTATCTACAGAAGACAACAGATTCCAATTTGCCGTGTGTAGTTACTGCACCAACAGGCTTGCAATTATATTAGGTATATATATGTGTTTTTGAGTTTGTCGCCACGAACACGTGAAACGCAAAGTAAAAGTGATTTTGTTAAAAAGTTATTATAGATAGACAACTTTATACAGAACATCAGTAAGCAACTAGTGCCAAACATCAATTAAAAGATCTGTAAATATGTGTTTTAGAATTTCAGAAACACACACAATATCCCCGACTATCGACATGGTCGCGATGCCAGGCTTCACCGCGAAAACGGAAAAGAGTCTTTGAAGACGAGTTTTCTGGAAACTCTCTACAAAAATATGAGTTTGAAAAGTGCACTAATAAAGCTCTATTGTTAAATATACTGTAGAATGTGTCTATATATATGTTTTACACTTTGTACAAACCACGCTCTCTTCGTGACTACCGACGTCACTGCGACGACATCGGTAATCGCGAATATGAAATTTTTGGGGGAAATGTGGTTTTCTCCTAAATTGATCAAATAAGGAAAAGTTAAAAAAATATTTTTACTAAATAATCGGACTTAAACTTTATTTTAAAAAAATTTTAAGTGTATTTTTCAGTATGTGAAATACATTTGCTGATCACAGATTCTCTACAGTAAATGCGACAATGTTGTGCTGACTCAAACAATTCCTTAAAATAAAACCAGTTATTAATATACTTTTTGATAAACACATACCAAATCAAAAAATGAATAGTATATAATATAAATATAATATACAATATCCAATTATAGAAAGGAAATATGAAAATCGTAGGTGCCCACTTAAGACAAAATGGACGTTACAATTAAGAAATAAATGTAAAAAACCTTTGAAATTCACTGAAAAAACAAAAGGTTACAGCGACGTTATATAGTTAGAAATTAGCGTTTAAAAAACCTTAGAAATTCACTGAAAAAACCAAAGGTTACAGGGACGTTATAGTTAGGCTAACGTTTCACTCGTACAAAACCAGAAAATTTAGCAGTTGAAGTTAGCTGAGCTAATTGTAACTCGTGCCATCGCAATGCACTGCTTATGACCTCACATATTACATCACTCTTTTTTTTTTGTGTGTCCTCATATGCCTTCTTTGCTCCTACTGAAACCACCGAGATTCCTTCTGATTTATGGTGTTTCCTGCCCTTTTCTAAAGGAAAGGAAATGACAGGATTCTGGTGCCTGCAATCATCGGACTCCCGGAGATTTAGTAAAGCCACCCTAGGCCAGTTCTAAACCATTGGCGTCCCTTTTCCCTTTTCCTATCCAACATTTCAGGGGATACCAAAGCGTATTCACTTTTTTTGTTACCAGCCGATTCATCTCCATCTCATATACATACAGACCCAAGTCAAGCCATTCTGCCTTAGAGGGGGCAGTCGGGTAAATCCAGTGTTTACAAATCATCCTCCTGCCCAATAATATCAAATAAAATACCAACTTATTACCAGCGTTCAGCTTAGCTCCAGTATCAGGCGACATTCCAAAAATAATTAATTTGAGGCCTACCTCCAACTGTATATGGAAGAGATCTGTTCTCACCTTACACACATCTTTCCAAAAGAGCTGAATGGGGGGGTAGCTGACAAACATATGGATATCATCAGCGTCGGTAAGCCCGCATTTCTTGCAATGCATCCCCTCTGGCATCTTCAATTTTGATAGTCTTTTCAGAGTCCAAAAGGCTCTATGAAGGGAAAACAAATGATTTCGCCTTAAATAAACCGGTTTAATCACCTCATATAATAACTGGAAGAATACTTGCCACAAGAGTTCTACATTTGTAGTCGGGATTACTCCACCCCACAGCTGCGCTAGTATATTGTCCCCTTCGCTTTGAATGTCGTTTATCATCTTATACCAGGTTGCCACCACTTTCTTTTGCTGTTTGCTTATGATTATGTGCTCCTCCATATCGTTTGTCTCACTCTTAGACTCTCCCACCGTCTGGGCCCAGCTCTGTGGTTGTATGAATTTAAACTTAGACACTGTCCTCTTTGGAATTTGTTGGAACAGGTCCCAGGAACACAACTGCCCTTCTTGAAAGATCTGTCCCCATTTGATGATTCCAGCTTCTCTGAGACTGACTGCCAACCTATCTTTCAAAAAACCTGGTGAGCCCAGTGAGTCCCACAATGGGGCATACTTACTATAGTATGGTAAGTTTGTTATGCAGCGTATCTGCACCCAGAGTTGCACTGCTTCTTGCAGTACCTTTAATTTGACTTTTTGTAAAAAATTCTGGTGTCCAAACTTAAGCATGAACTTAGACCCGCCTATTCCCACCTCCTCAAGTAAAGTCTCCCACAGCCTTGTACTGCCTGTCCCACCTTTATCTGATAAAAGGATTCTGACATTTTTTATTTGAAAAACCCAGGCGTATAATTGTAAATCTAGTAGTGCAATGACCCCATTGTCGTATTTTTTTCACAACTTCCACTTGCAATTCTTCTTCCTGTAGCCGACCAAATAAAGGAGTCTATCTTACTATGAAGGTGCTGAAACCATAGATTCTTAAAATCAAGTTGTATCATATTAAAGAGAAATGTAAATTTGGAGAAGGTGAACATTTTAACAAGGTTAGCCCTCCCATATATTGTTAACGGGAGATGTGACCACGCAGTTATTAACCTATTAGTTTTGGCCATTGTGTTCCTAAAGTTTAATTCCGCCAGTTTCCCTAATGAGTGACTCACTCTTATTCCCAGATATTTTATCTTGTCTTTTGTCAGATTATGCTTCTCCTCCACATTCCAAACCATTACCTCTGTTTTAATCGGGTTTGCTTCATATCCTGCAACCTTCCCAAACTCTCCCACCAATCGATCTAAGCTCTCCACTGTTGCCAATAGGTTTTGTGCATAGACTATAATATCATCGGTGTATAAAGAATTTTTTTACGCCAAGCACCAAATTCGAAAGGGGAGATTTGTTGCTCCAACCTAATTTTTTCTGCAAGAGGTTTGATATATAAATTAAATAGAAGCGGGGAAAGAGAGCAACCCTGTCTAATCCCCCTGGTTATTTTGAAACTAGCAGTTAAGTTCCCATTTACCAAAATCTTTGCGACAGGGGCCCTGTAAATCCCCTGTATGGCCCTGCTGAAATGTTTTCCCATATTATAGACATTCAGCATAGAATAAAGGAATTGCGAGTTCACCCTATCGAAGGCTTTGGTTGCGTGGAGTGCGATAATAGCCAGGGGTAATTTATGCTCTACGGCCAGATCTATTGTCCCAATAAGCTCATGAGTTAATTGGTACATATATCTGCCTTTCGTGAACCCCTTCTGATCTTCAGCTACTACGTTCTCAATCCCTTTACCCAATCTATTAGCAAGAATTGTGGGGTAGAATTCATAATCACAATTTAGGAGGGAAATTGGCCTGTAGGCCTCACACGTTTTTGGGTCTTTCCCCTGTTTTAAAATTAAGGTTACTACTGCTCCCTCCCAAGACTTTGGTAGAGGAGCTCCATCTTCCCAAATGTCTGTGAATAAATCAACCAATACTGGACATAGGGTATCACTACGTTTTATGTCAAATTCATTTGGGAGCCCATCTGGGCCAGCTGCTTTGTTCTTTTTCTCTTTTTTTATCACTGCATAGAGCTCATTCTGCTTTATATCTTCTTCTAAAAATTCTTTCTCCTCCCTTTAGAGTTTCTCTACAGTCTGGCCCTCAAGCCAGCTATTTAGCTGGGTCTCTGACAAAAGCAGTTCCTCCGTATATAGCTCCCCTTAGAAGTCCACAAAAGCTTGCTCTATCTCCTGTCTCACCCTTAAAGGCTTCCCTGCATGTTATCTCATTTATATCGTTTTTTAACATATTCCATTTTTTTCTTCCAAGCCAGACGTTTCCTGGCACTTTCGTTGTACTCAAAGTGTGCTAATTTACTGGCTTCCCATCGTGCTTGAACCCTGCCATCTAGAGTGGCTATAAGGGCACGTTTATTCTCGGAGATTTCCTCTTGCCACTTCTCTATAAGATCTCCCTCTCGTGATGGTTCTCCGGACTTCCACTCTAATGTCATTATCCTTTGTTCCAGCCCTCGATCTTATTCCTATATTCCCTTCTCCTCTGTGCTGAGATACTGATAATAACACCTCTTATGAAAGCCATGTGCTGTCGCTTTATTAATCTAAAAAAACTCGCTATTCTTTTCCTTTAGCTTCTTTATCACAGCTTGATCATTTAAGAATGGTCTATCCAATGTCCATCTCCCCTCTGTTCTTCCCATCTCCACCTTTATTTCTAGGACAACTGTGGCATGGTCAGACAAGTGAGCAGGAAGATGTCTAATACTTCTGACATCTGTTCCTAGGGATTTATCTATTAAAAGAAATCGATCCTTGAGCGGTGTTTATACTTTTGATTATGGAAGGTGAACTGCTGTTCGGTGTTGTGCATATCTCGCCAGATAACTCACAACCCAAACTGTCTCATTAGAAATTTAATATAACCCTGCATTTTGGGGTTAAATCTTGATCAGCTGTTATTTGATCTATCTAACTGATAATTCATTACTACATTAAAGTCACCGTCCCATATAATCGGTAATTGAAACTGCATCAGTTCTGAGGCCAAGGTTTGTAAAGGTTCTATGCCGTCAATATTTGGGCCATAGTACCCTACCAAAGTATAGCGTTTACCAAATATTTCCAAAACTGCAATGACCCACCTCCCCTTCTTATCTGTTTTCCACTCCAAAATCGATGTCTCTGTTTTTTTACTAGTATGACAACTCCTTTTGTGTAGCATTTTTGTTCACTACAGACCACCTGACCAACCCACCTCAGTTTTTTTTAAATCGTTAAACATTCCACCCTGGGTAAATGTGTCTCCTGATGAATTACTATTTGGGTTGGCACATCTTTCAAATAATGGGAAATGTTCCTACTCCTATGTCTGACTCTTAATCCATTAATATTCCAGGACAGGATGTGTATCCTGCGGTTATTTATTGCGATTTATAATTTGATCTTCATAGCACTTCCTAGTCTTAATACCAAATAAGGCAATGGGAATTTTTCTTTACTGTTTTTTCCCCAATGCTCCCCACCCTGTGCTCCCTCCACCCCCCGCCCCCACGCTGGAGAACCTTACCCCTTTCTTCCTTGGGTATCCTAGCCATTTGGCCCTGTTGGGGAGGGAGATTTAAATATAAAAAACCCTATTGTGTAAAAAAATGTAAAAAAGAGAGAGAGAGGAATAAGAAAAAAAAAAAGAAGAAGGGAGACCGGTATTGTAAGGTTATTAACAAATATTTAAAAATGCGGTTTGTCATCAGATACCTGGGATCTAAACCGAGGGAACCCAACAATTGACTACACCTGGGATCCCTTTTCTCTCATCTTCTCCCCTCCCTCCCCCTTCCTTTTTATGACAAAATCTTTATATTATCTTAGTTCAACTTTAAGCTTATCTAGCAGCGCATCAGCTTCCTCATGGTCTCTTACGTTATAAATGTTGTTGTTTATCATTACTCGAAGCGTGGCCGGAATCTTCAACTGAGCGGTTCCACCTAAGCTCCTGAAGCTCTCCCTAATTCCCACTGCCTGTTCAGAGTTGCTTGTCATACATCTGATCTGATGTTAAAGGAAAACCCTTCTCCAGACAGAGCTCCAAGCCTTAAAGCTGCATTCAGAAGTTTGTCCTTAATAGAATAAGCAAGGAAATTTGCAATTATTCTGCATGACATTGTTTTACCTGGGACCTTCCTAAATGGATCACAGTGTATCCTTTGGATGTCCTGCATCAGAGACTCAATGAATCTTTCCCACACCCCACTGGATTTGAGTAGGTTGGCTACAAATGACTTTATGTCAGCCCCCTCACTTCCTTCCGGCACATTTAAGATTCTGACATTATTGCGCCTGGCATTGTTTTCTAGAGTGTCCAGCTTATCTTGACTGCCTTTAAGTTTGGATTTTAGGGTAAGCATTTCCTTTCTGTCCCTCATGACACCTTCCTGGAGTTCCAACACTGATGCTTCTAGAGCCTGAATTCTTTAAGATAAGGACTCCAATTTCTCAGCTAGACCTTCACAGACACCCTGGATCTGCTTCTGATTCGCTTGAGATCTAGCGAACCCGCTTTTAACCTCCTCTTTGAGTTAATTCATAAGTTGTTCCAATGGACCTATCTGTGGAGCAGAAATGGAGGGGGTGAGAGGCAACCCCAGATTGCTGTGGATCTCTCATTTGAGGCATAAGGCTTGGGGGGTGGGGAACTTCGATTGCCTCTATTACGGCACCCTTGGTATTCCCCACAATCAGGTTTGGGTCCCGAACTCTCTCCTCGCTAAGGTCCTCTTCTGATAGGCATTAAAATCTATTTGGGCTCAGCGGAATCCGATGCATCTCTGCCTCCTGCCCACGCAGATCTGGGGATGTCATATTGTCTCTGAATTCTTGGTCTACTGTATGAAACAGTCCAGATTGCGGTGTGGGGTTTAAAATGCCTATGGAGGTGGGGGAAATATTACTTGGTAAATATTTTTCCTTGGGGGTCCTTTCCTGCAACTTAAAATATGATCTAAGAGATGGGGTAATTTTTAAGCTCTTGGATTTTTGTTGTGGGGCACCAATACTATCTCTCTTTATAGAAGAAGAGGGCCTGAAATATGCTTGCACCTCATTTTTTGAAATACCCACCTCCTCCCCTTGTGGGCCACAACAATACTTTATTTGGTTTAGGGGCTTTAATTTTGATTTTGACTGAGGATGCCTCCGCCCCCTTTCCCTTTTCCAGACAAGCTGTTTCTTTTCCAATACTAAGGGACCCCCCTCCAAAAGCAGTTTCTACCTATTAGGCTTCTGAGCCTTCTGCCCTTTCCCCCTCATTGGCTGTGCCATGGACACATCCGTACTTGGAAAGGAGCCAGCGAGAGGAAAACTTTCTGCCTCTCTTCCAAGCGCTTCGGCCGGTGCACAAAGCCCCTCTGCGCTGGAATCCCCAGGGTCACATTCACCCGGCTAACCTCTGCACACCAGCAGATCAAGTGCGCCTTCTGTGCAGTTCGCCTCTCCTGTGCCCGTTACGGGCAGCACACAGCTGCTCCAGCCTCTCCCAACGATCCTTGGAGTGAGCCCCCGAACTCTCACCATCTCTCGGGCCTCCCACCTCCACGGCTCCCAGATCTCCAGCTCTATCTGCAGTGGACCACGCCCATCAGCCACAAGACTTAACAATGCCACCGCATTGAGTGGGGGCTGGCCACCGACTTCCTGAACCAAAGGTACATGTTTCTTCTTTTGACTGCTTTATTTTTGCCCAATTTCACTTGAAGATAGCATCCGCATACTGTTTGTTGCTGCTCACTATAAGTCAAAGCGGTATTCTGGTCATTTCCTCAGCTCCTCTCTCTCATGATCTCCAGCGCTCTCCCTGCCTCCCAACGGACACGCAGACAGCCGCTAGCTGTCCACCATGTTCTCCCCCCAAAAAAAATATATTATTATTACATCACTCTTGACATGGTCAGTGAGATCACTGATGGCATCACTGATGACATCTCAAATGACATCACTGATGACATCATTGATGACATCATTGACAGAATCCCTGATGCACCCACTCACACCCCAATATAACCTTTCATACACCTACTCCAACTTCCACACTAACATTCTCCTAACCATTGACACACCCATACCAGTACTTACACACCCACTCACTGATTCATAGGTCTACACACATATCCACTCAATTACCCATACAGCCACTCATACACCAACTTGCTCACTAATAACAGCCACTGATATATCCACTCATACAGCCATACAGCCACTCACACACTGTCAGTCACTCATAGAGCTACTCACACACCTACTCACTTACTACAGAGTCAATCAGACAGCCATTTACTCACATATACAGTTATACACACACCCACTTACTTATTCATACAGATACTAGAACATACTCATAACATAACATAACATAACATACAGCCACTTAGACACCATCTGACAGACTGATACAGAAATGTAGACAACCTAGTCAGTGACCCATACATTCACTGAGACACCTAATCACTCACTTATAGAGTAAGTCACGCACCCACTGAATCATCCATTCAGGCACTCATTCACACACTGATTCACCAATACACCTTGGTATATATATTTAACACTCATAAACTTTTTTAAAACACTCATGCTCACTGGATGGTGTCATCAGTGATGTAATTTGAGATGTCATCAGTGATGTGACTGACCATGTCATAAGTGATGTAATATGTGAGGTCATTAGCTGTGCATTGCTGGAGCACAAGTTATAGTTAGCTCAGCTAACTATAACTGCTGAATTTCTCTGGTTTTGTATGAGTGAAATGTTAGCCTAACTATAACTTCCCTGTAACTCTATCCATCCATCCATATATATATATATATATATATATATATATATATATATATATATATATATATATATTACCTACTAGCGGTCGCCAGTAGGTAGTTATAGTTAGGACCTAGTTTCCATAGGAAAAGTGTTTTTCTTTTCCCAATAACTGTGGCGCCGGTTGACGACTCTACGCGAAATTTTCAAAACTAGTGGGGCGCTCCGGTCAGCGCCTGTCTTGAAAGTTTTGGGGTGGTTCGTCAAGTGGGGGCCGGGAAAAAAAGGGGTCCCAAAATGCGTTTTCCCCATGTAAATTTCCATAGGAAACTTTAGACAAAGCTACAGCCCGAACTGCTGAACGGAATTACACCAAATTTGGCAAAAAGGTAGGTCTTGGTTCAGAAAGAGACCTTTTTTTAAATGATGTAAATCCGTTCAGTAGTTGCTGAGAAATTAGAAAAAGAAAAAATATCGATATCTGTGGGTGCGGTGGATTCGCGAACCTTCCCGAGCACGAGCTTCACTCTGATTGGCTGCCAACACTCCAAACCAGGAAGTGTTGGCAGCCATCTTGTGACTTGGTAGAACCGAGTCACAAGAAAACAGTAAAACAAAGATAAAAAACAAGAAAAGTGGGCAGGGTAGAAACACCCCGACCCCCTAGGCCTGCTCAGGGGGTCCCATATGGACCCCCAGGGCCAAAAAAAGCATTTTTTTTTTTTTAAACGGTATAATTCGCGTTGGGGTCCTGAATCCTGCCGTGAAAATAAAAAGCTTTGTTTTCAAAAAGCCCCCAGGTGGGCCAGGTCCCGGGGGCAATCATTTATTTATTTGCGGGGGCCCCCGCAGCCCCGGGGACCGCCACCTCCCCGGGGCTTGCTTTTTAGTCTGTGGGGGGCCTCCCAGGCCCCCCCACATCCCGGGCACCGCTACCACCTGGGGATTTTTTTAAATATGCGCGGGGCACACAGCCCCCCGCTGCCCCGGGGTCCGCCACCTCCTCGGGGCTCTTTTTTTAAAATATTTTAAAACATGTGTGGGGGCAAGAGCCCCCCACACGCCCCGGGGACCACCACCTCCCTGGAGCACATAATCATTGCAATTCGGGGGTCCGTTCCGGGGACCACCACCTCCCCGGGGCTTTCAAAACTAAGGGAGGGGGCTGCGCGGCCCCCCCTCTAGGTGCCCTTGATGGCCCTGGGGACTGCCACCCCCCAGGACCGGCTCCTGCAATGTCCCGGGTGCCCACCCCTGGGACATTGCCGTTTGCTATGGCAGGACGGGAGCCGTGCGGCTCCCGCCCTGTCATAGCAAACACTGGTTTGGATTTTGGAAGCGAGAGCAGGTTTCCTGCTCTCTCTTCCAAAATCCAAAGCAGATTGCTTTTCCACACGGGGAGCTGCATGTCAGCAGCTCCCCGTGTGGAAAAGCAATGCCGGCTCCCGCAGGAGGTGGGGAGCCGGAGGGACCGTGGGGGCATTGGGGCTCCCCCCACGGTCCCCAATGGAGTGGCCAGGCCCCGGGGGATGGGGTCCCCGGGGCTAGAAGTGGCCCGGGAGGGGGGCCACACGGCCCCCCTCCCCCCTCCCAAAAAAAGGAAAGGCCGCCCCGGGGGATGGGGTCCCCGGGGCCATAAATGGCCTGAGGAGGGGGGCCACGCGGACCCCTCCAAATATTTTAAATAACATTTTAAATACTGGCCATGCCCCGGGGGATGGGGTCCCCGGGGCCGAAAATGGCCCCGGGAGGGGGGCCACATGGCCCCCTTCCCGTATTTTAAAAAAAAATTAACAAACTAGGGGTCAGGCCCTGGGGGATAGGGTCCCCAAGGCCAAAAAAATAGAAAAAGAAGGGGGGCCACACAGCCCCCCTTCTAAAAAAACGGCATTGTGCCGGAGGCCCCACCCCCTCAGTGCATCACTCTGCAAACGTGCCCCGTGGCGCATTGTAAGTTGGGAATTAATTCCCCTTGAATACTGGGGGTACCTGGGGGCTAACTAGCCCACCAGGTACCTCCAGTATGCACCACAGAGCTGCATTGCAGAGAGGTGGTTCGAGGCCACGCCCCTTTTTACACCTCTCTGCAACGCAGCTCTGTGGCGCTTACTGGAGGTACCTGGTGGGCTAGTTGGACCCCAGGGACCCTCAGGATTGAAGGGGACTTAATCCCCCAACATAAAATGCGCAACAGGGCGCGTTTGCACACTTGTCACAACAGGCCCCGCCCCCTCCCTGCACCACTGTGCAAACACGCCCCGTGGCACATTTTAAGTTGGGGGATTAATTCCCCTTCAATCCTGAGGGTCCCTGGGGGCCAACTAGCCCACCAGGTACCTCCAGTAAGTGCCACAGGGCTGCGTTGCAGAGAGGTGGTCCGAGGCCACGCCCCTTTTTACACCTCTCTGCAACGCAGCTCTGTGGCGCTTACTGGAGATACCTGGTGGGCTAGTTGGACCCAGGGACCCTCAGGATTCAAGGGGACTTAATCCCCCAACTTACAATGTGCTCGGGGGCACGTTTGCACAGTGGTGCAGGGAGGGGGCGGGCCTGATATAAGAAGTTAACAATCCTGCTGTGTGGGACTTACTGGTGGTAATAAAAGGGATAGTTGGCCCCCAAGGTTGACATTGGGGGCTAACTACTCCTCCTGTTACCTCCAGTAACGGAGGCCACGCTCACCTTTCTCCACCACTCTGGAAACGCGACTGGTATGTTATAGTTAGAAATTAGCATTTAAAAAGCCTTTGAAATTCACTGAAAAAACCATAGGTTTCAAGGACGTTATAGTTAGAAATTAGCATTTAAAAAACCATTAAAATTCACTGAAAAAACCATAGGTTTCAGGCACGTTATAGTTAGAAATTAGCATTTAAAAAACCTTAGAAATTCACTGAAAAAACCACAGGTTTCAGGGACGTTATAGTTAGTTGGACATTTCACTCGTACAAAACCAGAGAAATTCCCCCGTTATAGTTAGTTCAGCTAACTTTAACTCGCGCCCCCGCAATGCACTGCTGATGACGTCACATATTACATCATTCATGACATGGTCAGTGACATCACTGATGACATCCCAAATGACATCACTGATGACATCAATGATGACATCATCCAGTGACTGTGTGTTTCTGTAAAGTTTAAATATGTTTTATATATATGCCAAGGTGTATTGAAGAATGAGTGGGTGTATAAGTGTCTGGATGGATGATTTAGTAGGTGCGTGACTGACTGTATAAGTGAGTGATTAAATGTGTCTTACTGAATGCATGGGTTGGTGAGTAGCTACATGAGTGTCTATATCGGTTATTGATTGGTTGCTTGAGAATTTGTATGGGAGACTGAGTGTGTGTGTGGGTGGGTGGGAGGTGTGTGACTGTGCATAGATGTGTGAGTGGTTGATTCACTGGGTGTATGAGTTCAAGAGTGCATGTGGAAACAGCTGTATGGGTGGGTGAGTGTGTGTATGGGTGTATTGGTGAGTGAATGGATGTCTCAGTGGTACATGTCCAAGTAACTACATAGGGAAAAGGAAGTGTATGTGAGAGTTGGAGTATAAATGACTATACGTGAGAGTCAGTGATTGTGAGAGTGGCTGTATGGATGAGTGTGTACTTGTATCAGTGATTATATAAGAGAGTAAGTATGCGTTACTATCTGTATAGGTGAGTAAATGGGAGTGTGATTGATTCTTTGCATGACTGACTAGGTGTGTGAGTAACTCCATAGATGAGTGGCGGTGTGTGAGTGTCTGTATAGGTGTATGAGTGCATATGATAGTGTTGTATTGATGAGTGACTGCATGTATGAGTGATTGTATGGGTGAATGAGTGGATGTGTGTGTAGACCTAGGAATCAGTGAGTGCGCATGTAGTAACTGGTATTGGTGTGTCGATGGTTTCGAAAATGGTAGTCTGTATTTTACAGTGGGTGTATCAAAGGTTATATTAGAGTGTGAGGAGGTGCATCAGATTTTCACGTGGATGATGTCATCAGTGATGTCATCAGTGATGTCATTTGAGATGTCATCAGTGATGTCATCAGTGATGTCACTGACCATGTCATGAATGATGTAATATGTGACATCATCAGCAGTGCATTGCGGGGGCACGAGTTATAGTTAGCTGACCTAACTATAACGGGGGAATTTCTCTGGTTTTGTACGAGTGAAATGTCCAACTAACTATAACGTCCCTGAAACCTGTGGTTTTTGCAGTGAATTTCTAAGGTTTTTTAAATGCTAATTTCTAACTATAACGTCCCTGAAACCTATGGTTTTTTCAGTGAATTTCAAAGGTTTTTAAATGCTAATTTCTAACTATAACGTCCCTGAAACCTATGGTTTTTTCAGTGAATTTCAAAGGTTTTTTAAATGCTAATTTCTAACTATGCCTACAAAGGTAGGACATGTGAAGAAAGAGGAAGAAAAGCGCACAAAGAAGCAAGACAAATGCAGAAAGAGGCAACAGAAGTCCAGAAAGACGAAGAAAAGTGCAAGAAGAAGCAAGAGATGTGCAGAAAGAACCAACAGAGGAGCAGAAAGTCCTCCTGTGCCCCCAACTTTTTTCTGACGGGTACTGGTGGTAACTGACTCTGACTAACCAGGCCTAGAGGCAGTGCTATGCTAAAAGACACTTAGAATACAGTGAAAACACCTACATACACTAGGGAACACTATGCGTTGGGGTACCCCTGTGATTAGCATGACCTCCTCTGTATTTGACATGAGTTAGTGCCTGGGTCATTGCATGAGTATATGGGTAGTGACTGGATGATTAGAGTACTGCAAGGAGAGTGCATGGTGAATTTATAAGTGCTTGTGTTTTGGCGGAGTGATTGGATAAGTACATGGTGCTCGCTGGGTGATTGGGGGAGTGCATGGGTAGTGACAGGGCGATGGCTGGACTGCATCAGTAGTGCTCAGAGTATTGTAGCAGTGCATGAGTTAGTGCATGGGTCATTGCATGAGTGCATGGGTACTGACTGGATGATTAGAATACTGCAAGGAGAGTGCATGGTGAATTTATAAGTGCTTGGGTTTTGGCGGAGTGATTGGATAAGTACACACATGTCACATCAGGCCCGCCCCCTCCCTTCACCACTGTGCAAATGCGCCCCCTGGTGTGTTTTAAGTTGGGGGATTAATTCCCCTTGAATCCTGAGGGTCCCTGGGGCCAACTAGCCCACTGGGTACCTCCAGTAAGCGCCACAGAGCTGCGTTGCAGAGAGGTGGTCCAAGGCCACTCCCCTTTTTACACCTCTCTGCAACGCAGCTCTGTAGCACTTACTGGAGGTACCTGGTGGGCTAGTTGGACCAAGGGACCCTCAGGATTCAAGGGACTTAATCCCCAACTTACAGCGCGCCAGAGGGGCCCGTTTGCACAGTGGTGAAGGGAGGGGTGGGGCCTGATGTGACAAGTGTGCAAACGCGCCAGTGGCGCGTTTTAAGTTGGGAGATTAAGTCCCCTTGAATCCTGAGGGTTCCTAAGGCCCAACTAGCCCACCAGGTACCTCCAGTAAGCACCACAGAGCTGCGTTGTAGAGAGGTGGTCCGAGACCACGCCCCTTTTTACACCTCTCTGCAACACAGCTCTGTGGCGCTTACTGGAGGTACCTGGTGGGCTAGTTGGACCCCAGGGACCCTCAGAATTCAAGGGGACTTAATCCCCCAATTTAAAACACGCCACAGGGCGTGTTTGCACACACGTCACCTCTGGCCCCACCCCCTCCCTTCACCACTGTGCAAACGCGCCTGTGGTGCGTTTTAAGTTGGGGGATTAAGTCCCCTTGAATCCTGAGGGTCCCTGGGGTCCAACTAGCCCACCAGCTACCTCCAGTAAGCGCCACAGAGCTGTGTTGCAGAGAGGTGTAAAAGGGGCGTGGCCTGGACCACCTCTCTGCAAGGCAGCCCTGTGGCGCTTACTGGAGGTACCTGGTGGGCTAGTTGGCCCCCAGTGACCCTCAGGATTAAAGAGGAATTCATTCCCCAACTTAAAACGCGCCACAGGGCGCGTTTGCAGAGTGTTGCTGGGAGGGGCGGGGCCTCGGTGCGATGCCAGCTTTTTTTTTTATTATTATTTTTTTTTTAGAAGGGGGGCTGTGTGGCCCCCTTCCTTTCCTATTTTATGGGCCCTGGGGACCCCATCCCCCAGGGCCTGACCCCTATTTTTTCTATTTTTTTCAAAAATGAAAGGGGGCCTCGTGGCCCCCCTCCCGAGGCCATATTCAGCCCGGGGACTCCATCCCCCAGGGCATGGCCAGTGTTTATTTAAACAATATATATATTTGGAGGGGGGCTGCGTGGCCCCCCTCCTCAGGCCATTTATGGCCCCCGGGACCACATCCCCGGGGCCGGCCTTTACGTGTTTTTTAATTTTTTTAATTTTATTATTATGGGTGAGGGGAGCCACGTGGGGCCCTCCCAGGCCACTCCTGGCCCCGGGGACCCCATCCCCTGGGGCCTGGCCTCTTCGTTGGGGACCGTGGGGGGAGCCCCAATGACCCCACGGTCCCGCCGGCTCTCCGCGTTCTGCAGGAGCCGGCATTGCTTTTCCACATGGGGAGCTGCTAACATGCAGCTCCCCTTGTGGAAAAGCAATCTGCTTTGCTTCATTGAAGCGAGAGCAGGTTTCCCTGCTCTCGCTTCAATGAAGCAAAGCAGAGTTTGCTATGGTAGGGCGGGAGCCGTGCTCCCATCCTGTCATAGCAAACAGCAGTGTCCCAGGGGTAGGCACCCCAGGACACTGCAGGAGCCATCCCTGGGGGGTGGCGGTCCCCAGGGCCATCACGGGCTCCAGGAGGAGGGCCGCGTGGCCCCCCTCCCTTCAATTACCAAGCCCCGGGGAGGTGGTGGTCCCCAGGGCTCGGGGGTCTGTGACGGACCCCCAACTTTGCATTTTAGTGCCCCGGGGAGGTGGCGGTCCCCAGGGCATTAGGGGGGGCTCGAGCCCCCTCACACAGGTTTATCTTTTTTTTAAAAACAAGCCCCAGGGGTGGCGGTCCCCGGGGCTGCAGGGGGGCCTTGGAGGCCCCCCACACATTTAAAAATTAGCCCCGGGGGTGGCGGTACCCGGGGCTGCGTGCCCCCCCGCAACTCATAAATCAAGCCCGGGGAGGTGGCGGTCCCCGGGGCAGTGTGGGGGGCATTGGGGCCCCCCCACACATTTTTTCAGTGCCCCCGGGACCTGGCCCACCCGGGGGCTTCAATACAACGAAGCGTGGGACCCGCGCTTCGTTTTTTTTAAATTTTCTTGGCCGGATTCGCGCACCCGGCGCGAATTCGGCCGATTTAAAAAAAATAATAATATATATTATCTACTGGCGGTCGCCAGTAGATTGTTATAGTTAGGAGCTAGTTTCCATAGGGAAAGCGTTTTTTCTTTTCCCAATAACTTTGGCGCCGGTTGACGAATCTTCGCGAAATTTTCAAAACTTGTGGCCCGCTCCGGTCAGCTCCTATCCTAAAAGTTTCGGGGTGATTCGCCAAGCGGGGGCCGAGAAATAAGGGGGGTCCCAAAACGTGTTTCCTCAATGTTATTTTCCTTAGGAAACTTTAGACACGGCTACAGCCCGAACTGCTGAACGGAATTACACCAAATTTGGCAAAAAGGTAGCCCTTGGTTCAGAAGGAGCCCTTTTTGTTAAATGGTGTAAATCCGTTCAGTAGTTCCCGAGAAATTAAAAAAGAGGTCAGAAAATGAATTTCCCATAGGAAACTTTAGACACGGCTACAGCTCGAACTGCTGAACGGAATTACACCAAATTTGGCAAAAAGGTAGTGCTTGGTTCAGAAAGCACCCTTTTTTTTTTAAATGGTGTAAAAAAAGAGAAAATCAAAAAATAAAAGTTTCGATATTTAGAGGCGCGGTGGATCCACGGACCCTCCCGACCACGAGCTTTATTCTAATTGGCTGTCAACACTCCAAACCAGGAAGTGTTGGCAGCCATCTTGTGACTCAGTAGAACCGAGTCACAAGAAAAGAGAAAAACAAACGCGAAAAACAAGAAAAGGGGGCAGGGTAGAAAGACCCTGACCCCCTAGGCCTGCTCAGGGGGTCCCACAAGGACCCCCAGGGCCCAAAAAAGCATTTTTTTAAAAAACAAATCATCCGAAATCTCGCCGGGTGCGCGAATCCGGCCGGGAAAATTTAAATGCCCCCGGGTGGGCCAGGTCCCGGAGCACTGAAAAAATGTGTGGGGGGCCCCAATCCCTCCCACACTGCCCCGGAGACCGCCACCTCCCCGGGGCTTGATTTATGAGTTGCGGGGGGGCACGCAGCCCCCCTGCAGCCCCGGGGACTGCCAACCCCGGGGCTAATTTTTAAATGTGTGGGGGGCCTCCAAGGCCCCCCAAGCCCCAGGGACCGCCACCCCCCAGGGCTTTCATTATTATTTGCGGGGGCACACAGCCCACCCGCAGCCCCGGGGACCGCCACCACCCGGGGCTTGTTTTTAAAAAAAAAGATAAACCTGTGTGGGGGGGCTTGAGCCCTCCCACATGCCCCGGGGACCGCCACCTTCCCGGGGCACTAAAATGCAAATTTGGGGGCCCGCTACGGACCCCCGAGCCCCGGGGACCACCACCTCCCCGGGGCTTTGTAATTGAAGGGAGGGGGGCCGCGTGATGGCCCTGGGGACCGCCACCCCCCAGGGCTTCCACGCTTTGTTGTATTGATGCCCCCGGGTGGGCCAGGTCCCGGGGGCACTGAAAAAATGTGTGGGGGCCTCAATCCCCCACTGCCCCGGAGACCGCCACCTCCCCGGGGCTTGATTTATGAGTTGCGGGGGCACGCAGCCCCCCGCAGCCCCCGCAGCCCCGGGGACCGCCACCCCCTGGGCTAATTTTTAAATGTGTGGGGGGCCTCCAAAGCCCCCCAAGCCCAGGGACCGCCACCCCCCGGGGCTTTCATTAATTATTTGCGGGGGCACACAGCCCCCCCAAGCCCCGGGGACCACCACCTCCCCGGGGCTTTGTAATTGAAGGGAGCGGGGCCGTGCGGCCCCCCTCCTGGAGCCCGTGATGGCCCTGGGGACCGTCACCCCCCAGGGCTGGCTCCTGCAGTGTCCTGGGGTGCCCACCCCCGGGACACTGCTATTTGCTATGGCAGGGTGGGAGCACGGCTCCCGCCCTACCATAGCAAACTCTGCTTTGCTTCATTGAAGCGAGAGCAGGGAAACCTGCTCTCGCTTCAATGAAGCAAAGCAGATTGCTTTTCCACAAGGGGAGCTGCATGTTAGCAGCTCCCCATGTGGAAAAGCAATGCCGGCTCCTGCAGGACGCGGGGAGCCAGCGGGACCGTGGGGGCATTGGGGCTCCCCCAACGAAGATGCCAGGCCCCGGGGGATGGGGTCCCCGGGGCCAGGAGTGGCCTGGGAGGGGAGCCACGCGGCCCCCCTCCCCCATAATAATAAAATTAAAATTAAAAAAAAAACACGCAAAGGCCGGCCCCGGGGTGCCCGGGGCCATAAATGGCCTGAGGAGGGGGGCCACGCAGCCCCCCTCCAAATATATATATTTTTAAATAAACACTGGCCATGCCCCGGGGGATTGGGTCCCTGGGGCCGAATATGGCCTCGGGAGGGGGGCCACGCAGCCCCCTTCCATTTTTGAAAAAATTAGATAAAATAGAGGTTAGGCCCTGGGGGATGGGGTCCCCAGGGCCCATAAAATAGGAAAGGAAGGGGGGCCAAACAGCCCCCCTTCAAAAAAAAAAGAATAAAAAAAAAAAAGCTGGCATCGCACCGAGGCCCCGCCCCCTCCCAGCAACACTCTGCAAACGCGCCCTGTGGCGCGTTTTAAGTTGGGGAATGAATTCCTCTTTAATCCTGAGGGTCCCTGGGTGCCAACTAGCCCACCAGGTACCTCCAGTAAGTGCCACAGGGCTGCCTTGCAGAGAGGGGGTCCAGGCCACGCCCCTTTTTACACCTCTGCAACGCAGCTCTGTGGCACTTACTGGAGGTAGCTGGTGGGCTAGTTGGACCCCAGGGACCCTCAGGATTCAAGGGGACTTAATCCCCCAACTTAAAATGCGCCATGGGGCGCGTTTGCACAGTGGTGAAGGGAGGGAGCGGGGCCTGATGTGACAAGTGTGCAAACGCGCTCCGTGGTGCATTTTAAGTTGGGGGATTAAGTCCCCTTGTATCCTGAGGGTCCATGGGGGCCAACTAGCCCTCCAGGTACCTTCAGTAAGTGCAACACAGTTGCGTTGCAGAGAGGTGTAAAAAGGGGCATGGTCTCGGACCACCTCTCTGCAACGCAGCTCTGTGGTGCTTACTGGAGGTACCTTGTGGGCTAGTTGGGCCTTAGGGACCCTCAGGATTCAAGGGGAATTAATCTCCCAACTTAAAACGCGCCACAGGGCGCGTTTACACACTTGTCACATCAGGCCCCACCCCCTCCCTTCACCACTGTGCAAACGGGCCCTCTGGCGCATTGTAAGTTGGGGGATTAAGTCCCCTTGAATCCTGAGGGTCCCTTGGGTCCAACTAGACCACCAGGTACCTCCAGTAAGTGCCACAGAGCTGCGTTGCAGAGAGGTCTTAAAAGGGGAGTGGCCTTGGACCACCTCTCTGCAACGCAGCTCTGTGGTGCTTACTGGAGGTACCTGGTGGGCTAGTTGGCCCCCCAGGGACCCTCAGGATTCAAGGGGAATTAATCCCCCAACTTAAAACCCACCAGGGAGCGCGTTTGCACAGTGGTGAAGGGAGGGGGCGGGCCTGATGTGACATGTGTGTACTTATCCAATCACTCCGCCAAAACCCAGGAACTTATAAGTTCACCATGCACTCTCCTTGCAGTATTCTAATCATTCAGTCAGTACCCATGCACTCATGCAATGACCCATGCACTAACTCATGCACTGCTACAATACTCTGAGCACTACTGATGCAGTCCAGCCATCGCCCTGTCACTACCCATGCACTCCTCCTATCACCCAGCGAGCACCATGTACTTATCCAATTACTCCGCCAAAACCCAAGCACTTATAAATTCACCATGCACTCTCCTTGCATTACTTTAATCATCCAGTCAGTACCCATGCACTCATGCAATGACCCATGCACTAACTCATGCACTGCTACAATACCCTGAGCACTACTGATGCAGTCCAGCCATCTCTTTGTCACTACCCATGCACTCCTCCAATCACCCAGCCAGCACCATGTACTTATCCAATCACTTTGCCAAAACCCAAGCACTTATAGATTCACCATGCACTCTCCTTGCAGTACTCTAATCATCCAGTCACTACCCATGTACTTATGCAATGACGCAGGCACTAACACATGCACTGCTACAATCCCCTGAGGACTACTGATGCAGTCCAGCCATCTCCTTGTCACTACCCATGCACTCCTCCAATCACCCAACCAGTTCCATGTCCTTATCCAATCACTCCGCCAAAACACAAGCGTTTATAAATTCACCATCCACTCTCCTTGCAGTACTCTAATCATCCAGTCAGTACCCATGTACTCATCCAATGACCCAGGCACTAACTCATGGCAAATACAGAGGAGGTCATGCTAATCACAGGGGTACCCCAACGCATAGTGTTCCCTAGTGTATGTAGGTGTTTTCACTGTATTCTAAGTGTCTTTTAGCATAGCACTGGCTCTAGAGCCGGTTAGTCAGAGTCAGTTACCACCAGTACCTGTCAGCAAAAAGTTGGGGGCACAGGAGGACTTTCTGCTCCTCTGTTGGTTCTTTCTGCACATCTCTTGCTTCTTCTTGCACTTTTCTTCGTCTTTCTGGACCTCTGTTGCCTCTTTCTGCATTTGTCTTGCATCTTTGTGCGCTTTCCTTCCTCTTTCTTCACATGTCCTACCTTTGTAGGCATAGTTAGAAATTAGCATTTAAAAAACCTTTGAAATTCACTGAAAAAACCATAGGTTTCAGGGACGTTATAGTTAGAAATTAGCATTTAAAAAACCGTTGAAATTCACTGAAAAAACCATAGGTTTCAGGGACGTTATAGTTAGAAATTAGCATTTAAAAAACCTTAGAAATTCACTTAAAAAACCACAAGTTTCAGGGATGTTATAGTTAGTTGGACATTTCACTCGTACAAAACCAGAGAAATTCCCCCGTTATAGTTAGTTCAGCTAACTATAACTTGCGCCCCCGCAATGCACTGCTGATGACATCACATATTACATCATTCATGACATGGTCAGTGACATCATTGATGACATCACTGATGACATCTCAAATGACATCACTGATGACATCTATCCACCTCCTCACACTCTAATATAACCTTTGATACACCCACTGTGAAATACAGACTACCATTTTCGAAACCATCGACACACCAATACCAGTTACTACATGCGCACTCACTGATTCCCAGGTCTACACACACATCCACTCATTCACCCATACAATCACTCATACATGCAGTCTCTCATCAATACAACACTCTATCATATGCACTCATACACCTATACAGACACTCACACACCGCCACTCATCCATGGAGTTACTCACACACCTAGTCAGTCATGCAAAGAATCAATCACACTCCCATTTACTCACCTATACAGATAGTAACGCATACTTACTCTCTTATATAATCACTGATACAAGTACACACTCATCCATACAGCCACTCTCACAATCACTGACTCTCACGTATAGTCATTTATACTCCAACTCTCACATACACTGCCTTTTCCCTATGTAGTTACTTGGACATGTACCACTGAGACATCCATTCACTCACCAATAAACCCATACACACACTCACCCACCCATACAGCTGTTTCCACATGCACTCTTGAACCCATACACCCAGTAAATCAACCACTCACACATCTATGCAGAGTCACATACCTCCCACCCACCCACTCACACACTCAGTCTCCCATACAAATTCTCAAGCAACCAATCAATAACCGATATAGACACTCATGTAGCTACTCACCTACTAAATCATCCATCCAGACACTTATACACCCACCGATTCTTCAATACACCTTGGCATATATGTAAAACATATTTAAACTTTACAGAAACACACAGTCACTGGATGATGTCATCAGTGATGTCATTTGAGATGTCATCAGTGATGTCATCAGTGATGTCACTGACCATGTCATGAATGATGTAATATGTGACGTCATCAGCAGTGCATTGCGGGGCACAAGTTATAGTTAGCTGAACTAAGTATAACGGGGGGATTTCTCTGGTTTTGTACGAGTGAAATGTCCAACTAACTATAACGTCCCTGAAACCTGTGGTTTTTTCAGTGAATATATATATATATATATATATATATATATATATATATATATATATATATATATATATATATATTGGTTGTCCATACCTCAAGGTGATGATAAGCAGATGCTCCAGTTATTAAGAACATTCTGCACACTCCTCCCCATCTCTCCTGGTGAAATCATGGATATATGGAGCAACATGTGAATTGGGATGATCCCCTTACAAATGTGAAGCTCCCTCAATCACACTTGGGAATGACTGCCAAAACACACTTACGATCCCAGCATTATCAAGCCAACCAGCTTCTATTGGGTGGTATTTTCAGGTTAACAATTGTTTCTCACTAACAACGAGCGATGTGTGAATGGACCCTTCTAATGGTGCTCAGGGGGCAGCTGTTCCCACAAGTCCCTGCACCACCAAACAGAGCTATTTACTCCCAGTCCAGAAGTGGACCACTGAAAGGAAACGTGTGGAAAAACGATCCACTCCTTCTGTACCGGTGCATGGGCAAAAAGGAGTTATATTTTGTAATCTCTCTCCATTTAAACTTTGCCCGCCAATGGATGGCATAATAAGTCGCGTTGCTGTACGGTATTTCATACCTAATAATGGCCACTATGTTCTTTTTCATTAAAAAATATAAGAACTTTCGGCTGAGATAAAAGCAGTTTCCAAAGCGGCTTTGAGAAACGAGTTGTAAAATTAACATCTAGGTAAAAGAGCCTGCAGGGACGTTTTCCTCAAATGCCAGCCCTCTCTGCAAACTTCTTGCATGGTATCCACTGTAGAATGCAATACAAAGTGATACTAAATATGTCCGGAAAGAAACGCGCATTTCAGTCTATTCTGTGAACTTTACGCTCAGCGAAAAAGTAAACGCTCTCATGGCATTTGTAACAAATCTACAGCATTTTTCTAAGCTCTAGTGCATTTTCTGTAACCGGTTTTGACAGTGCGCCCAATCAATGTTAATATTTTCCTCTTGTCGCTTTTGATCTCGGAAATGAATGTTCGATATTTGTTAAGCTGGGGTGATAGAATAAATCTGGGTACACACAACAGCTGCGGTACGCGGGCTGGACAAAGAATATATATATATATGTACTGAAAAAAACAGTTTCGATCTTGCTTGTAATTTAATCTGCTCTAAAAGCACAACGAAGTTTGCCTATTGCTCCAATATGGACACTATCACCAGCAGACGGCACAGCTGGTGTGGCCCCTGGGGAGTCACAGCGCATGCATGTGCTTATCATTTGCCAGGTCCCTTTCACATTGGAAACACATTGCATGTGCAAAGTGCGTTTAAATACGAATTTGTGGGGAGCGCATTTCCAATCACAGGAAAGATTCAATTAAATCCTGATACATTATATTTCTTTTTACTGATTTTCATTCTCAATGTCCACTACATTGTGAATTTCAGCACGGATATGTGTTCCTTGTCTTTGCGGACTACTGTGTTCATTAAATTGTAATTTTCGACTGTGCGTTTTTCTTTTTAAACCATTTCTTTTGTAAGCTTTTCAGCCGCCTTTTAAAATGTTTTCTCGTTTTCCAAATGAGGCGCTCTTTCAGTGATTCAACCTTTGCTTTGGATGAAACTCTTGGCAAGGATAACTAATTTTTCCAATTTTTAGTAAGGGACATCCAACTGCGGTGCTAGATGTAATGTGAGACCCTACGAGATTATTGTGGGGGATTATTATTAAAATGGCAGACATTAGTTTAGGGCCAGATGTAAGACCCCTACAATTTGCGAGTCGCAAATAGCGGCGTTTTGCAACTCGCAAAATGTAATTTACAACAGTGTCTCAGACACTGTTTGCGAATCCTAATGAGGTCGCAATTTGCCTGCCTCGTTAATATTTATGAGGCAGGTGTTGTTTGCTAACCCATTAGGAATAGCTAGCACTCCCAGGGATGATGGCCTGCTGGGGTCAGCAGACCACCATGTCTGTGACTGCTTTTTAAATAAAGCAGTTTTTTTTTTAAATGCATCTCGTTTTTCTTAAAGGAAACGGGATGCATTTAAAAAAAAAAAAAATTAAACGTTTCAGTTTCAATTTTTAAGAGCAGGCAGTGGTCCTTGGAACCACTGCCAGCTCTTAAAAATATTTTCGCACACACTCACAAAGGGGAAGGGGTCTCCTGGGGACCCCTTCCCTTTTGCGAGTGGTTTGCCACCTACTTGAAGTAGGTGGTTAACAGCGAGTGTTTTGGAAAATGGGCTGCATTTAAAAAAAAAAAGATTACTTTACTTAAAAGCAATCACGGACATGGTGGTCTGCTGATCCCTGCAGGCCACATCCCCATGATTTTAGCAATTCCAAATGGGTCACAAATTGAAACCTACCTCATTAATATTAATGAGGTAGGTCGATTTGTCACTCCGTAGGAATCGCTAAATGAAACTCATGGAGTTTCATCAATTAGGAATAGCAATTACCTAATTGCGATAAGCAGAAAATCGCAATTAGGTAATCGCTATTCCTAATATTGATACATGTGGCCCTACAAACTTCTTTGTAAAATGTTTTAAAAAGGGTGAGTCTGACTTCATCTTGCAGAGCTTCAGCTGGGGAGGACTCTGCTTTCAGAAATTTACAGCACAGTTTTAGACCTTTTTGAGAAGCGCTTTAATAATGACTTCGGCAGGACTGATCGTCATTTTCAATCATGCTTCCTTTAACTTTGACCTTAATATCAATGGTAACAAGTTTCATCAGTAATTAGCACCTTCACAGATGCATTCTGAAGGATAACAAATTGAAAAAACGATTTCACAGTCCTACCTTCGAATATAATGTAACAAAGAAAGTAGAAGAAGATGGAATCTCAAGCGTGCTACACCACATATAAGTTTGCTAAAGTAAATATAGTTCTGTGGTATAAGAAGTCATTCCTCACGTCGATAAGAAAAATGAATTTGGTTTCAGCAGAAGCAATGCAGCCAGTAATAGTAATTATCACCAGGTCAATCACGGTTCACATGGAGTGTAATAGATGTGTGCAGTACCTCCCTCTGTACTACAAATACAAAGGATCATACCAGGTACCTGGCCTAGCAGACAGTAAAGATCATTAAAAAAGGGCGATGTCAGTATTTTAGCCTACTCTTATAAATATCTATAGAGATATCTTATCACCACAAAATCAGCTACCCATGTCCCTGATATATTCCGGTTGCACAATTTATACCAAATGTAAGAGAAGCTGTTACAATTTTTGTGCCCAAACGTGTTGCACTAGATCAAATTATTTTTAATGGGTCATCTAGCTTCTTCAAACAGTAGACTTTTTGTTTTAAACATCCAGCTAATTGCTAAGTGTAGGAAGCTGGCTCTCTATATAGATTAACTAAAACAAAGTACACTGTGCAGAGAGTCCAGCGAGTCCCTTATTGGTTTAGAGAGGCAAAATCAGATAATATTAATGCTCTATTTGTGGTAGTGTGGGAGAGCTGTTAGGCTTATCAGAGGGTAGTGCTAAGCATTTGTTGTGGTCACAGAGGAAATTAATGAGACACATACTCAAGAATATATCTGAAACCAATTTATACAAAATAGTATTGATTTTTATGTAATTTTTAAGACCAAGAACTTTGATTTACAATAAGTACTTTCGAAGTTATGATTTTTCAGAGTTTGTAAAATATATCACTTTTGTGTGCAATTAAGCACCTTTGAAGTCAGTGGAGAAAAGCAGAAACATGCATATATAACAGGCAGTGCTTTCACAAAATTCACCTTCTCGTTTTAGGTCGATAGCAGGATCAGGTCCAATGTTCCAGCAGCAGAAGATCGGGAACGTCCCGGATTCCTCCTGGAGCAGGGTGCTGAGGGTGTTTGTAGGTGGTGCCCTACGATGAAGGGGTCCACTTGAAAAGACACTGCACAGGAGGACTTAAAGATAAGTCCGGAGGGGTTTCACTCAAGGGAGGAGGTCGCAAGGGTCTCAGGACCACAGGAGCACAGCTGGATTGTCATTACCGGTGCTGGTCGGGCTGGGTGCAGAGCGAAGATGTCAGCCAGGCACCGTGCGTCAAGATGTCCTCACGGTTAGGAGCAGGCAACTTGAAGAGGCGATTCCGGGACAGCTGGGCCACTCTCGGGGTGGATCTCAGGGGTCTCAACATCACTTGATGGATGTTGCTTCTAGGGTAGTTGGAGTCCAGTACGGACTCTTTGTCTCGCCTGTTGATCAAGGGGGACTGTACCAATGACACGGCTATTAGTATGGTGCAGCTCCGGTAGGTCCTGGTGTCTCCAAACTTGACAGACAGATCTGACCCTCTGGAGCTGATGTACCTCTTCTGGCTCAGGTGCTTCACCAGATTCACCGGGGAGCAGCAAGTTGACAAACTGGACTTAGCAGGTTCGGTGCCTATGGTGTGCAGGGGAGTTATTCCGGCACTCCAAGGAAGGTTCTCAGTGATTTCTTGAAGGCTGGAGGAGCTCTGGGGTTCTTGGAGTCTTCACAGGTTCAGGACTTCAAAACCAATATTGTTGAGTCCTTGAATCAGCATGCAGGGTTATGCACCACATTTCTCTGCAGCAGTGCTTCAATTCTTGGGCAGCAGCTCTTCATATCCATCAAATCTGAGGTTCAAGGTCCAGGGATGCCACCTAAATACTAAATGTAGGGGCTTTGAAGGGGGAGATAGGTAGTAGCCAATGGGCTACCTACCTTTAGGGTATCTACACCCTCTAAGTGACCACTTCCTGTGGGAAGGGGCACTACCCCAGCCCTGAGAGGTTGCTTTCCTACCTTCTCAAGATGGTTTATTTTCAAGAGAGGGGTCCACATTGCCTGCCTGGGGTGGTGTTGCCTGACTGGGGACACTCTTCCTCATCTAATTAATTTTCCTGCCTGTCCTCCCACCAAATGTGGAGCACAACAGGTAGGTTGGCATCCTCCAATATCTGGGGCAGCCTGGGCTGAGCTTCAAAGGTGGCATCACCTTTGAAGCTTCCCACTCTGGAAGACAAGTCTGGTCTGGGGGAGGTGTGAAGCACCTCTACCCAGAGCAGGCTTTGTTTCTGGTATCTGAGAGTGCAGGCTCTCACCCCATGAGGTCAGAAATATGTATGGTGGTGGCAGACTGACAATGACTAGTCAGAGACCACACTAGTGCTTGGTAGGTTTTCAGGGGAGCCTCTAAATTGTCTCCTGTGTGTATTTATTAATAAATCCAACACTGGCATCAGTGAGGATTTTTCAAGACAAGAAGTTTGGTACCAAACACTTTAGGGTACAGTGAAGCCATCATGGAGTTAGGAAACTCGTAATGACAAGTATCCAGCCCATGTACTCTCTATTGCTTCCCTGTGCACTTACAATATCAAAGAATGGTTTAGATATTGCACAGTTTTTATCTGATCATGCAGATATGCCCACACATGGGATATAGTGCACACTGCCTTATGGCTGTAAGGCCTGCAGTAGGGTTGACTTACCTATATATCTGATGCATTGTATGAGTGCATGGCACACAAGGCTGTGTGCCATGTCGACTCTTTGGTTTCCATTCACCAAGACACACAGCTTGCAATGGCAGTTTGCATGGTCTTGCGGAGGGGTGGCAAAATTTGTGCTGCAGTCCCAGTGGGACCTCTTCCGTATCCATGCCCTAGGTACCAAGGGTACCATTTACTAGGGACTTACAGGGTGGCTGAAGTTGTGCCAATCATGGCATAGTTTTGGGAAAGAGATCTGGCATTGGGAACCTAGATAGCAGGGACCCAGTGCACTCTCAGTTTAAAATCACATCAAGCAAAAAGTGGGGTCTATCCATGTCAAAAGAGTCAAGTCAAGTCAATTAAGCTTTATTCGGTGCATAATATACAGCCATAAAATAGTATTAAAAAGTTTTCTTACATACAAACATTCCATATACAATTTATATGCATGTAATTACTCCAAATCAATTACAATTACTATCTCACAACCAAAAACGATTGATAATACAAGATCAGTTGGTCATTACTAAATTCAAAATATCAATAAGCATTTAAAATAATTTAATCCATACTGATATTAAAAACATCATTACCCTAGTAAAAACTGCATTTATAAAAACTAAAACTCAGGGTCTGGGGTCAATACATATTACATTTTTCATGTTCATTTGACTCATTTAGGCAAGGTGCTTTATCATAAAGTGCATAAAGTGCATAAAGTACAAGGCAATAACTACTCTCAGGGTAAGAAATGACAATCCTCAGAATGTTCAATCATCAAGTTTTTCATACGTTAGGGCTTCTAAATGCAGGTTGTCCTTTCTTCTCCTGATTGCCATTTGTATAAAACCAGTGACTGCATTTATAATTTTTTCATTTTCCAAGCTGCAGATATAATTAAAAGCGTGTTTATAATAATATAACTTATTATCTAAAAAAAGTGGTTTTAACACAAATTTCCGGATGTCCCGATAGAAATTACAAAAAAGTATAAAATGCAGCGTAGACTGAGGGGATTTGCCATCACAAGGACAATTTGGTAGGTCATGGCTCCACTTTCCCGTTCTAGGGAAAGCTATTAAATGATGTAGGGAGCCCAAGCTTAACCTCGTTAGATAAAATCTATGCTGGGTGTTTCTTACCGTGATAAGATATGGTTGAATGCCCATCAATAGTGGGCGCTCGCAGTATGAAGTAGTACTCTGTTTTAAGCTAGCTTCAACATCTCTTGCAATCAATCAATCAATCAATCACGGCATTTATAGAGCGCGCTACTCACCCGGGAGGGTCTCAAGGCGCTGGGGGAGGGGGTAAGTTACTTGCACGCTCCCTAGAGGTAACAAACCTTGTCTTTAAGTCACTTTTACTATAATCCTGGATAGACGATGGCTCATTACGATCAAAGTCTACCTTACAGAATGTTAAAAGGTTATAAATATACTGTAACCAGGGGATATTCATACTATAGTCAAGGGCAAGGCAATCCGTAATTATGTCCTTCGTAAACTTGGTCTCATCTTTCAACCAAATCCCATGCCAAAAGGAAAGAGCTGCTGTACTTATAAAATCACTAATATATATTACACAGAGCTCTTTGTGGACAATGTATGAGGCAGTGGAACTTGGGACTGCCAACACTTTTTAAAAACGTATTTTCCTGGGTTTGTAATGAAGTTGTGTTGACCCTACCCCAAATAGCTGCCCCATAACATGCGCCTGTTATACGTTTACTCCTATATAAAATAAGGAATTTACGTATCGGTTTATTGCCTATTTTTGCAGAGAATCTAAAAATGCCCTCGCTTGAACGTAAACATTTCAAATTACATTGTTCAATTTGTGCGCCCCAAGTACCACCCCTGTTAAAAAGAATTCCCAAGTAAGTGAAGGATATAACTCTATTAATTGGGACGCCTCCCACGTGATGTTGTCTGTTCTTCGCTCTACCTTTCCCGCATGTCATGACGAAAGTTTTACTAAGGTTCAACTGTAAATCTTTTTCGGTCATGTATTGCGTGAATTTTTCTATTAGGCATTGTAGACCGTTCGTAGTCCTCGACATCAAGACTGCGTCGTCTGCATAGAGGAGTACTGGGGTGGCACGTGTACCTACTCTAGGGACATCATCAATTAAATTTTGTAAAAAAGGATCCAAGTCATTAATATATAAGGAAAATAAAAGGGGCGCTAAAACACATCCTTGACGTATCCCCGAGTAACCCTAAAATCAGGTATACATTCGCCCTTTGTGACAAACCGTACTCTAGAGGTTAAAAAGGTATAAATCTGCGATAAATAAATAATTTCATTTGGGGCACCTAACCCTTCAGTGTTTGCCATAGTTTAGCGTGATTAACCAGGTCGAAGGCACTGGTTAGGTCGACAAAACAAAGGTGAAGCTGACCTTCCTTTGCTAGGGTATATTTCCCTATTAAAAGCTCGAGATTTACACATTGTTCCACCGTCCCAATACCCCTTCTGAATCCGCACTGAGCCTCAGTAAGGATATTATTCTCAGAGACCCAGCTTTCTAATCTTCCCAACATGATTCTACCCATCAATTTAGATGTAGAATCAAGAAGGGATATGGGGCAGTAGCACTTAGCCTTCCCTCTAGCGCCTTTTTTAAAAATTGGAACTATTATGCTTTCTACCCATGTAGCTGGTAACACTCTCCCAATAGAAGCATTAAAAACATTTAATAAAATCGGTGACCAAAAATCAATGTTATATTTAAAAACATCAATAGGTACCCCATCTGGCCCTGCGGCTTTACCATTTGCACTTTTATTTAAGGCATTTTTAATTTCATCCAAAGTGATTGTTGATGTCTTAACAGTTTCTACTAAAATGAGGTTACTGTTACCGCCTTTAGTAGCTTTCACAGCTTCCAGATTAAAAATACTCTCAAAGTGCATCGTCCAATCATCAGGTCTTACTATGGTATTGTTGTATTCTCTCCCTTAGCTTTCTTCATGCTGTGGCCTTATGCTGCAGCCTAATGTTCTATTGTTTGTGAGAATGTTCTACTGTTGCCTGGTTGCCTTGTTGTTGGGTTTTACCTTATTCAAAAGCTTGGAGGGCGGTTGAAGCTGGATGCAGATCCTCCCATGTCTCCTGCCTGCCGTGTAGCTGTTTATCAAATAAACTCATCATAATCTACAACGCTGGGCCTGGCTCATCTCTACAAAATTGTGGCGACGACCTGGCTACACGGCAACACGCTGGACCTGCGTGTGCATTCTTCAAAACCTCATTTTCTAAAAGAAAACTGAAGGCTCCTACCTTCTTCGGCGGTAAAACAGTTTTTTTTCCTTGTTCTAGGCGCTTCTTCGGACATTTCTCTCGATGCGCCGCATCCTGGTTTCCTTTATGCGCACCAACGCATGTTTTGTCTGTGACGAGTAGCTTGTGTTTCGCCCTTCTTCGCTGCTGAGCTCGGTCTCGCCCTCTCCGTTTTCCGCACGAACAGCTGTGGGGTCATCTGCTTTTGCGCATCGGATCTGTGTATTGTTTGGGCCTCCCCGTGTTGCCTGTTCCTGCCTGACATGCTTGCCATGCGCACGCTCAGTGATAGGCCCGAATCTGCCTGACTTTGCCTGGCCACATCCGTGCGCACGCTCAGTGATAGGCCCTAATCTGCCTGACTTTGCCTGGCCGCATCCGTGCGCACGCTCACCGGTAGGCCGTAATCTGCCTGACTTTGCCTGGCCGCATCCATGGACACCTCATGCATAACAAAAGCTGAGCTTGTCGGCCATTACGATTCTGACGTCATAGTGCACCGACGCTTGGCAACTAGCGTTGTTGCCTAGTAACGCTATCTCTTCAGCCTGCACGTCAAATCTTCAATCAGCCGGTCACGACGATCGGCTCGTCTTTTCTCCCGTGTTCTTCTTCTAATCGAAGTGCAGGGAAGTGCTATATTCTACAATAGCACATTACAGTGGATCAAATTACGGTGATCCACACACCAATACAGTTACTTCCTGTGTCTCATACCAAGCCAGTCACGGTGATTGGCACACCTCTGTTTTTGAAAACAGTTACATTCTGTGTCTCATGCCAAGCCAGTCACGGTGATTGGCACACCTTTGTATTTATATACAGTTACAAACTCAAACCATTCACAGTGATTGGCATATTTCTCATTTTTTGTGTGTACTTTGTTGGCATTATTACAAACTGTTATTCGCACATTGTATTGGAGGTTTACACATACGGATCTCAATGCGGTGATTCGCACACCATTTCGACCATCATTTTACTACTTTACGTGCGGATATTCACTCTGTGATCTGTACACCTCATTTTTGCACAGCGGATCTCAACACTGTGATCTGTACACTACTGTTTCACACATCTCTTTAGTATTGTGCTTTCTCTTCCTCTCCTGCATTGTATGTCATTTGCTGTTTTTCCCTTATCTTTCCTATTTTAGCTACATTATTTTTTATTTTTTTTTGTTCTCTTCTTGACAATGCAATCTGTTGCTCCTCCTTCATTTTTGGAATCTCCAGGAGAACCTCCCGTTCGATGGGAGATTTGGTTTGATGCTTTCAAAACCTATCTTGGAGCAATTGGTGCTTCCAGATTCAGCAGTGAGCGAAAAAAATGTCTACTTCTCCATTCCTTGGGGTTTCAGGGTAGGTCCATATTTAAGCACCTTCCTGAAATTTCTCACCTTCCAGAGGATGACATTGATGACTATCAAGACACCATAACAAAATTCAAAATAAGATTTGCTAAACAACCGAGTCTCATGGTCTTAAGTCACAAATTTTTTAAGAGAAGATGTAGACGCATACATTTCTGTGCTCTGCAGACTGGCCTCTGTTTGTCAATTCGAAACATTTACAGATCAGTTAATCAGAGACCAATTTGTATGTCAGTGCAAGGACAATCACATCCATCAGAAGTTGTTGTCTCTTAGTAATCCTACCCTAGATGAAACAATCAAAATAGCAAAAAGTATTGAAACTTCCCAAATTTCGCTGAAAGAATTAGAAGACAAAACTCTTGATTCTGTAAATGTTGTTATAGCTAATACTAAGGGTAAACAAAATGATTTTCGTTATTCTTCTCCTAAGAATACTACAGGGAAAAACCACTGTGTGGGAAAAAATGTGTCATACTATTCCAACACTAAACAAATGTGTTATCGTTGTGGTAATCCACCTCATCAGAAGGGTGGGAAGTGTCCAGGTGCCAATGTTGTTTGCAATTATTGTAAAAAAGTAGGGCACTTTGCTAAGGTATGCTTAAAAATGAAAAATCGGAAAAAGACAGTTGTGTGTATGTTAGAATTTGTTCACGAGTCTGACTCTGAGGTGGTCTCTGTGGTTACTGATGTATATGATTCTGAACCAGTTGAAGGAGATCCAACTAAATGTGTCGATCCTATTGTTGAGATTTATGTTGGTGATAAGCCTTTAAATTTACTAGTCGATTCTGGCGCAAGAACAACAATGATAACGCAGAAACTGTTCTATGAAACATGGGGAGACAGACCTCTTGAACCTCCTGATCGCTCCCCTGTTTCGTATGAGGGACGAAGAATCGAACTATTAGGGTACATTGAAGATGTGTTGATTTTCAAGGGAAGAAAGATTAGAGGCAAAGTCTATGTTGCTATTAAGGGGTTGAACATTCTAGGCTGGTACCATCAAGGATTATTCGGCATGATTCTAAAGCCAGGTTCAAAAGAACAAGTTCTTGTAATTTCGGAGGAGCACCAGCAATGTAAATGGAAGGAAAAATTTCCATCTGTTTTTGGTGATGGTTTTGTGAATGGTACGGGGGTTCAAACACAAGATCATTGTGAAAGATGGAGCACTTCCAGTTAAGCACAAGCTGAGAGGTGTACCTTTCAGTGTCAGGGACGATCTTGAAAAGGAACTCAAGTCTTTGTGCGACCAAGGCATTATCGAGCTGACAGAGTCCTCTCTCTGGCTCTCGCCTTTGGTCGTTGCACGCAAGAGGTGCGGGAAGCTACGTGTTTGCGTAGACTTGAGGTCCTTAAATGAAGAGATTTGGATTGACTCTCCCCCCTACCCGAGATTTGCGACCTTTTTGCAGGTGTCAGATGCTCAAGGTACTTCTCTATGTTTGATCTGGCTAGTGCCTATCATCAAATTGAGTTGCATCCCGACTCAGGTCCCCTCACAGCATGTGTGTCACCCCTGGAAACATTCCAGTACAAGTGGATGCCCTTCGGGTTATCTTCCGCTGCCTCAGTATTGCAAGGTGTCATGCAGAATTTACTTGGTGGCATTGAGGGAGTTCTTGTATTTCAAGATGACGTTCTGATTCATTCCAAAGACGTCCCATCACATGACTCCTTACTCAGCAAGGTGTTGGAAATTTTCAAAGAGCATGGTGTAGTGGTCAAATCAGAGAAGTGTAAATTTCTCAGTGAGGAGATTGTGTATCTCGGTCATCTCATTTCTGGTGAGGGAATTAGACCCAGGAAGGGGCTTTTAGATGCCATCACCCATGTTTCTGCACCTGTTGACAAGACGGGAGTCAAGTCTTTGCTTGGTCTTTTGGAATACTATTCCAAATTTATTTCCATCTATGCCACCATTGTACGACCCATTAGCTCCCTTCTCCGAAAAGGTGTTGAGTTTAGTTGGTCTGATGAGTGTGCGTCTGCTCTACAATGTGTGAAAGAAGGTCTTAGTAACAGTGGAGCACTTAAACCTTGTGATCCCGAATTACCCACGTGCATAACAGTCGATGCCAGCCAAGTTGGGTTGGGGGCTGTATTAACCCAAAATGCACGCAATGATGAGAATACCATCGCATTTGCCTCTAGAGTCTTAAGGGACGGAGAGCTACAGTACTCCGTCATTGAGAAGGAACTTCTATCCTGTCTGTGGGCAATTAAAAAGTTTTGCCCATATGTCTGGGGTAGACGTTTCCTATTGAGGACTGACCATAAGCCCTTGATCAGTATTCTTGGTTCTGGCACCAGTAAATGCTGTTCCCCCAGGATTGTCCGGATGGTGTCTCGTCTTATGCAGTACCAATTCGATGTCACCCATGTTTCTGGGGGTAGGAACATCAGGGCTTTATCTCGCTTTCCTGTGAAAAATATTGAGGGGGAACATGATTTTCAGGATGAGGAAGATTCTGATGACTGTTTTGTAGCCTCTCTCGATCTACAAGAACATGACCTTGGCACCGAAGAGAACTGGTTGAAAGCTCTTAGCGATGATGATGTTTTGCAGCAAGTGTGCAAGTGTGTTAAGTGTGGGTGGCCCAGAGAACGTGTCCTTTCTCCATGTCTTCAACCTTTTTGGAAGATTGAGTCTGAGATATCTATAGAGGGTGGAGTTTTGCTGCAATCTGACAAGCTTATTCCCCCGCAGTCTTAGAAAAGGGATCATTACCAAAGCTCATGATGGTAATTTGGGTTCTACCTTCACTAAACGACGCATACGAGAATTTTTCTGGTGGCCCTCTATGGATGCCAAAATCAATGATGTTGTTGACATGTGTGTTGTGTGCCGTACCGCTGACAAGGTTTTGAAAGTGTCGACTCCACCCCTTCTTCCTATCGAGTACCCTTCTGTACCTTGGAACAAACTAGGGTTAGATATTATGGGTCCATTCGAAAACTTACCTGGTGGTTGTCGATTCATTTTGGTACTTATTGATTATGGGTCAAAGTGGCCAGAGATTAATCTGGTAAGAGATCCTTCCTCTGCTAATGTTATTTCTTTTCTTAAAGAAGTTTTTATGAGGGAAGGGTTTCCTGAAACCATGGTCACAGACAATGGGACACAATTCATTAGTGCCAGTTTCCAGTCATTTCTACAGTCCAACAATATTAAACATGTGAAGAGCTCTCTTTATCACCCCCATTCTAACGGCCTCGTTGAACGCTTTAACAGAGTTGTGGGTGATTGTATCAAATGGGCGAAGTCAGGTAACCATGATGTGGTTAGGTCCCTTAACAGTATGCTTTGGTTCTATAGAACAACTCCCCATTCTACGACCAAAGTATCTCCCTTTGACCTGTTAAGAGGAAGGAGAGCCAACACTAGCTTTAAGCCTGCCTGGATGAACAAATGGTTCAAGACCATTTCTGATGTAGAATGTCTCATGGATCTAGCCAGAGAAAATGTCTCTATCTCTCAATACAAACAAAAGACTTGGTATGACAAGAAGAGGGCTGTTAAAACTGTCCCTGTGGTTAAGGGAGATTTGGTGCGTGTAAAGTCTCCTACACATGTTAAAAAGGGTCACAACAAGTTTGGTGCTCCCATTACTGTAATTGGGGTGGGAAGGAATGCTGTCCAGGTTGAAGGAGGAAAATGGTGGAATGTGGGTAAGATAGTTAAAGTCAAGAATATACCACTTGTTGATGCTGCATCTTCTCTAAGTCATGATGTTTCTGTGCCCTCCGGAGTTTCTAGTAGGAGAAGCACAAGATTGAGGGTCATTCCCAGTAGATATCGACTGTGATCCTCTGATATGCTGTACTTCTTTTAATCCTTAAATATGTTTTTTTTTTTATTCTTATTTTTGTTTTGCTTTTGTGTTTATTGAGAAAGGAGGATATGTTGTATTCTCTCCCTTAGCTTTCTTCATGCTGTGGTCTTATGCTGCAGCCTAATGTTCTATTGTTTGTGAGAATGTTCTACTGCTGCCTGGTTGCCTTGTTGTTGGGTTTTGCCTTATTCAAAAGGCTTGGAGGGCGGTTGAAGCTGGATTCAGATCCTCCCATGTCTCCTGTATGCCATGTAGCTGTTTATCAAATAAACTCATCATAATCTACAACGCTGTGCCTGGCTCATCTCTACAGGTATCTATTTTTGCCGCTGTGATATCTTTAAAAAAGGGGTAATCTATCGTTTTCCAGAATAAAACTGGATCACGTGTCTCTGCAGCTTGAATCAATTTTTCCCAGGCATTCTCTCTAATTTCAATTTTCCTTAATTTCAGGGAATTTTTATAATTTTCCTTAAACTGATAATCCTTTCACTGTCTCTGGGTCTTGCTTTTAGGGCTGATTTTAGTTCCCTGTTTAGCTTTGAGCACTCCTTGTTGAACCATCTCGGATTATAATCACAAGTTTTCATATTTTTCAATTTTAAATCACCAGCGATTTCAGTCATAATGTTGTAAAAAGCACTTACAATGTCTGGGTTTGAAAAGGAGCTATCCAGACAGATATTAATGTCTTTTTGCTTTTTCCCTATTAAGTTTTCCATAAATGTTGTTGGGTTCACGCCTGACCATTTAATAGAAACTCCGTTACTACCTTGGGTATCAATGTCTATGTCAGCTGCCTTCCCCCTTTCTTGCCATGTCAAGCTTAACTTCAAGGTCATAATTAACGGGTGATGATCACTAAACAGGCTTGCAAAAATGAAAAGCCTTTCCACAAGGCCCTTACAATTCCCTGATACAATGATGTGATCAATATTCGAGGAAGATCTCGCCCCTTCATATGTTTGGGTAATTAACTCTCCATCATGTTCACCTAGTTCCATAATTTCCAAATTATATTTGGAAATGGTAGAATTAATTGCTTCGCCATAGGTGTTATGTGGAAAGTGAGGGATTGGATCTCCAAATTGGTCACAATATCCGCATTGTTCTTCAGGTAAAAGTTTACACTTCTCACAATTAAAATCACCAGCCCAAATGAGAAAATAGTGGCCCCCACCCCCTTTAAAAATTCCTCTAATTCTTCTTCTAGTGTCTTAATTACCCTATGTCTTGTACTATCAAAAATATTATTAGAGAAATTAATTACAATAATAGACTCTTTCCCCTCAGAGCAGAAATATAAAAACTGATAGAACTGTGACGAGGTATAGGCTTTCCTTAATGTTAGAGGTGAGGTTACTGAAATTAAGGCAGCTAATCCGCCTTTAGCTCTCCCCACCCTAGAAGGGACAGCTTGTGTAGTTATCATTTTGTATCCATTAATAAAGAAAGGTTCAGTATGCCATCTTTCTTGCATCAAAACTAAAGCATAATCCTGTAACATTTTTAACCATTCCCCGTCATTTAGCTTATTTTTTACACCTGCAACATTCCAGGACATGATAGTTAAAGGCCCCTGTATTGATGGGCTAGTAACGACTTTATTTGTAATGTTAGTAGGAATGTGATCCTTAATACAATCTGAAGCTCGACCGACATCCTCCCTCTGTCAATCTGTTTCGCTACAGCCTCTTAGGGGAGCGTACCTGTTATAAATGGGAAGAATCAAAGATGGGTCGTGACAGTGGGATATATTCACTTTACTATATATGGGCTCATTCCTAGGCCTGTAGAAATATCCAAGTGGAACAGCAATTATCATGTCATCCTGTTGGAAAAAAGGCTCAGCGAATTTGTGTGAAAGAATTTCCATCAGGGTCCCCACCAACTCCCTTCTACGGAAATTCACAACAATACAGTCTCCCTGGCATGTCTTTCTACTACTACCCACCCAGTTCACTCTTCTTATCATAATGATATTCTGCTGCAATAAATTAGTGCCAAGATTAGTCTTTGTAGAAAACCAATGCACAGCCTGATTTTTCAAAGTCTCCCATGAGTCCGTATTATTATCCCAAATTTTCGGGACATTTTTCAGCACGATGACATACGGAGTCGCCTGGAGGGGTAAATGTAGTGAAATCAGGCTAGTGTTCGGTGGTCGCAAGGTCCTGCTAACTTTGTTTGCGTGGTTAGCATCGGTTGGCCCTGAAATATTAATACTGCTCAATTTATTAATCCTGGGTTCTGCCACAGGTTGTGTATTAGGACAGTCCTTTGACGGAAATAACTGATTAGAATGAATTTTACCAGTAATAACTGGGGTACTTGATCCTTCTTTTAACCTCGTGGCTGTTTTACTTACTGTAATTGCCTTGTGCATTGATTTTATTGGTATTAATTCTGTGACCAGGTCCGATAAATAGGTGACATCCTTTTGCACTAGTTTAATTTCCGACATCAAGCATCGCTCAATATTGTCAATTTTACTGTGCAGTTTTTTAAAAAGCGTTTCAAGATTTTGCGTGTTTTGTACATGGATCATAGTATCGCAAACCCCCACTACTTTTGCCGCTCCTGGAATTGTTTTCCCTTTCTTTGGTATGGCTTTATCTTTTTCTTTTACTCTTTGTTTTGCTGGGGGTGCATTCATTGTAAGTGTTTGTTGTTTCAGTTTTTTGGCTGGCGGGGAGACCGTGTCTGAGTTATTAGTTAGCACCGATATGTCCAGCGAGGTCGTTATAATGCAAGCATTGGCCGTTCTCGCGCCCTTAACCTCCTTACCAGCACAGGGACTAAGTGCCTCTATTACAGACTCATTTTCGCTCCCGGTTCCCACTAATACTGTTAATTCCGGCCCACACTCTGCTCCAGTCTCCTTTAATGCAGCGTCCAATGCGGTTTTTGTGGCCGCCAATTGCTCCTCAACTTGAATAATCTCACTGTTTATCATCCCCATAGCATTGTTCAAATATTTGGTAATGGGCATAGCTGCCAAGGTTTCAGATTCCTATGAGTGACATTGTCATAATTTCAGTGCAAATATGAGTGACATTTCAACGACTATGAGTGACACTTTCTGGCGAGCAAAATCTAGGAACGAAGCTGAGGGAAACATAAATATCTGACATTACACCCATTTGCGCAATAAGGTTGTCTGAATCATACCGTTTGTGCTGCACAAGACCATTCATTAAAGGGGCCAGCTAGTGAATGATGTCACAATAGGTATCAACATCCAAGCAGACGTCATCACAGAAAGAACATTCTGGAATGCTTACTGGTGATGCCTGTAAGTGGTGCAGGAGAGGCCTTTTGCTTTCTAGTCAGAGGAAGCCCCTTTAAGACAGAACAATCTCAGCCAGGCAGGAGCTCTACGAAAGCAATTTATGATAATATGATAAAATAAATAAAAGAGAATGTCACTATGATAAAATGAATAAAAGATAATTTCACAATGGAAGGAAGGCAGTTCCATCCTCAGCTCATTTATCACTGGTAGTTAGGGCAGAGCTGGCGTCATAAATTGAAAATTGGAATGAAACACTGGCTTCCATCAAGCCTCTCTCCTTCCTCTCTCTGACTTTTATCTTTTTCTTCTTCTTCCCCTCTTCTACATAATAATTTTTACATCTGGTCTTTTAGGATCACACGTCCGCTTTCTCTCTCCTTTCTTTTTCTTGCCTCAGCCTGTTTCCTTTCACCACCTTCTCTCCTCTTTCTTCCTCCCTCTTCTCTTCCCCCTCCTTCCTCTTGCCTCTCTCCTCTTTCCATACCTTTCTTTCCCTCCACTCTCTTTACTATCCCAGTGTCTCCCTTCCTCCATCTCTCTGCAACTTATGTAGCAGAATTATAAGTTCAGCTGACACAAAACTCGAGTGTCTGGCTCGCTTTTGACTCGTTTTTCAAAAATTAATTACATTTTTCTTCCCTGAACCTCCGAGCCCAGTGCATTCCAGTGGCAATGTCACCCCGGCCCCGCATTTCAATGACGGAAGATGCTTGTCACAAACATGACCCCTAAAGTACTCCGAGGCAAGACACATTAAGCTGTGGTGAAGAATGATTCTTCACCACAGCTTTTATGTGCCGTTGAAAAAATGCTTCCCATTTGCCGAAATGCAAAGAGGCGACGCATCAGCAGGCACATTCAAATCCACTTTTCAGGCAGCTAACTCTGTTCCAGTGGCCTTAAGGGGCACGAGACCGAAGAGTTACTTGCGGGCCTTCACGGTGATCAGGTCATTGCAAAGAGTATTCAGCGGGTCCTCTATGCCATAAATTAATTAGAGTCAGCTCTCTGACTCGCGGACTCTGGCTGCCGCCGTCAGCAGTGTCATGACAGCATGGTGCTGGGCAAGCCCGAGAGGCTGTGAGACACACACAGCGGTCACAGCCAGGCAGGCTGTATTATTTCGAAATGCCACACCAGTAAAGTGAGCTACCCCGGGAACCTGCGCACCAGATAACTTACTTGCATGAGTCAATAAGAGAACTGCATGCACTGTGTAGCAATGAGGAACCATTTATGTCATTTAAAAAAGAAACTTACTGCATTTATGTTTTACCGTTGGTTTTAGAACAAGCTTCTTCGCACGGTTCACCCTGCAACGGAGCTTCCTTTACTGCTGCAGAGTAGATCTCGCCCATGCTGTCAAGACAGCCCCCCTCCATACGTGCTCTCTGATCTCTCCAGAAAGTCCACCGTCTGACAGTATCGAACTGAAAAAGTTGATATCTGTTCAGAGTTATGACGTTTCCCTGGTTCCGAGAGAATCTCTTCCAAAGAGGTTTCTTGCATTCTTTTTATTACAGCGCCACCCGCAAACCAGCCAGCGCGAAGCTGCTCCTTCCTTTAACTTCCCGCTCCCCGGCAGCACAATGTGACGTCCCCCGCGGCGCAAGTGTAAGCAACAACCTGACTGGTCTCATTGGACACTACCTGGGATCATGACGTCAGGCTGCCGCGCCCATGATCACATATGATGTTGAATCCATCATAAATCAGGCACGGCAGTTGTTGTCACTGTGAGTCTGCCAACACTGCCTTAGCTCCCAGTGCGAGAGCCAAAGCCTGCTGTGGGAGCACAGTGCATGAAGTGCACGCTACGGGCGGCGCGCTGCTGCCTCCTGCCCTTGGAGCTTTCAGTTAAGGTTGGGATACAATACAGATATGCGTGACAATGCATTTCAGTGCGGTAATGCGGAACACCGCACTGAAATGCGTGAGCATCACACCTGATGCGTGATACTTGGCAGCACTGAATGGGTGCATTTTTCGTAGGCAACTTCCCAGTAATAATCGGTAGTTTCCTTTTGCCCATTGTCCCCGAGGTAAGATTATTCACAAACGGTAATACAAATAGAGTATTCCCTTACTGATGTATAGATGCTCCTGTGAAACCAAGGGGAATGGCCCAGCCCAGCCTTGTCCTGCTGCAAACGGGCGCAGACGGGCCCGCGCTGCAGGAGCCCCGGCTGCTCTTATGCGCCTCCGGGTGCGAAGACCTGACGAAGACCTGACAGTGGCGCCTCCGGGCGCAAAGGATCACAGGGGTTGGAGTCCCCCGGCGTAGCAGTGGTCGTGGCAGGGTTCGCGGTAAAAAGTAAGGTAAAGCAGAGTCCCGCGCTGCGGGAGCTCCGGCCGCTCTTATGCGCCTCCGGGCGCGAAGACCTGATGAAGACCTGACGTTGGTGCCTCCGGGAGCAAAGAATCACGGGGATTGGAGTCCCCCGGCGTAGCAGTGGTCGTGGCAGGGTTCGCGGTAAATAGTAAGGTAAAGCGGAGTCCTTTTCCTACACGAAGAGAACTGAAAATTGAAATTAATTAATTACCTAGAGTTCTAGGCCCAAAAAAGCATTTTATCACTTAGAATGTCAATATCTATTTTGATAAACAAGACTTCATTTATTCGAGTGCTATAGGTTAGCGCCCGGAAGAAGACTTGTGAATTCCCTCTCTCATAATTATAGGCTAGATGAAGTTGGAAGTTTAATTTTGATTGCATCCGTGCCTCAATCGTATTTATATGAAAGCTTACAAAGTATAACATGGAGATGATGGCTGCTGCATCAGAGCTTGAAGGGCCAACAGCATCTTTGGAAAGTAATCGCAGGCTGTGGAGAAACAATCAGTAGTTGTGAATGTCAGAGATATGGCTGCCTGTCTGCATAATGATATGTACACATTATTGCGTGCCAGGAAGCCTGGAGGAGCTATACAGTGGAGATGATACTTTAAAAAAGCAGGCTATTGTTCTGTGCATGCTGGGATTAAAGTCACAAAATGGTGGCAATTATGCACTTCCAATTTAAGCCAGTGCAGTGGAGCAATATCCCTGAGTGGAGTATGTGCAGAACACTAAAGGAGTACTGGCATATGGGTTAAAGAGAGAATCTAATCCTCCAATACACAATTAGCCCTCTCTGAAAGGAGAAAACACTTTGTGGGAGAATGCTGGGTGGTAGAAAATGTGTGTCAGCCCGGTGATCCCACACATAAATGTGAGAAAAGTGTGATTCTTTTAGCTAAATTTGAGGTTTGCAGGGGGTTCTGGGTAGGAAAATGTTGAGGGATCCTTGCAAGCCATACCTCCCTGGACTCCCCTGGGTGTCTAGTTTTCAGAAATGTCTGGGTTAGGTAGGTTTCCCCAGATGATCGCCGAGCCCGGGACCAAAGACGCAGGTGACCCACCTTGAAAAACCAGGTTGTTTTATGATAGATCATTTTAATGTCTCCACAATACATTTTGGGCCCTTCCCTGCCACGGGTACTTGGTCCACCCACACAAGTGAGGTACCATTTTTATCAAGAGACTTGGAGGAATGCTGGGTGGATGGAAATTTGTGGCTCCACAGACATTCCAGAACTTTCCATCACAAAAATGTGAGGCAAATTAGTTTTGTTGGCAAACTTTGAGGTTTGCAAGGGATTCTGGATAACAGAACCAGGTGAGAGCCACACAAGTCACCCCATCCTGGATTCCCCCCCCTGAATGCCTAGTTTTCAAATATGCTCGGTTTTTCTTGGTGTTGGCTGAGCTAGGGTCCAAAATCCACAGCTAAGCACATTGCAAAAAAAGAGTCAGTTTACACTTGAAAAATGTGATGTGTCCACATTGCGTTTTGGGCCATTTCCTGTCCCAGGCACTAGGTCTACCCACACAAGTAAGGTACCATTTGTATCAGGAGACTTGGAGAAATACTTGGGGGTGGAAGTATGTGGCTCCTCACAGATTCCAGAACTTTCTATCACAGAAATGTGAGGAAAATGTGTTTTGTTTTTACAAAGTTTGAGGTTTGCAAGGGATTCTGGGTAACAGAACATGATGAGAGCCACACAAGTCCCCTCATCTTGTATTCCCCTGGATGTCTAGTTTTAAGAAATGTACAGATTTGCTAGGTTTCCCTAGGTGTTAGCTGACCTAGGGTTCAAAATCCATAGCAAGGCACATTGTGAAAAAACGGTCAGTTTTCACTGGAAAAAGTGATATGCCCACTTTGCGTTTAGGGCCGTTTCCTGCCGTGGACACTAGGCCTACCCACACAAGTGAGGTACCATTTTTATCAGGAGACCTGGGGAAATGCTGGGTAGGTGGAGGTTTGTGGCTGCCTGCAGACTACGTTTTAGAAATCTCTAGTTTTCCAGGATACATTATTGCTTTTACAGCCATTTCTACCACTAACTGGAAGGAGTCTGAAAGCACAAAAAATAGGAAAAATAAGCCATGTCTCAGTAAAATGCCACAACTGTGTAGAAAATGTTGGTTTTCTGACAAAAGTCTGCCTGTTCCTGAAAGCTGGGAAGATGGTGATTTTAGCACGACAAATCCTTTCTTGATACCATTTACAGGGAAATAACAGATGCTTTCTTCTGCAGCACTTTTCCCCATTTCCCCCCCAAAAACAACATTTAGCTGTATTTTGGCTAATTTCTCGGTCCCCTCCTGAGGAATCCACAAACCCTGGTACCTTTAGAATCCTCAGGATGTTGGAAGAAAAGGACGCAAATTTGATGTGGACACCTTATGTGGACAAAATGTTACAGGGTCCTAAGCGCGAACTAACCCAAATAGCCCAAAAAAGGCTTGGCACAGAGGGGCAAAAGGCCTATCAGCTAAAGGGGTTAAGACCCATCAAAAAGGAGCTCTCCAAGCAGCTCCAAATTCTCAGACGTAATCCATTTGAGGCTGGTTCAATGGAAAAGGTTAAAGGCCTGCGGAAGGCCTACAAAAAGGAATTATGGGCCTTTAGAAGAAACACGCATGATGGCTTCTGGGAGACCTTTCTTTACACCAGCAACTTTAAAAACGCTAAACAATTTTGGGAGATTGTAAATAAAAGGGACTCTGAAATTCCTGTGGTAAACAATGCAAGTATGTCTGTGCATCAATGGGAAGAAAGATGATGTCATCAATGGAAAGATTATGCACAACTGCGCAGTCTACACCTAAAGTAGAGACCAAAGAGGATTCAGGAGTCTCTATGTTGGAACCGCCGCTAGACACAGAAGACCCTCATCAATGCACCATAGATTTACTCACTCACCCAAGTATGGAGTTTGCTGGCAGTTTCTTGAAATAATAAACAAGGGTAGAAGACATGGGCTCTGGGCCCAAATGACCTTGCACAACAACTCTTTAAAGCCAAACCTGAATATTGGGCACTCCTTTTAACCCCATTATTCAGTCACTGCATCCTCAATGAACAGATCCTGAATTCATAGAGAGGCGCAATAATCCAACCGATCTATAAAGGTGGAACAACCAATGACCCAGGAAATTACTGACAAATTTCTCATCTCGATAACAAGGTCAAATTCTTTGCAAGCTTCCTGCTCGGGTGACTCGAGGCTTGGGCAAATGAACATCCTATTGTCCCCTCTCACCAAACTGGGTTCAGAGAAGGGATTGGGACTACTGCAAATCAGCTGGCTTTGGCCATGGTGGCTGACAAAGCAATTAAATCTAACCAGTGCTTAATTTGTAAAAAAATATAAGTGCCAGGGCCGTCGTCAGGAGGCCAGGGCAGATTGCACCACACATTGTCACTGTCAGAACTGCCAATGGAGCACCTACACAACTCCTAACCATCACACTGCTACAAGTGTAACAATTCAGACTGTTCGAGGCCCCCAAAGCTATAAGAATGGCTTGGGAGGTAGATATTAGTTGTTTACAATGTATATTCAATTAGTAATCAACTGTTTTTGTGTTCATTTTTAAATTACACAGACAGTGCCACCATGTGGCTGCTGTCATAAGTGCCGGTGGTGTCAATTAAGTGCCGGTGCCGAGCACCGGAAACCACCGGCTCAAATTAAGCACTGAATCTATCTTTATGGTATACTTATGCTTTGTAGATTTCAAAGCAGCATTCAATTCCGTCCTACGTAACCTTCTTTGGCAGAACCTAGCTGCAAGAAATATTCCTCCCCTTTTGCTAAAAGCATTGTATCTTTATATTCAAATGCCTGGCTACAAGTTAAAAAAAAGAGATGGTAGCTTCCTCACCAGTAAAATACACACTTGGACAGGTTTGGAACAAGGCTGCGTATTAGTGCCATTGCTCTTTGACATCTTTCTGGTTGATTTTTTTTGACAGACTTAGGTGATATGAGCTCACACGCAACAGAGCTTGTGGGGAAACTTATCAGCTGCCTCCTGTATGCAGACGACACCCTTCTAGTATCTAAAACCAGTGAGGGGCTCCAACAGCTTTTAGACACTTTGCATGTTTACATGAAACACAATGAGCTTTCTTTTAATCTTGCGAAAATAAGAATAAGAATTTTGGGAAGAAAGATGAGGAACTCGTGACAGTGGAACCTGAATAGCCTTGAAATTAAAACTGCCACTAAATACGTGCGTACATGGGAGTGATTGTGGACAATCGCGGAACCTTCCTTCCCAATAGAGAGTTCTCACAATCAAAGGCAGCTTCTTTATTATATGCATTTTTAAACCTCTCGAAAAAACTTTTAGGCCCCTCTCTCGAACCTCAACTGAAAGTGATTTGCGCTAAACTGTTGCCCACTATAGCATATGGATCAGAGGCTATGGGCATCATTACGATGGCGGGTGGACAAAGTCCGCCCGCCACCGCAGCGGAATGCGGGACCGTTCGCAAGGGGTGCGGCGGTCCCGCCATGGATATTAGGATGCCACGGTGGCGGTGGCATCCCGTATTGTTCGCATTGCGGCGGGCGGTCCTGTGACCAGCACCCGCCGCAATGTGAAAAACGCATGTTGTGCATTTGAATGCACAACGTGACAGGCACCGCGCGGTGCCTGCCACCTTGTGCATTCAAATGTAGGGGGGTACCATAGGTACCCCCCTTGTGCACCCCCCACCCCCCCAAATCCTGGGGGCCCGCAACGGGACCCCAGAAGCAAAGACCACATGTCTTTCCATGGCGGCAACACCGCCATGGAAAGGCTGCTTTCTGCCAGCATCCTAATATGGATGGTGGTGTCTTGCAGACACCGCCACCTTTTAGAGCCCTCAAGTCGACCGGCGGACGATCTTTCCGTCCGCCTGGGTCCCCACCGCCATCGTAATATGGCGGGAGGAAATGTTGTGCGGGCGGACGGGAATGGCGGGCGGATCACCGCCGCCATATGGGCGGCGGCGATCCGCCAGACATCATAATGACCCTCTTTGTTCGGAAGAGGTTACATCTAACTTAACAAACTTTTAGTGAGCATTTGCAGAAGGGTCTTCATCCTCCCTAAATACGCCTCACCTGCACAAATCTCCCAGGAATTTGGCCTGTCCCATCAAATGTTTGATAGACAAGGAGCCTACCTGAAAACCTGCTTCAAGTTATGTGCTGCAAAGGCTGGCTCGTAGGAAAGTCAACTGTGGCTAGAAAGAACAAATACAGCAAGTAAGTCTATAGCCCAGACTTTTTGGACCATTCAATATAGAACCTAGGGGCAGGTTCACTGTGGGCAGACCAGTCTCTTTCATAACCTTTAAAAAGTGAATTAGTAACAGGCAGACAAACAAAAGTTAGCCCTTCATGCACAAGCCTGGACGATTTTAAACAACTATGACAACCTGGGTCCGCAACAAATGTTAAGTGATTGCATGTCAAGACAAGTTAAAACAAAAACTCATCCAATACAGGCTGGGTGATCTGCCGACACAGGACTGCATTCCATTGAGGATAAAGAAAAGCACCAACGCACTTTGTAGGCTGTATCAATCTTACATCGAAACAATTGTTCACATAGTCTGCATTTGCCCAGTCAAGTTGTCAGCACAGCCTGCATTATGAAAACCCCAATTCCGACTCCTGGGTATACGTTCTTGTGGGCAAGCAGTAATGGCCTGCCTAAAAGCAGAGCACTCTATGCTGGCAGCGAGATTCGTGAAATACAAGAAGTCATTTGAGAAACTCCTGAGTACCATAGGGCCATGTGAAAGGGGAGAGAGGGGATGTGGCCTAAAGGTTAGAGCGGTCGACCTCGAAGTTGGGGACATGGGTTCGAGTCTAGGCAAGAGACGCTCGAGGTCCTGTGATTCTGGGAAAATCACTCAATCTCCAGTGCTTAAGGAAATCAATGTGTCTCTCTGTAATACAACTGGTGCTCGGGTCGAGTTCACACTATATATAAAAACCTAAATAAAGAAAAAGAGAGATTTAGCTGCAGAGGTGTGGCACAATTGACATATTAATTAATAGGCTGGCACCACGCCATCTATGTTTTCTTAACTTCACTAATGACTAATTGGACCACTTGATCGGAAGTCTAGCAGATTGAGATGACTGTCTTTTAGGTATTTTTGATTAATGGATTGTCAGTAACGATTTTTTTACTTTTTTAATGAAGAATTGAAGAATCAGTCTTAGGCTGTGTTGAAGTTCTGAGATAACTGTTTTACTCTTTTAATACCCTGTTTGCCAAATCCTGATTTGTATATGCTGAATGTTTAATCTTTTGTATGTAAAGTTTCAACTAAGACATTAATTATTTTGATTCACCTAGATTTGCCCTGAGTGACCAATGAATTGGCCTCTCACTTGAACGGGCAGTCTTTATTGGCTTAATTTTTCCTTTTTCTGACACCCTTGGCACTTTGCCATTTTAAATATACTTGCACTTGTTTTTAACAGTGTCACCCCTTCAGCTCTTTTAAGCACAATTATGTGTTTCATGTAAATTCTGTATTCTATGACATTTTGACCATACTAGTTGTAGATTTGAAACTTCTATTGTGTAATGTCCTTTACTATGCTTGCGTTTCTGCAAAGGTTTTAATCAACTATGCAATAAATTCTTTGTCACTTTGTTTATGAATTGTTTGGACATAGTGTTAATGTGTGTAGACGCCTGAACGAACGATTTGTTGAGCAATTAAAAACTGCAAGCCTTACAAGAGAAAGATCAAGTAAGGTATATGGAGGAAGAGAGATGTAAACGCATTGCTTACATGAGTGTCCTAGGTCGAGGAATTGCTGTAATGAATATGTAAGGCAGCTAGGTGGTGGCTCAACTGGAGGCCAGGGATTCCAGATATAATGGGCTTGCGTTTGATGTGACACCTGCAAGCCTGCTGCATAGACCCACAAGCACATCTAAGACATAGCCCACCATTCACTTGGGGGGTGAAAAAGGTGGCAATAGGGGCATTAAAATTCTCAGCCTCCATGAGATTTGTCCTGAAACAAAAAAATGGTGGACAAAGTACATGTCAAAGCACATCAGCTCCGATCCCAAACGTCAACTGCAGTATATTGATATTAGACGCACTAGGACCCTTATGGTTCTGGGCGGACTTCAAACAGGAACTACATGCTATGCTAGGAAGTGTTGGGTGTGGTTCTAGGAAGCATGACAGATTGGGTAGTGCGTGAAGAGAATAAAGATGCACTTAAAAGCAGCTCGTGTGTGTGGCATAATCTATCTGCATGCTCCTTGGCTGGGGAAGATGCTACAACTGTCGACGAGTAGGGGATACGTGTCACTGGAAAACAAGAGTGCTCTCTCTGAGAGTTTGCAATGGTCCTGCAAAACTGCTCATGTGTGCCGCATGTGCCCCGATTCGATGCACAGAAGCATGCGTCCGGCATAAGTGGAGTCAAAGCTCTACTCCAGCCCAACCATAGCCACAGAAGGAATTGAAGGCACTGCAGAGGAGCATATTTCAAAGCGCAAGCCAATATCACTGGTGAGGTTGTCGGCAGAGACACTGTGCTGTGCCGGGCACATAGAGCGATTATTCAGATGACTTAAGAAAATAACAATAACTGCAACGCAGTACAAAAGCAGAAAGCAAAGAGATAGCCAGTGAAACTATGGATTAGTTTCTTGAACGACTTAACACACTTATCAAACTTTGCAAGTTCTGTGACTTTACGGATGAAGAAACCATGAGCCTCAGAGTCATTGATGGATGCTTTTCGGATTCTTTTAGAATGCGCATTCTGAGAGAGACAATCAGTCTGGAGAAAATACTCTGTGAGAGCTGAGAAACAAACAGAACGACAACCCACTGACATGGAAGCAGGGACGGTGCACAATGAATCAGTGCTGACAATGGAAAGCATGTACAAACACAAAACAGGTGTAAGTAAATCGATATCGCCGGAGAAGATGAAACTATGCTTCAGATAGGGATTTTCATTTCCTCATGAAGGCAAATGTCCAGCCCTTGGACAAACTTGCAAAGACCGTGGGAAAGAGAACCACTTCATGATGATGTGTCGAGCTAAAGAAAAATCAAGTGCGTCACGATGGAAAGACAAGATGGTTGCGAGAACTCACCAGAAGCTTTCTCGCCATGCCCACAAAACCTAAAGGCAGCATCAGCTATGACAAGTCGAGACCAGACACCATCGTCAAGTTCATTGTACAAAGGTTCTTCAACATCGCTATTGACCAGCAGCAAAGAAGATGGGTGTGTGCTGATGATGTCTATGAAAGACCGGCGCATGCATGTGGTGTTAGCTGCCTGTGAAGAAGACCAAAAATCAAAGAAAACTCACCAAACAAAGAGCCAAACTTAATTTGGACATTTTTCCAAAATCACGTTGGAGGTGAATGGTCATGCCACAACCTTCATGATGGACAGTGAGCCGTCGATTAATATCATGTAGGTGGAAAAGTCCAACAGCCTCTCACCTGTGCCACGCATTACTCCTTCCAACACGAAGGTATACAACTGGGCAGCTTCCAAACCATTACGAAGCCAAGGGTCATTCACAACGACTATGCTGCACAAAATGACATCAGTGTGAGCCATTCTACAAGGAACCTCGCACAGTGCCTTCCTTCTCAGTTTTGCCATCACGGCTGATATGGGGTTGATATCACTCAACTATAACCTCTGTCCTCAGCCTGAGATTATGAAACAATTCATGTTGTTGTTTCATGGCTTGGGAAAGCTCAAGAAAATGCAAGTACAACTGCACATCAATGAAGAAGTTCTTTCAATTGCTCAGTGATACCGTAGAGTCGCTTTTCACTTGCATGAAGCAGTAGAGAAAGAGTTTGCAACACTTCTGAAACATGCAAAAAGAACAATTGATAGACAGAATGCAGAACAATGTCATACATTCACCCCAGTACAGAGATCTGGGCCTAAATCCATCGTTTTTTTGCTCACCATGCCATTCCAGTTTGAACCCAGCCATATGCAAATCAGTCTTGACCCTGTGCCCAATGGGAACAGTCCAGCCCAAACTGCCAGGCCAGGTCCTCCCTGGACTGGAAACAAGCATCCTAGGAACGTATTGGAATCCGGAGTCCCCGTCACGCGTCACTGTCACAAATGCGCGACCCGGGACTCCCCACTCAACGTTAGGCCAAGTAAGGACACCGTTTGAGATAGCCCTGCTCACCCCCTTAGTAGCTTGGCACAAGCAGCCAGGCCTATCTCCAAGGCACGAGTGTACAGTGTAGGAGAGTAGGATCTGCTTCACAGGGGTACCCCCACTTTTTGCTGATACTTCACTGGTTTTCGACATTAGTCTGGCTGGGGCCCTGCTATTCAGAACCCCGGCCTAGCTGTTTCCTCTTTAAAAGGGTCTCCATGTGCCTTAGGCACATCACTGATTGGGATCTGGAGTGCCCTTGTAAGTCCCTAGTATATGGTATACTATGTACCAAGGGCATAGGTACCTCAGAGGCCTGCCAGGGGCTGCAGCATGTATTATGCCACCCCTGGTAGGCCATCCAAACTGGCACCACAGGTCTGCTACTGCAGCCTGGGTAAGGTGGTGCATGCACCCCTTGCTGTGGTATAGGTTACCTATATCACTAAATGCATACACACATATAAACCTATAAGTCACTCCTAAGGCAGGCCTTATCAATCCTAAAGGCAGAGTGCCTGGTTCCTATGTGAGAGGGTGCCCCTGCATGAGCAGGGCCCCTCTGCAGCGTTCGGAGACCATCTCTGATGCTGTTTGTAGTGCAGCCTGACCATATACTCTTAAACGCATTATATCCTCGCGGTAAAATGCTAACTATGGAATGGCTGCACCTAAACATGTCGTGTTTGGTGTCAAACATCTTGGAATACTACCCCCCGCCAATCCTGGCGGCGGGGGTAGCATTCCACCCTTCTAGAGGGAAAGGCATGTTAACTCTGACGAGTCCGGTAACTTCTTTCCAGAGCCCTGGCATCACAAAATGGATGCTGCTGCCACAGACACGAGTCTGGCCTCCTGCTGCTGGACGAAACTCCGGCAGGGGAGGCCTGGACAATAGGTTTCCTGTCCCAGGGAGGTGTGACCACCTCCCCAGACAGGACAATGTGTATTGGGGCTGGGCGGGAGCACTTTCGGGTGCTTTGAAGTCCTGCACTGGGGGCACATTTGGTGTCCCTGTGCATACCCCAGTTCAAACCGGATCAGGGGCTTGCAGCCCCTGCTTTGGCGTGAACTGGACAAAGGGAAAGGGGTGTAGCCACCCCTCTGCCCTGACCCACCCATAGGTGGGGCCACAGAGTAGTCCATCCCCTATTTTTAGAATAAAGGTAGGAACCCAGTCCTTAGGACTTTAGATTATACCTGGACGAAACTCTGAAACAGAATCCTGGACCTTCGACACTCTACTCACGATTAGAGGACTGAAGAATCTCCCTTGGGGTCAAGGAGTGACTCCCTGCTTGGCAGGCACCAAAGAAGCATCTGTCCGGTTCGCATTACTGAAGCTCCCGTCGGACGCCGAAGTCATCGCATCACCAGAGGTGGATTCTCAGACTTCCCGAGGCTACCCTGAGTCCCCAGCAAAGCTGAGGCCCGTGGCTATCGTGGGTGACTTGAGACCGTGACACCTGGACACCGAGCACACTTGCAAGTGCACCATCTTCTGGGTCTCCCAAGAAGTCGTGCTTTGGGCTCCGAGTAGCCCTAGCCTCCAGCACCACCTGCATCGAAGATCACTGGCCCCCACTCCACGAGTGTCCTGTAAGCCAGCTCCACGTGCGGCGTCACGAGGCTCCTTCGCGGTCGCTAGCCCGTTGGCTAGTAGCCCTTACCGAAGGCCAATCTTTTCTTTACTTGGCAGTCTGGTTGCTCCAGGCCTGCCCTCACTTACCCTTGCTGGGTGAGTTCCCCAGACCTTGCTGGTCTGCATCATCGACGATCTACATCTTACTCGAGACTTGCCGTTGCCAAGGCCTGTTGGGTCCAATCTGGTCGCCGACACCTCTGCACTCGACAGACATCGAGCAACAGCCCGAATCCTGCTCCTGGTTGCCGACAACGCCTCCCGGACCTCGTGGCTGAAGAGTCAAGACGACCGTCAACGAACCTGAAGCACTCGACATCGGTGGGCATCTGTCCATCGCCCTTCTGGTCACTGGCTAGTGACCCAGACTCTGTCCCCTCTGCTTTCAGGTTCTTCAGAACTCCGATCCACTCTTGGATCCACCCGGACACTTTTCTCCTGGTCGCCAGCAGCACTTTGCAGCAGATCGCCATAAGAACCGACGACGAAACCCGACCCCGAAAGGCACCTATGCACCCGGCTTCCCTGGGTGAGGTAACACGAGTACTCCGGTGCTCCCGTGGGTAGAGACTCTTCAAAGTCCTAGATCTCAAAGGGTTTTGTCCTAGTCCTCTTTAAAGTGTCCCTTTCCTCTATTTTCCCGATCCCGACTTTCTCCATAGAAGTTAACGGCGTATCGCGGTTGTGTATTAACACTGCACGCGTCTCCCGTGGGTCCCCTGTGTCACTACCTTGGGTGGTTCCTTGTGGTCCAAGCACTTCTAGAGGCTCTAGGCCTAGTGTCTAGTTCAGTCGTGGTTCACATACCACTTTATTGGTATATGGTTTGGTACGCCCCTAGGGCCCAAACGTGTATTTGTGCTATTACTGTGATTTAAGATCTTATAACCTATGTACTTCGAACTCTAGCCTCATAAAGAGACTAGAGGGGTGTGTTTAGTAATAAATACATATATTTTGAATATATACCTGGTGTGGTGCTCTTTCATTTGGTCACTCAAGAGATTATAGACTGGTAAAACAAGCTGCTTTACATTCCTTCAAGACTTAGCCTGAAGGCTGCTCTCCATAGCTACCACTAGGATAGCTTTCAATAAGGTTGTCTTTAACCTACCTACCATAAGAGTCGATTTGGACTGGTGCAAGGTGCCCACTATAATTAGTGGACAGCATATGCCAGGCCAACTTCTCACATTGGTGTGCAGCGTGTGGGATTCCAGCTTGCTATTGTTTTACCAGATAATCTCAATTGAATTGATCAACTGAAAACCACTAAAGGTACCTAAGGTACATATAATTTAAGCTTAGAATATCAGTAAGTTCTACTGAACTTAGAGTTGTGTGTTAAGGGATAGCACAACCCTTTCTACAACTCAAGAGAGTTTAGTAGGCCACACTAGAGTAGGTAGTGCATACACCACACCACACTAGTGATGTCTTTAAAAGCAGGATCTAGAGATGCCCTGCAGGAAGCCATTGAGCTTCCCCCTCCAAGTATGACACACTCCCATTCTTGGAACTGAGAGCTTTGTGTAACGTGAGGAAATTAAGGACAGGCCAAAGTCCCACCACCCAACACCTCCAGGAGTTGTTGGTGGCTTATGATCTTAGTAAGTCCTCAGAGACTGAAGGGGTAGGAGCAGAGGGTGGGCCAGCAGATGAGGAAGGGGCCAGGGGTACTACTACCCCCAGCCCCCTCTGAAACTGACCAGGAGGGTGACAATGACCCTGACCTGGAAAACCCAATCCCTTCTGGGGAAGATGAAGATGAGGATCTAGAGAACCACACCTTTGTCCCCCAGGAAGGATTATGAGTGTGCTCAGAAAGTCTAGGTCTCCTTCTCAGGAGTCTAACCACTCTGGCACCTCAATAGGGAGCTCTGTTTCTTCTCACAGGAGGGAATCCTCTCATGAGAGAAGAAAGAGACTGGTCCAGTATGAGGAAACTCAACTGGAGATCAGGAAGAAGCAATTGGCTTTAGATAGAGAATCCCTAGATCTCCTTAAAGAGAGAAGAAAGTTGGGACTAGAGTCCCATGGTGGCAGCCATGTCCCTAGAGATAGGGAAAGGTCCTATGACCATAGGAACCTGAGCAAGATTGTCCCTCCCTACCAGAGTGGGGATGATATCCACAAATGGATAACTGCTTTAGAGAGGGCCTGTAAAGTACAGAAGGTCCCTCAGGAGCAGTGGGCAGCAATCTTGTGGCTCTCCTTTGCTGACAAAGGTAGAGACAAGCTCCTCACTGTTAGAGAGGAGGATGCTGACAATTACAAGGTCTTGAAGAGTGCTCTTATTGATGGGTTTGGCCTAACCACTGAACAGTACAGGTTGAAGTTCAGAGACACCCAAAAGCACAGACTCAAGACTGGGTAGACTATGTGGATTGTTCTGCCAAGGCTCTGGAAGGCTGGTTGATGGGCAGTAAGGTGTGTGACTTCTCAGGATTGTATAATCTGATAATGAGGGAGCAGATTCTTAATAACTGTCAAAACCAGCTGTTGCATCAGTACCTGGTTGACTCTGATCTGACCTCTCCCCAAGAATTGGGAAAGAAGGCAGACAAATGGGTCAGAACCAGGGTGAAGCAGAAGGTACAGAACCAAGGTGGGGAAACCAAGAAGCAAGATGCTAAGAACTCTGACAAGGGTGGGGAGAAGGGTAAAGATCAAAAGTCTTCATCAGGCCCCCAAAAATCTTCTGCTGGTGGGGATTCCCAGTCTACCAAGGGTAAAGGCCAAAGAAAACCATGGTGCAAGGTCTGTAAGCAAAAGACCCACTGGACCAGTGATTGCACCAAGTCCAAAGACTCCAGTCCAGCACCCACCAATGCCCCTAAGGCACCTGTTCCCCCTAGTACAGTTGGTGGAGGTGCTCCAGCAAAGGGTTTAGTAGGGTTCACCCTGGGAACTGAGTTGGGCTCTGACTTAGTCAGGGAACTGACTCAGGCTGTGTTAGTCTGTGATGGAGGCATGGATGTGACCTCCACTGTGAGTCCCAGTAATCTGGGCAAGTACAGACAACAGCCTTTAATCAATGGACGAGAGGCTTTGGCATTTAGGGACACAGGGGCAAGTGTCACAATGGTGACACAAGACCTTGTGCTACCTGGGCAAGTTATACTTGGTGAAATGTACCAAGTGACCAATGCTAGCAATGTCAGAACAGACCATACTCTGGCAGTTGTTAACTTCTCCTGGGGAGGGGTAACTGGCCTTAAGAAGGTTGTGGTAAGTGCAAACCTACCAGTCGAATGCTTGCTTGGCAATGACTTAGAGACTTCTGCTTGGGCAGAAGTGGAGCTCAGGACCCATGCAGAAATGCTGGGGATCCCTGCAGATGTGTTTGCTGTGACCAGGTCACAAGCTAAACTGTCTAAAACTGAACAGGCCTTGGATTCTGGAAGAATGGACCAAGTGCCTTCCAAGAGGAGGAGTAGTAGGGTTAAGGCAGTGCCTTCCCCTTGGCTCAGGAGGAAGATCAGTCCCTTGAGGGGATGATCTCAGCCCTGAAGAAGGAACTGTCCCAGAGGAACTTGAACCTGAACAGGTTGAGTTCTTGGGGACAGGGGGACCTTCTAGGGCAGATCTGAGCCAGGAGCAGCAGAGCTGCCCCTCCTTGAACCCCTCAGACAGCAAGCTGCTGCTGAGGCTGCTGGGAAAGCTAGTGGTCCCCATACAGTGTATTGGGATGATGGACTCCTGTACTCAGAGAGTAGAGACCCCAAGCCTGGTGCTACCAGGAGGTTGGTAATACCTTTGAAGTTCAGGGGCTTCCTATTGACCCTAGCCCATGATATTCCCTTAGCAGGACACCTGGGCCAGAACAAGACTTGGGACAGAATTGTCCCTCACTTTCACTGGCCCCACATGTCTGAAGACAGTAAGGAGTTTTGTCGCTCCTGTGTAACCTGCCAAGCCAGTGGCAAAGCAGGTGGCACTACAAAGGCCCCCTGATACCACTACCTGTGGTGGGGGTGCCCTTTGAGAGGGTAGGGATTGACATTGTTGGTCCCATGGATCCCCAAACAGCCTCTGGGCACAGGTTTATCCTGGTGGTAGTGGATCATGCCACCAGGTATCCAGAAGCTATACCCCTTAGGACCACTACAGCACCTGTGGTGGCAAGGGCCCTCCTGGGAATCTTCTCAAGAGTGGGCTTTCCTAAGGAGGTGGTATCAGACAGGGGTGCAAACTTCATGTCTGGTTACTTAAAAGCAATGTGGAAGGAGTGTGGAGTTACTTATAAGTTCACCACACCCTATCACCCACAATGCAATGGTTTAGTTGAGAGATTCAACAAAACCTTGAAGGGCATGATTAAAGGGCTCCCAGAAAAGCTTAGGCGTAGATGGGACATACTCTTGCCCTGCCTTTTATTCGCATATAGGGAGGTGCCTCAGAAGGGGTTGGTTACAGCCCTTTTGAACTTCTGTTTGGCCACCCTGTGAGGGGTCCACTGTGCTTGGTGAAGGAAGGATGGGAGTTACCTCTCAAGCCCCCAAAGCAAGATATAGTGGACTATGTACTTGGTCTCCGCTCCAGGATGGCTGAGTACATGAAAAAGGCAACCAAAAACCTTGAGGCTAGCCAGGAACTGCAGAAGGCCTGGCATGACCAAAAGGCTGTTCTGACTGTTTACCAGCCAGGACAGAAGGTGTGGGTGTTGGAGCCAGTGGCCCCAGCAGCCCTCCAAGACAAATGGAGTGGACCCCACACTATTGTTGAGCAGAAGGGTGAGGTCACTTACTTAGTGGACCTGGGAACACCCAGGAGTCCCCAAAGGGTTCTCCATGTCAACAGACTTAAGCCATATGTGGACAGGGCAGACATGGGCTTGCTCATGGCTACTGATGAAGGGCAGGAGGAAGAGAGTGACCCACTCCCTGACCTGCTCTCACAGAACCCTGACGATGGGTCAGTTGATGGTGTAGCCTTGGCAGGCAGCCTCACTACCCAGCAACAAACTGATTGCAGGCAAGTCCTCAATCAGTTTAGACATATGTTTTCACTGACACCCAGTCAGACCACCTGGTGCACTCATGAAGTGGACACTGGGGACAGTCTGCCTATTAAAAACAAGATTTATAGGCAACCTGACCATGTCAGGGACTGTATCAGGACTGAAGTCCAGAAGATGTTGGAATTGGGAGTGATTGAGCCCTCAGATAGCCCTTGGGCTAGTCCAGTAGTCCTAGTACCTAAACCTCACACCAGTGGTGGGAAAAGAGAGATGAGGTTTTGTGTAGACTACAGAGGCCTCAATGCAGTCACTAGGACTGATGCCCATCCAATACCCAGGGCAGATGAGCTCATAGATACTTTGGCCTCTGCCAAATATCTCAGCACATTTGACCTAACAGCTGGCTACTGGCAGATCAGACTAGCTGATGCTGCAAAGCCCAAAACAGCATTTTCAACCCCTAGTGGGCATTATCAATTTGTGGTGATGCCCTTTGGTCTGAAAAATGCACCTGCCACTTTCCAGAGGTTGGTGAACACAGTTCTCACAGGACTGGAAGCCTATAGTGCAGCTTATCTAGATGATATTGCTGTCTTTAGCTCCACCTGGGAGGATCACCTGGTCCACCTCAGGAATGTTTTACAGGCCCTGCAAAGGCAGGCCTGACTATCAAGGCCACTAAGTGCCAGATAGGGCAGAGTCAGGTTGTGTACCTGGGCCACCTTGTGGGTGGAGGCCAGGTTCAACCTTTGCAGAGCAAGATCCAGACCATCATGGACTGGACTGCTCCCACTACCCAGACTCAGGTGAGAGCCTTCTTAGGCCTGACTGGGTACTATAGGAGATTTGTCAAGGGGTATGGATCAATAGTGACACCCTTGAATGACTTAACTTCTAAGAAAATGCCCAAAAGGTTCAGTGGACAGTTAGCTGTCAAAAGGCATTTGATGACCTCAAGCAGGCCATGTGCACTGCTCCAATTCTGCAGAGTCCTGATTACTCCAAGAAGTTCATTGTTCAAACTGATGCATCTGAATTGGGGGTAGGGGCTGTACTGTCACAATTGAATGAAGAAGGTCAGGATCAGCCAGTAGCTTTTATTAGCAGAAGGCTGACCCCTAGAGAGAAACGTTGGTCAGCCATAGAGAGGGAGGCCTTTGCTGTGGTCTGGGCTCTGAAGAAGTTGAGGCCATACTTGTTTGGTACACACTTCCTGGTTCAGACAGACCATAAGCCCCTCTTATGGCTAAAACAAATGAAGGGTGAAAACCCCAAACTGCTTAGGTGGTCCATTTCCCTACAGGGGATGGACTTTACAGTGGAACATAGACCTGGGAGTAACCATGCGAATGCAGATGGACTCTCTAGGTATTTCCACTTAGAACATGAAGACTTAACTGGGCAAGGTTAGTTTAATGTCCCTACGTTTGGGGGGTTGTGTAGGAGAGTAGGATCTGCTTCACAGGGGTACCCCCACTTTTTGCTGATACTTCACTGGTTTTCGACATTAGTCTGGCTGGGGCCCTGCTATTCAGAACCCCAGCCTAGCTGTTTCCTCTTTAAAAGGGTCTCCATGTGCCTTAGGCACATCACTGATTGGGATCTGGAGTGCCCTTGTAAGTCCCTAGTATATGGTATACTATGTACCAAGGGCATAGGTACCTCAGAGGCCTGCCAGGGGCTGCAGCATGTATTATGCCACCCCTGGTAGGCCATCCAAACTGGCACCACAGGTCTGCTACTGCAGCCTGGGTAAGGTGGTGCATGCACCCCTTGCTGTGGTATAGGTTACCTATATCACTAAATGCATACACACATATAAACCTATAAGTCACTCCTAAGGCAGGCCTTATCAATCCTAAAGGCAGAGTGCATGGTTCCTATGTGAGAGGGTGCCCCTACATGAGCAGGGCCCCTCTGCAGCATTCGGAGACCATCTCTGATGCTGTTTGTAGTGCAGCCTGACCATATACTCTTAAACGCATTATATCCTCGCGGTAAAATGCTAACTATGGAATGGCTGCACCTAAACATGTCGTGTTTGGTGTCAAACATCTTGGAATACTACCCCCCGCCAATCCTGGCGGCGGGGGTAGCATTCCACCCTTCTAGAGGGAAAGGCATGTTAACTCTGACGAGTCCGGTAACTTCTTTCCAGAGCCCTGGCATCACAAAATGGATGCTGCTGCCACAGACACGAGTCTGGCCTCCTGCTGCTGGACGAAACTCCGGCAGGGGAGGCCTGGACAATAGGTTTCCTGTCCCAGGGAGGTGTGACCACCTCCCCAGACAGGACAATGTGTATTGGGGCTGGGCGGGAGCACTTTCGGGTGCTTTGAAGTCCTGCACTGGGGGCACATTTGGTGTCCCTGTGCATACCCCAGTTCAAACCGGATCAGGGGCTTGCAGCCCCTGCTTTGGCGCGAACTGGACAAAGGGAAAGGGGTGTAGCCACCCCTCTGCCCTGACCCACCCATAGGTGGGGCCACAGAGAAGTCCATCCCCTATTTTTAGAATAAAGGTAGGAACCCAGTCCTTAGGACTTTAGATTATACCTGGACGAAACTCTGAAACAGAATCCTGGACCTTCGACGCTCTACTACACGATTAGAGGACTGAAGAATCTCCCTTGGGGTCAAGGAGTGACTCCCCTGCTTGGCAGGCACCAAAGAAGCATCTGTCCGGTTCGCATCACTGAAGCTCCCGTCGGACGCCGAAGTCATCGCATCACCAGAGGTGGATTCTCAGACTTCCCCGAGGCTACCCTGAGTCCCCAGCAAAGCTGAGGCCCGTGGCTATCGTGGGTGACTTGAGACCGTGACCCCTGGACACCGAGCACACTTGCAAGTGCACCATCTTCTGGGTCTCCCAAGAAGTCGTGCTTTGGGCTCCGAGTAGCCCTAGCCTCCAGCACCACCTGCACCGAAGATCACTGGCCCCCACTCCACGAGTGTCCTGTAAGCCAGCTCCACGTGCGGCGTCACGAGGCTCCTTCGCGGTCGCTAGCCCGTTGGCTAGTAGCCCTTAACGAAGGCCAATCTTTTCTTTACTTGGCAGTCTGGTTGCTCCAGGCCTGCCCTCACTTACCCTCGCTGGGTGAGTTCCCCAGACCTTGCTGGTCTGCATCATCGACGATCTACATCTTACTCGAGACTTGCCGTTGCCAAGGCCTGTTGGGTCCAATCTGGTCGCCGACACCTCTGCACTCGACAGACATCGAGCAACAGCCCGAATCCTGCTCCTGGTCGCCGACAACGCCTCCCGGACCTCGTGGCTGAAGAGTCAAGACGACCGTCATCGAACCTGAAGCACTCGACATCGGTGGGCATCTGTCCATCGCCCTCCTGGTCACTGGCTAGTGACCCAGACTCTGTCCCCTCTGCTTTCAGGTTCTTCAGAACTCCGATCCACTCTTGGATCCACCCGGACACTTTTCTCCTGGTCGCCAGCAGCACTTTGCAGCAGATCGCCATAAGAACCGACGACGAAACCCGACCCCGAAAGGCACCTATGCACCCGGCTTCCCTGGGTGAGGTAACACGAGTACTCCGGTGCTCCCGTGGGTAGAGACTCTTCAAAGTCCTAGATCTCAAAGGGTTTTGTCCTAGTCCTCTTCTAAGTGTCCCTTTCCTCTATTTTCCCGATCCCGACTTTCTCCATAGAAGTTAACGGCGTATCGCGGTTGTGTATTTACACTGCACGCGTCTCCCGTGGGTCCCCTGTGTCACTACCTTGGGTGGTTCCTTGTGGTCCAAGCACTTCTAGAGGCTCTAGGCCTAGTGTCTAGTTCAGTCGTGGTTCACATACCACTTTATTGGTATATGGTTTGGTACGCCCCTAGGGCCCAAACGTGTATTTGTGCTATTACTGTGATTTAAGATCTTATAACCTATGTACTTCGAACTCTAGCCTCATAAAGAGACTAGAGGGGTGTGTTTAGTAATAAATACATATATTTTGAATATATACCTGGTGTGGTGCTCTTTCATTTGGTCACTCAAGAGATTATAGACTGGTAAAACAAGCTGCTTTACATTCCTTCAAGACTTAGCCTGAAGGCTGCTCTCCACAGCTACCACTAGGATAGCTTTCAATAAGGTTGTCTTTAACCTACCTACCATAAGAGTCGATTTGGACTGGTGCAAGGTGCCCACTATAATTAGTGGACAGCATATGCCAGGCCAACTTCTCACACCCTACACTGCCCGAACACTACTGCACTGCCCTAAACCCTGAAACACCATCCCCAGCACGATCCCCTACACTGCCCGAACACCACTGCCATAAACCCTGAAACACCACCCCCAGCAAGACCCCCTACACTGCCCGAACACCACTGCACTTCCCTAAACCCTGAAACACCAGCCCCAGCACGACCCCTTACACTGCCCGAACACCACTGCACTGCCCTAAACCCTGAAACACCACCCCCTGCACGACCCCCTACACGGCCGGAACACCACTGCACTGCCCTAAACCCTGAAACACCACCCCCAGCACGACCCCTAAACTGCCCGAACACCACTGCACTGCCCTAAACCTGAAACACCACCCCCTGCACGACCCCCTACACTGCCTGAACACTACTGCACTGCCCTAAACCCTGAAACACCACCCCCAGCACGACCCCTACACTGCACAAACACCACTGCACTGCCCTAAACCCAGAAACACCAGCCCCAGCACGACCCCCTACACTGCCCGAACACCACTGCACTGCCCTAAACCCTGAAACACCACCCCCTGCATGACGCCCTACACTGTCCGAACACCACTGCACTGCCCTATACCCTGAAACACCACCCCCAGCACGACCCCTAAACTGCCCGAACACCACTGCACTGCCCTAAACCTGAAACACCACCCCCTGCACGACCCCCTACACTGCCTGAACACTACTGCACTGCCCTAAACCCTGAAACACCACCCCCAGCACGACCCCCTACACTGCCCGAACACCACTGCCCTAAACCCTGAAACACCACCCCCAGCAAGACCCCCTACACTCCCCGAACACCACTGCACTGCCCTAAACCCTGAAACACCACCCCCAGCAAGACCCCCTACACTGCCCGAACACCACTGCACTACCCTAAACCCTGAAACACCACCCCCAGCACCACCCCCTACACTGCCCGAACACCACTGCTCTGCCCAAAACCCTGATATACCAGCCCCAGCACGACCCCCTACACTGCCCGAACACCACTGCACTGCCCTAAACCCTGAAACACTAGCCCCAGCAGGACCCCCTACACTGCCCGAACACCACTGCACTGCCCTAAACCCTGAAACACCACCCCCAGCACGACCCCCTACACTGCCCGAACACTACTGCACTGCCCTAAACCCTGAAACACCAGCCCCAGCATGACCGCATACAGTGCCCAAAAACCACTGCACTGCCCTAAACCCTGAAACACCAGCCCCAGCACGACCCCCTACACTGCCCGAACACCACTGCACTGCCCTAAACCCTCAAACACCAGCCCCAGCACGACCCCCTACACTGCCTGAACACCACTGCACTGCCCTAAACCCTGAAACACCAGCCCCAGCAAGACCCCGTACACTGCCCAAACACCACTGCACTGCCCTAAACCCTGAAACACCACCCCCAGCAAGACCCCCTACACTGCCCGAACACCACTGCACTAAACCCTGAAACATCACCCCCAGCAAGACCACCTACACTGGCCGAACACCACTGCACTGCCCTAAACCCTGAAACACCACCCGCTGCACTACCCCTACACTGCCCGAACACCACTGCACTGCCCTAAACCCTGAAACACCAGACCCAGCACGAGCCCCTACACTGCCCGAACACCACTGCACTGCCCTAAACCCTGAAACACCACCCCCTGCACGACCCCCTACACTGCCCGAACACCACTGCACTGCCCTAAACCCTGAAACACCACCCCCTGCACGACTCCTTACACTGCCGGAACACCACTGCACTGCCCTAAACCCTGAAACACCACCCCCAGCACGACCCCCTACACTGCCTGAACACCACTGCCCTAAACCCTGAAACACCACCCCCAGCAAGACCCCCTACACTGCCCGAACACCACTGCACTGCCCTAAACCCTGAAACACCACCTCCAGCACAACCCCCTACACTGCCGGAACACCATTGCTCTGCCCTAAACCCTGAAACACTAGCCCCAGAACGACCCCCTACACTGCCCGAACACCACTGCGCTGCCCTAAACCCTGAAACACCACCCCCAGCACGACCCCCTACACTGCCCGAACACAACTGCACTGCACTAAACCCTGAAACACCAGCCCCAGCAAGAGCCCCTACACTGCCCGAACACCACTGCATTGCCCTAGACTCTGAAACACCAGCCCCAGCAAGACCCCCTTCACTGCCCGAACACCACTGCACTGCCCTAAACCCTGAAACACCAGCCCCAGCACGACCACCTACACTGCCCGAACACCACTGCACTTCCCTAAACCCTGAAACACCAGCCCCAGCACGACCCCCTACACTGCCCGAACACCACTGCACTGCCCTAAACCCTGAAACACCAGCCCCAGCACGACCCCCTACACTGCCCGAACACCACTGCACTGCCCTAAACCCTGAAACACCAGCCCCAGCACGACCCCCTACACTGCCCGAACACCACTGCACTGCCCTAAACCCTGAAACACCAGCCCCAGCACGACCCCCTACCCTGCCTGAACACCACTGCACTGCCTTAAACCCTGAAATACCACCCCCTGCACGACCCCTACACTGCCCGAACACCACTGCACTGCCCTAAACCCTGAAACACCACCCCTGCACCACCCCTACACTGCCCGAACACCACTGCACTGCCCTAAACCCTGAAACACCACCCCTGCACCGCCCCCTACACTGCCGGAACAACACTGCACTGCCCTAAACCCTGAAACACCACCCCCAGCACGACCCCTACACTACCCGAACACCACTGCACTGCCCTAAACCCTGAAACATCACCACCAGCAAGACCCCCTACACTTCCTGAACACCACTGCCCTAAACCCTGAAACACCACCCCCAGCAAGACCCCCTACACTGCCCGAACACCACTGCACTGCCCTAAACCCTGAAACACCACCTCCAGCACAACCCCCTACACTGCCGGAACACCATTGCTCTGCCCTAAACCCTGAAACACTAGCCCCAGCACGACCCCCTACACTGCCCGAACACCACTGCGCTGCCCTAAACCCTGAAACACCACCCCCAGCATGACCCCCTACACTGCCCGAACACCACTGCACTGCACTAAACCCTGAAACACCAGCCCCAGCAAGAGCCCCTACACTGCCCGAACACCACTGCATTGCCCTAGACTCTGAAACACCAGCCCCAGCAAGACCCCCTATACTGCCCGAACACCACTGCACTGCCCTAAACCCTGAAACACCAGCCCCAGCACGACCACCTACACTGCCCGAACACCACTGCACTGCCCTAAACCCTGAAACACCAGCCCCAGCACGACCCCTACACTGCCTGAACACCACTGCACTGCCCTAAACCCTGAAACACCAGCCCCAGCACGACCCCTACACTGCCCGAACACCACTGTACTGCCCTAAACCCTGAAACACCAGCCCCAGCACGACCCCCTACACTGCCCGAACACCACTGCACTGCCCTAAACCCTGAAACACCACCCCTGCACGACCCCTACACTGCCCGAACAGCACTGCACTGCCCTAAACCCTAAAACACCACCCCCTGCACCACCCCCTACACTGCCCGAACACCACTGCACTGCCCTAAACCCTGAAACACCACCCCCTGCACCGCCCCTACACTGCCCGAACACCACTGCACTGCCCTAAACCCTGAAACACCACCCCCAGCATGACCCCCTTTACTGCTCGAACACCACTGCACTGCCCCAAACCCTGAAACACCACCCCCAGCACGACCCCTAAACTGCCCGAACACCACTGCCCTAAACCCTGAAACACCACCCCCTGCACGACCCCCTACACTGCCCGAACACCACTGCACTGCCCTAGACCCTGAAACACCACCCCCAGCACGACCCCGTACACTGCCATAACACCACTGCACTGCCCTAATCCCTAAAACACCACCCCCAGCACGACCCCTTACACTGCCCGAACACCACTGCACTGCCCTAAACCCTAGAACACTACCCCAGCACAACCCCTACAATGCCCGAACACCACTGCACTACCCTAAACCCTAAAATACTCCCCCAGCACGACCCCTACACTACCCGAACACGACTGCACTGCCCTAAACCCTCAAACACTCCCCCAGCACGACCCCCTACACTACCCGAACACAACTGCACTGCGCTAAACCCTAAAACACTCCCCCAGCACGACCCCCTACACTACCCAAACACCACTGCACTGCCCTAAACCCTAAAACACTACCCCCGCATGACCCCCTACACTACCCAAACACCAATGCACTACCCTAATCCCTAAAACACTACCCCCGCATGACCCCCTACACTACCCAAAGACCACTGCACTACCCTAAACCCTAAAACACTACCCCCGCATGACTCCCTACACTGCCCAAAGACCACTGCACTACCCTAAACACTAAAACACAACCTCCTACACTACACAAACACCACTGCACTACCCTAAACCCTAAAACACTACCCCTACACTACACAAACACCACTGCACTACCCTAAACCCTAAAAAACTACCCCAGCACGAACCCCTATACTACCCAAACACCACTGCACTACCCTAAACCCTAAAACACTACCCCCAGCAGTACCATCTACACTACCCAAACACCACTGCACTACCCTAAATCCTAAAACACTACCCCCAGCAGTACCCCCTACACTACCCAAACACCATTGCACTACCCTAAACCCTAAAACACTACCCCCAGCAGTACCCCTACACTACCAAAACACCACTGCACTACCCTAAATCACTACCCCCAGCACGACCCCCTACACTACCCAAACACCACTGCACTACCCTAAACCCTAAAACACTACCCCCAGCACGACCCCTACACTACCCAAACACCACTGCACTACCCTAAACCCTAAAACACTCCCCCAGCACGACTCCTTACACTACCCAAACACCACTGCACTACCCTAAACCCTAAATCTACCCCCAGCATGACCCCCTACACTACATAAACACCACTGCACTACCCTAAACCCTAAAACACTACCCCAGCACGACCCTCTTCACTACCTAAACACAACTGCACAATTTGTTACAGGCGTTTCAACGCAGGCCTGTGGTGCTTACTGGAAGTACCTGGTGGGATAGTTGGGCCCCAGGGACCCTCAGGATTCAAGGTGACCTAATCCCCCAACTTAAAATGCTCCACGGGGCGCGTTTGCACAGTGGTGAAGGGAGGGGCGGGGCCTCAGGTGACATGTGCGCAAACACGCCCTGTGGTGCGTTTTAAGTTGGGGAATTAATTCCCTTTGAATCCTGAGGGACCCTGGGGCCAACTAGCCCACCAGGTACCTTCAGTAAGCACAACAGAGTTGCGTTGCAGAGAGGTGAAAAAGGTGCGTGGCCTCGGAACGCCTCTCTGCAACTCAGCTCTGTGGTCCTAACTCTAGGTACCTGGGGGCTAGTTGGGCCCCAGGAACCCTCAGGATTCAAGGGGACTTAATCCCGCAACTTAAAACGCGCCACGAGGCACGTTTGCACACATGTCACCTCAGGCCCCCTCCCTTCACCACTGTGCAAACGTGCCCTGTAGCGCGTTTTAAGAGGTAGTTTTAATCCCCCTGCCCTATTATGTACTAGGGACTTGCAGAGGAGGTCATGCTAATCACAGGGGTATCCCAGCGCATAGTGTTCCCTAGTGTATGTAGGTGTTTTCACTGTATTCTAATTGTCTTTTAGCATAGCACTGGCTCTGGTTAGTCAGAGTCAGTTACCACCAGTACCCGTCTGAAAAAGTTGTGGGCACAGGATGATTTTGCAACAAGGCCTCTTTCTGCTCCTCTGTTGGTTCTTTCGGCACATCTTTTGCTTCTTTCGGTGCGTTTTTTCTTCTTTCTTCACATGTCCTACCTCTGTAGGCATAGTTAGAAACTACCATTTAAAAACCTTTGAAATTCACTTAAAAATCATAGGTTTCAGGCACGTTATAGTTAGAAATTAGCATTTAAAAACCTTTGAAATTCACTGAAAAAACCATAGGTTTCAGACACGTTATAGTTAGAAATTAGCATTTAAAAACCTTTGAAATTCACTGAAAAAACCATAGGTTTTAGGGACAGTTATAGTTAGTTGGACATTTCACTTGTACAAAACCATAGAAATTCCCCGTTATAGTTAGTTCAGCTAACTATAACTCGCGCCCGCAATGCACTGCTGATGACGTCACATATTACATCACTCATGACATGGTCAGTGACATCACTGATGACATCACTGATGACATCTCAAATGACATCACTGATGACATCATCCATGTGATAATTTCATGCATCTTCTCACACCCTAATATAACTTTTGATACACCCAATCTAAATTACAGACTGCCATTCTCAAAACCATAGACACTCCAACACCAAAAACTACATACCCACTCACTGATTCTTAGGTCTACACACACATCCACTCACTCACCCGTACAGTCACTCATACTTACAGTCACTCAGTACAGGAATATCATATGCACTCATACACCTATATAAACACTCACACACCGCCACTCATCTTTAGAGGTACTCACACACCTAGTCAGTCATGCAAAAAATTAATCACACACCCATTTACTCACCTATACAGTTATACACACACCAGCTCACTTACTCATACAAATACTAGCACATTCTTACGCTCTTATACAATAACTGATACAAGCACACACGCATCCATACAGCCACTCTCACAATCACACACTCTCACTTATAGCCATTTAAATACTCTAACACACATATATACTGCCTTTAACATATGTAGTTACTCGCACATGTACCACTGAGATATACATTCACTCACTAACACACCCATACACACACTCACCCACCCAAGCAGTCCATCGTAGATGTACTCTTGAAATCATTCACCCAGTGAATCACCCACTCACACATCTATGTACAGAGTCACACACACCCCACCCACACAAACACTCAGGCAGCCATACAGATACTCAGAGAACCAATCAATAACCCATATAGACACTCATGTAGCTATTCGCAAATCCATGCATCCACTTACATACCAACAAACAGACGGATACAGACATTCACACAGTTTAGTCACTAACCCATGCATTCAGTAAGATACGTTTAATCACTCACTTGTAGAGTCAGTCACTCACGTACTAAATCATCCATTCAGAAACTTATACACCCACTCATTCTTCAATACGGATTCCCTATATATATTAAACATATTTAAACTTTACAGAAACACACAGTCACTGGATGATGTCATCAGTGATGTCATTTGAGATGTCATCAGTGATGTCATCAGTGATGTCACTGACCATGTCATGAGTGATGTAATATGTGACGTCATCAGCAGTGCATTGCGGGGGCGCGAGTTATAGTTAGCTGAACTAACTATAACGGGGGAATTTCTATGGTTTTGTACGAGTGAAATGTCCAACTAACTATAACTGTCCCTAAAACCTATGTTTTTGCAGTGAATATATATATACACATACACTTACCTTATGTTCTTACCTTGAGTGGTAAAGGGATGCATGTCAAAGGCAGGCATGGTTAAGGCTGTGCGCTAAAGGCACTTTAACCTGCCAGGATATTATAATAATCAAGAACCTGTTAACAAATAAATTGTACAAAGATATGTATAACTTTCCAATCACAAAATCATAAATTCATGTCCTTTTGTTGTCTAAAACATGTGATGGTGCTTTAACTTCTTACCAAGTTTTTAGATAGGGTAGCAATTTTAACAGCAATAAGAGATATACATTTTTAGAATGAGTTTTTCAAATCTGTATGTCTTGTTTATTTGGGAAAACTGCAATAAAAAGTGTATTTAATATATTCAGCCTTGAAGAAGTTACGGAAAGGAACAAACCACGTTAGCTAATTCAATGCATATGACGTTTTTATCATGAAGAAGGTTTTGAAATAAAGCCTGATATACATAGTACTAATATGGATTGGACATTACAATCACTACGTTCCTTTGAGATGTAATTAACATTGAGTGAATTGAGTGCCTCTCCCACTCTAGAGAAAAGGGTTGAAAGATATATTGATGCGATTAAATCAAACAAGGTCTGATTCCTAACAGATATAATTTACTTTTAAATTTTGATTTACTGATCATTTTCCGTACTATATAATCATCAGCATTTCAGTACACCTAAAATTCCATTGATGTAATTATTACATCAATGCAGTATTGATGGCAAAAATATATTTGACATTCATGTATTAATAGGAAATAATCTTCAATTTTGCCAATCTATCATGTGACACTCTTATTTACAAAAGTCTTGAGAACAATAACTTGGACATGCAGGCAAGAGATGACTGAGAAGATTGGCTCTATGCATGCTGACGAGATTACCATTCAGCTTCCTAATGCTAAGGGGGTGGTTGCTTCTCCATGGTGTGCTTTGAGGGAAGGGTGCACTTTCTTACTAGAACAGGTGTTTAACCAGTTGTATTTAAATCCTCTTAGATTATTAGATAGGTAAAGAAACAAATACCACCTGTCGCACATTTTAAGGATATTGCAAGTCACCGAGGAGTTCCATGACCATATGGAGAAATGTTTATAACATGTGAAACTCTGAGGTGGCTTGCAATATCCCTTTAACATACAGCAGAGAGTATTTTATTCCTTATTATACATAGTTATTCATAGTCACACGTCACCCTTCCCACAAAACCGCTTAATTCTTTGGTGCTTTGCACTTTCATATGAAAGTGATAGTATGGTTTCAGACATTAACAATAAAAGCAGAAATTAAGCACACCTGAGAGCTTTTAGTAACTTGCTGTAAAAATATATTCTTTTCAGTTTAATGTAAGTCAGATTACAAAATGCTGTAAATAAGAATGTGTAGAGCCATGCAAAGAGAATCTCTCCTTAAATGACCTAAGGCATGCAAAAAGAAACCTATTGCTATAAATATCTTCTTTCTACTCATAATTATTCATTTACAAAAACAGATCAGAACAATGAAAGCCGGTTCTCATTTTTGTTGTTTAAATGCATCTCCATGCTCTATGACCTCCCTTTCACCTTGGCTGCTGGCTTTAAAACTGTAAAAAGTTATTGTAGATAAGCAGCTACATCTGACATCACAACTCAATTGTAACAAGAAGACCTGGTTTTGTACATGGATTGCAGACTCCCTTGTATTATAAATTGACCAATGTAACTTATCAAGACAAGAAACAGTATGTGCGATCTGTGTATTATTAGTGCAATAAAAACAAAGTTCAGGTCCCTTGATGCTTTTTTTCTTTAATTATTATCCAGGTGCAAATGAATCAGCTGCAGCTGGGGTCCACATGTAACAACCAATCTATGAATGTACTACTTTTTTAATGTTAATGTTCCAAAATTCTTAGTAATTATTTCAAATCCTTTAAGGCGTGCAAATGGTGTAGTCCCTCTGGTTGCCAGGACACTTCTCACAACATTCTGAGCATTATCTCAGCTGTCTGCTTAAAAGCAACCATGCAGAGTAAGCCCTTTATGCGTCTATCAAAGTCAACAAATGAACTTCTGCTCAAATATAGAATGATTTATTAAATTATAATTAATTCTTCCTTAAAAATAATTCATCTTAACTTCCTCAAGACTTTGCTCCACATGCAGTTTTTCATTCTTCCACTGAACAAGCATTTTAATGATTTGCAACCTGGAAATGGAGATTGTTTATATGTAAATTCTTAAATTTCTTTCCTCAAATGCATTACAGATCTAGAAAATACAACAAGATCTTCACAAAAAGAATAAAATACAGTTTTAACACAGAGAGAAAACCACATATCTTTCCTACCAAAAATAATAAAATGGGACAAGAAAAAGCAGGCACCTAAATTGATCACTATATCAGTCTAAGAGATACCCTGCCAGCATGACAACCTGCTGTGCAGAGTTCTTGAATTCCTCCTGAGGGTGATAAGATCCATCTTTTTTTAATTAAGTTCTGTTGCTCCAGACATATTTTTGTGCTATATTTTTCTGTACAGCTTGTTAATATTGGCCACCCTTCCAACCTGCCACTTTTAACATCCATATACTTTCAGAACATTTCCCTTGGACTATTGAATCTGAAATTGTTCAAAACTTCTGGAGAGCCCTGCTTACATCTGGAGTATACACTACTAGAGCATATTTCGTTCTGTACTTCTCAAGCACTATTTACCTCCTGCGTCGGTCTACACATACCATGCAGGAGGTCTGATCGCTGAAGCTTCTCAGTATTATTAGCCCTGACGAAATTATAGGGATACTTCCCAAGACGACAAAACACGTGTTGGATAAAGAAGGCTAAAGGAAGGCTTACCGGAGCAAATAAAACTATATCAAAAAGAAGACAAGACAAGGATTAACTCATGATTATTGTACTACTTGTACAGAATGTGTTGACTAACTTGTTTTTGCATGTGCTTCATGAAGTTGGACATTGTTATTCAATCCTAGGATTGTACATAGGGAAGTAGGGTGTATCTTCCCATCTTTGAATGCACCGCGAGTTAAACCCTGGTCCATCATATTCGTATGGGATAAATATAAGAGCGTCTGATATCTCACAAACACCCAACTAGATAACTACTGTTTAAATAATCAGGTATGCACTATCCAGGTACTAGAGTTGCATCATTTAATCATCTTACCTGTATCTATGCATGTATTGAATTATTGAAGCTTGAGTCACGCACTTGTTGAATCATTCAGGCTCTACTCATGCACTCATCCAAACACCCAGATACGCAGGCAGTAAGTATGCAGATATGGAATGACTCATGGAGTTATGACATAGTCAAGGAATCATCTAAGCACTACCTGTATCCTCAGGGAAACACCTAGGCACTACCTGTGCACTCATTCAATCATGCAGGGAGTATTGATATATTCAACCATAAACCCATGTATTTACAGGTTTTACTGAGGAATATGTAGTTTTTAGAGAAAATGGGTGATAGGTTTACTACAATGGTATTCTCTACGTAATTACATGAGTGCATGAGTAGAGCCTGAGTGTTTCATTAGTGCACGCGTGTGCCTCAGTATTTCAGTGACTGCATGGGTTGGAAGTGGGCGTTTAGATGGCTGCATAGGTTCTGCACAAATGTTATAATGATTGCGTAGTTACAGCCTTGTAAATTTAGTGTTACATTTTAAAAAGTGTGGAAGAAGGAGAGATGCAGTGAAGCAGAAAGAATGAGTTGAGAGAGTAGTTGATAAGGCCTTTGCTTTGAAGAGGAAGCTTTTCATTTTGCTTTTAAAGAGAATGAAGACTCTTGACAAAATAACGTTGTTCATGAGGAGACAAAACCAGAAGAAAAGATTAGTGAATAGAAGTAACTGTTGTGCAGTTTTTAGTGGACAATGGATACATACTTCTTGTACAGAGGCTTTCTTAATGAAGAAAGCTATCTCCAGGATAACAAATTAGTTCATGCTATTGATTAAAGAGGACAATGTTATGAAATGAACAACAATAGTCCTATAGAAAAAGAGGTGATGGTACTGAGAAATGTAAAAAAGTTATTGCAAAAGAGGTACAAGGAAGGCATAGTCTGGATACTGTATGCAAATGGTATTGTAGCAGTGTTTCTAGTATTGACATAGTATGAAAATTCCTACCCATCTTTCTAAGGCAAGTTTAAAACACAAAATAAGTTACACCACGCAACAATGTGAACTTTAGGTAGGAGACTGTATTATGTGAAAACTCTTGTTTTATGGTTACTAGAAATAAATAGAACACTTTTGCATGGTAGTGTGGCAGACATAAAAAAAGGTTTGAGGTGATGTGCTGTTTTGTTTCTTTAGTATTGAGCAGGATTCTAGGGGAAATGAAGAGTTGTTAAGAGGAGGAGTTGCAGAACAACACATAAATATTACAGTTGATAGTTTTAAAAAAGAGATTAGATTACTGTGTTAGATTACAAAATTTAACACAGTGTTCTGTAAATAAATTGAGCATTTTTGTATATGTTGTTGATGCACTTACTGGAAGATTTAAACACAGACTGTTGACATATTTAAAAAGTGAAAAAATAAATTATAATAACTGGCAACAGTTACCTGTGTATTTATTTGTAGAGGGACAGTTTGACTTGTCTATATAGCAAGTTATATGTAAGTAGTGTTACAATAAATTGGAAGATAATATAATGAACAACACATAGATATTAGATACCGCTTTTGTAAGATAATAAAATGCCTGCTAATGTAGATAAAGCTATAAAGAGCTAAAAATAAAAAAACGTAATTATTTATTATTCTTTCAAGCATTGCGAGGGGCTGTTATAGACTGCTCTCCAGCACTCACTACAACTCCACAATCCATACAGTATGATGCCATCAGGGAAAACTGTGGAGCCAAATCTTGAAGTTGAGATTGGACTTTTGAATGGACTCTCTGCTTTGGTGTTGTTGTGCTGCTATTGAAGTCGAGAGTCATTCAGCTTTGGTTGCCTTCTTGCTGCTCACTATGAACTCCTCTTATGAAATGTGAAAAAAATATCAAAGGGGGAAATATACCATGTATGATTTTTGGCAGCATTGTGAATAGCTGTAACACACTGCTCACCAGCTGTTATAACAACACTACAGCCCATGCAATACGTGCCCATCCTTGAAAAATCTGGAGCCATATCTGTTGCAGTAGTCTGTACCTCTGAAGGGACTTTCTGGACGGGAATTGTTCCTGCTGCCACTGATGTAGATGGCCCTCCAGCTTCCCTCTGCTTGATCGGCAGTTGGAGACGTTTTCTATGATAAGTTTTAAGATGATATAACATGAACGTTGTCCCACATGAGTAAAACAAAAAGTCTCCAGCCAGAATCTACCACCTGCTCACAATAAAAGTCTGCAGAAGAAGATTCAAGAAGATGGAGTGGGTGTATATTTCCTATCCATTTTACTGAACAGTATATTATCCAATTGTATTCCTTACTTTCACGGTCATGTGATGGTTTGAGATTGTGCATTGCACTAGTTTGGCAACAATTTTTAATTTCCCATGAGTTTGGGTGACAATGGGTAGTTTGATGGGTGTTTGGTAGATATGCTCTATTTGTGAGTTCAGATGTTGAGTTATTTTTTGAAACTGTTCTTTTGTATAAATGTGTTGTTAAAATAAAGTTAAACCAATATGTTACTAAACAGACAGACTCAAACTTTGTGTAAAATATGTCTATATATCTGTTTTTCACTTTGTTATTTGTATTCATGACTACTGATGTCATTGTAACCTCTGGTGTTGCTGTGAAGAAGAAAAATGAATTTTTGATTTTGTTATTTTGACAAATGAATACAATGGGAAAAGTTGAATTAGTATCTTACTAAATAGCTACACTGAAACATTATGTAAAATATGTCTATATATGTGTTTTACACTTTGTTAAAAACACCTGGTATTCACAGTCTGTCCTTGGCAATAGGACTCATAGAATCATTCAGGCACTTCCTGTGCAATCATCAAGGACGTCCTTTCTCCATCAGTCTGCTAACCCACCTCCTGGCATAGTACTAGTTGGGGGATGAAGTCTCCTTCGCTATTGAGGGTATTTGGGGGCCAAGTATCCCTCGTGCTACCTTCAGCAAGTCCCCCAGCCAGTTTGCTAAGAAGTCTTTGGGGCCACACCCCCTTTCTGCACCGCTCTGAAAACACGTTTCCTGGCATACTACTGATTGGGAAACAAAGTTGTTTTGGATCTTGGGGACCAAGAAGCCCTCTTGGTACTTTCTATAAGTCCTGCTCAGCGGGATTTCTAAGAGCTGGTCAGAGGCTCCATCCCCCTTTACACACCATTCTGCAAACCCCATTATACTGAAGAAAACATGGTAAATTACTGGAAAAATCAAAGGTTACAGGTCAGTAATAGTTAGGAATTAGCATTTAAAAACCTTAGAAATTGACTGGAAAAAACCCAATATTACAAAGGTATTATAGTTAGAAAATAGGATTTAAAAAACTTAGATATTCACTGAAAAAACCAAAGGTTACAGTTTTAGTTAGGCTGACATTTCACTCGTACAAAAGTAGAGAAATTCAGCAGTTATAGTTAGCTGAGCTAACCATAACTCGCGCCCCACAATGCACTGCTATGACCTCAAATATTGCATCACTCATGACATGGTCAGTGACATCACTGATGACATCACTGATGACATCTCAAATGACATCATCTACAGAATCTCTGATGCATCACTCACACCCCCATGTAACTTTTCATACACTCACTCCAACTTTCACACTACCATTCTCAAAACCTTTGACACACCCATACCAGTGCTTACATACGCTCTCACGGATTCATAGGTCAAAATGCAGATCCACTCACTCACCCATACAGCCACCCATACACCTACTCACTCACTAATACAGCTACTGTCATATCCACTCATACACCCATACAGCCACTCACACACTGTCAGACACTCATACAGCTACTCACACACCTACTCACTCACCCACAGTCAATCACACAGCCACTTACTCACCAATACAGTAATACACAAGCCAACTCACTTATTCAGAAACACTCATAGTCACCAGATGATGTCATGAGTGATGTCATGAGTGATATCATTTGAGATGTCATGAGTGATGTCACTGACCATGTCATGAGTGATGTACTATGTGAGGTTATAACCAGTGTATTGCAGGGGCACAAGTTATAGTTAGCTCAGCTAACTATAACTGCTGAATTTCTCTAGTTTTGTATGAGTGAAATATCAATTTAGCTATAACCTCCCCGTAACCCTTGTTTTTTTCAGCGAATATCTAAGGTTTTTTAATCGAATTTCCTAACTACAATAGCCCTGTAACCTTTGTTATTTTCAGTGAATATATATATATATATATATATATCGCCACTCCGTTGCACCTTGCCAACGCACTCACGGACGGGTGCTGTGATCGTGGAGGTGCGTCCGCGAAAATTATCCACGCTCACTTTTCTCCTCCAAATATGCCCAGGAAAAAGCACTCACAGGGGTTTCTCCATCCATTTATTCCGGAGCAAACATGACACGTTTTGGCTTACGCCTTACTCCATTGGAGTAAGGCGTAAGCCGAACACGTCATGTTTGCTCCGGAATAAATGGATGGAGAAAGCCCCCGTGAGTGCTTTTTTCTTGGGCATATTTGGAGGAGAAAAGTGAGCGTGATATATATATATATATATATATATATTCACTGAAAAAACCATAGGTTTTAGGGACAGTTATAGTTAGTTGGACATTGCACTCGTACAAAACCCGTGACATTCCCCTGTTATAGTTAGTTCAGCTAACTATAACTCGCGCCCTGCAATGCACTGCTGATGACGTCACATATTACATCACTCATGACATGGTCAGTGACATCACTGATGACATCACTGATGACATCTCAAATGACATCACTGATGACATCATCCAGTGACTGTGTGTTTCTGTAAAGTTTAAAGATTTTTAATGAATATAGGGAAAGGCGTATTGAAGAATGAGTGGGTGTATAAGTGTCTGTTTGGATGATTTAGTAGGTGCGTGACTAACTCTATAAGTGAGTGATTAAACGTATCTTACTGAATGCATGGGTTAGTGACTAAACTGGGTGAATGTCTGTATTCGTCTGTCTGTTGCTGTGTAAGTGGCTGCATGGGTTTGTGAATAGCTACATGAGTGTCTATATGAGTTATTGATTGGTTGTCTGAGTATCTGTATGGGTGCCTGAGTGTTTGTGTGGGTGGGGTGTGTGCGACTCTGTGCATAGATGTGTGAGTGGGTGATTCACTGGGTGGATGGTTTCAAGAGTGCATCTGTGATAGACTGTATGGGTGGGTAAGTGTGTGTAAGAGTGTGTTAGTGAGTGAATGTATGTCCCAGTGGTACATGTGTGAGTAACTACATATGTGAAAGGCAGTATGTATGTGTGTTGGAGTATATAAATAGCTATAAGCGAGAGTGTGTGATTGTGAGAGTGACTTTATGGATGAGTGTGTGCTTGTATCAGTGATTGTATAAGAGCGTAAGAATGTGCTAGTATTTGTATGAGTAAGTGAGCTGGTGTGTGTATAACTGTATAGGTGAGTAAATGGCAGTGTGTTTAATTATTTGCATGACTGACTAGGTGTGTGAGTACCTCTATGGATGAGTGGTGGTGTTTGAGTGTCTATATAGGAGTATGAGTGCATATGATAGTCCTGAACTGAGTGACCGTAAGTATGAGTGACTGTACGGGTGAGTGAGTAGATGTGTGTGTAGACCTAAGAATCAGTGAGTGGCTATGTAGTTATTGGTGTTGGAGTGTCTATGGTTTTGCGAATGGCAGTCTGTAATTTAGAGTGGGTGTATCAAAGGTTATATTAGGGTGTGAGGAGGTGCATCAGATTAGCACGTGGATGATGTCATCAGTGATGTCATTTGAGATGTCATCAGTGATGTCATCAGTGATGTCACTGACCATGTCATGTGTGATGTAATATGTGACGTCATCAGCAGTGCATTGCGGGGGCGCGAGTTATAGTTAGCTGAACTAACTATAACGGGGAATTTCACGGGTTTTGTACGAGTGCAATGTCCAACTAACTATAACTGTCCCTAAAACCTATGGTTTTTCAGTGAATTGTAAGGTTTTTTAAATGCTAATTTCTAACTATAACGTGCCTGAAACCTATGGTTTTTTCAGTGAATTTCATTTTTTTTTTTTTATTTGTGCATAATAAACACTCATTTATATACAAACAATCATTGCAAATCATTGTCAAAAAAATCATCACATATATATAAAAAAAAAAAATGAAAAGAGAGATAAAGTATAAGAATTATTATTCACATTTTATCCTTTTAATCCACCCACCCCCCACCCCTTCAGCAAGCAGGTGGAGGCAAGATGGCGTCTGAGTAGTCGCCGCTGCTGCTGCTCCGTTGGTCCGGGTCTTCGAACTTGAGGAAAAACAGTCCTGTCCCTCTAAACTAAGAAATACCCTGAACATTCTCGAAAAAGCCTGATTTGATTCATGGAGCAATTGTAATACCGCCACTGTCCGATGATTACCGGGCGAGGCGTGCAAGTGTTGGTCCTTACGGTGCTGGGGAATCTTCCCGGGCTTGCTGTGCTCCCGGTTCGTTCTGCTCCTGCATCCTCTGGTTTCGCGGCCCTGCGGCGGGATCCTTCCGTGGCGTTGGCTGTGTGCTCTGCAATCTACAGAATCCTGCCGTGCGCGCGGGAAAGGAAGGTGAAGGTGAATCGCAGGAGTGGTGGTGTTTCCCGGACAGCAGCTAGGATACATTGTATCCAGTATTCTGATCAAGTAAGGATGGCAGGGCGGGGAGCCAAAGCGAGCAAAGGCAAAAGTACTTTACTGTCAGGTCTACAGGGGGAAGAGCCTTTACACCCTAATCCAGTAGTAGCTGAAAGCCGCCAGAAGCGTCTTGACACACGGGGAGCGAGAAATAGGGAACAAAGCGAAAAAGCTGGCTCTATAGAAAAGACTGAACGGATAGTCAAACAAAAAAAAATACAAAGGAAGAACTCTAAAAGCACAGATAGCGGTCAAAACTTGCAGGATGGACAACCACTCATTAATAATATATTTGCTCCAATTGATCAGAAAACGCATGCTGTGGTGCTGGGAGAAACTGGCTCAAACAGATGGCCCGGTTGATCAGATGGGTTTTCAGGATTCTACGCTGCATTCAGAAAGTGCAATGGCTAGTAAAGCACCGATCTCACAGTCTAGCCCAGCTATCAATATGGGAACTGCTCTGGAGGATAACAGCTATAAACTATTAATACTGTGTCCCATTGATGATCTTACAAATCCACAAATTTATAGTGTTACTGCTACTGAGAAAAGCAATTTAATAATTAAGGATATGCTGGCTCTCCCGCCCAAAACGCCTGATAACACGGATAAATTTTACTCACTTACAGATGAATCTGAAATCTCGGCTGGAAGTGTATCCATTGTTAGTGAAGATGGAAGCCAAAACTGGGGTAGCAGCACAGACTCAGAACTATTTGTGAAAGCCTCCAGCAAAAATTCTTGAAAAAAAGACCCAGTCAACATAAGAAATGCGAGATTTTAGATCAGGGTAGCTCGATGGATCTCAGATGGGATTACTCGGCTTCTCAATTATCAGCTTTGACAGAGTCAACGATGTGTTCAAGAGAGAACTATACACCCCCAGGAAACACCACTGAGGGGCAACTGCTTCAAAGGGGAACCCACCTTGACAGAAGTGCTACAATCCATTAAGAATTTTCAAGAGGAGGTCAAGGTTGATAGTCGAAGATCGCGCCTTGCAACTCAGAAACTCCAAGGCACCATAAGGAAAGTGGGTAAGACGTGCAACGAAATTGCAGATCGTATGGCTTCAGTTGAGGTACGCACCGAAAACCTTGAGAAAGACACTGCTATCTTGAAAACACAAGGATTGGAACATGATGGCATTGTCAAAGATCTTATGCTCAAAGTCGAGGAGCAAGAAAATCGACTACGTCGCAACAATCTTCGCGTTCTTGGCATCCCGGAGGGAGTGGAGGGGAATGACCCTAAGGCTTTCATGATTAAACTCTTTAAAGGGGCCTTCCCGGATCTACATTCTTGGGATTGGGATAAGGAACTACAGCGAGTTCATCGCTTTCCATTAATACTCTCTAAACGATCTACCTCTTCCTCCTCTTCACAATACCCACGAGTTATGCTGATCTACTTTGGTAATTTTCTCCTTCGAGAGCTGCTCTATGATCTTGCAAGGCCTGCAAACAAAAAGAATTTAATGGTATTACCTTTTTACTCGGCCTGATTTTGCTCATGCTACTGTGGAGCGCAGATGGAGGATGAGACAACTCTTTGCGCCATTTCAACAATTGGGTGCTACAGTCTATCTCCAGAATCCTGCACGTCTAAAAATCATATTTAAGGGAGTCACGCGTAGCTTTGCCTCCGAAATACAGGCTCAAGAGTATTTGCAAGAGATTACAAGCCATAAATAAGATAAAATGAGACAAAAAGGGGAAAAAAAGAAGGGAGGGGGAGGGAAGGGGGGAAGGAATCATTAGACAAAATAAGATTTATGAAGAATTTTTTCACTAGGTGATGTGGATATCGGATACAGGATTTGATCTTTGCCGTTATCTCTTTCTGGGCGGTCTTTTTTTTTTTCTCCAAAGATTTATACTTCAATGAAACTGTGGTTTTATTTAAGAGCATGTTGTTTTTAAGCTAGAATGCCACAGAAGAGGGGGAAAGAGAAGAAAGGAAAGGGGGGCATCACTACAGGATAATAATAAAGAAGGGTGAAGGTTCGGGCCACGGGGGAGTGCGGGTCACGATTACTCAGACTCCATTATCCTGGCGCAGGCTGCGCCAGGTAACCTCAGTGATAGGTGGGGGAGGGGGGTTGGATTCAGGTTGGGTTAGGGTTAAGGGGGGAAAAGGAGGGAAGGGGTTGGCACTCTGGGAGTTGGTGTCGGATATTTTGATTTTTTTTATGGCTACAGACTGCTATCATTAATGAGTAAACTGTGAATAGCGTCAATTAATATTTGTGGCCTTAACGATGTAAAAAACGGCGGAACACTGCTGCAGGGCTACGATTGTTGAAAGCTGATGTTATCTGCATGCAGGAAACGCATATAGAAAGAACACAGATACACTTGCTGGAAACACTTGGTTACACATTGGTGGGGGCCACGACCCAGAATTTAAAAATGCGGGGGGATAGCAATTCTGACATCCAATCGTGCTATTCAATTTACTCGAACAATTGCTGATCAGAACGGGCGATGGGTAATTACAGAATGTCGCAGGGATAATGGGGATCCATTCACAATTTGTACTATTTATGGTAGCACTCTAGACGATCCAACTGTATTTGACTATATAAACAACGAATTAGCTACTTGGCCGATACCCATAATTTTATGTGGGGATTTAAATATAAATTTGCCTGCCAGCCAAAATATCGCCCTTGATAATGGGTGGATTTATAACGGTCGGAAACCCAAGGTTTTTAGAGCCCTGAGGACTCTATGCTGTGAACAAGCACTCTTTGATGTCTGGAATTGGCAGAACCCCATGGACCCGGGTTTTACATATTTTTCTTTTCCACATAATAAACATGCAAGATTAGATTTTTTTTTTTGTATCACGTACTATTCTTCATGCGTGTGCGATCGAGAAAGCTCCACGCATATTGGCTGACCACTATCCTTTAATAATAGAACTTATGGGGTGGGGGTCTGGAAATATGGGTAAATCTAACTGGAGTTTTGAACGCTCGTTACTGCTGAATGAGGAATATGGTGAGCATATGAGGAAGTGGATACCCCAATTTTTAAGGAGAATATAGGAAGTGCTGGGTTGGACATAGTTTGGGACACATTTAAAGCTGGTATACGGGGAGACATTGAGCTTTTCGCTAACTATGAATAAAGAAAGGTTACAGCTGGTTAAGGATATGCAATGTAGCTTGGCCGCCGCAGAAGAAGATTTGATTTTAGTACTCCAGCAGGGCGGAGATCCCTCAGAAGCACATTTAAAAGTGATGGTAGCTAGGTCAATAATTCTTGAAACGATAGCCAAGAAAGCTGCAGATAGGCTAGCTGTGTGGCGTGAGAAGGCATATGAATGTAGTGAACAGGTAGGGCATCATCTGGCAGTTAGAGCAAGACAAAGAATAACTCGGAATACAATAGCTGAGATTAATGATCCTGTTAAAGGGAGAACCCTAGATCCAGAGGGTATTCGTATGGTATTTTATTCCTATTACAAAAGTCTATATCATGAGGATACTCCTGAACATCTGGGTAATGTTACCTCATATCTTAATCAAAGTCCAGTGGCACAATTTTCACAAGAGGAACAGCAGCAACTTGAGGAACTCCCTCAGTGGTTGGATATTCTGCTTTGTATTAATAGTCTTCCCAGCGGTAAAGCCACAGGTTTAGATAACATACCCTTAGAGTTTTATAAAAATTTGCTACACAACTGAAAGAATGGATGTTACAGTTAATATTGCATGTATTTGAAGGGGGCAATCCACCGCAATCCTGGACACAGGCCAAAATTATCGATTTCCTTAAAAAACATAAATCACCATTAGAACCCGGCTCTTATCGCCCCATTACGTTGATCAATGCTGACAGTAAAATCTATTCTAAAATTCTTGCTACTCGTTTAGCAGCTGTTATTCATAAGGTTGTTTCACCTCGCCAACATGGTTTTATACCAGGACGTGGCACGACTGATCACATTAGAAGAGTTATTTCATTATTTGACGCCGCTAATATTACCGGCGAGCCAACAGCACTTATATTGCTGGATGCTGAAAAAGCCTTTGATAGGGTCTCCTGGTTTTATCTCTGGGAGACCCTGTCAAGAGGTCGGAATAGGTAAAAAGTTAACACTTGCTTTTAAGATGCTTTATTTCCATCCCAGTGCGAAACTCTTCATAAATGGTGCTTTTACGGACTCATTTGAAATAACTAGGGGTACCCGGCAGGGTTGCCCGAGCTCTCCGTTGCTGTTTGCTCTGTATATAGACCCCTTTCTGCGACAATTGGAAAATAATGGGAGTATTAGATCTATCGCATCTAGGGGTGGGAAAACCAAAACTTTGGCTTACGCTGACGATATTGCGATAGTTACCCCTGATCCTGAAGCAGCTATAGTTGAGCTAGAAGCGGCGGCGGTGAGATTTGGGCAACTCTCGGGGTATTCTCTTAATAGTACTAAAACTCAAATAGTCTGTAATAATGTTAATATGGTTAACAATATTAGGCAAGTTGAAAAAGCTACATACCTTGGAGTGGATATTCTAGCTAACGTCGATAAAATTGTTGATGATAATATTGACCCTCTGATCGCTAAAACAAAAATTGAGTTAATGAGGCTACACAACTTACACTTATCAATCATCGGCAGATGTAATATAATTAAAATGATTTTTTCCCCAAATTTTTGTATTTCTTAAGGGCAATTCCTCTAGAATTTTCTACTATTTGTTTGAAAAAATTGAAGATCTATTTTCTCGCTCTATCTGGGCATATGAAAAGCCTAGGAGAGCATATAAATTTTTATCTTTATCAAGAAACAGGGGAGGGCTGGCTTTACCAAATATAAGATTATATTATTGGGCCACTACCTTATTATCTAATATAACTTTGATCTCGGAACAACCAAAAGATAGCAATATGGAGGAAATACCAACACCTATAGAACTCATAATGGGCAAAGACGGGGTTGGCTTTGGAGGTATGTGAACGATAGTCATTACAAGAAGGTTTGTTTTAAATCATTAATAGGCGGGTATAGGATCATGAGACTGACCCGGAAATTGTTAGGGCTGGGTCGCTTGAGTCATTACACACCGATCAGTAATAATCCTAATTTGCCGGAAATCTTTAAAGGCCCTATTATTAAAAGATGGTGTGATGTCGGACTATCTAAACTCGGCGATTTCTACTCTTTAACCGATATAGTCAGCTTTGACAATCTTAAAGAGCCATATAATCTAGACTGGAGAGATTTTTATAAATATCTTCAAATCCGAGATTTTCTATCTAAAAAGGAGGAGGCCCAAGTGGTTTTACTAATAATTTTATGATAGATAGATTAAGAAGAAATGGATTGCTCTCTATCAGGGATGTGTATAGCTTTTTCAACTCATTAATGCCAGATGATATGGAGGCACGAGCAGCAAAATGGAAAATAGAAATAGGCATACAGGAAAACTTATTTTTTCATTCAGCTAAACTGGCGCAGAAAGTCTTAATTCCAGCTCGGCTTCAGGCACAATATTACAAATCCTGCTTCTCACTTTATTATACTCCCCAAAAAAATTCTAAGTGGGGGACGGGTAAAGGAACTCTGTGTCCTAGATGTGCATTATATCAGGCGGATTTAGATCATATGTTTTGCTCGTGTAATTCATTAATTAGTTTGAAGCAGGAAATCTCTAATTTTTTTAAAGAAGTATTAGAGGTCGGCTATCTTCTCTCCTCGTCTCTGATCGGACTTGGTGTAGACTCACAAATACAAGGACAGCAAGGAGAAGAACTTATGTTCATCGGTATGGCGATACTACGATTATGCCTGGCCTCGGCGTGGCTGGACCCAAATCCCCTGTTTATCATCAATGGTTTTCTCGGTTGCTGGCAAATTATAATTTTGAGAGGGCTATATATGCAAAAAGGGGAGTGCGGGCCAGATCCAAAGGGTTAAAAATCTGGGCACCACTAACTACATGGCTTGAGAAATCATTAGCTAAATGAATGAGTCCAACTCCTTATGGGTGGGTTGGGCGGGGTGAAGAGGGTTTTTTCAGTGAATTTCAAAGGTTTTTTAAATGCTAATTCCTAACTATAACATGTCTGAAACCTATGGTTTTTTTCAGGGAATTTCAAAGGTTTTGTAAATGACAATTTTTAAATGTATTAATTGTTATATTTATTTTTTTGATACTGATTTACTACATTTTTTTAAACTATTTAGTTTTAGATATTTTATTTTTTAATTACATTGTAATTACATTATACATTACATTACAAAATATACTTTCTCAGAATGAATTACTTTAGTTTAAATACTTTGCAAATAGGCAATAGACTTTTAAGTACAGTAGTTACAGTTGTTGCAATGGGCAACACAATTTCAAACACAATGCAACATTGAGCTCAATGTGAATTTCTAGATAAATGCAATTAGTTACTTTATGGATTACTTTTCTAACCACGGGACTGGATCCTAGATTCAGTCCTGGGACATCTCCTGTAAACAGTTGAGTAAAAGTGTTTTGGTTACAGTAGTGATTTTTAAGGAATATTATTGTATTTTAAAAGTTGACAGAAACTTTTCACATAGAATCACCAATGTTATCCTATGGGAGGAAATTCACTTAGCAGGTAAGTAGTGTTATCGTTACTTTTTCTTACTCAGTGGTGGATCCTGGATCCAGCACTGGTGCATCTCCTGTAAACAGTTGAAAGAATGCGTTTAAGTCATACAGGCGATTTTTAAGGAATATTTGTAGTTTGTGAAAATCGACACTTTGAAACTTTTCTGCTGAAAACCAGACAATGGATTCCTATGGAAGGAAATTCAAGTTACTGGTAAGTACGGTTAGAATTACTTTTCAGGATCTGTACTGGGCTCAAAGATGCAGCACTGAGGTATCTCCTGATAACAGGTGAGTACATTGGAATTTGTAGTTCAGCTGATTTTAGAGGAATATTATAAAGTTCCAAAACTCCACACTTAGAAGAATTTCCAAGTGAAACCAGTCAATGTTAGCCTATGGAAGGAAATTCAAGTTACTGGTAAGTACGGTTAGAATTACTTTTCAGGATCAGTACTGGGCTCAAAGATGCAGCACTGAGGTCTCTCCTGATAACAGGTGAGTAAATCGGAATTCGTAGTTCTGCTGATTTTAGAGGAATATTTGTATGTTTTAAAAATCGACACTTAGAAACTTTTTCAGCAAAAAGCAGGCAATGATATCCTATGGAAGGAAATTCAAATTACTGGTAAGTATGGTTAAAATTATTTTTCAGGATCAGTACTGGGCTCAAAGATGCAGCACTGAGGTCTCTCCTGATAACAGGTGAGTAAATCGGAATTCGTAGTTCGGCTGATTTTAGAGGAATATTATAAAGTTCCAAAACTCCACACTTAGAAGAATTTCCAAGTGAAACCAGTCAATGTTAGCCTATGGAAGAAAATTCAAGTTACTGGTAAGTACGGTTATAATTACTTTTCAGGATCAGTACTGGGCTCAAAGATGCAGCACTGAGGTCTCTCCTGATAACAGGTGAGTAAATCGGAATTCGTTGTTCTGCTGATTTTAGAGGAATATTTGTATGTTTCAAAAATCGACACTTAGAAACTTTTTCAGCAAAAAGCAGGCAATGATATCCTATGGAAGGAAATTCAAATTACTGGTAGGTATGGTTAAAATTATTTTTCAGGATCAGTACTGGGCTCAAAGATGCAGCACTGAGGTCTCTCCTGATAACAGGTGAGAAAATCGGAATTTGTAGTTCGGCTGATTTTAGAGGAATATTATAAAGTTCCAAAACTCCACACTTAGAAGAATTTCCAAGTGAAACCAGTCAATGTTAGCCTATGGAAGGAAATTCAAGTTACTGGTAAGTACGGTTAAAATTACTTTTCAGGATCAGTACTGGGCTCAAAGATGCAGCACTGAGGTCTCTCCTGATAACAGGTGAGTAAATCGGAATTCGTAGTTCGGCTGATTTTAGAGGAATATTTGCACAATGGTGAAGGAAGGGGGTGGGGCCTGAGGTGACATGTCTGCAAACACACCCTGTGGCGCGTTTTAAGTTGGAGAATTAATTCCTCCTCAATCCCGAGGGTGTCCTAGGGGCCAACTAGCCCACCAGATACCTCCAGTATGCGCCAGAGAGCTGCGTTGCAGAGAGGTGTTCAGAGGCCACGCCCTTTTTGCACCTCTCTGCAACGCAGCTCTGTGGCACTTTCTGGACGTACCTGGTGTGCTAGTTGGCCCCAGGAACCCTCAGGATTGAAGGGATTTAATTCCCCATCTTAAAACGCGCCACGGGGCCTGTTTGCACACATGTCACCTGAAGCCCCACTCCCCTTCACCACTGTGCAAACGCACCTCGTGGCATGTTTTAAGTTGGGGTATTAACTCCCTTGAATCATGAGGGTCCCTGGGGTCCAACTAGCCCACCCTGTACCTCCAGTATGCGCCAGGAGGCTGCATTGCAGAGAGGTGTTCAGAGGCCACGCCCTTTTTACACCTCTCTGCAACGCAGCTCTGTGGCACTTTCTGGACGTACCTGGTGGGATAGTTGGCCCCCAGGAACCCTCAGGATTGAAGGGGATTTAATTCCCCATCTTAAAACGTGCCACAGGGCCTGTTTGCACACATGTCACCTTTAGCCCCACCCCCTCCCTTCACCACTGTGCAAACGCACCCCGTGGTGCATTTTAAGTTGGGGGATTAAGTCACCTTGAATCCTGAGGGTCCCTGGGGTCCAACTATCCCACCAGGTACCTCCAGTAAGCGCCACAGAGCTGCATTGCAGAGAGGTGTAAAAAGGGGCGTGGCCTGGACCACCTCTCTGCAACCCAGCCCTGTGGCGCTTACTGGAGGTACCTGGTGGGCTAGTTGGCCCCCAGGGACCCCCAGTATTGAATTGGAATTATTTCGCCAATTTAAAACGCGCCACAGAGCGCGTTTGCAGAGTGGTTAAGGGAGGGGGCGGGGCCTGACGCTCAATCGCGTCTTTTTCTTTCTTTTTTGTTTTTTTGAAGGGGAGCTGTGTGGCCCCCCTTCTTTTTTACTTCTTGGGGCCCTGGGGACCCCATCCCCCAGGGCCTGATGCCTTTTTCCTTTTTTTACAAAAAATACTGTACGGGAAGGGGGCCGCGTGGCCCCCTTCCCGTGGCCGATTCCGGCCCCAGGGACCCCATCCCCCAGGGCATGTCCACTTTAAAAAAAATATTTTTGGAGGAGAGGGGCTGCTTGGCCCTTCTCCTAAGGCCTCTATTGGCCCTGGGGACCCCATCCCCCGGGGCCGGCCTTTATTTATTTATTTATTTTTTTGTATTTTTTGGGAGGGGGGCCGTGTGGCTCCCCTCCTGGGCCACTACTTGCCCCGGGGACCCCATCCCCCGGGGATGGCCCTATCCTTTGTGGTCCGTGGGGGGACCCCAACTCCCCCACGGACCCTGCCGGCTCTCTGCCTCCTGCGGGAGCTGGCATTGTTTTTCCACATGGGGAGCTGCTAACATGCAGCTCCCCGGGTGGAAAAGCAATGTGCTTTGGATATTGGAAGCGAGAGCAGGTTTCCCTGCTCTCGCTTCCAATATCCAAAGTAGTTTGCAATGACAGGGCGGGAGCCGCAAGGCTCCCGACCTGTCATTGCAAACAGCAGTGTCCCGGGGGTGGGCACCCTGGGACACTACAGGAGCCGGCCCTGTGGGGTGGCGGTCCCCAGGGCCATGGAGGGCTCCAGGAGGGGGGCCACGCGGCCCCCTCCCAACCTTTGCAAAGCCCCGGGGAGGTGGTGGTCCCCGAGGCTCGGGGGTCCATAATGGACCCCCAATCTGCATATTTAGGGCCCCGGGGAGGTGGCGGTCACACAGGTGTTACATTTTTTTTTAAAAAGAAGCCCCGGGGGGTGGCGGTCTCCGGGGCTGCGGGGGGCCGTGTGCCCCCCGCCACCATTATTTAGTTGAAGCCCCAGGGGTGGTGGTCCCCAGGGCTTGGGGGGGCCTTAGAGGCCCCCCTCATTTAATATTAACAAACCCCCGCATGCCCCCGGGACTTGGCCCACCCGGGGGCTAAATAACAACGAAGCGCGGGAGTCCGCACTTAATTTTTTTTTTTCACGGCAGGATCCGCGCACCCTGCGCGCATCCCGCCGACTTTTTGGGGCCCTGAGCAGGCCTAGGGGGTCAGGGTGTTTCTACCCTGCCCCCTTTTTGCGTTTTGCGCACTTGTTTCTATGATTTCTTGTGCCTCGATTCTACCGAGGAACAAGATGGCTGCCAACACTTCCTGGTTTGGAGTGTTGACAGCCAATTAGCATACAGCTCGTGATCGGGAAGGTGCGCGCAGGGTGCGCGGATCCTCCGCGGCCATAGATATATATGTGTTTTTACTTTTGATTTTCTCAGCAACTACTGAACGGATTTACACCATTTAACAAAAGGGTTCTTTCTGAACCAAGAACTACCTCTTTGCCAAATTTGGTGTAATTCCGTTCAGCAGTTCGAGCTGTAGCCGTGGCTAAAGTTTCCTATGGGAAAATCAATGGGGAAAACACGTTTTGGGACCCCTTTTTCTCGACCCCGCTTGACGAATCACCTCGAGACTTTCAGGATAGGAGCGGACCGGAACGGGCCACAAAGTTTGAATATTTCGCGAAGATTCGTCAACCGACGCAAGAATTATTTCAAATAGAATGTTGCGGATTTCCTATGGAAAATAGGTCCTAACTATAACTATCTACTGCCAGTAGATAATATATATATATATATTCACTGAAAAAAACACAGGTTTCTGGGATGTTATAATTAGGGATTAGCATTTAAAAAGCCTTAGAAATTCACTAAAAGACCACAGGTTTCAGGGACGTTGTGGTTAGTTGGACATTTCACTCGTATAAAACCAGAGAAATTCAGCCCGTTATAGTTAGTAGAGCTAACTATAACTCGTGCCCCCGCAATGCATCGCTGATGACGTCACATATTACATCACATGGTCGGTGACATCACTGATGACATCACTGATAGCATCTCAAATGACATCACTGATGACATCACTGATGACATCATCCAGTGACTGAGTGTTTCTAAAAAATTCAAAAATGTTATATATATATGTGCCAAGGTGTATTGAAGAATGAGTGGGTGTATGAGTGTCTGAATGGATGATTCAGTGGGTGCGTGACTGACTGTATAAGTGAGTGATTAAACATGTCTTAGTGAATGCATGGCTGAATGATTAATCTGTGTGAATGTCTGTATCAGCCTGTCAGTTGGTGTGTAAGTGGCTGCATAGGTTGGTGAGTAGCTACATCAGTGTCTATATGGGTTAATGATTGGTTGTTTGAGTACTTGTATGGGTGCCTGAGTGTCTGTGTGGGTGGGTGGGGGTGTGTGTGACTCCCTGCATGGATGTGTGTGTGGGTGATTCACTGGGTGTATGGGTTTATGAGTGCATGTGTTAGGGACTGTATGGGTGAGTGAGTATACGTATAGCTGTGTTGGTGAGTGGATAGATGTCTCAGTGGTATATGTGTAAGTAACTACATATGTGAAAGGCAGTATATGTGAGTGTTGGAGTATATAAGTGAGTATATGTGACAGTGAGTGATTATGACAGTGACTGCATGCATTAGTGTGTGCTTATGTCAGTAATTGTTGAAGAGAGTACATATATGGTGCTATCTGTATGAATAAGTGAGGTGGTGTGTGTGTATAACTGTATAGGTGAGTAAATGGCAGTGTAATTAATTCTTTGGGTGACTGACGAGGTGTTTGAGTAACTCTTTGGGTGAGTGGCAGTGTGTGAGTGTCTATATGGGTGTATGAGAGGATATATCAGTGGCTGTATTGATGAATGACTGTGTGTATGAATGACTGTATGTGTTAGTGAGTGGATGTCTGTGTAGATGTATGAATCATTGAGTGGGTATGTACTAATTGCTATTGTTCTGTCTATGGTTTCGATATTGGTAGTCTGTATTTTAGAGTGGGTGTATCAAAGGTTATATTAGGGTAGGTGGAGGTGCATCAGATGATCATGAGGATGATGTATTCAGTGACGCACCTACTAAATCATCCATTCAGACACTTATACACCCACTCATTCTTCAATACACCTTGGCATATATATATAAAACATATTTAAACTTTACAGAAACACACACTCACTGGATGATGTCATCAGTGATGTCATCAGTGATGTCATTTGAGATGTCATCAGTGATGTCATCAGTGATGTCACTGACCATGTCATGAGTGATGTAATATGTGATGTGATCAGCAGTGCATTGTGGGGGCGCGAGTTATAGTTGGCTCTACTAACTATAACAGCTGAATTTCTCTGGTTTTATACGAGTGAAATGTCCAACTAACTATAACGTCCCTGAAACCTGTGGTTTTTTCAGTAAATTTGTAAGGATTTTAAAATGCTGATCCCTAATTATAACGTCCCCGAAACCTCTGTTTTTTTCAGTGAATTTCTAAAGTTTTTTAAATGCTAATTTCCAACTATGCCTACATAGGTAGGACATGTGCAGAAAGAGGAAGAATGGCGCAGAAAGAAGCAAGAGAGGTGCAGAAAGAAGAAGAAAGGTGCAGAAAGAAGCAGGAGAAATGCAGAAAGAGGCAACAGAAGTCCAGAAAGAGGAAGAAAGGTGCAGAAAGAAGCAAGAGATGTGCAGAAAGAACCAACAGAGGTGCAGAAACAGGCCTACTTTAACTGTACCTTACAACAGACTCATACAAAGTACCCTAATCACTAATCCTTCTCTGAAGATGTCTTAAACCTCACTTTTCTCTTGAAGGTTCACTATTAATCGACTGCTCAGAATGTTAGGCCTACCAAATATAAAACAGCAATCCTAAGCATATCACAGTTGTAAGTCTGACCAAGTTTGTGAAGGTATGCATGCGTGTCTATGCTTTTACCTAATGACATGTTAAATGTAAATAAACATACAAACACTTGAATACCTATGTTATAAACAGCATACTCTGTAAATTTGTGTAAAAAAGTAGTATGCATTTCTTTCTGCTCATAATACAGGGCACATGGGTATTCAATAGCATATTTGAGGGGCTCTATATCACATATATAAATAAGACATGTCTGCCTGTGCAACCAAATGACAGAGCAGAACTGAGACAATTTGACCACCTATAGGAGAAATTACCCGCTTTTTAAGCTACAATCTTCAGATACATAACACATGTAAGACTACATATACAAGTAGACATATACCTCAGTCAAGAGAGCACGCAGACCTTTAAACTTGACAGCTTGCACTTCCCATTTGAGTACAGAAAGATGCAAGAGAAGTTCAGAAAGAAGCAAGAGAGTTGCATAAACAGGCAAAAGAGGTGCAGAAAGAGGGAACAGGGGTGCAGACAGAGGCAAGAGAGGTGCAAAAAGAGGGAAGAGGGGTGCAGAAAGAGGCAAGAGGGGTGCAGAAATTTGCAAGAGGTGCAGAAAGAAGCAAGAGCAGTGCAGAAAGAACCAACAGAGGTGCAGAAGGAGGCAAGAAGGGTGCAGAAAGAGGCAAGCGAAGCACAAAAAAAAGCAACAAACATGCAGAAGGAGACAAGAGAACTGCAGAAAGAGGCAAGAGAGTTGCAGAAACAGGCAAGAGAGGTGTAGAAAAAGGGAACAGGGGTGCAGGAAGAGGCAAGAAAGGTGCAGAAAGAGGGAAGAAGGTTGCAGAAAGAGGCAAAGGGAGTGCAGAAAGAAGCAAAAGAAGTGCAAAAAGTAGCAAGACAAGTGCAGAAAGAAGCAACAGGGGGCAGAAGGAGGCAAGAGGGGTACAGAAATAGGCAAGAGGGTTGCAGAAAGAAGCGAGAGGTCCAGAAAGAAGCAAGAGAAATGCAGAAAGAACCAACAGAGGTGCACAAAGACGCAAGAGGGGGGCGTGGCCAAGATGGCGACCGTGTAGTGTGAGAAGTTGGCCTGGCATATGCTGTCCACTAATTATAGTGGGCACCTTGCACCAGTCCAAATCGACTCTTATGGTAGGTAGGTTAAAGACAACCTTATTGAAAGCTATCCTAGTGGTAGCTATGGAGAGCAGCCTTCAGGCTAAGTCTTGAAGGAATGTAAAGCAGCTTGTTTTACCAGTCTATAATCTCTTGAGTGACCAAATGAAAGAGCACCACACCAGGTATATATTCAAAATATATGTATTTATTACTAAACACACCCCTCTAGTCTCTTTATGAGGCTAGAGTTCGAAGTACATAGGTTATAAGATCTTAAATCACAGTAATAGCACAAATACACGTTTGGGCCCTAGGGACGTACCAAACCATATACCAATAAAGTGGTATGCGAACCACGACTGAACTAGACACTAGGCCTAGAGCCTCTAGAAGTGCTTGGACCACAAGGAACCACCCAAGGTAGTGACACAGGGGACCCACGGGAGACGCGTGCAGTGTAAATACACAACCGCGATACGCCGTTAACTTCTATGGAGAAAGTCGGGATCGGGAAAATAGAGGAAAGGGACACTTAAAATAGGACTAGGACAAAACCCTTTGAGATCTAGGACTTTGAAGAGTCTCTACCCACGGGAGCACCGGAGTACTCGTGTTACCTCACCCAGGGAAGCCGGGTGCATAGGTGCCTTTCGGGGTCGGGTTTCGTCGTCGTTTCGTATGGCGATCTGCTGCAAAGTGCTGCTGGCGACCAGGAGAAAAGTGTCCGGGTGGATCCAAGAGTGGATCGGAGTTCTGAAGAACCTGAAAGCAGAGGGGACAGAGTCTGGGTCACTAGCCAGTGACCAGGAAGGCGATGGACAGATGCCCACCGATGTCGAGTGCTTCAGGTGCAGTGACGGTCGTCTTGACTCTTCAGCCACGAGGTCCGGGAGGCGTTGTCGGCGACCAGGAGCAGGATTCGGGCTGTGTGCTCGATGTCTGTCGAGTGCTGAGGTGTCGGCGACCGGATTGGACCCAACAAGCCTTGGCAACGGCAAGTCTCGAGTAAGATGTAGATCGTCGATGATGCAGACCAGCAAGGTCTGGGGAACTCACCCAGCGAGGGTAAGTGAGGGCAGGCCTGGAGCAACCAGGATGCCAAGTAAAGAAAAGATTGGCCTTCGTTAAGGGCTACTAGCCAATGGGCTAGCGACCGCGAAGGAGCCTCGTGACGCCGCACGTGGAGCTGGCTTACAGGACACTCGTGGAGTGGGGGCCAGTGATCTTCGGTGCAGGTGGTGCTGGAGGCTAGGGCTACTCGGAGCCCAAAGCACGACTTCTTGGGAGACCCAGAAGATGGTGCACTTGCAAGTGTGCTCGGTGTCCAGGGGTCACGGTCTCAAGTCACCCACGATAGCCACGGGCCTCAGCTTTGCTGGGGACTCAGGGTAGCCTCGGGGAAGTCTGAGAATCCACCTCTGGTGATGCGATGACTTCGGCGTCCGACGGGAGCTTCAGTGATGCGAACCGGACAGATGCTTCTTTGGTGCCTGCCAAGCAGGGGAGTCACTCCTTGACCCCAAGGGAGATTCTTCAGTCCTCTAATCTTGTCGTAGAGCGTCGAAGGTCCAGGATTCCGTGTCAGAGTTTCGTCCAGGTATAATCTAATCTTGCTGTGGCAAGGGTTCCCCATTTTAACCAGTAAAACAGGGAGGGACTAACTCTATGACCCCACCTATGGGAGGGTCAAGGGAGGGGTGGCTACACCCACTTCCCTTTGTCCAGTTTCGCGCCAGAGCAGGGGCAGGTAGCCCCTGAGCTGGTTTGAACTGGCATATGCACAGAGGAGCCTTTTGCTCCCCCAGTGCAGGACTTCAAAGCACTCTAAGAGTGCACCCACCCAGCCCCAATACACATTATCCTGTCTGGGGAGGTGGTCACACCTCCCTGCAACAGGAAACCTATTGTCCAGGCCTCCCCTGCCGGAGTTTCGTCCAGCAGCAGGAGGCCAGACTTGTGTCTGTGGCAGCAGCATCCATTTTGTGATGCCAGGGCTTCAGAAAGAAGTTACCGGGTAAGCCAGAGTTAACATGTCTTTCCCTCTAGAAGGGTGGAATGCTACCCCCGCCGCCAGGATTGGCGGGGGGTAGTATTCCAAGATGTTTGACACCAAACACGACATGTTTAGGTGCAGCCATTCCAAAGTTAGCATTTTACCGCGAGGATATAATGCGCTTAAGAGTATATGGTCAGGCTGCACTACAAACAGCATCAGAGATGGTCTCCGAACGCTGCAGAGGGGCCCTGCTCACGCAGGGGCACCCTCTCACATAGGAACCACGCACTCTGCCTTTAGGATTGATAAGGCCTGCCTTAGGAGTGACTTATAGGTTTATATGTGTGTATGTATTTCGTGATATAGGTAACCTATATCACAGTAAGAGGTGCATGCACCACCTTACCCAGGCTGCAGTAGCAGACCTGTGGTGTCAGTTTGGATGGCCTTCCAGGGGTGGCATAATACATGCTGCAGCCCCTGGCAGGCCTCTGAGGTACCTATGCCCTTGGTACATAGTATACCATATACTAGGGACTTATAAGGGCACTCCAGATTCCAATCAGAGATGTGCCTAAGGCACATGGAAACCATTTTACAGAGAAAGCAGATAGACTGGGGCCCTGAATAGCAGGATCCCAGTCCAACTAAGTCATAAACCAGCAAAACACCATAAAAAAAGTGGGGGCAACCATATAGTCAGATTCCACCTTCCTACATAACCCCCCCAAACGAAAGGAGATAAGGCTAACCTTGGCCAGTTGAGCCTTCATTGACTAAGTGGTCATATAAGGAAGCACCTGCACTAGCATGGTTGCCCCCTGTCTTATGGTCCACTAAGCAATTCCTCACCCTAAGGGTATAAGAGGGTCTCCACCATGGGGAATCACTACCTGTGGTGTGCTTAGGTAAAGTACAAGGCTGGTGAGGTGTCTGAGTAGGGAAGTGAGGCCCTAGGAATGTTGGCCTCAGTTTCCTCAGATCACTGGTCACCATGTATGCCTGTCTTTCCATGACTGAGTTGCACTTTGCTCTAAGGGTCAACCTTTGGCTGCCTACAGCTGGGGGTTGGGTCCCTTTGGATGGACTACTGGAGGGACATGGCAGGTTTGGAACCTTCTGGTCCCAGGTTTGCCCTTGCCTACCAGAGTCCTTCTGGGGAGGTCCCTACATAAAGGTATGGGGGATCCCTCAGTGTGTAGAGGAATTTTCACCTGGCTAGGGCTACTAGACTGGGTGCCCCTAATCTGCTGATGGGGGGCTTCCTCTGGACAGGGGGCCCTGGGGGTCCACTGACCTCCCTGACCTCTGCAGCCCTGGGCTGACTGAGGCAGGGTAGAGAGGGGCAGGTTACCTGCTCCAGATGGGGTACCACCTTGGAAGGGTCCTCTGCCATCAGGGGTGTGGCCAGGCCAGGCCTGACTACCTCTGTGGCAGTTCCTTCACTAGGGGTAGGGTCAGTTCCCTGAGGAGGCTGACCCTTACCTACTGTCTGGGGGAAGAAGACTTTTCTTCAACCCTTGTGCTCTCTTTTGGGGGAGAGTGGGCCATTCTTTCAGGCTCCATCTCTCCAAATTCTTGGGCTGGGGCTGTGGCCATCACAGCCCCACTAACCTTTACAGGGACGCCCAACATCCTAAGATGGGTTTGGTGTTCCACTTCAGCCCAGGCTGAAATTTCCAGATCATTGCCCATCAGGCAATCTACAGGTAGGGTTGGGGACACTGCCACTCTTTTGGGCCTGTGACCCCCTCCCAGCTGAGATTGACTATGGCCATGGGGTGATCTGTTCTGACACCATCAATGTTGGTCACCTGGTATTTAAACTCAGGTAAAAGCTGGTGAGGGGGGACTAGTTTCCCTGCCACCATGGTGACACTAGCCCCTGTGTCCCTAAATGCCACAGCTTTCTGACCATTAATTATTGGCTCCAATCTGTACCTGCCCAATGCTATGGGACCCATGGTAAAGGTGGCAAATCCTATACCACCATCAGAGTCAGAGGAGTCTGTTGAGGGGTCCCTGTCTAAACTAGGGCCCACCTCTGTTCCTCTTGCAAAAGCACCTAACTTTTTGGGTGCACTACTCCCAACTGGAGGATTACTACTGGTAGTACCAGGAGGGGTGGTAGTAGTTGTGGGAGGAACATTTTCTTTATTGCCAATCCTGGGGCAACTGGGATCAGTTTTCCAGTGCCCAGGCTTTTTACAGACATGGCAATAGGGTTTCTTTTCAGGAGAGGAAGGAGTTTGGGACCCACCCCCAGAAGAGGAATTTTGGGGCCCTGTAGGGGACTTATCCTTAGATTTATCCCCACCTTTCTCTTGGGACTTAGTAGAATCTTTCTTCTGGTCACCACCCTGATTTCTAGTTTTTACTCTGGTTCTGACCCATTTGTCTGCCTTCTTTCCCAATTCTTGGGGAGAGGTCAGATCAGAGTCCACCAGATACTGGTGCAAAAGCTGGTTTTGACAATTATTAAGGATCTGCTCCCTCATAATCAAATTGTACAATCCTAAAAAGTCATGCACTTTGTTGCCATGTATCCAACCTTCCAGAGCCTTTGTAGCACAATCTACAAAATCAACCCAGTCTTGAGTCTGAGCTTTTTGGGTGTCTCTGAACTTCAACCTATACTGTTCAGTGGTTAGGCCAAACCCATCTATCAGAGCACTCTTCAAGACTGTGTAATTGTCAGCATCCTCTTCTCTTACAGTGAGGAGCTTGTCTCTACCTTTGTCTGCAAAGGAGAGCCACAAGATTGCTGCCCACTGCCTCTGGGGGACCTTCTGAACTTTACAGGCCCTCTCCAGTGCAGTTATCCATTTGTGGATGTCATCCCCACTCTGGTAGGGAGGGACAATCTTGTTTAGGTTTCTATGGTCATAAGACCTGTCCCTATCTCTAGGGATATTGCTGCCACCATGGGACTCTAGTCCCAACTTTCTTCTCTCCCTGAGGAGATCTAGGGATTCTCTATCTAAAGCTAATTGCTTTTTTCTGAGTTCCAGCTGAGTTTCCTCATACTGGACTAGCCTCTTTCTTCTCTCATGAGAGGATTCTCTCCTATGAGATGAGACAGAGCTCCCTATAGAGGTGCCAGAGTGGTTAGACTCCTGAGAAGGAGACCTAGACCTTCTGGGCACACTCTTAATCCTTCCTGGGGGGACAAAGAGGGCATCATTCTGATCATCCTCATCATCTTCCACAGGAGGGATTGGGTTATCCAGGTCAGGGTCATTGTCACCCTCCTGGCCAGTCTCAGAGGGGGGCTGGGGGTATTGGTACCCCTGGCCTCCTCCTCTTCTTCTGCCCCACCCTCAGCTCCTACCCCTTCAGTCCCTACAGGCTTACTAAGGTCATAAGCCACCAACAACTCCTTGAGGTGTTGGGTGGTGGGGCTTTGGCCTGTCCTTATTTTTCTCAAGTTGCATAAAGCTCTCAATTCCAAGAATGGGAGTGTATCATACTTGGAGGGTGGAAGCTCAATGGCTTCCTGCAAGGATTCTTTGGATCCTCCCCTTAAAGACATTACTAGTGTGGTGTGGTGTATGCACTACCTACTCTAGTGTGGCCTACTAAACTCTCTTGAGTTGTAGAAAGGGTTGTGCTATCCCTTAACACACAACTCTAAGTTCAGTAGAACTTACTGTTATTCTAAGCTTAAATTATATGTACCTTAGGTACCTTTAGTGGTTTTCAGTTGATCAATTCAATTGAGATTATCTGGTAAAACAATAGCAAGCTGGAATCCCACACGCTGCACACCAATGTGAGAAGTTGGCCTGGCATATGCTGTCCACTAATTATAGTGGGCACCTTGCACCAGTCCAAATCGACTCTTATGGTAGGTAGGTTAAAGACAACCTTATTGAAAGCTATCCTAGTGGTAGCTATGGAGAGCAGCCTTCAGGCTAAGTCTTGAAGGAATGTAAAGCAGCTTGTTTTACCAGTCTATAATCTCTTGAGTGACCAAATGAAAGAGCACCACACCAGGTATATATTCAAAATATATGTATTTATTACTAAACACACCCCTCTAGTCTCTTTATGAGGCTAGAGTTCGAAGTACATAGGTTATAAGATCTTAAATCACAGTAATAGCACAAATACACGTTTGGGCCCTAGGGGCGTACCAAACCATATACCAATAAAGTGGTATGCGAACCACGACTGAACTAGACACTAGGCCTAGAGCCTCTAGAAGTGCTTGGACCACAAGGAACCACCCAAGGTAGTGACACAGGGGACCCACGGGAGACGCGTGCAGTGTAAATACACAACCGCGATACGCCGTTAACTTCTATGGAGAAAGTCGGGATCGGGAAAATAGAGGAAAGGGACACTTAAAATAGGACTAGGACAAAACCCTTTGAGATCTAGGACTTTGAAGAGTCTCTACCCACGGGAGCACCGGAGTACTCGTGTTACCTCACCCAGGGAAGCCGGGTGCATAGGTGCCTTTCGGGGTCGGGTTTCGTCGTCGTTTCGTATGGCGATCTGCTGCAAAGTGCTGCTGGCGACCAGGAGAAAAGTGTCCGGGTGGATCCAAGAGTGGATCGGAGTTCTGAAGAACCTGAAAGCAGAGGGGACAGAGTCTGGGTCACTAGCCAGTGACCAGGAAGGCGATGGACAGATGCCCACCGATGTCGAGTGCTTCAGGTGCGGTGACGGTCGTCTTGACTCTTCAGCCACGAGGTCCGGGAGGCGTTGTCGGCGACCAGGAGCAGGATTCGGGCTGTGTGCTCGATGTCTGTCGAGTGCTGAGGTGTCGGCGACCGGATTGGACCCAACAAGCCTTGGCAACGGCAAGTCTTGAGTAAGATGTAGATCGTCGATGATGCAGACCAGCAAGGTCTGGGGAACTCACCCAGCGAGGGTAAGTGAGGGCAGGCCTGGAGCAACCAGGATGCCAAGTAAAGAAAAGATTGGCCTTCGTTAAGGGCTACTAGCCAACGGGCTAGCGACCGCGAAGGAGCCTCGTGACGCCGCACGTGGAGCTGGCTTACAGGACACTCGTGGAGTGGGGGCCAGTGATCTTCGGTGCAGGTGGTGCTGGAGGCTAGGGCTACTCGGAGCCCAAAGCACGACTTCTTGGGAGACCCAGAAGATGGTGCACTTGCAAGTGTGCTCGGTGTCCAGGGGTCACGGTCTCAAGTCACCCACGATAGCCACGGGCCTCAGCTTTGCTGGGGACTCAGGGTAGCCTCGGGAAGTCTGAGAATCCACCTCTGGTGATGCGATGACTTCGGCGTCCGACAGGAGCTTCAGTGATGCGAACCGGACAGATGCTTCTTTGGTGCCTGCCAAGCAGGGAGTCACTCCTTGACCCCAAGGGAGATTCTTCAGTCCTCTAATCTTGTCGTAGAGCGTCGAAGGTCCAGGATTCCAGTGTCAGAGTTTCGTCCAGGTATAATCTAATCTTGCTGTGGCAAGGGTTCCCCATTTTAACCAGTAAAACAGGGAGGGACTAACTCTATGACCCCACCTATGGGAGGGTCAAGGGAGGGGTGGCTACACCCACTTCCCTTTGTCCAGTTTCGCGCCAGAGCAGGGGCAGGTAGCCCCTGAGCTGGTTTGAACTGGCATATGCACAGAGGAGCCTTTTGCTCCCCCAGTGCAGGACTTCAAAGCACTCTAAGAGTGCACCCACCCAGCCCCAATACACATTATCCTGTCTGGGGAGGTGGTCACACCTCCCTGCAACAGGAAACCTATTGTCCAGGCCTCCCCTGCCGGAGTTTCGTCCAGCAGCAGGAGGCCAGACTTGTGTCTGTGGCAGCAGCATCCATTTTGTGATGCCAGGGCTTCAGAAAGAAGTTACCGGGTAAGCCAGAGTTAACATGTCTTTCCCTCTAGAAGGGTGGAATGCTACCCCCGCCGCCAGGATTGGCGGGGGTAGTATTCCAAGATGTTTGACACCAAACACGACATGTTTAGGTGCAGCCATTCCAAAGTTAGCATTTTACCGCGAGGATATAATGCGCTTAAGAGTATATGGTCAGGCTGCACTACAAACAGCATCAGAGATGGTCTCCGAACGCTGCAGAGGGCCCTGCTCACGCAGGGGCACCCTCTCACATAGGAACCACGCACTCTGCCTTTAGGATTGATAAGGCCTGCCTTAGGAGTGACTTATAGGTTTATATGTGTGTATGTATTTCGTGATATAGGTAACCTATATCACAGTAAGGAGTGCATGCACCACCTTACCCAGGCTGCAGTAGCAGACCTGTGGTGTCAGTTTGGATGGCCTTCCAGGGGTGGCATAATACATGCTGCAGCCCCTGGCAGGCCTCTGAGGTACCTATGCCCTTGGTACATAGTATACCATATACTAGGGACTTATAAGGGCACTCCAGATTCCAATCAGAGATGTGCCTAAGGCACATGGAAACCATTTTACAGAGAAAGCAGATAGACTGGGGCCCTGAATAGCAGGATCCCAGTCCAACTAAGTCATAAACCAGCAAAACACCATAAAAAAAAGTGGGGGCAACCATATAGTCAGATTCCACCTTCCTACATGTAGGACGTGCCTACCCGTCGCTCCTGCCTGGATCCCGGGCCCGAGACCCTTAGCATTGCCAGCGCCGCTGGAATCACCCCATCCGAAACCTCCATGTCGGTGGGAGAGGTCCGGTAGCCGTTGGAAGTGGAGGCGATTCCCCAACGGCTGTGACGGCTGCACCGGAGCTGAGATGGGCCGCCCGCGTGGCAGGCCTGCAGCACCAGCCCTTGAGTAGTGAGGGAGGCGGGGCTGGCAACAAGACACTGGTGGTGCGACGGAGGTCGGCGGCGGATCAGCCTGCCTCCAGGAGCGGGCCCCGGAGCCTGGAGCTGTGCGGTGCCCCCATACCGGGTGGTCGATGAGCCGGCAGACCAAGACTGGTGGTGGCCGGAGGTGAGCTGCCCGGGGCCGCTGCCGCGGTGCACAGCTGAGCGGAGAGACGCGGCTGTGGAGACGGAGGTGGTGGAGGGGCCCTGACGCCCTTGAATAAACGTCCGAGCGCCCCCGGCAGCCTGAGAACAGAGGCGGGCCCTTGAGAGCGGGGGGCTGTGAGCCGGACCGGGTGGACTGAGGGGCGGCTGCAACACGCCCGGAGTGTGTCACACCACTGGCGCCCGAGACGGAGTTTGGCGGTCAGAGAGCGGCTGCTCGGGAGCCTCGTTAACACCACGCCAGCGGAGAGAAACGAGCCCTGAGCCCAAGCAGATGGGATACCAGTGAACCTAGAGACCCCAGCACCACATTGGAAGAGTGGGGTTCCAGTGGTGACGCCAGCACTCGTGGAGCCGCAACTGAGGCTGGTGTGAAGTGGCGGAGGTCTACATGGGGGCCGGAGTCTGGTGGCCACGGCACTCTGGAGGTGAGAAGCGGCAGGGAACGGACAGGCCTGGGGCGAGACTGTGCCATGTTGAAAGGAGAGGCGCTTGACACGGCGGTGGCCTGATGGTTGTGTGGCCAGGAAGAGAGTGACCCACATTGAGCTAGTATACTGGCGGTAGCCGTGTGTTGTGAGATTGGGCTTTCGGCCTCTGGACCTGACTGGCCCGTGGTGCTGAGAGAGGACTGACGGCGCTCTGCAGAGCTAGAAGGAGGTGCGAGCCATCGGCAGACAGGATACCTCCCGTTGACCCGGTGGTGGGGAGCTGTGGCTGCCGGAGTCTGAAGGTGCGCTCTGGGGCCCACGTGCGGTGGAACGAAGCGCCCTGGAAGAGCCGGAGGACCTGGAGGGACATACTCGACCGGGCTGGGAGCTGCATGTGCTCCCCACCGCCCGCGGAGCCGGGTGGGGCTGAGAGCCATACGTACAGCCCCCGAAACCACGAGGCGGAGGAGGCAGTGAGAGCCCCCAGGCGGACGACGTGGCAACAAACGGAAGCGGGCCTACAGACATGCCAGAGGCCGCTCCTCGCGAGGCGCGATGGCGGCGGCGGCCAAGCACAGGAAGGAGCAATCTGTCAAGGAGCTTCTACTCCGCTCAGTGGCAGGTGGATCCGAGTCAACCCAGGCGAGGGGGAGCTCACCTACCCCACGGAAGAGTGGAGATGCGGACGGCCCAGTCACTAGAGGCATCCTTGAGTCCCTCTTTGCTACCCTTACTGGGGAATTCCACACTATGAAAAAGGAACTGGCGGCAGACTTGCGGGAACTGCGCCGGGACATCGACTCGGTGGCAGAGGGAGTGGATGACCTTGAGACACAAATGACGGCCCGGGACGAATAGGTGCACCATCTTCAACAGGAAGTGATCCGTCTTCAGGAACAGCATATAGACCTCCAGGCCCATGCGGAGGACCTGGAGAACCGCTCCCTGAGAAACAACATTAGAATCCGCGTGGTTCCGCAGGGCCTGGAGGGAGATAACATTGAGGGCTTTGTGGTGGGATTGTTCCGTTGCATCCTTGGAGGCCCTCTCGACCAATGCATTAAATTGGACCGGACACATCGGGTTGGGCCCCGGCGGCCGCCAAACGCCCTGCCCCGAGACATTCTTACATGCGTCCATGATTACCAGCTCAAAGAGCGGATCCTGCAAGAAGCTCGAGCCAAGCACCCAGTCAAATATCAAACCAGTAGACCCCTCCTGTTCCAGGACTTGGCAGCCTCTACGTTGCAGAAGCGGCGAGATTTCCGGCCTGTCACGGAGTTTCTCCGAGCCAAAGAGGTCCCCTACTCGTGGGGTCACCTGTTCCGTTTGATCTTCAAATGGGAGGGCAGGCTGCGCCAGATCCGATCCCTCCGGGAGGCAATGGCACTCCTGAAGATCCCGGACGCAACGACTGCATCTCCAGAGAGAGAGAGAAGACCAGACCCAGGAGAGCTTCAGGGGCCCGTTGGCAGCATGTGGGGAGGTCCCCCCCGCCAACAGGTCCTGACCCAGAGACCATGGCCGCCGAACGTAGGGCGGTGCTCAGCGCACTGAAGGACGACACTGCTGCAAATGAATGAGGTGGTGGGGTCCTTCTTGCATCCTAATTTGAGAGGCGCTGAGACTTACGCTATTTTGCTCCCTCAGGTCCGGGGGAGGGCGGGGGTGGCGGGCAATTCCTACAGTCTGTCTCACGTTCCCCCAAGGGGCTGACCGCCCAGGACATTGACCAATTCTTATTGTCGCAACAAGTTGTTCTTTGTTTATCTATGTTTCTTTTGGGGTTCTTTCTTCTCTCCCTCCTCACACTACCTTGGTGGCTCTCTGGCGCTCCACATTTTCCCTTTGCAGGGCAGGCACGGATGGGAGATGGGCAGGTTTGGATGATTTCCTCTGATCACCCGCCATATGTCCAGTATTAAAATTTTGTCTTTGAACGTCAAGGGGCTTAACAAACCTGTTAAGTGTCGGGCAGTCCTATCCTATCTGGAAAACTCAGGGGCCCACTTATGTCTCCTTCAGGAGACACACCTACTGCCTGCAGATACACACCGACTGCGCTCTAGAGCGTTCCCTCACCAGTTTTTCTCTTCACAGGCTTACAAGAAATCAGGGGTGGCGATCCTGGTGTCCCATAGCTTCCCGGGTCACCCTGGGGATAATCAAGTTGAGATACAGGGCTGGCTATTGGCCTACTCCTTCGTGGTGGGTTCCTTTCAGTTTACAGCTGCATCTGTCTATGTCCCTAATGAGGGCCTGGAGAGGTTCATACGGGAGGTGGTGCAGGAGATCTCCTCGGTCCCAGATAGGTCTACTCTCCTGGGGGGGACTTTAATTTTGCATTTGATGACTTGGTAGACAGGTCAGCGCAGCGATGGGGCCAATCAGGGACGCTGTCTGACTCGGGACGGCGCTTGTTACAGGAGGTAGGACTCACAGATGCCTGGAGGCTCTACAATCCTCACACGCGCACCTACACATTCTATTCACACCCCTATAAATCATATGCGAGGATAGATTACATTCTTACTTCTATGGCACTCACCCAATGCTTACGCTCAACAGACATCACCCCGTGCCCACTATCTGACCATTCGGTGATTCGCGTGACATTGGACCTCCCGGGGCCTCGACCAGCGCGTAGGTTCTGGCGTCTGCGAGAGACCATGCTACAGTGCCCCTCTGTCATCTCACAGATAGAATCCTGTATGGCCACATACCTAGCTATCAATGATACCCCAGCAACCCAGATGATGACCCTCTGGGAGGCCTTGAAAGCGGTGGTCCGAGGGGAGCTACTGGGTATCGCAGCAGCGGACAATCTGATTAGACGGGAGAAGAGGGAGCGCCTAATAGGAGAGGTAACCAAGCTGGAGCGCATACACCATAGGACCGGGGCTCCCAGAGTCTGGAGACAGCTCAAGGCTGCCCGAGCTCAGCTAGCGGGGTTGGATGGTGACAGGGCCGAGTTTGCGGCTTTGCGTCTGAAACATGCTTTTTATGTGGGGGGGACAGGTGCGGGAGGCTGTTAGCCAACAGGCTACAGGCACAGCGACAATCTTCATGCGTTACTGAAATAATAGACCCCACAGTGAGAGCCTTGTCGAGGACGCCGACATTGCAGAAGCGTTTGGCACCTTCTATGCTGACTTGTACGCGGGACAATCCCTGCCGGCGGAGGGGGTGGAGCGGTATCTTGAGGGGGCTCGGACAGCGACATTGGGACCGGACCAGGCCGCAGCCCTGGAAGCCCCTATTAGACCCAAGGAGGTTATTGCAGCCATCTCCCGGTTGTAACCCCACAAATCCCCGGGTCCGGATGGCTATTCCTCTCAGTTTTATAAAACTTTTTGCCCAGTCCTCGCGCCACTTCAGACTCGCCTTTTTAATTCTCTTGGCACACCTTCGGGGGCTACTCTCTCCTCCGCAATGTTGGAGGCCTTAATCACGGTCATCCCTAAACCTGGTAAGGATCGCAGATGCTGCGCCTCCTACCGCCCTATTTCGCTCTTTAATGTCGATTTAAAAATCTTTACCGGAATCTTAGCGCAGAGACTGTCCTCCCACCTTCCAGGCTTGATAGACCCGGATCAATCTGGGTTCATTCTCAATCGCCACTGCCCAGACAATACCAGGCGTCTCCTGCATCTAATTGACTGCTCGGAACGCTTCCTGGCGGAACGAATGGTCTTCTCGGTCGATGCGGAGAAGGCGTTCGAACGGGTTCACTGGCCCTATCTTTGAGCGGCGCTTAAGCACTTTGGCCTTCCGGACCGCTTCATCCAGTGGGTATTCTGTAGCTATGCAGCCCCCACCGCCACGGTGTGGGTGAATGGGACCGCCTCCCGAGCGTTTCCCATCGTAGAGGGACGCGGCAGGGTTGCCCCCTGTCCCCGCTCCTCTTTGCTCTATATATGGAGCCGATGGCCCAAAGAGTTAGAGATCACCCGGCCATTAAGGGCGCCCGATTCGGGAGTCTTTTCCGACCTTTATGGCAGAACTGCACAGATTCGCCTTAGTCTCTGTCTCTGGGTTCACAATTAATGTGAATAAATCCCAGGCGCTCGCTCTCTCCTTGACCCCGACACGCTGCAGACCCTACAGAGTTCATACACAGTCCAATGGGCCCGTGAGTCTCTTCCATACCTCGGGGTGCACATAGCTGTGACCATCGCGGCCACTAAGTCGCTCAACTATACAGCGCTGCTCCGACGAGTCCGCGAGGCGCTCCGGAGATGGCAGCCGCACGCTCTATCCTGGCTGGGCTGGGTGGCGACGGTGAAAATGGTGATTCTACCTCAAATCCTATACATATTTCACTCTTTGCCGCTGGTTCCTCCGTCCGGGGTTATTCACTCCCTGCAACAAGCCATTGACCGTTTTGTCTGGCGTGATCAACGGGCCCGCATGCGTAAGGAACTCGCGTATCGCTGCCCGGACGAGGGGGGACTAGGGATTCCGGATCTGGTGGCTTACTGGAGAGCGGCACAGCTGAGGGTACTGGTGGAATGTTCGTGCCCAGAATCCGAAAAGCACTGGCTTTTTATGGACCGCTCACTTGCAGGCCGGCCCTTATGGGGAGTCCCATTCCTTACCAGAGTGGGGTGGCCCCGCAATCTCTATCTCTCCGAGGTGACCCGACCTGCGCTTTTAGCATGGGATAGGGTGGCGACGGCTAGAGGACTGACCACTCACCCTTCCCCCATCACGCCTGTAGTGCGTAATCCAGAATTCACCTCTGGGCATGACGAAAAGGCATTCCATCACTGGGGTACAGAATCCTGCAGATCACTAGGGCACCTGTTCAATCTTGACGGCCTCCGATCCTTCACGGACCTACGCAGGGACCATGGCCTGCTGGAAGCTGAAAGGTATAGATATCTTCAGATCTGTCATTGGGTACTCCAGGACTCAGTGCGCGGGGGCACGGAGAGATGCCTCACTCTTTTCGAAAAACGGCTCCTTACCCGACACACGGATGCCCACTTGACGTCGGATCTGTATAAATTCGCACGGCCGACTCTTGGAGACGAGAAAACGCCGGGGCAACGACGATGAGAGGGGGAACTGGGTAGGGAACTGACAAAGAAGGAATGGTCCTCGATTTACTATAGGGCACGACACACGGCCCGCAACACATCGTCCATTGAGACGGCCAATGAGCTAGCTACCTACTGGTACTTGACACCTCCGCGGTTAGACCGGGGTAACCCGTCTCGTAGCCCACTCTGTTAGAGGGCTTGCAGAGCTGAAGGCACAATCACACACCTGCTCTGGGATTGTCCACAGCTGGGGAAGTATTGGAGACAAATATTGGATGACATTGACTTACACTTCGAAACACAGCTCCAGCACTTTCCGGCAAACACATTGCTAGGCCTCCCGAATCCTCTCACATTCCCTCTTAGATCTGAGCGGGGTAAACAGATAGCCCTTGCACTAGGGGCAGCCGTTCAGAGCATCCTGACCCACTGGGGTACAAAGACAATCCCTACCCGTCTCAACTGGCTCCACCGGATGTGGGGAATCCTGGGTATGGAAAAAATCTCCCTCTCCCTGGCCCACCCGGGATCCTCTTTCTACGATCTTTGGAAGCCCTTTCTTGTGCTCCTCTCTGAGGAGTTCACGGAGATCACCTGCCCTAAATATCTCAGACTGCTCCACCTGACTGACCCGCCATGCAACATAGACCCACACACCTCCGTTACATAGAGGCTTACAACAGAACTGCATTACGTCGATCCACGTTGCCACTCCACCACACTTGGAAGCAGAGCAGGGGGGGAGGGGAGGTTCTTTCTTCCTTTTCTTCTTCTATACTTAGTTGCCAGCTATGACATAAGCAATGCTGGATTGTATTCCGAAGAATGTGCCACATGCTGGCCTGTTTTTCTTCTTGGTTTTGAAACGGGTGCACTTATAAGTCCTGGTATGTGGTATGCTATGTGCCAGGGCATAGGTACCTCAGAGAGGCCTGAGGCTGCAGCATGGTATTACCCCTGGAGGGCCATCAAAAATGAGCCACCACAGGTCTGCTACTGCAGCCTGGGTAGGTACATGCTTACTGTGATATGAGCTACCTCTATCATGCATACATACACACATATAAACTATATAGAGTCACTCTATGGCAGGCGCTATCCATCCTGAAGGCAGAAGTGCG